>OU824202.1:17620840-18252324 GCA_917499995.1 Ichneumon xanthorius | reverse complement strand
AGGAGTTTTAAGGCGTTTTAAGGCGTTTTAAGGCGTTTTAAGGAGTTTTAAGGCGTTTTAAGGCGTTTTAAGGCGTTTTAAGGAGTTTTAAGGCGTTTTAAGGCGTTTTAAGGAGTTTAAGGCGTTTTAAGGCGTTTTAAGGCGTTTTAAGGAGTTTTAAGGCGTTTTAAGGCGTTTTAAGGAGTTTTAAGGCGTTTTTAAGGCGTTTTAAGGCGTTTTAAGGAGTTTTAAGGCGTTTTAAAGGCGTTTTAAGGAGTTTTAAGGCGTTTTAAGGCGTTTTAAAGGAGTTTTAAGGAGTTTTAAGGCGTTTTAAGGCGTTTTAAGGGCGTTTTAAGGAGTTTTAAGGCGTTTTAAGGCGTTTTAAGGAGTTTTAAGGCGTTTTAAGGCGTTTTTAAGGCGTTTTAAGGCGTTTTAAGGAGTTTTAAGGCGTTTTAAGGCGTTTTAAGGCGTTTTAAGGCGTTTTAAGGCGTTTTAAGGCGTTTTAAGGCGTTTTAAGGCGTTTTAAGGCGTTTTAAGGCGTTTTAAGGCGTTTTAAGGCGTTTTAAGGCGTTTTAAAGGCGTTTTAAGGCGTTTTAAGGCGTTTTAAAGGCGTTTTAAGGCGTTTTAAGGCGTTTTTAAAGGCGTTTTAAGGCGTTTTAAGGCGTTTTAAGGCGTTTTAAGGCGTTTTAAGGCGTTTTAAGGCGTTTTAAGGCGTTTTAAGGCGTTTTAAGGCGTTTTAAGGCGTTTTAAGGCGTTTTAAGGCGTTTTAAGGCGTTTTAAGGCGTTTTAAGGCGTTTTAAGGCGTTTTAAGGCGTTTTAAGGCGTTTTAAGGCGTTTTAAGGCGTTTTAAGGCGTTTTAAGGCGTTTTAAGGCGTTTTTAAGGCGTTTTAAGGCGTTTTAAGGCGTTTTAAGGCGTTTTAAGGCGTTTTAAGGCGTTTTAAGGCGTTTTAAGGCGTTTTAAGGCGTTTTAAGGCGTTTTAAGGCGTTTTAAGGCGTTTTTAAGGCGTTTTAAGGCGTTTTAAGGCGTTTTAAGGCGTTTTAAGGCGTTTTAAGGCGTTTTAAGGCGTTTTTTAAGGCGTTTTAAGGCGTTTTAAGGCGTTTTAAGGCGTTTTAAGGCGTTTTAAGGCGTTTTAAGGCGTTTTAAGGCGTTTTAAGGCGTTTTTAAGGCGTTTTTAAGGCGTTTTAAGGCGTTTTAAGGCGTTTTAAGGCGTTTTAAGGCGTTTTAAGGCGTTTTAAGGCGTTTTAAGGCGTTTTAAGGCGTTTTAAGGCGTTTTAAGGCGTTTTAAGGCGTTTTAAGGCGTTTTAAGGCGTTTTTAAGGCGTTTTAAGGCGTTTTAAGGAGTTGTAAGGCGTTTTAAGGAGTTTTAAGGAGTTTTAAGGAGTTGTAAGGCGTTTTAAGGAGTTTTAAGGAGTTTTAAGGAGTTGTAAGGCGTTTTAAGGAGTTTTAAGGAGTTTTAAGGAGTTGTAAGGCGTTTTAAGGAGTTTTAAGGAGTTTTAAGGAGTTGTAAGGCGTTTTAAGGAGTTTTAAGGAGTTTTAAGGAGTTGTAAGGCGTTTTAAGGAGTTTTAAGGAGTTTTAAGGAGTTGTAAGGCGTTTTAAGGAGTTTTAAGGAGTTTTAAGGAGTTGTAAGGCGTTTTAAGGAGTTTTAAGGAGTTTTAAGGAGTTGTAAGGCGTTTTAAGGAGTTTTAAGGAGTTTTAAGGAGTTGTAAGGCGTTTTAAGGAGTTTTAAGGAGTTTTAAGGAGTTTTAAGGAGTTTTAAGGAGTTGTAAGGCGTTTTAAGGCGTTTTAAGGCGTTTTAAGGCGTTTTAAGGCGTTTTAAGGCGTTTTAAGGCGTTTTAAGGCGTTTTAAGGCGTTTTAAGGCGTTTTAAGGCGTTTTAAGGCGTTTTAAGGCGTTTTAAGGCGTTTTAAGGCGTTTTAAGGCGTTTTAAGGCGTTTTAGGCGTTTTAAGGCGTTTTAAGGCGTTTTAAGGCGTTTTAAGGCGTTTTAAGGCGTTTTTAAGGCGTTTTAAGGCGTTTTAAGGCGTTTTAAGGCGTTTTAAGGCGTTTTAAGGCGTTTTAAGGCGTTTTAAGGCGTTTTAAGGCGTTTTAAGGCGTTTTAAGGCGTTTTAAGGCGTTTTAAGGCGTTTTAAGGCGTTTTAAGGCGTTTTAAGGCGTTTTAAGGCGTTTTAAGGCGTTTTAAGGCGTTTTAAGGCGTTTTTAAGGCGTTTTAAGGCGTTTTAAGGCGTTTTAAGGCGTTTTAAGGCGTTTTAAGGCGTTTTAAGGCGTTTTAAGGCGTTTTTAAGGCGTTTTAAGGCGTTTTTAAGGCGTTTTAAGGCGTTTTAAGGCGTTTTAAGGCGTTTTTAAGGCGTTTTAAGGCGTTTTAAGGCGTTTTAAGGCGTTTTAAGGCGTTTTAAGGCGTTTTAAGGCGTTTTAAGGCGTTTTAAGGCGTTTTAAGGCGTTTTAAGGCGTTTTAAGGCGTTTTTAAGGCGTTTTAAGGCGTTTTAAGGCGTTTTAAGGCGTTTTAAGGCGTTTTAAGGCGTTTTAAGGCGTTTTAAGGCGTTTTAAGGCGTTTTAAGGCGTTTTAAAGGCGTTTTAAGGCGTTTTAAAGGCGTTTTAAGGCGTTTTAAGGCGTTTTTAAGGCGTTTTAAGGCGTTTTAAGGCGTTTTAAGGCGTTTTAAGGCGTTTTAAGGCGTTTTAAGGCGTTTTAAGGCGTTTTAAGGCGTTTTAAGGCGTTTTAAGGCGTTTTAAGGTTTAAGGCGTTTTAAGGCGTTTTAAGGCGTTTTAAGGCGTTTTAAGGCGTTTTAAGGCGTTTTTAAGGCGTTTTAAGGCGTTTTAAGGCGTTTTAAGGCGTTTTAAGGCGTTTTAAGGCGTTTTTTAAGGCGTTTTAAGGCGTTTTAGGTTTAAGGCGTTTTAAGGCGTTTTAAGGCGTTTTAAGGCGTTTTTAAGGCGTTTTAAGGCGTTTTAAGGCGTTTTAAGGCGTTTTAAGGCGTTTTAAGGCGTTTTAAGGCGTTTTAAGGCGTTTTAAGGCGTTTTAAGGCGTTTTAAGGCGTTTTTAAGGCGTTTTAAGGCGTTTTAAGGCGTTTTAAGGCGTTTTAAGGCGTTTTAAGGCGTTTTAAGGCGTTTTAAGGCGTTTTAAGGCGTTTTAAGGCGTTTTAAGGCGTTTTAAGGCGTTTTAAGGCGTTTTAAGGCGTTTTAAGGCGTTTTAAGGAGTTTTTAAGGCGTTTTAAGGCGTTTTAAGGCGTTTAAGGCGTTTTTAAGGCGTTTTAAGGCGTTTTAAGGCGTTTTAAGGCGTTTTAAGGAGTTTTAAGGCGTTTTAAGGCGTTTTAAGGCGTTTTAAGGCGTTTTAAGGCGTTTTAAGGCGTTTTAAGGCGTTTTAAGGCGTTTTAAGGAGTTTTAAGGCGTTTTAAGGCGTTTTAAAGCGTTTTAAAGCGTTTTAAGGAGTTTTAAGGCGTTGTAAGGCGTTGTAAGGCGATGTAAGGCGTTTTAAGGAGTTTTAAGGAGTTTTAAGGAGTTGTAAGGCGTTTTAAGGAGTTTTAAGGAGTTTTAAGGAGTTGTAAGGCGATTTAAGGAGTTTTAAGGAGTTTTAAGGAGTTGTAAGGCGTTTTAAGGAGTTTTAAGGAGTTTTAAGGAGTTGTAAGGCGTTTTAAGGAGTTTTAAGGAGTTTTAAGGAGTTGTAAGGCGTTTTAAGGAGTTTTAAGGAGTTTTAAGGAGTTGTAAGGCGTTTTAAGGAGTTTTAAGGAGTTTAAGGAGTTGTAAGGCGTTTTAAGGAGTTTTAAGGAGTTTTAAGGAGTTGTAAGGCGTTTTAAGGAGTTTTAAGGAGTTTTAAGGAGTTGTAAGGCGTTTTAAGGAGTTTTAAGGAGTTTTAAGGAGTTGTAAGGCGTTTTAAGGAGTTTTAAGGAGTTTTAAGGAGTTGTAAGGCGTTTTTAAGGAGTTTTAAGGAGTTTTAAGGAGTTGTAGGCGTTTTAAGGAGTTTTAAGGAGTTTTAAGGAGTTGTAAGGCGTTTTAAGGAGTTTTAAGGAGTTTTAAGGAGTTGTAAGGCGTTTTAAGGAGTTTTAAGGAGTTTTAAGGAGTTGTAAGGCGTTTTAAGGCGTTTTAAGGCGTTTTAAGGCGTTTTAAGGCGTTTTAAGGCGTTTTAAGGCGTTTTAAGGCGTTTTAAGGCGTTTTAAGGCGTTTTAAGGCGTTTAAGGCGTTTTAAGGCGTTTTAAGGCGTTTTAAGGCGTTTTAAGGCGTTTTTACGGCGTTTTAAGGCGTTTTAAGGCGTTTTTTAAGGCGTTTTAAGGCGTTTTAAGGCGTTTTAAGGCGTTTTTAAGGCGTTTTAAGGCGTTTTAAGGCGTTTTAAGGCGTTTTAAGGCGTTTTAAGGCGTTTTAAGGCGTTTTTAAGGCGTTTTAAGGCGTTTTAAGGCGTTTTAAGGCGTTTTAAGGCGTTTTAAGGCGTTTTAAGGCGTTTTAAGGCGTTTTAAGGCGTTTTTAAGGCGTTTTAAGGCGTTTTAAGGCGTTTTAAGGCGTTTTAAGGCGTTTTAAGGCGTTTTAAGGCGTTTTAAGGCGTTTTAAGGCGTTTTAAGGCGTTTTAAGGCGTTTTAAGGCGTTTTAAGGCGTTTTAAGGCGTTTTAAGGCGTTTTAAGGCGTTTTAAGGCGTTTTTAAGGCGTTTTAAGGCGTTTTAAAGGCGTTTTAAGGCGTTTTAAGGCGTTTTAAGGCGTTTTAAGGCGTTTTTAAGGCGTTTTTAAGGCGTTTTAAGGAGTTTTTAAGGAGTTTTAAGGCGTTGTAAGGCGTTGTAAGGCGTTTTAAGGCGTTTTAAGACGTTTTAAGGCGTTTTAAGGCGTTTTAAGGCGTTTTAAGGCGTTTTAAGGCGTTTTAAGGCGTTTTTAAGGCGTTTTAAGGCGTTTTAAGGCGTTTTAAGGCGTTTTAAGGAGTTGTAAGGCGTTTTAAGGAGTTTTAAGGAGTTTTAAGGCGTTGTAAGGCGTTGTAAGGCGTTTTAAGGCGTTTTAAGACGTTTTAAGGCGTTTTAAGGCGTTTTAAGGCGTTTTAAGGCGTTTTAAGGCGTTTTAAGGCGTTTTAAGACGTTTTAAGGCGTTTTAAGGCGTTTTAAGGCTTTTTAAGGCTTTTTAAGGCGTTTTAAGGCGTTTTAAGGCGTTTTAAGGCGTTTTAAGGCGTTTTAAGGCGTTTTAAGGCGTTTTAAGGCGTTTTTAAGGCGTTTTAAGGCGTTTTAAGGCGTTTTAAGGCGTTTTAAGGCGTTTTTACGGCGTTTTAAGGCGTTTTAAGGCGTTTTAAGGCGTTTTAAGGCGTTTTAAGGCGTTTTAAGGCGTTTTAAGGCGTTTTAAGGCGTTTTAAGGAGTTTTAAGGAGTTTTAAGGCGTTGTAAGGCGTTGTAAGGCGTTGTAAGGCGTTGTAAGGCGTTTTAAGGCGTTGTAAGGCGTTTTAAGGCGTTTTAAGGCGTTTTAAGGCGTTTAAGGCGTTTTTAGGCGTTTTAGGGCGTTTTAGGGCGTTTTAGGGCGTTTTAGGGCGTTTTAAGGGAGTTTTAAGGCGTTTTAAGGCGTTTTAAGGGCGTTTTAAGGCGTTTTAGGGCGTTTTAAGGCGTTTTAAGGGCGTTTTAAGGCGTTTTAAGGCGTTTTAAGGCGTTTTAAGGCGTTTTAAGGCGTTTTAAGGCGTTTTAAAGGCGTTTTAAGGCGTTTTAAGGCGTTTTAAGGCGTTTTAAGGCGTTTTAAGGCGTTTTAAGGCGTTTTAAGGCGTTTTAAGGCGTTTTTAAGGCGTTTTAAGGCGTTTTTAAGGCGTTTTAAGGCGTTTTAAGGCGTTTTAAGGCGTTTTAAGGCGTTTTAAGGCGTTTTAAGGCGTTTTAAGGCGTTTTAAGGCGTTTTAAGGCGTTTTAAGGCGTTTTAAGGCGTTTTAAGGCGTTTTAAGGCGTTTTAAGGCGTTTTTAAGGCGTTTTAAGGCGTTTTAAGGCGTTTTAAGGCGTTTTAAGGCGTTTTAAGGCGTTTTAAGGCGTTTTAAGGCGTTTTAAGGCGTTTTAAGGCGTTTTAAGGCGTTTTAAGGCGTTTTAAGGCGTTTTAAGGCGTTTTAAGGCGTTTTAAGGCGTTTTAAGGCGTTTTAAGGCGTTTTTAAGGCGTTTTAAGGCGTTTTAAGGCGTTTTAAGGCGTTTTAAGGCGTTTTAAGGCGTTTTAAGGCGTTTTAAGGCGTTTTAAGGCGTTTTAAGGCGTTTTAAGGCGTTTTAAGGCGTTTTAAGGCGTTTTAAGGCGTTTTAAGGCGTTTTAAGGCGTTTTAAGGCGTTTTAAGGCGTTTTAAGGCGTTTTAAGGCGTTTTAAGGCGTTTTAAGGCGTTTTAAGGCGTTTTAAGGCGTTTTAAGGCGTTTTAAGGCGTTTTAAGGCGTTTTAAGGCGTTTTAAGGCTTTTTAAGGCTTTTTAAGGCGTTTTAAGGCGTTTTAAGGCGTTTTAAGGCGTTTTAAGGCGTTTTAAAGCGTTTTAAGGAGTTTTAAGGAGTTTTAAGGCGTTGTAAGGCGTTTTAAGGAGTTTTAAGGAGTTTTAAGGCGTTGTAAGGCGTTTTAAGGCGTTTTAAGACGTTTTAAGGCGTTTTAAGGCGTTTTAAGGCGTTTTAAGGCGTTTTAAGGCGTTTTAAGGCGTTTTAAGGAGTTTTAAGGCGTTTTAGGGCGTTTTAAGGCGTTTTAGGGCGTTTTAAGGAGTTTTAAGGCGTTTTAGGGCGTTTTAAGGCGTTTTAGGGCGTTTTAAGGCGTTTTAAGGCGTTTTAAGGAGTTTTAAGGCGTTTTAAGGCGTTTTAAGGCGTTTTAAGGCGTTTTAAGGCGTTTTAAGGCGTTTTAAGGAGTTTTAAGGCGTTTTAAAGCGTTTTAAAGCGTTTTAAGGCGTTTTAAGGCGTTTTAAGGCGTTTTAAGGCGTTTTAAGGCGTTTTAAGGCGTTTTAAGGCGTTTTAAGGCGTTTTAAGGCGTTTTAAGGCGTTTTAAGGCGTTTTAAGGCGTTTTAAGGCGTTTTAAGGCGTTTTAAGGCGTTTTAAGGCGTTTTAAGGCGTTTTAAGGAGTTTTAAGGCGTTTTAAGGCGTTTTAAGGCGTTTTAAGGAGTTTTAAGGCGTTTTAAGGCGTTTTAAGGCGTTTTAAGGAGTTTTAAGGCGTTTTAAGGCGTTTTAAGGCGTTTTAAGGAGTTTTAAGGCGTTTTAAGGCGTTTTAAGGCGTTTTAAGGAGTTTTAAGGCGTTTTAAGGCGTTTTAAGGCGTTTTAAGGAGTTTTAAGGCGTTTTAAGGCGTTTTAAGGCGTTTTAAGGCGTTTTAAGGCGTTTTAAGGCGTTTTAAGGCGTTTTAAGGCGTTTTAAGGCGTTTTAAGGCGTTTTAAGGCGTTTTAAGGCGTTTTAAGGCGTTTTAAGGCGTTTTAAGGCGTTTTAAGGCGTTTTAAGGCGTTTTAAGGCGTTTTAAGGCGTTTTAAGGCGTTTTAAGGCGTTTTAAGGCGTTTTAAGGCGTTTTAAGGCGTTTTAAGGCGTTTTAAGGCGTTTTAAGGCGTTTTAAGGCGTTTTAAGGCGTTTTAAGGCGTTTTAAGGCGTTTTAAGGCGTTTTAAGGCGTTTTAAGGCGTTTTAAGGCGTTTTAAGGCGTTTTAAGGCGTTTTAAGGCGTTTTAAGGCGTTTTAAGGCGTTTTAAGGCGTTTTAAGGCGTTTTAAGGCGTTTTAAGGCGTTTTAAGGCGTTTTAAGGCGTTTTAAGGCGTTTTAAGGCGTTTTAAGGCGTTTTAAGGCGTTTTAAGGCGTTTTAAGGCGTTTTAAGGCGTTTTAAGGCGTTTTAAGGCGTTTTAAGGCGTTTTAAGAGTAGTCTTTGCGAATAGTGTTCACTTCGCATGAGTTTCGGGGAAAGGAGAGGGAATTGCAAAGACTTCTTGATGGCATGAAAATCGGAAAAAAATTATTTCACCAATTTGTTAATAATATTTTGGAATTATTGTTGTGCGAAATTAATCAGTTCATCACCTTTGATATGCTTCATTTTTTCCCGATTTTCATGCCATTAAGAAGTGTTTGCAATTCCCGCTCATTTCTCTGAATCTTATCCGAAGTGAACACTATTCGCAAAGACTACCTTATCCTGAACTAGTGTTCTGCATAAGGCGAATAAGGCTAATAGATCGAATCAAAGGAGCGAAGAAAACATGACAATTTGTAATTTTCATATCACTGCCTCATAATTTGTTTTTACTCGTAAATATTTTCCTATTAGATCTTTCTATTTTCTGTATCTTTGCGAATGAAGGAACATTATTAGGAAGCGATACGAAAATTTCAATTTTCTCCATTTTCATTAATGTATTTCTTCATTATATTAATTTATTTATTATATAAGGTTAAAGGCTCGATAAACCACTTGTTCTTACAAATACCAACGTCAACATATCCTCAAGCCAAAACTGTCGCCTGATTCGCGAGCAATATTTTTCATCACGAAAACAGCTTCCTTTACGCGGAAGCAAAGAAAACGATGAAATATCTTCCTGCTCTCATCTCCTGAATACGAAGATAAAATTGCAAAGTCACGGAATAATAAAACCGGATTGTACTGGTGCGTGGGGATTTGAGAATATTCCACAAGATCGTGAAAGCTGCGAAGCCACAATTCGAAAAGATTCCCCATTAGCATTTCTTCGCGACGAGCTCGCGAAAGGATCGGGAAGTGAAAAATAATCCCCGATAGCTTCAACGTCGCGTCGAGGATTTACGCTCCGGAGAAAAATATCCGTGTACACAGCATAATATTTTTCCGACGCAAATAATCTTGAGTTTCTCGACAGTTTCGAATAAACAAAATATTCCCCGGATTTGTTCGAATCAATCACTGCTGGTTTTACGCCGAATAAAGTACTCTTGGCGAACAGTGTTTTTTTCGCTATTCGAGCCGTGCTCGGCCTTGCGCATCCATTGCGGAGGGATTAGCTCCGTTCATTCCTGCGTATCATTGTATTGTGAGCTATTCTATTGTGCGTTGGGATAATAATATATACATGAATGCACCCGTTCATCCGCGAATGGACTACGTTACTAATGAATTAAACGGTTGAACCGACAGACTGTTTTTTTCACATGGAAATAAACGGTATTACATGCAACAGAAAACAATATCGATGCGCATGTTGTCTTTTTTTAAAGCCATATTGCTTAAAAATACTTATACGTACAAGATTTTTTTTAAGTGATAAATGTCCTGTTTGATTTTCGGCCAAAATTGCTATCGGTAATTGATATCTAGGATGAAAAGATATTTTGTCCAGAACAGACAATTTTCCCTTACATTTTTACAAAAATTTACATGTACAAAAATTGCAAGGACTTCATTTTTGTCACTTGTCAGAGTATATTCAATGATTTCGTTCCCACCAATCACGAAGCTGCCTTATTTTACTCCTAAATTATTATTTTACATACCATTTGGCGACAACCATCTGCTCCAAAATTGTGAAAGCTTTCGTTTTTTTGCTCCAAGCTTACCATCACGCAAATCAAATAAATGCAAAAAAAATGTATTCGACGTATATTACATTCGTCGATTTTATCAATAAATAAAACACATACATTACTTTATATTTGAGGACATATTTGCAGAAACATATTTCAACATATATCCGAAATATAGCGTTTTCCGGCTAAAATATATTTCACACATCCCATACATATTGCTTTGAACAAATTTTTTTTACTGAAAAAATGTAATGCAATTTTCGACGACTATACCACGCGTTTCCTGTTCCCAGGTGCTGCTCCATGGTCTACCGGCTATCTACGCTTACACGGGTCTACTGTTCGATTATAAATTCGGTGTCTTTCCGAGGATCGTCAAGTATCTCTATCCGCTTTCTTGCATGGCCCAAATGGTCACGGTTTACCTTACCTTGACCGTAACCATGGAGCGTTACGTCGCTGTCTGTCATCCCCTGAGAGCGAGATCGTTCTGCACATACGGACGAGCCCGTCTCGCCGTTATATGCATAGTTATCGGCTCCGTTCTATACAATTTGCCCAAGTACGTACATTTACGACATTCATTTCCTATCGTTCCTGCAATAAAATTTTACTACATTTGCCATTAAGATTAAAGCACGCTTTTTCGTAATGACACAAGTCCTTAAGGGATTCATCCCTGAACTCAACGAAAATCCCACTATCCATGTATCTAAAAAACTGAAGACAATTGTGGAAACGAAAAAAAAAATCTCTAATTCTTTTCTTCAGATTTTGGGAGGTGGAACTTAAGACCGAATTGCACTGGAAGTACAACGTAACAATATACTGTGTGTGGCCAGCGAAACTTCGTTCGAACGAAATTTACATAACAGTCTACGTGACCTGGATGTACTTTTTCGTCTACTACGCATTCCCGTTCGTTGCGTTGGTCATCTTCAACGTGGCGATCTACAGACGGGTGAGTCGAATCACTCTTGTCTATTATTTTCTTGG
This sequence comes from Ichneumon xanthorius, assembly GCA_917499995.1. Lineage (NCBI taxonomy): Eukaryota > Metazoa > Arthropoda > Insecta > Hymenoptera > Ichneumonidae > Ichneumon > Ichneumon xanthorius. The sequence continues at coordinate 18,241,946 of OU824202.1, read as the reverse complement.
AGAAACAATTTTTCTTTTTCCTAACTGGATACGCCTGAACTAAAGATCGATAAATGAGATTCACGACGAGGTAAGAGGAGCTTTCAGAGTCTCGCGAACTCTCGACCGGTCGTGGAACTCCCTCTACTTGGGAGGTTTTTTGAGACCGGGTGGAAAAGTCTCTCTCGGCTTCTTCCATTTCTTCCACTTCTTCTTCTTTTTCTGCTCAACGTCGTATAATCAACCGCACAGGGAAGGAGCCAAGGAATCGTCGAGAGGAAGAGGACAAACCTCAGTCCTCAGTGCGCTCTTATTTCGAGCTCTCGTTTCGAGTGCACCGGCGACCTGAATATCTAACGTGGAATTGAAAAAAATAGGGTACGAGAAACTAGCGCGGCAGAGGAACGGGGGAGAATAGAGAGATATAGAGAGTTGTAAAAGATCCACAACAGCGTCTAACCCAGTTTCTCGGATCACGTATCACATTCTTACGGTACATCTGGTATCGCATTGCGTTCCACCCGGCCCACCAAAGTTAAATTCTTCTTCCTCATTTACTTTCGCGGTTACATAGAATGTGGAACGCGAATAACCGGAAGGGGGGAAAATATAATGGAAAAATATCTTCGTACGCCCAGCTTCTCTTCATATTTTCTTTGAACATTTTTTATATTATTTAATTTTTGTTACTCTCTCGTTTCTGGACTTGTTGAGCGTAAATCTACAGTTCGCTTTCTCAAATAATATTCATGCTCTGAATATTTTTTATTCATTTTTATTTCGTGAGATTTAACACCTTCGAATTAAATGAATCTGCTTAGTCGAATTAGGGATGGTTGGCGTTTTCATTCCCAACTGTAGCTTTGATGCCGACAAAATTTCTGTATTTCCTGAAACGGTAAAAATCTGTAAAATTCAACGATATTAAAGATGTTAAAGTTGCGCGAAACTTTACCCTCGAGCCTTACCGGAGCCGGGTGGGTAATAAGAACTGCAATGTTATTTTTCACAAGGATACTGAAACTCTGGTGACCGAAGGAAATAGGATTCCACCGCGGCTACAGTGGGATCCTCTTTCCTTTGAATGCTAGTTTCAGCAACCTCAAAAAAAAATTGCTTTCTGGTGTTTCACATGACCTGAAGAACGTTGATTTTGCATAGCAATAATGCCAAAAAACATTTTAACCAATGAATTTTTTTAAAATAATGACAACAGATTTTCAAAAAACTGTTTTCGTGTGAATCTAAGTCGCTAGTTTTCCTTAATGGATATGAATTCTGCAGAATTTCCTTACAGTTGTGATTTTTTTTTTTTCAAGAAATTGATTAAATGTAACGAATTTTGTGTAAAGCTTGCGCGCAAGAAGTTTCCGGGTGGTCGAACAAGTGGATCAAAAAACAGCGCTGAAAAAAAAGAATCGAAAATGTAAACTTCATAGTCGTACGAAATTGACAATTCTAAGAAATCGGCAATTCCAAGGAATTGGCAATTTCAAGGAATTGACAATCCCAAGAAATTGACAATCCCAAGAAATTGACAATCCCAAGAAATTGACAATCCTAAGAAATTGATAACCCTGAGAAATTGACAATCCTAAGAAATTGACAATCCTTAGAAATTGACAATGTAATTTATTTAATTTGAATGAAAAACGAAGATTTTCCGATGCATTTCGTAATTGTAATTATGCAAAATCGACGTTGTTAGCGTCTCCCACGTAGTTGAAGTTTTTTCCTATTTTTATCCCATTGAGGAAGTACACGAAGTTCTTACCGAATTTCGCGCTTGGCACGGAACGTATACGTGATAAATCCTTTCGAGAGTCTCGGGTTTCCGTATTGTTCGCATTCCCATTATCGTATTATCGTATTGTCGCAACTTCGCAGTTAATTCAATACCCTCCCGCGTTCGCTATAAATTTGCCTTAAAAGCGTTGCCAGAGTGCCTCGAAGATCTGCTAGACAGCTGAGGATTCTCGGGGCAAGTAGTACAGCCGTCCGTATGACCGGACGGAGCAGTCAACGGGGCGCGTATCGCGTACCGTTTCAGCTAAGTGCATGAGTCCGCAACTCGTCAGACTCGAGACTCCTGCAGTAACTTAAATATACTGCAGCGGTAAGTGCTTGCCTGTGCGTGACCGTTGCAGCTCCGGTTTCTCTGTAGAAATATATAAGGCAAACTATTATTTCACAACTATATATATGTATACATATATATATATATAAATATACATATACATGCATATATTTCTGCAGATACATTTCCTCTCTCCATCCACTATATATCCCTTTCTCCCACGCTTTCCACAAAGGAACGATAAAACTCGTTCCAATTTCACGAGTGGAGCTTTGCCAGGTGGATCCCGACTGTACCGTTTTTGCCTATCGACTTTCTCGCTGCTATCTTCTATTACCTACGGCAGCATTCGCCGAGTCAATTTCCTGCAATATTGAATATCGAATTTCAGTCTATCGTTCAAATGATAAAAATATTTATCCATTCACTGTTAAAAAATTATGAAGCGTTTGAAAATTCATACTTTTTTCTCCAAGTTGACGAGGTTTTAGCTCGAAAAGATTTCGCATTCACTGCGAAACGGTGAACAAAAATTGGAAGTGAACAACGCTAAAAATAAAATCGGTTCAGTGTCAAAAAATTATCTCACGAATATACATTCTTTTCTCCGAAGTTTAAGAGCTTCTACGTCGAAAAAAATTCATCGTAGGCTAAAAATTCTGCACACGATGGGTAAGAGCCTCGTTAAAACAAAATTGCTCGGTTGGTCTCGTTCCTCAAATATTAGAGTCGAAAAATTCAAAAAATCCAATTTCATGCTAGAATCTCGTATTTCAAGCCCCAGGGTCTGATATAACTCCCATTTTCGTTGCTCCCATCGCGAGGATTATGTGAAATATCGCACGGTCGTACGGTCGTGCGGTATTCATAATAATGAATACCGTGCGACCCTGACTAACTAGGTTGCTCGGGCCGAAAAACACCCAGACATCTGAAACCACCGTTAACGCGAATTAAATGTCATGATCAAAAAAAATGTTAACAAGTTCGATTCTATTTCAGTATATATGAATTCTTACTTAAGTTCTTTAAGTTCTACGGCTCTATTTAAAAATGACTTTTTTTATTAGAAAAAAGGGCCTGCTAAAAAAAAATTCGACCGCCAGACAGAATCTTTGAATTTTGATCTTCAAAAAGTCCAGATTTTTTATGTTTACAAACATTTTTTTTAATGCCATTTTGCTGGAAAATCTTTGTTCAGGATGCACTCCGAAGCATGACTATTCGTCAAATTTTTCCAGATGGTTCAGCCTAAAATTGAAAATGTTTTTTTGTTTTATTTTGTTTATGCGCGCTTTGACACCAACGTGTCAAAGCGCGCAGTGTAACATACCTGCTCGTACACTGTCCATTAAAATATTGATTAATAACGAGTACGAGTATATAGTTTTCTTTTTTTATACATTCCGTAATTTCTCTTGCTTTTTGTAATAATTCGTCACCTTCGTTTGATTTGAATTTCTTAATATCCCGCCCGCGCATATCTTCGCAACTAGCAAAACTTTATCTTGACTTCTGCAATGAAAATTTGTTAATGTAAAAAAATACTCTTGGGAGACGCACGGTTGATCAGCTCCCCGGATAATCGAGGTTCCACGTGCGAGAACGACAGTGTTAGTAGAACGAGCTTGCGAAACGCCCTGTTTCGTCGTCTGGAAATACCGGATGAACCCTCTCGTTCTACCTATTCACCCTGTAATATTTACCAATGGCGCAACCCCGTTAACCCCGAAGTCCGTAAACCTGGAACAAAAAATGATCGTTAGTCCTCGGAGTTTACCTCGAGAAAGTCACCCAGTCAGCTGAGCCAACAAAGTGCGAGATCGTCTCGGCTACACCCCACGTGGGAGCACTTTAACCACATATTTTTCTCACACCTATGACCTAGCTATGCGGAGCTCTTCGCAACCCACATTTCATCCCTCGCAAGTCACCTCGGGGCTGTTTTACGCTAAAATAATACTATCGGTCGCGTCGTGTCTAAAGAATAAGCTGCCGGAGGGTTGGGAACGTATAATGTAGCAGTAAAAAAAAAAATAACGAGATGATTCTCGATATGATTCTCGATACATCTGGGAGCGATCGCTGATACTCGCGATAAACGTAAAAGTAGGCAATTTTCATTCACCAAACGGAAAATGGGCGAGGGGTAATCGAAATGAAATTTTCATTTGAAATCTAAGAGCAGAGGAAGTTTGCTTCACTACACAGAAAAAAAGTTTGCACTTTTTACAACTTATTATCCACAAAGGTCCACAATTTTTTATTTCCGAATTTTCCGATCGCACCTAGATTTCATCTGGCTCTAGATTTACAAACAAAAGTGCAAATTGAAATTGTTAACGATACGGGAAATTGACTGGTTCGTTGATTTTTCAGAATACGTATGAATTTATTCGGAATTATCGTACAATTGAGAAATTTGCGGTTTCGTTTTTTTTAAGGCTGGATTTATTAATCTGTTCCACCCCACGACCTGGAAACTTATCACGTGTAATCCAAGCTCTTCCCACGAAAAGACAACAAACCTTAGTCGTTTGTTATTAAGAAATAAAATAACTTTTTTCACCCTATACCGAAAATGGTATTCCGGTTAACAAAACCGAACATATAGCACATGCTCTTAATTTTACTTTAATCTTAGCGAAGCATTTTTTTTCACGTAAAATTTACCTCTTCGTGTTCTCTGTTACCAGGTGAGAAAGGCGAACAGGGACCTGCAGCACCTGTCGCGCCATCAGAGGAGAGAGATAGGCCTGGCAACGATGCTGCTGTGCGTCGTTATGGTATTCATCGTCTGCAACGTTTTGCCGCTGGCCTCAAACGTCTACGAGAAGTTCCAACTCCAACCGCCCGCCTGGCTGGTCCAGTCGGGCAATCTTCTAGTTACGATAAACAGCAGTGTTAACTTCATCGTTTACGTTATATTCGGACGTAAATTCAAGAGGATATTCCTGCGACTGTTCTGCAGTTCAAAGTTCTTCGGACCGGGCCGGGACAGTCCGGAATACCAGACGAACGACGAGTCGGTAGTCACGAACACTACGAACATAGAGCTGAGAAATTCTATAAGACGATGTCATCTAAACAGATCAAACACCATAGTCAGTAGAAACAACAACGTTCATCTGACTAACGGCAGCACGAGACAGAGCATGAAGACTCTCGGAAGGTCGGCCAGTCCCGGTCCTTGCGTTTATTATCCTGCGAGAAGTCCCGTTAGGAGTCCCAGTCAAATATCGAGAACCTCGAGCGCTCACAACGGTTGGAGTAAAAAGGACGTCGTTGAAACTACTATACAGTAAACTGAAAAAAAAAAAACAAAAATCTCTTCAAGTTTTGTTCACATGTACTGTGGATTTGTTCCGTTTTGAACCAGTGAGACACAATACGGTGCCAAAGGCAATAATCAAATATGTTCTTTTATCTCGTTCCGGGAAATGAGCATGTTTTCTCTCGATGGTATCGAGAAGCTCGCGACCGAAACGAAAACGTTTGCCCCGTAAAATTCAAACTTGGCGCGCAACCGGAAGCTCCTGACTACAACGAGAAGTTATAACGAGTGACGGAAAGAGGTGCTTTCCGAGACACCGAACTCATCCGAGTACGGTGTAGGCCAAAGAACCGAGCTGTCCTCGGATAATACAGAAAATTCGGATAAAACGGATAAAGCAGCAAAGCCCACAGACGGATATCTATCCCATAAAACACGAAATATTTTGAAAACATTTTAGAAATATTTTCAATATTTCAAACAAGAATTTTTGAAACATTTCCAAATATATTTCCGTCCTATGTGAGACGTTTTCCGTGTTATCCGAGATTTCACTTATCCGACATACGCTCTCTCCACACTACCTCAGATAAACGGGCTTCTACTCTAGTACATTAAAGTGAAGTGCAACGGCTCGGTCGGTAACAAAAACTGCATTCCAAAATTCTCTAAGACCGTTAATTTTTAGGGGATAATACGAGAACGGTAAACTATGCGCAGTAATTCTGCAGTTCACAATTCTCATTATTCTCCCAAGAAATAAACGGCTTAGGAGATTCTTGGGTTGCGAAATTGCAACTATGTCTGTCGCATTCATAGCGGTTACACTTCACCTTAACTGAGTCTTGTCTATAGACCCTAATCGGTGGTCCGTGGGTACTCGAGAACCGGATGCGCAGAAGTGCTCGCTATACAGTGAGGGCGATTCGGCGGGCACCGAAGAAACTCGCTGCTGCACCGGAAACGCTGAAAAGGTGGCTGGAGCGACGGAACTAATCGCGCGTGCAGTCGACTCGATACTTTATTGAAGAGGAGCGTGGGTTCTTCGGTACCCTCCGCTACTTCCGGTAAAGTGGTCGCCGGCTTCGTGCACTGAAAGAAACAAAAAAGAAAGTTATCGGAGGTGAAATCTACGAACTTTGGCAAATACGTGGGAGTTGGGAGAATTTTCTTCGTCGAGTGCGCGACGAGAGTAACCCCGGCTTTTCGCAGCGCCATCTACGGCTCTTTGCTCTTCCCAACGAGCCGTGAACTCAGACTCGTTGGGCGGAGAGAAACACGGATGGACGTCACGTACTCGACGAGGAGAGGCGAGCGAGAGTTCCTCCGGAGCAAATCCGATTTTCGAGGAAGTTCCGGGTCAAGCGGGCGTGGATGGGAGGATAACGCCACACATGCGGCCAGACTCCCCGGAGACTCAAGTTGACGAGGCTCGCGTTTCGTTAGACCTCGTTCTTTTTTTTCCTTCAATATAATTTAATCTTCGATCCCAGACCTGCTACGTTAAATGTATACGTATCGGGGCGGCGTCATTGCTGCCGGATACACTTAATTATGTTGATTGTAAGGGACGGCAGAGAAACGTGGAAATTCACTTGGGATGGACGTGACGCGGAACGAGATGCGTACAGAAGTAAAAAAGATTAAACACTGTTTTGTAAGATCGAGTGTACTGGGAAGATTATTTTAGTATGCGAACCCAGTGGTCGAAGCCGGAAGCCCTAAAATTGGCCGCTCGGGAGTTAATGTTCATGTGATAAAAACTCAGTCGGTAAAAAAACGGTTTCTCTATTTTCTCTGCGACTATTAATAATTGGGACAAAGGCAAATTAGGTTTACGTGGGCTACACATAGATGCACGAAAACGCAATTTCCTTCTGTCCGAAATATTAATAGTCGCGGAGAAAGTAGGGAATCTGATTTGTTACCGACCGAGTCTGTGTCACACGCTTTTACCTGACAAGCGCGGTAAACGATATACATAGATATATTACCCATCTACATTCGCACCGGATTTCTCTATCGAACGGTCATGTTCAGTGAAACATTTTCCCAATAATAAAGGACCAGCAGGTTTCAATTGGCTCGGGGTCTTTCCGTCTGTGAGGAGAGGACGGACAGATAAACATACAAATATACCAATTTCCACTTTCCTAAGGTAAAAGTGGAAATCAATGATAAGTGTACCGGGCTCAGAATCCCGACTTTCACCATATATGTATATACCATACGTACGTATGTGTACCATATATATGTATAGAGATAGTAAGTGACTAAACGAACTTGGGAAAAGCGGGGCAAAACGGACTATTGTTACCAATTTTTTGCGGGGCGTAAAAAAAATGTCTCGTCAGATTGAGAACACGGGTCCGTTTTGCCCCATCCCGTTTCATGGCGACCTACATGGAATTTTTTTTTATTTCTTTAGGGACCGGAAGTGTTGCGTTCTCATTTATGCAATGGGCGTTTTGGAAAAAGTATTCGAATGAATCTACGAAATATAATTGATTATCCAATATGATAATATTTTTACCTCTATCCCTATAATCGAATTGTATTCGACGAAGGTATAAACAGCGTCACGAAACTGCTGCAGCAGCCGAGTATGTTCGTGAATGAGGTATCCATCAACTGTTATCCTTTTCACTGTAAATAATTCATTGGATGCAAGATTGATCACAATATTCTTTTCATACGTAACTTCGATGGATCGGCACACTTAGCACGTAAAAAAAAGCTTTCATGGCAAGCTTCTTCGATGGACGCTGAGAAGCTATGTAAAAATATTCGACGAGAGAGAGAGCGAAGCAGTATTGCCTAATGTGCGATGGACCCGAAAGTCCGGATGTGATAATAAAAGATAAAGAAAAACGGCGGTGGCGAGATTGACGAAATGAAAGTGAGAGTGATAAAGGATTGCGCAAGGTACTTGGCCCTACAGCCCATTACTAGTTTACGAATTTATAAAACGGAATTGTGAAAAATGTAGTTAAATTCTTTTTTTAATTTAGGTAAAAAAAAGATTGCAAGGACCTCGTGTATATCAGAGAAGATATTTATCACAGAATGAATACCGCACGTTATCACGCATCGTGAGACATATATATATATATATATAAATTTAATTGTAAGTGAGTACTCGCGCGCGACAGATGTTCATAAGTATTTTTTCAAATTTATCATTCTTATTACGATATATGAATATTGAAAGAAAAAAAATGTTCCTTCGAATTTTGCAGAATTTACTCGTGGGTTGTGTAGTTTCGTTTGCAGCGAACGAGAGTCGTACAATTTTCGTTGACTGATCGTGAGTTAATGATCCATAGATCCTTGGTTAAAAATTTAAAAAAATGGAACAAACCAATGTGTAACGCGAGGAGGGCGATGTTGCATACCGAGCCAAAGACAAGTTGTATTGTAAAACATAAATCAAAAACCATCTAATCACAATAATTTTACTCTGCGACCTTTCTATTATCTACAAACTTTGTAATATTTAAGGAAAGTAAAAGTATAATTATATTCTATATTATTACGTATTTTAAGAAACAGAGGGAAACGAAAACGCTCTCATGGCTGTACGATGTAATTCTACCGTATTCTAGTCATGGAATTTCTATCAGGCTAATAATAAAAAAATAAAAATACACAAATCCTAGATAAACGTGCATAAACACCGAATATATTGTGTAAACATAACTGTATGAAAAAAAAGGAAAAAAAAAATCCTCAAATATCTCCTCATCGTATAAAAATCGCTGATTGCCGAGATAAGCTCGAACGGCTTTCGAAATGATCGTTCTATCGCGTGCTAGGTGTGTGGGTGTAAAAAAAAAGTCAACCGCAATGGGATTGTCATTGATAACAATCAAGAGCGTCTCTCGTCCTTAGTCTAAAATTCATCGCTTGTACCCACAGCTATATCAACCAAATTTGCAAAATATAGTATATATAAATAAAAAAAAAAAACAATTCTCAATATTCCAAAATTCAATGTAACCAATTTGAAGACCTTTCGTTGCGGTAACGCTGAGTTATCCTCGACTAGACAGTTTTGTACTACCGTTTTATTCTTTCTTTACTCAGGTATACGCGTCGTCGTAATATTGTCTTGTAAATAAATGAATATATGAATATACGTATGAATCAAAAATAAATTTTCTTCGCTCAATTTATTTTGAACCTTCTGTAACCTTCCGCGTCCTTCCGGCAAATTTTGCCTTCCATGGATTGCATCGGAATCTGACGTCGACGTTCGAGTGACGCACCGGAGCGGAATTTTTGGCAGACTTGCGTCGCAAATAAGAACTTCGAAGTTAGCTTAGCTAAAAGTATATTCCATACATCGTAGAGTTACATTACAAGTTTCGTCGACGAACAATCGTTACGTAAGAGCATTCTGCTATCTACAACCCTGCAGGGCGACATTGGTCTCGTACGTCGCATTTACTTCTTGCTCTTGGGTTTCAGGGTGAAGTAGAGAATGATTACGCCGACAACTGCATACGTCGCCTTCGCAACCTGCGATCAGTAAAGACAAAAATGAAAATAAGAATGGGATTAGATTTTCAGCACGGAGGTTAAGAAGTGATTTTCGTTCGATACTCACGTTTGCCCGACCCTGAAGGGTTACGTTGTTGAAATGTTTCGAGAGTCCGGTCAACTTTTGCTCGTCAGACATTTTTTGCGAGTGTAAATGACTCTGGAGTTTCTCAAAAGTTGTCAAAATACGCAGCTTATTTTACGAACGTACAGTGCGTCCGGTGAATCGTCTGCTAATGGGACGCCATTTTGTTTTCATTCAGTGCGCATGCGCGCAGGCGCATCGAGAATCGACCGCGTTCTGTGTTAGATATATCGAAATATTACAATATAAATTTAGGGCACGACGGAGATAAACGGATGATTAGCGCTCGTTAATTAATCTATTCCGGTTAACGATCAGACTTTAGGATCTCGAGTGCCTGAATTTCCAGTAGAGGAAGGTCAAGAAGGCCGTGGCGTAAGTTGCCTTTGCAACCTGCAATAAAATTTCTATGTATTATCAGATTCATTATCACGATAGATGTTGGATGGATAATTTGTTGGTTGCGAAGTTAAACGAGGGTTTGGCTTACTAACGTTCGCTCTGCCGTGCATAGTTTCCGCGTTGAAATGCTTTCCGAGATTCAAGCTGGACAGTTTTTCTCTCAGAGATATCGATAACGTAGGTTTCTCCCCTGTTTTACCGGCAGTCTTTGTACCGGTTGCTCCCATTTTCTTGAATACTTTGCTCATCATCGAAGGCATTCTCTGTAGCTCCGATGTCGTAGGCATTCTTGGGATTTTCGTCATAATAGTTTTCTTATCGGGCACGGAACGGCTCAAGTCTCCGGCGGTGTCCTGAAGTATCAATTGAAGTAACGAGTCACTTTTAGTATAAACTGTAAATGAAAAATCAGCTCCCCTGGCAACTTGAGTAACCGTTGTCTTTTTGTTAAGAATAACCGCAGAATAACCGGAAAAATTACGATAGTTCCAGATCACTTTCTCCTCCATAGAAATAACCAAAAATAATCACATTTCAAGTTTCGGTTAATCAAACCAAAAAACGACTGTTTGCAGGCACAGGCGTGAGCTCGCGACGCGCATGTGCAGAAGTTCGATATTTTTGCAGTTACTTTAACAGTATAAAAAGTGACCTAAAATATCCGCAATTTGGTGGATTATTTTTACGGTTGCTAAAGCTGCGAGGGTCTCTTCAGGCAACGGTATATCGATAACAAACTTTAAGAGCTTTGTACAAGCCGTCCATGGCGCTGGTGACCCTTTTACTATAATCCGTTGCTACCGACTGAAGATCCTTTGCAAAATTATTCGCCGCCTCGTTCTTTCTCATGGTTTCGATTATATTTTCCGTTATCCTCTTCATCTCCGTCATTCTGTCGTCGATATACTTGACGAAGCTCTGCACCTCCTCGACGGTAATTAATCTCGTTTTCAGCTGACTCTTTATTTCCGCTATTCGAGTAATTTTCTCCTGCGATATTTTCTCCAACTGCGCTTTGTACTCAGACAGAGAGTTGTTCATTTTCGTTATTTCCTCCTTCGACGTGTCCTTCAATTGCCGGAGATCGTTGTCCAAAAAATGCGACACTCTCTTCGCAATGGCCTCGTACAATTCTTTGATTCTCTTCTCAACGGCGGATATGAGAGTCGTTATGTTACTCGACGAGGATTCACTCCGAGGACCGTTTGCGGCTGGCGCGTTTCCGCCAGCGTACAATTTGCTGAAAAATTTCTTCACGTAATCCGATGCAGAGTTTATCGGCTTGCCGGGCGACGTTGGTTCTCTGTCGGGCCCGCAATACTCTTTGCTTTTCGCATCGCGATCAGAAATTTCCGGTTTCTTCTTTTCTGATTTATCTCCCATTTGATTATCCCTTTCCTCGCGACAGAGTTGTCACGGTAATTTTGACTTTATAGGTTCTCCATGCATCGGTACTGAAGTCGACCCTCGATTCGTTGCATTGTCTCGCTCGATGGACTGTATATCAAATGAACACCGAAAAATTCAACACCATGACAACTTTATATAAAAAGTCTACACCGTGAACGTGAGCACGCAACATCTATAAAATCAATCGCTCTGCAATAAGACAACTCGACGGTAGAGTATGCTTTTCCGCTACTTCCGGTCCAGAAAACTGACGCATTGCATACCGGACATACGTCACTTCCGGTTTGAAAAAACGCATTTTTCGACCGAAGTGACATCATGCCGAAAAATGATTTTTTCAAAAGAGTGATGGGTTTCCGACATGACGTCACTTTGGTCGAAAAATGCGATTTTCGAACCGGAAGTGACGTTTCGCGATGCAAGTTCCGGACGTTTTACGCCGTAAATACCGGTCGAAAAATGAGATCTTTTTAAACCGAAAGTGACGTATTTCCCGTATTGCGTCACATTTGCTGGAATCATGAGGTCTTTAAGTATTTTCTTGGTGCAGTGCCAACTGGTGGTAAGATGTTCCGTGCTCACTTTCACGGCGTAGACTCTTCGTGTTCACTTTTCGTAGTGTCGTCTTTTTCAGTGTTCATTTGATATACTGCCGCGCGGTGTGGTGTTGGGAAACAAAGAAAGCAACGATTCGTTAAGAAAAATTAGATTTTTTTTCTTAGACAATACTTATCTATTCATACGTATAAATGTATTACATACTAAAATTAGAAATGTAATAATCACCGTTAATTACCGTTCGATAATATCTTTTGGCATAAAGAACAGGAACTTTTTTTTGTTTTTACGATACTCAACTCGATATCGCTATCTTACAACCGCATCGGCTACTCGACGTATAAATTATTAACGAAAAAAAATTAGAGAGACTGGGAGCGACCGAGAGCGATGAGACCTAAAAATGTGCACTTGCGAAGAAGTATGATCAAGTACATCGAATAAAAATTATCTCGTGGACTTAGCTTAAACAATAATAAATCTTTTAGCGATCATGAATGAAAAAAGGAACAAAATTATATTAATTTATCTATTCGTTATCAATGATTCGTTACGATATGTAAAAATTTAAACTGGAATACTCCGTCAATAGGCTAAGAGAGTAGTTTGTTATCAGTATAATATCTACATCGGTCCGGAATTCGATGATTGCAATGATTGTTGAAACTTCGAGTACTCTTGAATAACCATGACCATATGGAGGAGAGTCTTAGGCTCTTCGGGAAAAATTCTCTTCTTCATCGCTCGCTGTACCTCATCCTCCGTAATGAGCCTGAGCTTGCGCAATATCTTGATAGTGTTTCTGAGAGGCGTCAGATGAAGAATTTCGCCGATCTTCCCGTTTTCGTCTCTCGCCACGCCAAGAGAAGTCCTGGTGAAGATTTAAAAAAAAATTAAGCATCAGATTACTGTACAACCCTGAATTAATCCTCTGGAGGTGTCTGAATAATATCTGATTTAAGTACCTTTCCAGTTTTTCAAAAAATCGACGATTCTCAGACCGGCTGAGCGTCCGATAAGGTATGATGATACTCATCGTCTTGAGAATATTGACCATCGTTAGAGCGTGGAAGTTCGTAAATTCAGCAGCGAATTCTTCGGTGGCTAACCATCCTTCGTCATCCAGATTAAATATGTAAATAGTACGATGAGGCAGCGCTGAAAAAAATAATGCGATTAGCAATTAATTTTTTTTTAATTGTTACAAAAATTAAAAGACGTAAGGTGCATCTTTCACATATTAAATATATCGCAACCATTAGGTTATCGTCGCCCGCGTGCTGCCATTGGTTTCGCGAAATAGCTTTGCTTTCATGTCCTAATCGTGTTTTGATTTTTTTTTCCATGCCATAGTTTACTAATTTTACCAGTTTGAAAAACACTGCGATATTTATTGACAATTCTCAGAAATTCCCGCAAGAAACGGGACGGACAACATCAATTGAGCAGGAATTAAGAATATCCTCGACGATATGCTTTTCTTTGATGCTACATCAGCCTTTAAGGAGGCCTCACACGTACAAAGATCTTGACATAATTAATACGACTGATTTTTTCACATTGTCGGCATGTCGCGAAGGACTGAAATTTTGATCGAATTAAATTTTTCGTTGTGAATGTATGAGTGATTAAGAATCCGTTCGAAATACACAGAGATAATAACTTTAATAAATTGTATGAATAATTAAATATCGCGTTCAACTGGTTGTATCGATCTTTCATATAGACCGTTTAGTATCTAAAATTGTAATTGTACAATCGTACAATTGTAGGGACTCGGTCCAGGGGTTCTTTCGGAGAACCCCCTTTCCGCATCCCTTTTTTGTCACTTCACAGCGTGCGCATAAAGTTTGCTTTACCGCACGTGTATCGCAAATGACTATTTACTGCTTTTACATTGCCAGCTAACGATATTATCGATCATAAAATGTTAACAGAAATTGTATCCGGTCTACTTACGATATGCCTTAAATTGGCAAGGATCCTTCTCGTCTTCCATTTTCGCGTGTACTACGCGCTTCGGCGGGATTTCCCGTATGGCAGATTCCGCTGTTTTGAGGCTGCTCTCACGGCGGATCGACTCCGCTCCCTTGATTTGACAATTTGCCGCCGGCGCTACGGTTCTCACATCGTCCTCGTTCATCCATTTCCAACCGTTACGCGCGAGAGACTCCTCGTTTTCGAAACTATCCGAATACTGCGCGGCTTGCAACCAATTCGTATAACGATTTTGTTCCCCGAGAGACAACGAGTTAAAATCGAACGTGATTGGCCTCGGCGGTAGCGGCGGAGGATCTTTTTTCGTCGCTTTAACATTCCTCGGAAGCTCCGAGGTCGTAGATTCTTTGACCGCCGAGCTCCTCGACCTTTGGGCAGAATAACTTTCATTGAACAACCTGAGATTACGATCCTCGGGAGTTTCGAGACAGTTATTAATAAACCTTTCGGACAACGAAGCCTTCTCCACATTCAACTCTACGAAGTCTTCGTGCTTGGTCTGACGAGTCTTTGCCAACGCCGACGTCAACTTCTCCTGACTCGAAGACGCAAAGTCTTCCTGTTCGGGAAAGGCAGGTCCCAATCTGCTCGGATGATCCGCTGCTTTGCTCGAAGCATCGTAGATGATCGGGGCTGCCTCGTAGACGAGCTTCGTCGCGGGAGGATCGCGCTGTTCCCACGTCTCCGTCCCCATCAAATGATCCCAGGGCTTCGTCGCGGGGGCGCTTCTGGGCGGCAGCGGAGGAGGCAGCTGAGGCGGCAGCTGAGGCGACGCCGTTTCTCGACGCCTCTCAAAATCAACATCGTTGCCGAGATGAACCCTGAAGGGATTCGAGTCCGGTAGCGAGCTCGTCACGGCGACCGGAATTTTAGCGCTCTGACGTTTCTCCGAGCGTTCCAAGAAATCCTTCACGGTGCTCTCGATCGAAACTTCGAACTTCTTTCGCGGCGTTGGCTCGCACGTCGGAGCGGAGTAGCGAAACACCTGAGCGGCGCCCGACGAAGTGCCGCTGAAGTTGAACGAAGTTGGGACTTGCGGAGCGAAAGTCGTCGTTGCCGAGTTCGAAAAGTTGAAAGTCGGAAACGTCGTATCTTTATTAACAAACCCGTTCAGATTCATGTTCGCGTCGAACTTTCCGAAGGTCGACGGAGTCGTGAGCGGCGCGGGAAGTTCGCGAATAGCGTTCGGCGATTGCTCGACGAGATCGACGTCTTCGTTCGCAACCGCTGCGGTCGTTTTGCGCTTCGAGGCGAAAGCGAAGGATTCCTTCGGCATCGGCGGAATCATCGGAGGCTGCGAATTTTGGAGACTCTTCGGTGCCTCGTCGATGAGACCTCGCGCACTGACGAGGTTCTTCCATCTCAGCAACTCCTCGTTGTCGCGACGCAGCTCGTCGACCTCAGCCTGCAACTGCTTCAGAGCGAGGCGCGTCTCGTTGGCCAACTCGACGGCATTGTTGTCCGACTCTTCGACGATCGTGTCCAAACCACCCAGCGACAGTCCCGGCGGTTTTCGGACTCCGTTCTGCTGGGACGGGCTGGAGGTGAGCTCCGCGTAGGCCGGATCGTAAATGCACGTATCGTTCATATCGACAGTGTCGCCCTAGAGAGCACGGAAGTAGATAATGTTGTAGTCATTTAGTGAGGAACGGTCGAGCATAAATCAAACACAGGGCAATCGCAATTTTTTTACCGTTAAACACGTCGTCCTCAGAAAAGTTCAGCTGTTAACGTCAATTATTTCGTTCGAAGAGACGAATTAAACAAACGATGCGAGAAACAAGAAAAAAAAGCAACTGAGAGGACAGATGAAAATCATCGAGTGTCCTTTGTTTGATCGAGCTCGTTCGCGGTGAATTAACGACACCAATTGCTAAGTCACAGATCGTTTTTATTAATTATCAAATAAAGATATTTGGTACATTTTTTTTCTCCGGACTAATACGAACAAACTAAGGAGACCCTGATATTCTCCCCTGGCACTAGAACGAAATTCCTCGGATCGAAGATCCGAGTCGTTCGCGTGGATTCAATGAAAAAAATCGTTGGAGAAAATTACTTAAGGCTCGTACGACTAATTTGAGAGAGGAAAAAAAACACACTGTTCAACAGCGTAGTACATGCAATCGCATTGCATCGCTAATATTAAGCTGCATTTGATGGAACAATGATAATCAAAAAAATAAAATAAATATATCGCATTCAACGTCACGTTATCTCAAACCCTCCCTTTTCAGAAAGAAAATAAACAAATTAAATGAAAAAAATTAATACAACTAATCTAATCTCTTTGCTTCTCAGCTGCAGATACTTTTTAACGCACTTATCAGAGAACTCGTGTAACTCCCGCTGCTCGACTTTTCGCTCCCCGTACCGTAATCGAAATTCGTGAATGCGTTTGCCATCGCCGATATGTTTTTCTTTTTTACTTCGCTCAGAATTGGATACCTCTTTGGCGTGGCGCCTTGACTATTTTCATTTTTACACGCGAATGCGGGATTTTTCGCGGATAGATTGTCGTTAGAGTTGGATTGTTCATCGCTATCGGTCGGGCGGACTTTCGCAGCGGAACGATCGTCGACGAGGCGAGGAGGATCCCGAAGCTTCGAGATATTGTTTAGCGCAATGTTTTTTGTTGCAGGGATGCGATCAGTTTTCGACTCCGTTGCCGCGTCGTACGTATCGCGATGTCCTTCGGACTCGGTCTCTTGTCGCGAAGATCCACCGGCGTCGGAATCCGGCTCGTCGTTCTCCGATATCTCCAGGCTGCTCTCGTCGACGCTCGAAGCTTCCTTCGCGTTGTTTTCGAGGCTCTCGAGACGCGGCCTGATCTCGTCCGGAGACTCCTCGTCGATATCCTCGAAATCTTCGACCTCACCCGACATTTCAGGGATGAGACGATGAGGTGAAAAATCCCATTCTTCCGTGTCCGATTGCAGCTCCGTGTCGTCGAACACCGGACAGAATGGCTCGTTAATTTTCGGAAGTCGCTCTGCCTTGGCGCCGGAAACAGCCGATTGACCCGACGATCCAGCACGAACGAACTCTTCGCCCTCGACAGACATTCCAGTCTCGTTCGACTCTTTACTTTCGACTTTCGAAACTCGAACCTCGGGGACGATCGCTACGTCAATTTTTTCCGACGATCTATCGAGACTCCGTCTTGCCGTGTTCTTGCCGGAGTCCCGCCGTTCTCCGGCCGCATCCTCCACCCGACTTCCCCGGTTCTTCGAGCTCGCCGGTGACTCTTTCCCGTCGTTGCCGTAGCTGCAGAGATCGTCGGAATCCAATTCGGAGCCTATCGTCGAGTCGAGACGAGCGGTGATGAGCTTCGACAATTTTTGCACCATTTTGCTACTCGGCTTCAGACTGCGGTTCTCTATCCAGGCATTTGTCCTTCCGCTGTCGGTGGAAGTCGACAACTTTCCCGGAGCGTCGCTCGAGGTGTCTTTCTCAATGATATTTGACCCTGGTTGATCCAACCCCGCAGTCAAAGGTTCCTCGGAGGCTTTCGAAATTTCTGCAGTCGTGTTCGTTGCATTGTCGCTTGTTTGAAAGTCCCGTACGTCTTTGTCGGTGGATCGAGTAGAGTCCAAGCTCTCGGTCGCGCCGTTCAGCTTCGAGGATTCGTTCGGCGAGTTGGAGCTGCCGCTGTCCCTGACTAACGAATCGGAAATATCGTGATTAACGCCGTTCGATCGAACGACCGTTCGCGCGGTCGAAGCTGCGCGAGAGCTCGAATCGTCGTGCGCGATCGAAACTCCTTCGTCCTCGTCCTCGTCGTCTCTCAGTAACTCCAGAACGTCGTCGGGGATCATCAATCGAACGCGTTTCTCGCTCGAGTCCTCTTCCAATCTCTTCATCAGCCTCCTCACCGTCGGCGAAACTTCCTGGTCCGCTCTGATATTTCCCTCCGGCAGGAAAGCCGAGTCTCTCGCGCGACCGCGCGGAAGACCGTCGTTGACTAGATTCAAGAAACTTCTGTTGGCTCTCGGCAGATTGAGCGAAACTTCCTTCTCCGGATTTTTAAGAACTTCGGTCGGCGCTGCTCGCGAGTCGTCGAGACTCTCACAATTGAGAATCTTCCTGCGAACGTCGCTCCAAGTCACCGGCTCCATGCGGCCGTGACCGCCGGTCGGACTGTGAAAATCTGCGATTTCGGGAGTCGTCTCTTCACTCCGCTCGACCATGTCCCAGAGTGATTTGATGGACGAAGGAACTTTGCCTGCCGGCTGCGTCGTCGACACTTCCTTGACCTCCTCGGAAACTCTTTGGAGTCTGAAAAGATCGCTCGAACTCGATCCTGTCGAAACTGTGATGTCGGCTCGGCTATGATTTTTTTCGCTTCTGATTGAATTCTTTTTGCTCCTCTCGACCATGTTCCACAGAGCTATCTTTGACGATGGGAGTTTGGGTGTCGAATCGTCGGCATTGCTGCTAGTGCGCGCGACGTTCCAAGACGCCTCTTTCGGTGACCGTTCTTTCGGGACGGATTTTTCCAGAGGCTTCGTCGAGGAGTCGACGCCGCGCCGTCTATTGAATGTTCCCAGCTCGGGAGGATCGTCGGCATTGCTGCTAGTGCGCACGACGTTCCATGACGCCTCTTTCGCTGACCTTTCTTTCGGGACGGATTTTTCCAGAGGCTTCGTCGAGCAATTGATGTCGCGGTGTCCATTAAGTGTTCCCAGCTCGGGAGGATCGTTGGTTTTGCTACTGCTGCGTACGACGTTAAAAAACGCCTCTTTCGCTGACCGTTGTTTAGAGACAGATTTTTCCGAAGGCTTCGCCGAGGACTCGGTATCGCGCCGTCCATTGAATTGTCCGAGCCTGGGACTATCGTCGGCTCTGCTATTGCTGCGTACAACGTTCAAAAATGCCTCTTTCGCTGATCGTTCTTTAGAGACAGATTTTTCCGAAGCCTTCGTCGATGCTTCCTTGATATTTCTCCGAGTCGTTTCGATCTCGCGGACATCGTGCCAATCGATGGGATCCATGCGACCGTGTCCGCCGTTCAAGCTACGGAGTGTGCCAAATTCGCCGGCTTCTTTCGGTCCGTCCAGCGTCGGCGAAGGCCTCAGATGCAGTGGCTGATCGCCGAATTGGTTGTCGCAGCCTTCGGACAATTTTGCGCTCAGTGAACTCGAGACGCTGGATTTGGCAGTGCCACCGATCGACGATCTACCTTGCTCGCAACGACCGTTCGTCTTCCCATCCGCAAGCCGTGCTTCGCCGGTGCGGCGATCTCTGATGACGTCTTCGGGCACGATGGCGCTCTCGGAGCGAGAGGCGCTGGATTTGCCAGCGCCGCCGATCGACGATTTACCTTGCTGGCAATGACCGTTCGTCTTCCCATCCGCAAGCCGTGCTTTGGCGATGCGGCGATCTCTGATGACGTCTTCGGGCACGATGGCGCTCGCCGAGCTCGAGGAATCGTTGCTTTCGAGACCGCCGCTCGACTTACCGTGTCCATCGATGATGTTCGACGAGACTTCGCGTCTCGCGTGTGCCTCGCACATCTCTCTCAAAAAATTTGTGCCAAATTTTGACCGTCCAACGTCGACGAGTCCCGCGCTGCAACCGTCCGACTTGGTGCTGCACTCCGGAATCCTATTTTTACACGACTGCAATTTAACTTCATGAAAAACCTTCGAAGCCCCTCGTCTCGTTTCCGAATTCATGCTACCCGCTCCATTTTCGAGCTCAGGCGTAGTCTTACCCGATTTCGATGAACGACGCAACTTTGACAACATTTTGTACCACTCGAGATTTTTGTCGCTACCGTTTGACACCGGACTAGACGGAAGCGCGTTGATATTCTCATTTAATTTGACAACTTTTGATACCGTTGGGGTTGACTTGCATCGCGGGGCATTTACTTCGTACTCGCATTCCAAGAATCGGCGAAATGGGTAGTTTGGAGGCCGGATACAAACCATCTTTCCATAAACCGCGTGGCCCTTCTCAACCATCCAATCGTTGATGTGAAAGTCCTCGGTTCCCTCGGTGTTTGTTAGGCCGATCAACATTGAGTTGTTCTATGGGAGCGATGGGAAAAAAGAAAGGAGAGCGAATGAGAGAAACGAATAATTAAAAGCGAAGAATTTTTAAAAAAATAATAGTGTTAAATTACGAATTATTGTCTGTCTGCACACCATTTCTGTTTTTTTTCGGTATCGACGAGCAAACTTACATCCGCATCGGTGATTGCTATCGTTGCGACGAGCGGCTTGTCCAATACCTTCCACGTGAACTCTACCGTAACGCTCTTCAGCCACTTGTCGGTCGCTTTCGGCTTTATGTTGTAAAGACCACATGGAATCGCTTGGGCCGGCAGAGCCGAAAACTTTCTGTGCAGAAAGTGAATTTCATCCGGTGGATAAGACTGCACTGTTCCGTAGTCGTAGAACATCACCTTGTTAACAAAAAAGACAAAATACTATTAGCGAGATTGTGTAAAATGATTATTTCTCTGAAATTCGGGTAGTAACTACTATTTGCCGACCGGGCATTAATGTTTTTTCGACGAAGAAACCCCTTTCATCGTCCCTACTTATCACTATTTTTTGTTTTACTTACGGTCACAGTGTTATCGTGCTTCACGGTCTTGATTATGCCTCTGTGCCACGTGCTGTCGTATTTACACGCACAGTTCATGCCTCTCTCCATTAGGATTATTGGCATGACATACTTATTGGCATTGGCCGTATAAAATACGCTGGAACAAAAAAATCAGAGTTTCATTAGCTGAGAGCGAAGTCAAACACATTTTTTTTTTTCAATGGCACGCATTTTTTTTCGAGAAAAAAGTACACTTGAGCCGGGTGCGTACAGTAATTTAGCACCTGGCGCAAATTTGCATTTGATTTAAGAAAGGCAAATCAGCATTTTAAAAAGTTCATTGGAAAATTGATTTGCGTTTTCATCAAGGTATACACAAAATGCTATTCATTGCTTAATTATAATATTACTCACTGCAAATCACTCATGAATTGTTCAAATTTCGGAGTTCGTCTGAGAAGATGAATCCAGAAGAACGACGGGGTAAATATTTCAACGACTACGACGTCGATATACTCATTGACTCCACGATCCAATTCGGTGACGCAAATTTGTGGGACGGTTTCACCCAACTGTACCACACCTTCGGGTACGAGTCTCTGACACGTCGAGTTCGGCTGTAATAAGATATTTTATCTGTATCTTATTCATCGACAAGACTTATAATATTTTTATGATCGGGTAAGAATTAAATAAATCTGCGACCACCGCTCAGGCTCTTAATTAATCTACACTAAAAAAAAAATCGAATAAATTTTAACGTACTGGTAACAATATTTATGCATAAACTGGTATATTAAATTTCATGTACAATTGTAATGAGAAGTTAACGTTCAGTGTACTTTAGAACTTTAGAAATACTTTACTTTTAATCATTTACTTCAATTTTTTACTATGAAAGTACTTTAAATCCAATCATTTACTTTAATTTCACTGTAAACATCCATTGTTTTTTCACAATTGAACATTACAGTTTTTGCATAAAACCTTTCAGTCCCGTCCTTAAATTTATTATTTTCTTTTTCAACAATGCAAGTCGCGCAAAGATCCCCTTATTCGAAGTCACTCGGAGCAGTCTAGCTGCGCTGACTTTGATACTTTTCACTAAGAAGATCCGCTAAAGATGTTCTCATATAAAAAATAAATAAACAATTCCTCACCAATACAGCCGGTACGGGCAGAACGTCTTCTTCACCGTAAGCCTCGTAGATTTTGTAGAGCGCGGCCATGGACGGCTGGCACGGTCTTACGCTCTGCTTTAAGTTGGGCCTAACGGATTTCGCATCGAACAATTTGAAGTCCCCCTTGTCCTGAAGCTGAACCGAATGAAATACATCAGGAAGGTACGCCGCGAAGTCGCTGACGCTGCTGAAGCCGAGCTCCTCGTAGTTGAGCGGAAACTTGTACTCCTTGAGATAAACGTCCGGCAACTCGGCGCACCAAATACCCTCCGGATGATTCTGCACAAGTTTCTCGAGACGAAACCTCGTGCGTTCGCTGATCAGCATGCCAATGTTCTCCGGATCGCCGGTCTCGCACTCCTCGTCGTCGTGATTGACTGGCTCTTCCTGCACCTCAGCGTGCTCTTCGCTCTTCGCGTCCGGCTCCGCCTCCCCCGTGTTTATTAGATTACTATCGTTATTATTGTTATCGTTCAATTTCGCCGAACCCGTCATGGCGTTATCGTCACGGCCGTTCATCGTGCCGACGCGCGAATCCGAGCACTTCCGGTACAACGTAAAATCATCGTCATCCTCGCTGTCGGAAGAACCGGCGGCTCGGATGTTGCAGTGTTTCCTCGGTGCCTCGAGTTCGCCGTTCTTCGGCGCGTTCCATTTGTACACCGAGTAACCGCTGTTGTGCGAATGTCTCGCCGATTCCGTGTAATTCGAAACAGGATATATAACGTCGCGGTCGACGACGATCTCGTGATTTACTTCGCGCAGTTGAAGCTTGAGATCCTCCGGCTCGAAGTTGTAGTTTAGTCTGTCCCTTATGTACTGAAGCACTTCGTCCCTGTGCATTCCGTCCGGACGATTTCTCGCCATTCTCACGATGTCGCTGAGGATCTTGCTGTCCAGTCTCCTGGGCGGCTGGGAAACCCTCGGGAACCAGGTAGACTGCCGAATCGGTCTTCGGCCACGAGCCGATCTCCTGATCGTCGTCTTTTGTCGCGCTACCAGCGAGCTCACGTGTGCCGTCTTCTCGCTCGCCAACGGATAAACCACGCTCACGCCGTTTCTGTGCCTCACCGACAGACACGACGACATGCTTTGAAGACAATCCAGGAGGCACGAGTGCCCCAGCTCTCTGAACGGTATACGCATACCCTCCTGCTCTCTGTAGTCATGGTCCAGAGCTGCAATCGGCACGCCGGACGTCGAAGCTTCCTTCCTCGTTACTAGCAGGGCCGATATGACCACTTCCACTTCCTCGCGAGTCGGCACTCGCTGAGGCATCTTCGAACCGGCGCTTTCAACTTGTCTGCAATAAAAAACAAAAAAAAAAT
Source organism: Ichneumon xanthorius (assembly GCA_917499995.1). Classification (NCBI taxonomy): domain Eukaryota; kingdom Metazoa; phylum Arthropoda; class Insecta; order Hymenoptera; family Ichneumonidae; genus Ichneumon; species Ichneumon xanthorius. The sequence continues at coordinate 18,218,554 of OU824202.1, read as the reverse complement.
TGTGTTTATTAACATTTGCAAGCAAGCGACTGAGGTGGACGGCAATCGAATGTTCGATTCGCTTTACCGATTGTTAAATTTTTTTCGTAGAGTTTGAATCCTCTGAGAGACGTTTCTAATGGACGAGCAGAAAATTCCTTATCGCATTGTCTCAGCTCTGAACAATACTTGGGTCCAGCCTGTTCTTGTGCGCTTCTTTGAATTCGCCTGGAAACGGAAATTACGTGCGGAGTTAGGGAAAGAGCTCGAGTAAGCGAGAGGCTTTGCGGCGTCAAGACGCCAGGTAAGGTAAACGTCCCAATGACCGGACACGTCCCAGTAGCCAGACAAAGGGTACATGCAAGAGATATGGAACAACAATTTTTCATGCATGTCCACGAACCGGGACCGCTCTCTTAGCCATCCGGCCATCAGTACTTTTACCTTACTTGAAAAAAAAAAAATTTATTTGTACAAAAGAAGAAACAGAGGCAAACATTTGATTCACTGCAGGTTTCCATGAGGAAATCAGTTTTTTTTGTTTAAAAAAAAAAAGAAGAATAGGCTTCGACAATCTAGCGATTTGCCGTTACGATAATTTTTTTTTAAAGTTCAGGATCGTTTTTACGAAACGATCTATGAGACAGTCAGTCAATGGGACCGTTTTTTATTTACCTTATCGCAGCGAGAGTCTGCGTTGTAATGAAACACCGACGATGAAACGCCGGTTCCCCGGAAAACGAGACGTGCGATCCTCGTAGGGCTCGGATAGCGACTGAAGAGTTCGTCGATCTGTCGTCGATATTTATGTTAAAAAAAAGGTACGGGCAATATTTTTTATATCCGGTGCGACGAAGAAGCTACGAGTACAAAATTTCGGTCGTCGAGGACCCTTCGAGAAGGCAATAAGCTCGGAACCGCGTGTCGCCCAGCCGAGAGCTTACCCAGATCGGTCGTCAAGAACAAAGAAACTTCTTTTCGTATCGCTCGCACGTGCCTCTACAATGCCGCGAAGTATCCTGCGATCTTGGCCAATAGGGCTCGACGATTTCCCCCCTCCCGAAGGTGTTACGCCGCTGAAAAAACGTTGTGTTTGTTTACGTCCGGATGACCGAAAGACCTTGGATCAGCTCACCGCCACGACGTGCCGCGTCAAAATCGTAACGAAACCGACGATGAATCTTTTCTCGTATCGGTGTCAAAACAAATTTTACTATCAACGATCGTACAATGTTAAAAAGCAAAAAGAGTTTCATTCGCAAATTCACCGAATTCTTTTTTTATTCGCGAAATTGTACGCGCACCACCGACCGGCGGAAAATCTTACGCGTTTCACATGTTATAATAAAACGATTGATGAAAAGAAAATTGAGAAAAAATGCTTTATTGCTTGTTTATTTTTAGCGATTTATTGTAATTTTTTTATAAGCCTCTTAACTTTTCCAGTTTTCATTTTTTAAAGTTTTAACAACTTACCGGTTCGTGCAGAGATTACAGACGGCCGGCGGACTGCACGCGCACGTGGCGTCGGCGATGAACGGTGGTTGCCTCGGCAGCGCTGGCACAACTGAGAGGGACCGTAATAAAGTCGTATATTCAACGGGAAGCCGCAATAATGCTGTACCGTGCCGTATAGCTTTTATGTGCCGGGCTGACTAGGGACAATAAAATATTCATCGGATGATTCCCAATAAACGCGAGTAATAATGCAGAGTCCAAATTAAGTCCGGGTAAAAGCGCGTTCAACTTTTACTGGACAATCGCGCCATATGTTTCGTCTAGAAACAATGTAATGCCTTAAAGCAAACGGCGAGCTCTCGAGGCGAGAACAAGCACAGAAGAAACGCGAATGAAGGTAAAAAATTAGAAATTTCGCGGGACATTTTATTTTCACCGGGACAGTAAAATATTCTAATCCTCAAAAAAGGATTATTTTATTGACCATTTACAGCGATAACGAGACGGAGAAAAGCCCAACCTTATCGGTTTATTAAAACTGAAATATAAACAAATCAGCAAAAACTTGCCGGCAAGCAATTGTTGATAGAAAATCGAGTACAAGGAGATAAAACAATTTATCGTCAGAATGACGGATCTGATGATCGATCGATCGTTCTAATCGCAAAGTACCCGCTTTCCATTTTTTATATATAAATACCGTCTATTACATAGATGCAAACATTACTCTTCACTGAGTCGAATAATATTCATCACAACCGGCACAAAACATTTCCCGTAGACATAAATTTCCAACACACACTACATGTCGACACCCCATCAGAATGATGAAGGAAGAAGCTTTAAGATTGTAAACACCGCATGAATCCGAAAAATACAGTTTCACCCCAGAAAGAATACAAGAAAGCGAGGAGCTGAAGGACTCCGATCGATGGTCCGTTCACAATACATATGTGTATACATTAATGTGTAAATCCATAAATGTTTAATATGCGAAGAGGGCGTTAAATCATCGTATCTATTGTCGATAAACCCACAGTTATACTACTAACATTCATCCGTTTTATCTCCGATGATAATCTGCTACGAAACGGATAAAAAAGTAGCAAAGTAGATTTGTGTAATAAAAAAAGATGAAGAATAATTGTATATACCACAAACTCGATCATCGTCCTATACTTATTATTATATTCGTCGGCACGAAGTGTATTACGAGAGTTTCCGGCCGCGCCTGGCCTCGCGGGCTCGTAGGGTCGGGAGCAGCCCGCAGCTGGCGCGCTTATGAATGAAACATACTATTACTATATAGTTCTCGTGTATAGTTGAGCTGGAATATTGGAGGCGCTGATAAGCGTCATCCCCAATTTGGCATACGCGTACGAAACTCGGGGCGATGGGTTTAACGCCGTGAGGAAAGGCCACGGGAACTTGAGGGTTTTCCGTCCTACGCAACGTCGCTTCGAGTGCGAAATAAATATTTCGCCGAAGTCGCGGAACGCCGACGGGCACGCCAAGTCTAACGCGAAAACTCGTTCCGGCGATCGACCGAGCGAGGCGAGAAAGAAGGGCCAGCAAAGCAGCCCCGTGTGTGTGCCGCGATTTGGCAGGACGCCTTGCCGACGGGAGAAAAAAAAATGGCACCTTCGTGCTTCGAGGTGATACTCGTCACATTCATTCTCGTATTACCCTTTCTATACGAGACGAGTCGTACGTTCAGATATTACTTCAAGTTTTTAATGTACTACGGGATCGTTATGGCGAACGCTATCCTGGTCATTCCGATAATGATGTTGCGGCCGGGAAACGTCAAGAATCTTCTGTTAGTAAGCCTCAACATAAACAAATCTCTCGCTTCAGTCGATCCTCGCTGGAATGTTTTTTTCGCAAAAAAACGCATGGAGCCTGTAAGAATTTTTTGCGCATCGATTTTCACGCTAATTTTTTTTTTTCTTTTTTTTCTTCCCCCATCACTAAATGTACTATTTTTCTGCATCGAATACATTATTATTGTTTTTAGGCTTCGTTTCCGATGTATTACAAAGGTACCGTAGTATATTTTTGGACGCCTCTGTATGGTTTTGTAGGACGCTATGGAATGCCTTTTTTTTTCTTCTGGTTCACAGATGTGATGTGATTTTATTTGTAGACTCGCTTCGTCGATTTGTCACCATGTCAGTACCCTGCTGGGCCTGCGCTGGGAGCTCAGAGGAAGGGAACACTTGGAGAAGGAACGTGCCTGTATTATCGTCGCTAATCACCAAAGTTCCTTGGATATATTAGGAATGTTCGATATATGGCCTGTGATGGATAAATGTACAGTCGTCGCTAAGAAGGAGATCTTTTACGCGTGGCCCTTTGGCCTGGCGGCTTGGCTGTGCGGCCTCATATTCATCGATCGAATGAACTCTGAGAAAGCTCGCACGGTCATCAATACTGCCACGGATAACATTAAAGAGAAAAAGGTAATTTTCTTTTCACTCTTTGCATAGAACTTTGAACTTCAATTCCCATTTCCTACATGGGGCATTCCACGTCAAGTCGAACGGCCCGAAACCCTGAAACTCTGAGATCAAACTGAAAACTTGTGATGTTGTGATATAGTGCTAATTTTGAATTGGAATTTTTCCTGGAATTTTTCCAGATTTTTATTGGGTCGCATTTTCAAGTTAGTAGATAGGAAAATTATTATATCTCAGAAACTTTTAGTCGTACAAAAAAATGTTGCCTACAAAAAAGCTGCTATTTGCGCCTGTAATACCGTGTCTGTTTGTAGAGGACACGTTTTTTTTTTTACATTTTATATACATATATTTATATTAAAAAATAGTTAGGTAGAAATTTATACACGTTGTTTCACACTAGTAAAAGAACATTCTGCAAAAGTTTTTGTAAAATGGACAGTCATACTTGATGAAATTTTTTTTTAAATTGCAATTATTTGGTTTCTTAGTTCATCAGAAATAGCATCTTTTTTTTAAAGATGACATTTTTTTTCAGAAGTTTCAGAGATATAATAATTATTTATATTAACCCGCCTATCTTATAACTTGAAAACGAGAGTCGATAAAAATCTGACAAAAAATCTAATACCATATCTTAGACTATAAAATACCAATAAATCACAAACTTTCAATGTGATCTAAGAGGGTCAAGGTTTTGGGCCGTTCGACTTGCCGTGGAATGCCCTATATACATTTTTTTTAATTGCATCGTCATCAATCGCTCTCAATTATACTATTGCTTTGGAATATTTTGTCATTAAAAGAAGTAATTTTTTTTTACTCGTCAGAACCATTGGGATAACTTCTTGGGCTTAAAAAAAATGTCTCCGATGATTTGAATTTAATATTAATTATCTTGCAGTTCAATATTCGTTGGACATGCTCGTTTAATTTAATGAGCCAAAGGGAGTTCTCAGAACGATATCGTATTCGTGGGACATGCGATAAATTCTTTATTGTGGAACGCGGTGTCAGATTTCGGACCGCGTCGCGCACTCAAATTCCTGATGCAGTCCTCCGCGAGAGCCACGGATCTCATTAACTGCCTCTAGCACAGGCACGACTTCTCAGTCCGAGCCAGTCAGTGAGCCGGACAGTGAGCTCTCTGTATTCTAGAACAGATTCACAGTCTTAAAGAACTCGCGAGCTTTATTACAATCACTTTTTTTTTTTCATCGTTCGACGACTGCAATCGTAAATAAACAGCTTCGCCACAATATTTATTTGAGTATCATATAGAGAGTCTTCGTGTTTCACGCGGTTGCTTAGCTAGCCGCGATCCAGAGACGCGATATTAATACATAAAATTAAATGGTTCGATCGATCTTCGCCAAATTACATAGAGATCATCGGTCGATAATAGTCCGATAATATCGGTCGACATTGTGTACAACTTTTAGCTCGATAGCTCAAAGATAATAAGACCTAGCGTGCGCAAAGACTTTTTTTTTAGAAAAGTTCAAAACGGCCTAAAACTTTTATCACTGAAAGCATTTTGCTCAAAATTTATCCAAAAGTTGAGGATTGATCCCTCTACCTACCTTAGAAATGCCAGCTTTATACCTGAAGCCGTTCTGGAGTTATAAACGTTTCAATTTTTTCAGGTCTGCAGCAGACACACACACACACACACACACCCAAACAATTTTTCTAAATATGATCTTCCGATGTTTTGGAACATTCTGAATACGTTTTGAACGAAAACTGTGAAAACAATTTTTTCACGAAAACAAAGCTTCCTCTATGAGTCAAAAAAGAAAAAACAAAACGGTATATACTTTAACGAGTATGGGGCTCGCGAAAGTCCCAATCGATTTCGTGTTATTGACATTGAACTACCAAACGTGATATACGCGTTATTCTATTCGAGTTTAAGATCGAGCTGCGTAGAACCTGCAGCATCTCGAAAGCCGACAACGAAAGTGATTTCGAGAATCCTTATCGCGGTAGCGTCAGCAATTTTTTTGCCGCCATTTACGGTCTCACGCTCGCTAATCGCACCGGCTAGATGGTAACAGCACCCTAGCTATGCGAATCAAGTTTCCAGTGCTGCTTTCTTAACAGCGCTCGGTGTAATCCTAAACCTCTCTCTGTAAATTATTTAATGTTAGCATCTCGTGGCCGCGTGAGAAGTCATCGAAAAATAAACAAACAAAAAAAAATACAAGATCACGCGACCTCAGGCAATCGCAGAATTCCGATCCATTGCCCAGCGGCAGTTGAACAAGCACCTCTATGAAAAGCGCAAAATAAAGATTCGGATCACTTTTTGCTTCCTCACTGAGAAAACTGTTTTCATTTAACAGAATATAAAAATCGGGCATTTTTCGTCAAAGTTTGTTCAAATGTTTCAGATAGTCGAAAAATTATATTTAGAAAAATATTCCAGATAGATGTGTATGTGCATGTACCCGACCTGTAAAACTACTTTTTTGCCTTCCCAAGGCTGTCTTGAAATGGTTATTATTAATGTTCAATAAATTGCGTTGCAGATCAAGCTATGGATATTTCCCGAGGGCACAAGACACAATACTGGTCAAATTCATCCATTCAAAAAAGGTGCCTTCCACGTCGCCATTAGTTCTCAGCTCCCCATATTGCCAGTTGTCTTCTCGTCGTATTATTTCTTATCAAAAAAAGAAAAGAGACTAGATCCAGGTAAATAATTATCCCGAACAAAGCGATCAACTGTCGAGTCGGTGACGATCGTTTTTGCTATAGAGACAATAGTGTGATTGAATAATATTTATTGTGCGTGGTTTGCAGGTCGCGTTGTAATCACGACTCTTCCGCCGATTCCCACCGAGGGTTTGAGTACAGAGGACATCGAGGACCTCATGGAACGAACGAGAAACGCGATGAGCGACGTGTTTCAAGCGACCAGTCGCGAGGTCCAACTCTCTCTCACTTCGTCCAAGCATCATGTACAATAGCCACTGTACAGTAATGAAAAACCAGAGGAGAGAACAAAAAAACGCGTAAAACTTCCCCGAGAATAATTTGGTAATGAAAATACCTAGTATCGAAAAAATCGGCTAAGCGATATAACACATAACTTTTATCCACGGAACCAAAGACTTACAGCCACACTCGTTCGTCTGTATTATGACAATTGCAACGTTCAAGTCGAGACTCTCCTCCTTTATTCACACGGTAGAAAAAGACAACTTTTACGAATAACGGCGAGATTTTCGTATCGCCATCACAGTTCTACGAGTAAATCTCTGAATCTTAATTTATTATTGAAATATAACTTATACAATTCTCGTAGCTTAGATAGGCAGTATGAGATGCATCAATCAAGATAGTTTTTTCGACGAGGATCTTTCGATTACACGAGTCCTCCATTGTACAATCTTATTAACTTTATACTCAGTTTTATTGCCATATCGTTATATAAGAAGGTAGTCATATCGATGACTTTGAGATTAATCCCAGTCAATAGAATCTTTTTATTATTATTATTTTTTAATGATAGACCCGCTAGAATTATAGTCTTCGCTTTAAGTGACGATCTCAATCCATGGGCCAGTTCATCAGAATTATCGCGGCACACATTTTTACCGAATATATTTATCACGAAACAATCCCAAATACTTATCAATATCAGAAATCGGTGGAGGAAATGGAACAAAGAACAAACATAAAAAAAAATATTGTACAGAATTTTCCAAGCTTGCCAGTACAAATCTTCATTGTCGATTGTATCATATTATCGTTGAATATGTTGCATGAAAAATTCTTTATCGCCTATGGTCTATGTAGAAGTAATTTTTGTTTCTAGCTATTGTAAGATCGTAAACTTAAACAAACAAAAAAACTCCTTTTAGTCATCTTTGAGGCAGAGCATCAATTACGTTCGCGCCGCTAAACGATTAACTTAGATGTTGCTAGTAAAAAATAAGGTATTTATACAATGTTGTGAGAAGTAATTTCCAGTGAAGAAACACGATTGAATGAGCGCCGATATAATCCAGTAACGAAATATTATAGATTATAGAGGGCAAGCGAGAGCTTTAGGATGAATCGAAAAATGTGTGAATAATTTGTATCGGAAACATTAGGATTTGTTTTAAAATCGAAGTCTCTACAATCTCTCGTGTCAACGAAAGTTGTTCCTATAGCTGTGTTACAAATTGTTTAAGAAGAGAAAGGGAGGGACATTGCGAGAGGCCGAATATTTACCCGGCCGAGAGTCTTCACCCCTCTCAGTATTACTTTTGAATTTCCTTCCTGTAAGGCGTTGAAAAATTGATCGTTGGTATGTTTTTTTAGATTACGCGCGAGTGGTCATTCCGTTATATCTAAATGGGACTATAAAAATAGAGAAAACATACATTACACTAGTGCACGAGATCGATAGCATCCACTTTAAGTCGCAAGTCGATAGTCCCCGAAAGACTGCATTCAATGCCTTGTTTACCTTTTGTGAAGAGGAATTATAGTTTTTTTTTTTTTGTAAATAAACATAAGTGACTACGTTTTCCATAGTATAGTGGTAAAACGTTTAAACGTCGAGATTTTGTGTTAGAATTATGCGTGTTTTAATTTAGGAAATGAGAACTTTTTTTACTGTTTTTCGAGACGCGAGTAAATGGACAAGAGAGTTTGCGTATACCGATCCGTCAAACTCTTTGGTTTCAAAGAAATCTAGGAAGTATCAGGCTGTGATTCTGCCATTGTAAAGATATTTCCCATTGTCGGAGAGAAATAAACAAATATGCGTGAGGGCATCGGACTATGGCAGCATCAATCAATCAGTATAGTGGTAAAATGTTGGAACGTCGAGTTTTTATGTCAGAAATTTTGCATGTCGCGTGTTTTAATTTAGGAAATGAGAACATTTTTTGTTTGTACCGATTTTCGAGACGCGAGTAAATGGACAACAGAGTTTGTGTATACCGATCCGTCGAACTCTTTGGTTTCAAAGAATTCTGAGACGTATCAGGCTGTGATTCTGCCATTGTAAAGATATTTCCCATTGTCGGCGAGAAAGAAACGAATATGCGTGAGGGCATTGGACTATGGCAGTATCAATCGTCGCGAGATACAACACTGATATGTTAACAGTGTTGTATCTCGCGACGACTAAGCTATCAAAAAAAAGAGAGAAAAAGGCGGTTTTACATTTGCAGTGAGACTGAGATCTTCAATGTGGCATCCGCTTAAGAACGTTTTGTAAATCCCGTATTATTACGACGAGTAAACAGTCATCGAGTGTATACCGAGCTGACGATATTGTAAGGAAAATGAACAGTAAATTGAGGATTTAAAAAAAACGTATAAATTTATATGAACCTATATTTATTGGCCTTTTTTCAGCGGCCCCAGTTTCGTACACTTTTCGGTCAAACGAAGCGATGCTTTGAACATAGGATTATTTGTGACGAAACAAAGCTGCACCCAGGATAGACACGAACTTCGGCATATTTTACTCATGTTCAACAGTTATTCAAGATTTGCGTGAATCTCTAAACGCCGATTAGACGTCGCGGATATATTTCCGCGGGAATGTGTGTCTATTCGAGGCGACGTGATTGCGATAAAAATCGTAAATCTCAACGACGTATGTTATTCTAATGTGAAAGTCAGTCGGTAAAAATCGTCGATTTTCAAGATTATGAGATAATGAAGTTAGATTTTCGTTGCCAATTGATAGACGCATGAATACCTAGTTTCCATTCGTTCCAAATATTAACAATTTCGGAGAAAATAGGCAAGGCGGTTCGTTACCGACCTCGACATTTCGGATGCCCTCAAGACCACGTGAAACGGACACAGTCGGTAACAAAAACTGTAATCGAATAATTTTTTGTAAAGGTGTTACACTTTTCTCACGAGCCCAAATTATCAGCCCCTTTGTCTAACAGAAAAATACAGCAACATCGAAAAAAAATTGTGTACAGTTTCTATTACCGACCGTGCCCGGGTTGGGCGAGAGACCGAAAGGTTTTCATATCGCCGCAATCGTTACCAAATCGCTTACCATATTTTCTCCGAGATGTTAATATTTTGAACAGAAACAATTTAGTTTTTCGCGCGTCTACCAATTCCCTGCAAAAAAAACTTGATTACCTTTTGTTCAAAATATTAAGAGTCAGTCAGAGAAAACATAGCGAGCGATTTATTACCGACCGAGTGTGAGGGTGCGATCAGTCACGAGCGTGTTTCTCACCAACTTTAGTACGGAATTCTGCGAGAATTAACGGAACAATCGACTTTCGCGTCGCCTCGAGCCTCATATAATTTACAACGAAGGAAAATCGGGAAGAGTGGGAGTGGAGGTTTTCTTGTCCTGACTCTCCGTCCACGCTTTGGCTATGATTTTCTTCATGTCGTCGTCTCCATCCTGATACATTTTCTTCATGAGATTCATGAGATTGGCCTCGCCGTCCTGTCCCTTCTCCAAGTCCGGTGGTGGAGCTGTCTTTGCCTCTTTTATTCTCTTCTCGACGCCGGTCACGTGTGACCAGTGCTTGGGAACTTTCTTCGCCAGGAACACGACTACCATGTCGGTCTTCACCTTTATGTAACTCTTAGCGGTGTCGATCTCTTCGCATAGATTGTGTATGGGCAGCTGATAGTTTCTGTTCTCCAAGCCGAGAACACGAAGGTCGACGGATCTTTCGGTAAAGTTGCAGTAAACCGCTCCGTCGGCGAGTGTATTGACCTTTTCCAACGTAACGTACAGCTTTACGTATTTTTCGGACTGGTCCCAGCCGTAATTGTTGAGCTTAACTTCGTAGCATTTCGGGGCCGAATTCGCGGCGGAACCCGCGGATTTGCACTCGTCGGTACGAGCGGCCTCGATGAATTTGGTTAGCTCCGATTGCAATCTTCTCACTTCCAGGCTGAGCAGGTCTTTGGATCTTTGTCTCCGAGCCTGTTGCATCAACGCGTTCAGTTCCTCGATATCCAGTTTCAGCTGAAAGGCGATGATGTTATTGTAAAAATAATGTATCTTCATTTTCTTCGTTCTGCTTCGAAGCGCGTTTTTTGCACATACGCGAGAGGTTAGCGGGCATTTAATATGAGACACTCACCTCGTCCGCTTTCGAAGTCATCTTTAATCTCTTGGTGACGATAGTTTCTCAGGACGATAACGAATACTCTGTAACGACGGACTGATTTACAGTTTGTTAACGTAGTTTCTGTGGCAAGTGCGAATCTAGCGAAAGCGCTTTTGTTGAAACGGGATGCGATTCTTTTTTTTCTTTATTAGCTGTCGGAGCACGGGATAACGCATAGGGTAACATATAGGTGGCCGAAAACGAATCCTCTATTATTACCAACCTCTCCCAACACAAAGTGTCTAGCACATTACGACTCACAAACCATTTCCGTACAAGAGACCCGATATACGTGCTTAAACGCAATTTCCGTCCGACATCTTCGGACTCAAATGCATATTAGAGTCAAAAAGTAAAATAGCGTAATGTTTATTGACAATAATATATAAAACCCGACGGATAAACGTTCTATTTTGTGCGGAAATGGACCACTCAAAATCAAAACATCTGAAATATTGCTTGCAAGATTTCGCAGTATACCTTGTAGCTAGGATCGATCTTTTGAAACATCTGCAATATTCATTCCGTATAAATTCTGAAATAGAACAATAATTATTCAATTTTCACAGTTTCATAGATTTAGGTGAGCGCTTTTTATATATATTTTTTAATTGATCGTAAAAGACGAGGCAATTGTCATCATCTCAAGAGATATATCCTCATCTGTGTCATCGGATTCGATTGTTCCAATCGATGTATCGATACGCGAGACCACATGGTGGTACGGTGTAAAATGGCGGTGAATCTACCTTGTCTTGCGTGTAAGCAATTTATATTGTTCTTCTTTACGATATTTACAAACGCTGCGCTTTCAACGAAGACACATTTCCACTTTAAATTAATTTGTCCGCACTTGATTACACATTATATTTTTTTTTCTTCACGTACAATATTTGTCTATATAGGTTAATTGTCGGTGGTTACGAGAAACAGCTTGTATCGGAATGCGTTGAACTTTATTTACCGCTAGCAAACATTTGACGAACGACAGTTTGTCAGTTGTCTTAGGAGGAAAATATATTCCGTCGACACTCAGTTTCATTTCGTTTTCATTTAAGTTCGAGGCGCCAGCGGTCTCGCCGTTAAAAATGGACCACCCACTTACGACGACGTCGCCGAATTCGCAAAGGACAATGGGAAATCCTGCAAGGCAATGGTGTTCAGTCCGGACGGTCGTTACTTTTCGTGGATATCCGGGCCAACGATAAAAATTGTCCTTTGCAAGACATGGCAAGTCATCGCGGTCATTCAGAGGCCGAAGGTCTGCGGCATTCAGTTCTCGCCGCAGGGAACGTATTTCATGACCTGGGAGCCGTTCATCAGTGAGCAGAATTTTTAGTAATATTTTTTTTTTGCACGAATATTTGCATCAAAGATTAGCTGTGTTTGTTAGTGTCAAACACGAGCCTCCAACACACTGTCGTTCATTGTCATAGTATCGAACGAGAATCCTCAAGGAAATCCCCAGATGCACATATGGAAATCGGAAAATGGCGTACTCGTAAAAAGTTTCACTCAGAAGCGGCAGAGCGATTGGTAAGGCGGATGATTGTTCTGTTTTCTAAATGAAAAAAAAGCTGTTGCATAATCTTCTTTTAAAAATAATTTCCAATCGAACAGGGAGCCTCAATGGTCGTCCGACGAAAAGCTGTGTGGAATTATGGTAAACAGCGATATTTTCTTTTATGAAAATGCGGATTGCGAGAGGTACATTCAGAAGATAAATGTTACCAAGTTTGGCAAGTTCAGGATATCGCCTTGCAACCCTCCCTATCACATCGTGTGCTATATGCCTGGTAATTAACACAAAATTTATCCAAGGAACAATCGAATTTTGGGCCAAGCAGTCTAATTTTATTAATTTTTTTTTTCCCGCAGGAAAGCCTGGACAGCCGTCGTTTGCGAGATTATTCCAGTACCCGAAAGTGGAGGCCACTCAGGCTTTGGCAAATAAGAGTTTCTTCCAGGTAAAGGACAAATTTGTTTGTAGAAAAAATTTTTAAATTGAGCTGGGCAAAAATACCCTAAGTACTTGAAAAACATATTGAAGTAGCAAATACTTGAAGTACCTAGCACTGGATAGGTAATCTTGAGTACTGATGTATCGAGTACTAGCAGAACTTAATAACTCAAGTTCTGGGTACTGAGCAGTGACTCAGTACTTGATACTTCAATACGTATTTCAAGTATTTTGTGTATTTACTCAGCTCTGCTGTATAATAGAACGTTTAATCAATCGTCCGATTTGTACAGGCCGACAGAGTGGATATTTATTGGAACGATCGCGGCAACAGTGCACTGGTTATGACTACAATGGACGTTGACAAAACTGGCGCTTCTTATTATGGCAAACAGGGTTTGCATTATCTCAATACGAAAGGAGAAACGGCTTTGGTCACCCTCAGTAAGGTCCTGCATTTATTATGCTCTCCATGATTACCGACACGTTTTAGATTGTATACATTTTTCATAAAAAGCAAATGAAAAAAATATGCTCTCTCGAGCTCATTACATATTTCTTCTGTTCTCAATCTTTGTTCGGAACAAAATGATGACTTATATAATCGGACACATTTTTTTTAATTGGCAATATTAACTATATGATTTTGTTTCACAGGTGAAGAAGGTCCTATACACGCGGTAGAGTGGTCGCCAAAGAGCGACGAGTTCTGTGTAATTTACGGATACATGCCATCGAAGGCAACGCTGTTCAATACAAAATGCGAGCCTGTTTTCGAGTTTGGGAAAAAACATCGGAACTGCATTCACTACAACCCCTTTGGGAACAATATCCTTTTCTGAGCGAGGAAAAAAAAAAGAAAAAACACATTGGAATGATACAGTTTATTTCCTTAACTGCTGTGCACTTTTGTTATTGGGAGGTTTCGGCAACTTGTCTGGTGCTGTTGAACTTTGGGACTTGGGTAAAAAAAAATTGATAGCGAGTCACGAAGCTGCGGACACTACGCTACTTCACTGGTCTCCGGACGGAGAACATTATATGACCGCTACGACTGCACCACGATTGCGAATAGCTAACTGGTGAGTTAAATTAATCTTTTACCGCGTTATACATTATGTCGCAAGTGCAAAACGTTTGCTATACGTCAAGAAAATTGATAAGCTTTCGAAACCTTGCTCGAGTTTCAAAATTTTTACCCTTTTGTTAATGACATTAAGAGAGTGAAACTATGCAATTGTTTACCGTAAAATGAGCAAATCACAATGAAATATTCAACTGATGGGCAGTGAAGGAAAAATTTACAAAAACTGATACAAGACTATATTATTCAAAAGCGCAAAGATTCATAACGTTGGATACAAATAGAAATCTCGAAATATAAATTAATTCACTCGTATGGCAATGCCTTGTCTGTTAAAATGTAATAATTCGTGATATTTCTAGCTGCAAAATTTGGCACTACACTGGCACGTTGTTGCACGAAAAGCCGTGGGACAAGCCGGACGAGCTTTGGGAAGTAATCTGGCAAAGATATCCCAAAAACACTTTCCCCGAGAAACCGATAAGTTATAAAGCGGTCGAGGGTATAACTTCTAGTCAACCGCAAGGTAAAACCTTCAATTTCTATCGACTGCTATTAATTATTTCATACATAATCGTCTTATAACTTTGTTCTTGTTGTTTTGATAGCTTCGAAGCAAGCTTACCGGCCGCCATCGGCAAGATCGCACACGATGACCTTTAGTCTTCACGACTTCAATGACACACCGACGAAAGCCCCAGGTAAAAAAAACCAATTGAATTAAACATTGTCGAATAGTCAATTTATGTTATATATAATCCGTTCATGTGATCAATTATAATTCGTTCATTTGATCAATTGTAATCCTCTCGTTTACTCAATTATTGCAGCTGCTCCGTCCAAGGCTGCGGTAAAAGCGAAAAAAAAGCGTGAAGCTAAAAAAGCGAAAAAGGAGTTGGAAGCTGCGGCCGAACCAGCCAACGATGCCGGCGCTACTAACGGTCGAGTGAACAATCCTTCGGCCAAAAGTCCATCCACCGCTGCACTCGTCAATTGCGATCTCACCGATGATCCGGAGAAGAAGAGGATGATCAAAAAAATACAAAGCGCAAGTGACCGTTCCAATCAAATACAAGACGATAGGCAAAGGCGGTCGAAAAATTAACGTTCGGTTTCTTCTTCCTTACAGAAATTGGATCAAATATCGAAGTTGAAGGAAAAATTGTCAGCTGGCGAACAGCTCGAAAAAAATCAATTGGACAAGATCAAGACCGAGGATAGTTTAACGAAGCAGCTGAAAGATCTTATCTTATGATGAGCTCGAGAAGAATCGCGTCCGGGACAATAATATTCGATTCGTACCTCCCAACGAAGTGTGAAAAAGCGTGAAAAAACAACAAAAAATTGATTGGTCCACCGTTGCGTTAAGTTTTTATCTTTGCCACTAGAATTCAATATACATTATAAATATATTATAACATTATATTTTCGAAAGTCACGGGATGGGAGAATGTATATTAAATATGTATAACATTGACGTCTCCAATTTTGCGGTATTCAATGTTCAAATACACGTCGACTGTGCATACGATTGCTTGTGCCCACTACGAATGTCAAGGTCTTGTAACTAAAGGACGTTTTTCAAATGAATCCACGAACATTTCGTAGACGCAAATGGATATGAGATTTCCTTTCATTTGTCCTTTTTTTATAGCGTAGATCATTCATTCTTTTTAGACAACAATAAACGAAGGAGCCGGATGTAACTTCCACGGTTCGCTCGGATTTTAGCAGTCAGTTATGAGAACGTTTAATCAATATTAGCCGTAATTAAGTTGCCAGCAGCTTTAAATCGTCCGTTTTTGTTGGCCGACAAAACTGCCGTCGGCTTTTAGGACTGTTACTTATATGAAACTAAATAACCGGTAAAGTAACCGGAGCGGCAAACAATATTTTAACGGTGGTGATTTTAATAACTACCTAACTTTTATAATTAATTCAACTCGCTTGATTTGTAAATTAGTTCATTTCACTGAATATTTATCATTGCGAATTCGGTTGAAGAGATTTACCAAGTATGTAAAATAAGTGTAAAGTGGCAGTACTTGTTGCTCTCTTGGGTCCAACCGTAAATCGATAGATCGAACCGGCTAACCTTCCCCCGTTGGGAGTGCAGGTGTTTTGTCTTTCTTGTCTGTTTAACAACAATATAACAACTTTTGTTCGGCGTAACATTCAACAATTATTTTCCGCATGAAAAAGAATAACTTTTCTTACCTATCTTTTTATTTAAAAAACAAAAACCTCGTTGAATTCACCATCGACCGCCGCAATTAAATATCGGAAAACCTGTGTAGGTTAAATACGTGATATTGAGGCTTTTCTTCACTTAAAAATGTTTAAACAATCGCTGAAATTGTCCTCGACGAAGTCTCTGAATAATTTGTCAGGTGAGTCTACCTTTTCGTCATGTTATATCGTTTTATTTAGTGTTTTTTATTTCCATAATCGCACAGAAATGTTTGAGGTTAGTTTCTTGTTAAAGTTATCGCTAATTCAACCGTTCAACAGTACATTCTTTGACACCGTCGCTTGACTCTTTATACGAGTTTTCATGTTTTCGAATCTCGATTTAAAAGGATTCAATCTTACACTCCTACCTTTTCGGTCGTGCATAATTTTCGTTTAATGTTAAACTGCTTGATGAAAAATTTATAAACGCTAGAAACTTATTTGAAGTAAAATGAATTAAGAACCATTATTGTGCCAATTGCATAGTTGCATAATTTAATAATGAAGAAATGTTTAATTTGAAAATTTGGTAAACACCGAATCCTTATTATTAAGAAACAAAATGAATTGACAACAGTTATTTCTTACATTTTCCTAAGCTCTCTTGAGGCAAAATGTGCGTTTGGAGAGTACCGAAGTTGCAACGAAGCACAAGTGGGACTTGCTCAGCGCGGTTTGTCTGGAGCGTCATCCGGTAATAACGAGACCCATGACGGAGCTAGAATCCAAGTTTCAGCGGATGCTAGATGAGATAGAATACGAGGGCAGTATGAAATGCGATCATGAATTGAGGGACGAGCTGGACAAGCAACAGCAGTTGCTGTACAAGAAGGGTATGCTCGACATAGATGTGGACTTGGCCGTCACCCAGACTGCCCAAGACTTGGAGGATGCAGGCGACGTCGAGTTAGCGGCATTCGAGTTTGCGCCCAGAGTTACGGAAGCTGACAAGAAGAATATAAAAAATTCTTTGGAGCGAAAGTTGGACAGCCCTCTTCTCCTGCTTGTGGAACAAAAAATTGGAGAGGAGAGTTTCTGGATACCTCCGCAGGGCAACAGAGCGGACGGAGAAACTATGAGACAGGTGAAATGCGATAACAGATAAAACCAATTTTTGAATTTTCTGTACTCGTCTCTAATAATTTTACTTTTTAATCTGTCTTGTGCACAGGCTGCGGAACGAGTATTGAAAGAAATGTGTGGCAAAGACTTGAACGCAAGAATCTACGGCAACGCGCCGATGGGTTTCTACAAGTACGTGTACCCGAAAGCCGTAAGAGAAAAGGGCAATCGCGGGGCAAAGGTTTTCTACTATCTCGCGAAATATGTGGAGGGCAGCATTCCCGAGACGGTCAATCATCAGTGGCTGGACAGAGAAGAACTCCGAGCGACTATGCCTCAACCGATCCACAAAAGCATTTCGATGTTTCTCGTCGCGGACTAAAGGTACAATTTCAAACGAAAGCCAATTATGATATAGTCCATAATCACGCATTTTCTCATTATTGTAAATAGAAAAAATAAAATAAAATTAGAAAACTATTCCAGTCGTTCAAACGATTTTCGTATGACGCGATTTATTGATGTGCGTTGTAAGAAAATATTTACAATGAAAAACACTTTACAAACAGTATGCGAGACTTTCGGTATTCAAAATCGACCGCTCCTCTTTCGTCCAGTAAATTTCGAATTTTCTCGGGTGTCCTTGCCCTGCCTTCGCCTCCGTTCCTTTTTCTCGAGAATCCACTCGCGGCTCTTCTTCAGAGGCTTACCACGAGCTTTTTTCATGTGTTCCCTGTACAAGGAAACAAAAAAATATTCATTTATAGTCTCTATACTTTCTCAAGTGTTGTAAAAAAATAATGTAATACATTTCTTTTACTATTTTTTTTTTACGTACTTTGTATGTGATAAAAAAGTAAAAAAGAAAATTAACATATAGAAGAGATTGAAAACTTGCCGTTTCGACGTGTAATTGACGGTCGAGCCATCGCTTTCGGTGCCGAGAGCTTTGGGCAGCGGCATCGAACCGCCAGTCATGAGTACCAAAAAGAATTTCTTGGCTTTCGTACTGTTGGGAAAATCCACGACGATACCGCCGTAGAATCCGGCTTTGGTAGCTTGCGTCGTGACCAATTCGATCTGGTCGCTATTTTCCGGGTAGAATTGAAACACCGCTCGGGCGCTTCGCGACAGACACGCGAACAGGGTTGAGAAAAATGCGTGCAATCTTTTAACGGGATTGTGTGACGATTTGTCGGCGTTGCAGAGCCACTGTAGGGCGGAAATGCTGACCGCGCCGTCGAAACTTCCGGCTTTGAAGGGCATTCCCTGTCCCATGTCGCTGAGAATCAAGTCACCTTCGACTTCGCGTTCGAGGGCAACGTCTGGAATGAAATTTCGTTAGAATAGATTTAGAGTCTTGGGTAAGAAGCTTCGATTCTTACTCAGCATCGCGGAGGAGATGTCGGTTCCGACCCAGACGTGCCCTTGCTCTTCCAGGACGCTACCGCTCAGCCCCGAGCCGCAGCCAAGGTCCAAGAGAAAACAGGGAACATCGTCGGGAAGTAGGAGAAGCTCTATGGCACGCTCGCACATCTGAACTTGAATGTCCATCATCCGAGAACTGAAAACAAAACAAAATAGATTGGAGCAATCGGTTTGTTCAAATACAGTTAAAAAAATATTAAAGTATTTCATTTCAATCAACATATAACGTTTCATTAAGTATTAAATTGTTTAGATTATTTAAACTTTTTAAAAACTTTTTAAGCTATTGCTTAAGTTAATTATTGCTTAACTTTTGTATCATCAGATCTCTGCAATAAATTTATAATTGATTGCAATTATTGAGTGTTGATAGTAAAATGAAAACTACTTTGTGGAGACATTTTTTAATTGTTTAGAAAGAAATGTAATCCTCTTATCAATTATTAGTGAATGATATCAGTAGAATTGAGGTTGCAATCATTTTTATGCCAATATTGGTGGATGCACAAGAAAACTCTTAGCCAGCATTATTAATCATTCTATTATACATACAATTAAAATAACGATTAATAAAAAAATACTAAAGTATGTATTCAAAAAGTTTGTATCCAGAAGTTTCTTTTTCCTGCTCTTATTTTGTATCTATTTTCCACTTTACATTGATTCTGACGGTCTAACCATGCAATGGTTCTGTGTAAATTATGAGTTGTTAATTACTATGTGCAATCACCCTCACACACTGTACATTTTTGCAAAAAGGGTTCGTCCTGTGAATTTAATAAATAAATGAATTAATTAAAAATGAATGAATGAATGAATAAATTTAAGTCTACATACTTCTGCGTGTACTTTCTAGCTTCGTCCTCATTGTAAAACTGCGAACAACAAACGATATCACAAGTAAATTTCGAGTTTCGGAGGTTATGAATATTCAACAACTGATTACAGCCGATTCCAAAAATGTAATGATCCGTACCACTTCCGGGGGCGCAAGATGCTCCGGTCTTCTCGACATTGTTCGATAACAACAAAAAATGCAGACACATTAAACAATTCGGAGCATCCACGTGTTTTCACGCGAGGTTAATGTTGACGTTCGACTTTTGTTTTTTTTATTTTTTAAAGCCTCGAATCTTAGTCGCCCTCTCGAGCGATTCTTTCGTACTAAAATCAATTCGTAATTGCATCGAATGATTTTTAAATTTAATCAAGATAAAGCAGACGACCGGTGAACGTGGGTGTGTAGAAAAAAATATCTCGCAAGCTCGTCAAGATTTGTCCTCAATTCGAGACACCCTCGGGTTTATTTTTTAATTTCTTAACACGGCGAAAAATATTTATATAGTCGTCGATTACTCGTAGGCGAGGGAATAAGGATCGCCGTTGACCGCGCTGGCGTCGTTTAACAGTCGCATTTTCGCGCGGCAATGGATGTTGTCCCGCAGGCAAACTGATCGTCTCTAGGATTAAGTAAGAGAATTCGCTTACATGACGTAAAACAGTGGAAACATGTTTGTGGAAAATCTAAGAAATGATTTCTACAACGTGATACAGGGAAAGGTAAGTCGAACGATGTTGTCCGATATTTTGCATGCTGGGAAAAATGCATTCATCCGCGGCATTGCCGTTAAGGTTAATCGGGTCTCGACGAGAGGGTGAAAGATTATAAAATCGCTCCACGCCACCTCCTCACACAATTTTCGTTCTAATTTCCAGGCGTTACAAATTCACCATCCTTCTATCGATCTGGTCTCCGATTGTTAAATTTCTTTCTTGTCACGACGCCTGCAGTTGTTCCCGGGAGACTTCGTTTTTTTTTTTTTGCAACAATCATTTTTCGCTTGTCTCTACTGCTATCGAGATTTGACATTGAGCGTGTTCGGAACGAACGTACGACCGGTCTCACAATTATCGGATGTAGACTCTATCAAATTAATGCATGAATTAAAATTTACGTATTTCTATCTGTGGCTTTTGGCTCCAATTTTCACTTTTTATTTGTTAGTTTGCATGTTTCGTTGTTGCATTTTTATATTGTTGGACTGTCTATCGTTATAGTTAGTTATAGTCTATAATAGCTGGGGGTTGATGGCTCGTAGTTCCAAGACTTAGACTAATCGTCACAGACTATTAAGTCCAATATGTTCACCTTGATCCAAACTTTACTGATTCTTGACGATGTCTTCTTTATATTTTTTTTTGTGAAAAATTTGTTGTGTTAGGTCTGTACAGATTAAATGCTTCATTGCGTAGTCACGATGTAACCATTTTTTTATGACTGCATATTCATTTTTTGTGTCGTCATGATTATGTTTTATCTGGGGTTGGAGGAATCGGTTTGTTTAGCATGGTGCCGTTTGCAATTTTTTAAAAATTATTCTCTTTATGTCATTCTAATTATTGCTTAATTTTTGGATTGCTAGATTGTTGTATCATTGGTCTATCGTTATAGTTACTAATGGTCTATAACACACTGGAGTCGATGGCTTGGAGTCCAAGACTAATCGTCACAGACTTTTGAAAGTCCAATACCTCGATCTTAAATTTACTGATGTCCTGAGTT
The DNA here is from genome assembly GCA_917499995.1 of Ichneumon xanthorius. Lineage (NCBI taxonomy): Eukaryota > Metazoa > Arthropoda > Insecta > Hymenoptera > Ichneumonidae > Ichneumon > Ichneumon xanthorius. The sequence continues at coordinate 18,197,217 of OU824202.1, read as the reverse complement.
AATAGATCCTATTTAGTATTTAGTCTGTACAGATTAAATACTTCATAACTGCAGTGTAACCATTTTTTCAATTACTGTGCAATTATTCTTTCAGTTACTGTGTAATCATTTCTTTTAATTATTAAGCAATCATTGTTTATTGTCTTGAGGTGCATTTATGCTTTTTTCTTTGATAAATTTCCTATTGATTGCCAGATTGTTCGCTTGGATTAAATAATTATTGTAATTGACAATCACTGATCTTTTATTTATTGTAGAAATATTTTTCTTTAGCTCAGTACAGTTATTGTCAAGAGAGAGCATCAATTTCATAGATTCCTCCACTTCGTTCTAACCATTGCAAATTTTTTAAAATTCATTCACCTTCCCATTTTACTTAATAGGACTGAATTTTCGGTATGTACATTTTTTAAATTTAATTACAGAGTTGTCTGCTGCTGGTGAACTTCGATATAGATGGCATCTGCGCCTGCAAGATACTACAAAACTTGTTGAAAAATGACAATATGGTATATACCCTTGTGCCGGTGCAGGGAGTGGAGGATCTCGTCAGCGCGTATGAAGAAAATGGGAAAGATGTAATAAAACGCGTCTATTGCCATGTCCGGGTAACATTTAATAATGTGAGATTTATATGTATAAAAAACATACATTTTTTTTTAGGTCAGATACGTTATCTTGATTAACTGTGGAGGAACTCTCGACATCGTGGAACTCCTTCAGCCACCAGAGGAAACGATATTTTTTATTCTCGACAGTCACAGACCGTTCGATCTTACTAACGTTTATTCAGAGCAACAAATACAGATACTTTATAAGCCAGACAATGATGATGATATACCAGAGTACAACGATATTTATAGAGATGATTCGGTAAAGATAATTCCTTACATTAATTTCTTTTACATGAAATTGTTGATTCCATTGAAACAATCATTTTTAACATTTTTATTTTTATTTTTTATTTTCAATTTCAGTCCGACGAAGAGGAGCCGCAAGGAGAGTCGGACGACGATGGCGAATCGCGTCAGGCAAAGCGTCGGAGATTGAACGAGGAAGATATAATAAAGAGGCGGGAGCGACGCCAGTGGGAGGAGAACAAAGATGCGATATTTTTCAACTACCTGCAGTACAGCTATTATGGAAAATCCGTAAGCATACATTTTTCTGAATGTAATTTTGTTGTGCCTGAAATTTTCTTTATAAGCCTATGACACGCACATATCCATGTATCCCAAATGCTTCGAGTTATAGCTTTTGTCAGACTTTGATATTACGAAAAAAGAAGAAGGAAGGAAGGAAAAAAGATGTCTTCGTGCGATAACGAACGAATTTTTGTCTACAGAGTGCGGTGATGATGTTCGAGATGGCCTGGAAGATGTCCAAGGACAGTTTGGACATGGCTTGGTGGGCAATAATTGGCGCGACCGAACAATCGATTCTCAACAAAGTCGAATCTAGGATAAGCGTTCTCGAGGCCGGTAGCTTGCAGAGTCACGTATCCCGTTTGACTCACAGGCAAGGCGTCGACGCGGAGAGTCAACAGCACAGCGCCGTCAAAGTCACTTACGACCGAGAGTAAGTACTCTTGGGGCGTTTAATAATTAATTTGAGCGATTTCTTTAATGCTAATTTTTTTTTACTTCAACCATTCCTTACAGCCTTCAATTGGCTCTTTATCGTCACTGGACGGTCGAAGCGAGTCTGAAGCACTCCATGGCCACCGCGGTCGCTTTGCGACTGTGGTCTCTTCGCGGTGAGAAACGTCTCAAGGAGCTTCTGGCCGAAATGGGTCTGCCGCTCGCGCAATCGAGACAAAAGTTCTCCGCAATGGATCTAAGTCTCAGGAATGAATTTCGACAGATGGTTGAGAAACTCGCCTCGAAATATAACGTCGACAGCATCGTCGGCGCGAGTTTCACTCTGCAGTACGGTTATCGCTTCAAGTATTGCGCCGCTGACGTCGTTTACGCTATGCTGGCGCTTCTTTCCGTAAGTTTTTTTTTCCGGCACATATCAATTTAATTCTTTTCGGGTGGAAGGAGAATATATTAAAGACTAATAACGAATATTTTCATTCAATTTTATTGTTATTATGTATTTTCTTTATCGGTTGGCATAAACAATTTCTTTTTTAAGTTCCTCTGCGGTATTCCTGATTTCAACTTGACATTTTATCACAACCAACATTTTTTAATTCTTTCTTAATAAACTATATATACTTTTTCAACTTGTTGAATCATTTATTAAAATAATTTTTTTAATATGAGATAGTCAACGACTAAAGAATCTATTCAAATATATTGGTACAAATTTTCATAAAAATCCATCAAGCCATTTTTGAGATATTAGGGTCACCGATTTTGAAAATCACGTTTTGAGAAAAACGCGTTCAAAGTGAGCGCTCCGTCACTTCCCACATAACAGTCTCTAATTTTCGTAATTCGTTGAAGTTTGATATAAAAATTTAACAGAATATTTTTGACACTATACACTATTAAAAAAAAAATCGAAATTTTACTGTGGCTGAAGCCCTTAAGTGCAAATATTAAATATTCAATGTAAATATATTGCTTTAGATTAATATCTATTATTGTTCATTTTTTTAATATTGTTTGAACCTTTGCAGACGAGAGACAAGCCGCCACAGCGATGTTTCCTGGACGCCCTGGACTGTTTGTCGCGAATCAACAGAAAGGAAGGGCTCGAGGCAGGCGTCGAGCGTGCGAAATTGATGCTGAGCAACATCTACAAAACTGCTCAGGGTATCTTGGAGATGAAACAAGTAGTCAATACCGGTGGCGCACTTTTGTACGTTATGATACCCGAGGGTACGCTGGACAGCCGGCTGTTCGCGCACCCTCATCCGCTAATGATGCTCGCTCAATTCACACTTCGCGCTTACGTCGACTCGTCGAGAAACAGGCGTGCGCCTACCTGGCCGCTCGTCGCCTCGGCGATCTTCAGTCCCGAGGAAGGCACCTGTCTCGTCGTCGGCGTACCACCCATCTGCGAAGATCCGCCTAGAAGGTGATTTGATCGATGGAAATATGAGTTTTATTTATAGTAAAAAACGCATACACTAATGATATTTTTTTCTTATTTCATTTTTAGCTTGTTCGGACGAGCCTTCGGACGAGCGGCGGAAATGACCAATTGTCACATCGAAGCGGACTACTTCGACACAACAAGTAAGTTTTATCGTTTCTCTTCGATTCATGTTTTTTATTTATTTTTTACCCAAGCTGGAAGTCTTATCGTCAATTCGATTGGTCAAACGAAGTTTATTATCATTAATCGAAAACCAATTTTTATCGTGATTCCATTTTGCAAAGTCTCATATAACTGCGGATATTGTAACCGATTCATCGTCTATCTTATTTAAATCTTATTTATTTGATTTGCAGTAAAAAAATATGATGACTTTTTTGTTGTTGTAGTAATAAGACTGAAGATCGAGGAACGAGCAAAGTTCTTCGACTCCCTGGTAGCTCTGCTCAGCGAGACTTGAAGCGGTTGAAAAAACAAGTGCGTACCGTGCCTTAGATGAAATTATATATATATTTTTTTCACATCGACCATAAGTAGCTGATAATCATCGTTATACCATTGCTAAGAGCGACGTAATTTTATAATTTAATTATCTTTTGTTCTTTTTAATTTATCGGACCAACTACCTGACTTTGAAAAAAACGAAAAAAATGGTCTCGCACGATACGGGATTATCGTGCGCGCCACTGTACATGTAAATACGCGATCTTAAGGAATTGCCAATTTTTTTTTTTATTACCAGCGACAAATTTAGCTTTAACTTTCCGTTTATCCTTTTTTCCCTACCCATTCTTTTTAATCAACTGGAGTGTACAATTGGTATAAAGTAGCGTTTACGAGAGCGTTTGCGATTGTCGTATTATCACGAAAAACAATTCACCGCATATCACGAAACTTGCCCTCGCCGTTAATGTTCATTCGCTTAACCATAAAGTACGTGCCTCAAATAACAAACTAATTTTTTTTCATCAACATAAGTCGATGCTACGATTGTTAAAAAAAGAGAGTGAGACATAGGAACGAGGTCTCATCGACGTTGGACGATTATGATATTGTTTTTATACCACGTGACAATTAAAAAAATAAGCGTTTTTCGAGCACCCGAGAATTATGTCAATCGAATTAAGACGTTATTGTACATATTACAGACGTAGGATTAAGAGTGATATTAGATATAAGACATGCATCATCAATTCATCAACCACAGTACCGTGTCTTCTACGTTTTGTATAAAAAAAAAAATCGAAACCATTGTCACGAAGTAAATAATAAGCGCCGTTAATGAAGATAATGAATGAAAGATAGATCGACAATAAACTCACCTGTTGATGAAATTGAGTTTTTAAAATTCCAATTTAATTTCTCTACAATGACTGCGATATAATTTTTCAAGAGACATTCAATTCACAGCTGAAGGAGTACTTGTATTTTCTTGTTCGTTTAATCACCTATTATACATGTCTTTGGGTTTACTCCTAACATCTATGCAAATACAACATTTTTTTTTACACTCCTCGTCGAGATTCCGTTTATAACATTTAGGAAGAGATCTTCTCGGTCTTGGTGGTTCTGTGAACCGCAGCGATTTTGTTGGTCGTCATCTTGTCGTTTCGGAAACCGTCGACGAACTGCTGTACCGAATCGACCGTTATCTCGGCCCCGTCCTCCATCACCGCGTATACTCCTCGGGGAATGTCAATCGCTGTCAGGAGTGGCACTGCGTCGTCGAGACCGACGAATTCACGGAGGATGTCCGACGTCTCGCACTGAATAAATGAGCAAAATACAGAAATCAATGGATACAGCAAAAATTATTCGTTTCATAGATATTTTGCGAATTAGTTCCTCGTGACTTTTTTTTTACTTTGCTATAAACTGAGCGCTATTTTGTGTTACAATTAAAGAAGTTTCGTCATCAGTACTATATAGTAGTTAACAAAAATGATTGAAAAAAATGAAAAGAAACTAAGAAATTCGTGTAATTCATAGCTATTAAAAAAAAAAAATTAGGTTCGTGAAGTATTAAAATACCATGGTTACTAATTTGCGATATCAAAGTAGCGTTGCCAAAAAAATGTCGTTCATTTGAACAATCTAAAAATCGGGATATATCATATGAAATTTCACATGGAAAATATTCCCTTCAATATTTAAATTAAATAATAAATAAATGTAAAAAAACACAACTTATTACACTGCGGTTTCGAGCTTGCGAATTCATCTGGCACACAATGGAATGGAGTAAAATTGGATAAATCGAGCTTACGTCCAAACCGATGTAGAACTGCAGCGTTCCATCGGGATCGTCGTAATTCGGATCGTAGTCTGGTCTGTCTCGCCTGTAGGATTCGGCAGCCGGCATTAGGACGCTCTCACCGAAATGAACTTCGCAGTCGTCGCCCTCTACGGAATTGGCGAGTGTTAGTATAATAGAATTCCTTTCCATTTTTCTACTGTTTAAATAGAGTGCAGTTATTGCCCGTAGAATTTCTACCCACCGACGAAGAGTATTATCGCTGGAGCGTCGTGCAACGACGTCGCGTATTTTTCCGTCAGAATGTTCACCAGTCTGGTCGTCCATGGAAAGTTCTGAAATTCAAATGAAAATTCGTTTTATTATTAGCCGATCAATCAGGTTGAATTTACAAAATTTTTAGTCCCCTAACGATTATACACTGTGAACAAAAAGAATTTAATTTAATATAGCGTATCGAAAGTTTTTATGGAAAAACTGGTAACATTGAATTTAATGTATAATCATGATGAAAAATTAATGTATCTTTACAGAGAAATTGAAGTAAATTATTTTTAAACATTTTTATACGGTACATTAATTTTTCATTACATGAAGTTTAATAAAAATTCGTTCAACAGCGTAATTCAACGTCTATTTATGCGTTAAGGGAGAAATTTATTTATTTTCGTAACGCAATATTCGAAATGTATATAAAATAAAACACTTTGTCAACTTCAGGGTTGCGCGAAGTATTAATTCAAAAAGTACAAAATTACACATATTTTAAAAGTACAACTAAGTGAAATTTAATCAATATGGTCAATAAAAAGGTAGGATCGAGACTACTAAGTAACGTTACCAGGCCTTCGGGATCTTCGAGTAGTTCGGCGCGTCCCTCGAGAGTGATGATGTTGTCTCGAGGATCGAGGATAACGAGAGTAGGTATAGCTTGAACATCGAGTGCCCTCGCCAATTTTTGTCGCCTCTCTTCCTGCGCAAAGGGTATCCTTAACCAGGGCATGCTCTCCGTATAGGCGTTGTACGATTCTTCGCTCCTAGAAAAAAAAAAATTGTATAATGTATCATTAGCGTACACAGTATGGCCTGAAAAATCATTAATTTCGCAAGCTGCGAGCTATAATAAATTCGTTCTCGCATTTCCAGGCATCCGCTGCGACGCCTGTATAAAGGCTGACTACCCCTCCGTGCGATTCCATCGTGACTGCGCGCGTGTCGTTAATCACCCTCGACTTTCCCTTTCTCTAATTAAACTCTAGACGGATAATCACGATCGCTATAGTGTCATTCGCTCCCGAGAATTCCACCTATCTGGAAATTTAATCCGTAACAGCGACGAACCTCATCATTTTGTATCGGCGTATCGAATCACCGTTTGAAACATAAACATCCAATTGACATACAATATTGACGCTGTTAATTGATTTAACACAATTTCAGTGACGCCGCGTAATAACATTTCGATGTATTTTATATTAAAAAAAAATAGAAAATATTAAGATTTACTGTCCTAAGGTAATCGGAGCGGTTCAGTCCCGCCAAACGTGAGTTTTAGAGAAAATTTCGAACACTTCTCGATGGGATACAAATCTGAGAAAAATCAAGTATATGGGAGGTGCTGCAAAGATTGTTTTTGTGAAATAATAATTCCAATTTGTTATCAACAAATTGAAGATAGAAATCAGTATTCAATAAATTACCCGGCAACTTACCTATTTTTTCCCACAAAAATAATTCGTTTATTTTTCTGAATACGTGTGAATTTTTTCGGAATTTTTTGTAATCTTTGCAAATTGTGTCTTTTTCACAGCTTGAACGTAGAAAAACGCAATTTTCAAAGATTACAAACAATTCTGAAAATATTCATATCAGAATGTTTTCAGAATTGTGGCAGAAATGAACTATAGGGGGCAATCATAATAATATTAATAATTGAAACAGATATTATGTATTTTTTAGCTTATTTTACACGACGAATAATTCTATTGAATGTTGCATGAGTATAAAAGAAAAATACTTGGCACTTGTTAATGCTGACTTTAAGAAGTTTCGACGAAGGGCTGATACGTTCGATAAGCTCGGGCTATAAAACCTCCCGCATCGGCGACATATACTTAACGTAAGCCAGCGACCGTGACCGCGAGGGATTATTGTAACTCTCGTTCCAATCCGATTTACAACGCTCGGACTGTTTACGCGATAGTGATAACACGATACGAAGTTGGCTCTATTTCCCTCTACTCACTCCCTCGACTCAAGCCTCGCTCGGTGGATTTCGTAGAAGATTGTTTCAAGTACATAACGCGGGGAACACGCACGTGCACTTGCATAACAAGTACAACACGTAGCACATCTATATATGTATATACATATTTATATATTTATGAAAAGGTGAACGTGGGGAGAATAAATATATATATATTGACTGTAAAAAAAATTCGTATGAAATTTAATGTACTGGTTCTGGAAGTTTTTATGCATACAGTGGTACATTAAAATTTCCTGTACAATTGCAATGAAAAATTAATGTACAGTATATTAAAAACTTTAGAAATACTTTACTTTCAATAATTTATTTTATTTTTTATTTTAGAATTAACGTACTTTATTATAGTAATTTATTTCACTCGGTGGGAAAATGGCGGTTTTTTCGCACGCTTCGCGTGCGAAAACCCCCATTTTCACACCTTGTGAAATAAAATTTTGTTCGAAACTCGTGCGAAAAACGTTTTCTGAACTCGTGTGATTGCAACACTCGCCGTCGGCTCGTGCTGCAAACTTACACTCGTCAGAAAAAGTTTTTTCGCACTCGTATCGAAATGTACTATTACGATACTAGTGCGATAAAACTGTTTCTGACGAGTGCTGCAATTACACGAGTCAGAAGTTTTATCAGACGAGTATCGTACCAAATTTTCGCGGTGTGAAAATTTGAGTTTTACGCACGCGTGCATAAAACCTCCATTTTCATACCTTGTGAAGTAAATATATTCATATCATTTATAGTATAATCAATGTACTTTTATTTTTCGGCACAATTGTACATTAAATTTCACGTACTTGTTTTCGCATAAAAACTTTCAGTTTCGCATATTAAATTTACAATTTTGTTTAAGAGTTATGTTCGTGTATATATATATATATATATATATACATATACACGTATAATATGTATATTGCGGTCGGCGTGAGCGAGGACAGGATTTATATATTATTCGTAGTCACGCCAAGAAGATAAGCCCGATACAGCACTTGCACGTGGAAACGTTGCCACGAGCTAAGTCTGAACGATCCTCAGCCTCGTTTCTCTCGACGACCCCGGTACTTCTCTCCTCGCTTCCACTCAAACTTCCTTCTCTCGTGGCGCACCCTCAGGCCTGCGGCTGGATATCCAGAAGGGTGGTTTGATGCTCACTAGGATAGTGCATCGATTTTCCATAAAGCTTTATGAAAGCCATTCGGGACTCTGGGCTCTTCCGGAAACGGTGCCTCTGGATACTGGCCACCCCGCAAACCTTATGTAGGCTATTTTATACCGTAACGCCTCGACTTGCACGAACCGGCCGTTTGCTTTTACCGCTTCTTTATTTTTCATCTCTTCAATATTTCTTCGTTGTCTTTCTGTCTTTTTGTTCACTCGTTTTTAGCACCCGTTACTGTTTTTCTCAATTTTTTAATATACTTTTTCATACTTTTCTCGACGTTTTTTGAGGACAAAAGTTGGTGTGTCACGATGTTGTCTCGTAATCGGTCGAAATTCAGGACAGGAATGTGTGAATTAAGGTCGTTGAAATCATCAATCATTTTTCAACAAATAAAATGAGCTCGCCAGGATAAAACAAAATTCACAAACTTTTGGCTTGAAAAAGAATCTGCGTAGAAATATGCCTCAAGCCTTATTGCCGAAAATTGAGTTACTTTTCTGCAACTTGATTTTTATCATTAATTTGTTTTCTCTAACATCAAGTAGTAATTCTTCGGTTGCAATTAATTTTCTTTCGTGCCAGTCACCCTCAAAAAATGTGTGTAAAAAAGTAATTTTTTTTTTCTTTAAGTTTTGTACTAGATTGCCATGACTTCAACGTCTAAGTACCGCCTTGAGGCGATAACACTTTGCGTCGCGACGACCGTAAGTACGCGTGTCGTTATAAATGAAATTAGTTTGCTTTAGCGAAATGCATATTTGTTCACGTACGAATGCGGTTCAGCGTAGAAGTTATATGGAATGAAATGGGCGGAGTCTCCGGTGAATTCACTTTGGTAATCTCACTTTGGAGCTTTGCCTGGAGGCTTCATGAAATGTGCATACACACACACAGAAAATTCACAGTAAATTTCCGTAATAGCTTGTAGACACGACGATCAACTGTGGTACTTTCCGTCTCGCTCCCGATGAAGCTCGTAGATTTCCGGTTTCGTGGACGTTGATTCAGTGTCCCGCACTGTGCAAACTATGCCGGCTAGCTTGTTTCCACCTAACTCGGCTATGCCACTCGGTTACATTGTTTGTGTGGTTGGGAATAAGTTGTCGGCGCCTACTCTGCTCACGAGTTTAATGCCCACTGGAGCCGAGGATGATAAGGATCTCTAACGGGCTTTTAGGTGCGGTTAGTTATATCCTCGCATGAGTCGAGCCGACGTCAAGTTTCAACCAACACTTTAAACAAATATTTTTACCTCATTGTCGTGGAACTTATTTTCATTTTTTTTTGTCAGAAATGAAACATGTTCGGAGTGCTCCAAAACATCGAAAAATCCCATTTGCACAGAATGTCTACATGGATGTTTTTTTATTTTCTATTTTTTTGATTATTTAAAAGGTGCTGTAAAGCCCGAGTTTGGCTTTCAAGATTTTTTCTAGACCTTCGAGAAATAATTTTTTATTTAATATATATGAAAAATATTGCTGTTTAAGGAACGTTCGAACAGGATCACAGAAATTAATTAATTTATAAAATCGATGCCCAGGCACCAACAGCAGGCCAGGAGTCGGAGTCAAGTTTCAACCAAGACTTTAAACAAATATTTTACCTCCTCATGTACTAACTTTATTATCATTTTCATTTTCAGAAATGAAACATGTTCGGAATGGTCCAAAACTTCGAAAAATCCCATTTAACCAAGAGTGATGCTTTTTTTAATTTTTTTAATTTTTGATTTCGAAACGACTTTGGTTTGAAGACTTTGGTATTCAAGATTTTGTTCTAAACCTTCGAGAAACAATGTTTTCTTTAACACGTATATATAGAAAAACATTGCTGCTGAAGGGACATTCGAGCAGGACCACAGAAATTATTTAATTTAGAAAAATCGATAGAAGGCGCGATATTGGCCGGATGGACTTCGTTTTGCGAATCGAACTTCTTCCGGCTCGAATCACCGTGAAATTCAATTGGAATCCGTTGAATGGATTTGACCTTGTACGAATGAGTCCCGGGAAGCCGATATGGGAGAGTCTCGGGTAGAAAAAAAACTTTTTTATTTTATTTTTCATTTCGTCGTTCCTTTCTGCCTCAACGTATCAACGCGCGTATCAGAGCGAGGCTTTCCTTCCTCCCGATAGCGAAAGCCGTAAAAAAGGGGAACCCCCGGCTTCGCGTAATCAGCAATTCCCCATCGAGGGCGCGCTTTTATACCCCTTGTGTTACCGACTGGGGTGGGGCGAGTCGCAACCTCCGCGAGGCTCGTAACTTCTTCTCCCGACTGCCCTCTCGCACCCCTCGAGCTCTGGGCCATTATCCGAAGAACCCGCCCGCCTGCGCTTTCTCTCTCCATCATCGTGAAAACTCCGTGCAGAAACCTCACCCCCCCTAAGGCTCAGCCTCTCGCCACCCCGAATATCCCTCGCTGCCTTTCTGCTCTCTGCTCCTCGATCCTGAAATCGAGAAGTTAACCAGCCTAGAAAGAAATATACAGAATTGAAACCCCGAATTTTACATCGCCTGCCGTTTCCCTCTCGCACAAAATACGCGACCTTTGTTTTTTCTTAAATGCAACTACGAAAACTACGAAGTACTTAGATGTTACTCAGATGTAACTACGAGAAAAAAATGGTCAATAATAAAATTAGAGATCGAAGCTTTATAACATTGCTTCCGTGTAAAACAAATAATTACATTGACTTATTTTTTTTTTAAATGATAATAAAAATAATCCAAAAATGTAGTCCACTATAAATGAAAATACGTTTCGAGCGCGAGCAAAATTTCCGCTGTTTAATTGGTTTTTTTAATTCACAGCGCCTATGCAAAGATCATTTAGCGGGTCATTAAATGGAAACTCCATTATCGATTAATTTTGGTGTCAATTATGCAAAAGGGTTATCTTAATGGTGGATCAAATTGCGGCTCGTTAGTATAAATTTGCTCCTGGTTGACCTGCCTCGTTAACAAAATTCATTGAACGATAAAAAATGCACAACCGCATACGAATATTAAAAAAAAAACAAAAAAAATGATTACCAATTATCCAGACTTTTAGTGCAGCGCCAACACGAGAACGAAAAAAAAAGAAGAAAGTAGTCGGAAAGTACGGTTCGATCGAGTCGGGAGGCTGAGCGTAATTCAATCGAAACGAATTTAAACTACGAGAGCTTTACCCTTGCGCCGAGTTTGGGTGGTACGGATAAGGTTGTCTTTTTTTCGACTTTTTCTTGCAGTCTGTTGTTCATTCGGCGAGCGAGCCCGCGAAGGGCTTGTTTCGGGTTATCGGCTCGCATCACGTGCAGCTCCACCCCGCAGACCTTGAAGACTTCTTACTTCGAAGGATATTCGCTTCCCCGTTTTTTTTATTCCTTTTTATTTTATTTTTTTTTCTTTCAACCAGTCTTTGTTGGTTTGCGTTTCACGAGGCTCTTCAACCCCGTCTCACCGTCGATCCCTCTTGTTCTGAATACCGGATTGTCCCGGAGTCGTCTGCATTCTACCCGGAGTGCTCGCCAACGAAGCTTTTTCAACGGGCGACGTTGTACTGCGGGATTTGCCTCTCATGGTTGTAGGATTGTGCGGGTTTTTGTACAATCTCAATGCAAAGAAGCAACCGAGCCGGCGGCAGCTTCTTATTTCCCCCTTTCTTTCGGCCTTCGAGCCAATTTGATATTTATTGCATTACGGAATAAAAAATTGAGATGAATCAAGCGATGCTGACTATAACGATCGGCAAATCAGAAACCAAAATGGTAATATTTATTTTGTAATATTCTATCGGACAACTGACATTGATATAGCGATATTTGAATCAATCGGTGGACCCTCGATACGAGAACAATTAATAACAATAATTTTACGGAAGGTTAGGCTTGTATTCATTGCGATTGAAAGAGCGTAGGTAATCGTGCAAGTATGATTAATTTTTTCACATCTATGGTCACATCTATGGTCACATCTGTGGTCACATCTATGGTCACATCTATGGTCACATCTATGGTCAAATCTGTGGTCGCATCTATGGTCACATCTATGGTCAAATCTATGGTCAAATCTATGGTCAAATCTATGGTCAAATCTATGGTCAAATCTATGGTCAAATCTATGGTCAAATCTATGGTCAAATCTATGGTCAAATCTATGGTCAAATCTATGGTCAAATCTATGGTCAAATCTATGGTCAAATCTATGGTCAAATCTATGGTCAAATCTATGGTCAAATCTATGGTCAAATCTATGGTCAAATCTATAGTCAAATCTATGGTCAAATCTATGGTCAAATCTATGGTCAAATCTATGGTCAAATCTATGGTCAAATCTATGGTCAAATCTATGGTCAAATCTATGGGCAAATCTATGGTCAAATCTATGGTCAAATCTATGGTCAAATCTATGGTCAAATCTATGGTCACATCTATGGTCACATCTATGGTCACATCTATGGTCACATCTATAGTCACATCTATAGTCATTCTTTTTTTTCCCATTTTCAGAATATATTAAATTCTTAAACTATAGCTGCATTAATATCAATTCTCAGGTGAATAGTTGTAAAAAATTATTTCTTACTTATAAAAATAAGTAAAGTTAAGTCTTACCTATCGGAACTGACGAATATGACCTCGAAATTGTGGCCTCTCTCGCGAATGCGTTGATAAGTGTCGACCAGCTGGGGCGTGAAAGCTTTGCACGGTGGACACTGAAAAAACAACAACAACAAAAGTTGAGATATTTCATTACCTGGACGCATCCGCCGTCAATCTTGACAGGAATATTATATATTATGTCGACCGTCGGGAACAGGTTGTGGAACAGGAATTTCACGAATTCCAATTTTACCGTCGATTCGACCGCGAGAATTCGATCATATATTTTTTTTTTATTCGCTTTCACACTTCACGTCCATGATCGGCGCAGAAGAGACGACGGTCCCCGGCATCCCCGAGTGAACATCGCCGTCCTCGGGATGCCGGACATCGCCCCGCTCCGACCAACCTCTCATCCGGAAATCCGACCACGTACGTGGAATAATTTACGATCCGGCGAGCTTTAGGCGAGTGCCGCTCAGATCGGCAAACCCTTTCGGGAGACGCGTCAGCAACGTTTTTTCACGCAACTCGTCCGACTCCCTGTAATCCGGGAAATCGAAGGATGGAAGCATTTCAATGCATTCGAAGGTTTTTACCATCCTGAATTACCATGTAATTTATTTTGCACGTCGTAAGAAAGAAATAGGATTTTCTTCCGATCCAATCCAATGCAATGGCGGAGAAAAAGTATTCCACTTGTGTATTGCTTAAATAAGTAATAGTAAGGACGGAGGAATTGAATTTGAAACTGGTGGCAATCAAAATGTAATCTTCTAGTTAAAACTTTGTTATTGTTGAAATAATATAAGTGTGCTTTTATGCAGCATATAGAAAAAAGAATACACTGCGGGTTCGACTTTGATGTTTTATAACTTGATGAGATAAATTTGATTGGACTTATATATCAAAATTGAATAAGAATATAAATTTAAACTCGATATTAATTTTAAGATCAAAGGGTTGAGTTTCAAATCGAGATCGTGCCCAAGACTGAAAATTCGGACTTGGAAACAAAAAAAAATGACTACGAATAATATCGCGTGACTAAAATCAGAGGGAAGTATTTTCTGCGTATAACTATACAAAATACGCCTTTCTCGTTTTTACCAGTTTAGCAGTGTATTTGGTTTAGCAGCACATTGCACTGTGAGAAAGCTTAGTTTCCTTGCCATGCTGAATAAAGTCATGCTGTGACTTCTAAAGGGTTAACTTGAAGATTACATTTTCAGCCTTGCTATTATTTTTTTTGGCAATATACAACATGGAATACTTTCTCTCCTCCACTCTACTGGATTGGAACGGAACAAAATCCTATTGCTTTCTTACGACCCACAAAATAAATTACATGATAATTCGTTTAAAAGATATCGTCTCCCGTCGATGCCAAAATAAATTCTCCACTTGCCATCCGATGCTGTAATGCAGTGTTTAATGGGTCGACGATTGCGAATCTGCTTTTTCATATCAGCCCCTCGTTCACATCGCGCCAACGTTTTAATTGGCACGTCGCGCTCTCTTTATTTCCCGTTGTACCAAAATATCCTCGAGTTTGTTATTCGACGCTGCGAATCGAAGGGTGGAAGTAACGAGCCGAGCGCGGTTTTTGAAGAGATCATAAATTATATATATATATATATATCCATATAGATGCATTATTATCCCTCGTTCCTGCTGTCCTTGCCATTTCCTGGTTTATCCTCTTTCGACCCCCGTGCTCGAGCTTTGTTTTCTACCACTCCGTCTCTTATTTCACTCAACCCTGGCGAATATAACTCAATCTCTTTGTCTCCGGCGTATTAAATCCATCTCTCCCTCCTCGGTCTTACCCTTCTCCACGGCGCAGCTTCCTCCCATTGCCCAACATCGATGAAGAGCTGAGTTTCCTTCCTCCCCCTCGGCGTCGTGCAACGAAATTGACGAACGTGGAATTCTCGGTGCTTCCACGTTGAGGTGGTTCAACGAGAATTCCACCGGAATTGCGGGGTGAAGAAGCGAGCCCTGCGCGGAGGACGAGCCGAGGAAAGGCAGTCGCGAACGTTAATGTTTCGCTTGCCCTTTTTTTTCGATCTTCTCCGTCCACATTCGTCGGGCGACTTTTCAACGTCTCCACCGGTTCCACTGCACAAACTACTCTCTCGAAGTCTTCCTTTCCTCGGAACTTTCTCGCAATCTCTCCATCTCTATATTTCTCTCCGATGCAAGCGCAGGGTTCGGCAGCGTCTGGTCCAGAAGAGTCGGGAGTTTACTTGTTGCATGATAACGCGTCTACAAATAGTCCTTCCTGTACTCTTCGTATCATTCTGGTCGTGTTTCGCTACTTTTTTCTTTTTTTTTTTTTTAAACGTGACTTTTTCTCTTTACTCCCAATGTTTTTTTTTTTTTTATTGGGGAGAGTACGTTCTGGCGGTCGGGCTGGTTTTAATTAACTGAGCAGTGAAGTCAGGATGTCTTGACTTCACTGCTCATTTTGTCACGATCATTAAAACCAAACGTTTGAGACCAATTTCATCGTTGCTAGAGTCGAAAAGTCTTTGGCTCAATTTGTAAATTTAACTTTTTATTTATTTAAGAATTGCCACACTTTGAGAGGTATTTTTTTATGCAACGGATCTTGGCACACAAGTATTGGCGAAGCGTACTTTTATATTTTTTTTAATAACAACTTCACTGCTCGGGTATAAGTAAAATAATAAATAGATATAATTAATAAATATGATTTTTACGGGTAAAATAAAACGCTAGTATTTGCTAGTCGGTACTCCAAATTTTGGGCCTATCCGAGATTGTTTATCGAAAATGTATTTTCGATTATAGCTAAAATATTATTCGCCCAGCATGCCCTAATGAGAACAATGGTGGGGAGGATGTGAATTCTATTGATTGCAAAAAACCAAGAAAAATAAAAAATAAACAGCAAAAATATAACAAAATTGAGTATTCCATGGGATCAAATTAGTCGGCATGTATGCCCTTCATCAATGCGTGAACGATACGAATAGAGCGGCTATGTGGACACAGAGCAGGCATTAATGAAGGCCATGGACCTAAAAAATTACAGCTCGTTTCAATGGCGTTCGCATTACTGCTGAAAATGTTGATTGGATGGCAAGAATCCTAATTTCCATATCGATTAAGTAGCATGAAAAATTGCATTCGTTTTTAAGGCAATGACAAAAAAATGGAAATAAATATAAAAAATTGAATAAATATTGCCAATTAACTTTAGCTCGATCAATCACCCTGCATGTTTTTCATTTTTGTTTAACAATATTGTGTATCGAAATACAAAGAATTTCATTCCAGGAAAAATGCATGAAAGGGTTAAATTCATCCAATTGTGCTCTAAAGATCTAAAAAAAATGTTTAGTCTAAAAACGAATATTAGGAAATTAAGCAATTATTATTTAGTATATTCCGTATAGTTTAAGAATGGATTTCGAATAATCCGCGTACCCAGTGAGCACTGAAGTAAACGCCTTTGACGCAGTGTCGTAGTTCCTCGTGGAGCATCGGTTCGTTGCTGTCACGAGCACCGCACGGTAGCAGCGGGCCGTCCTCGAGGGTGGCTTTCGGATGCGGCGGTCTCCAGGGGAAACTCTCCCCACTCGGATCGTCCATAGCTCGCTCGACACCCCCTCTCGTCACCACCGAGCCTGTGCTACCCTCGAGCAGGATCAGCGTCGGTACACCAGCCTTTATCCGATACCTTCTCATCAGTCTGGTCTGCAATCACAAAAAATTCCCCCCTCCATCGATTAGAGATACCCATACAAATAAAAAAAATCTCATAAAAAACATCCCATTATTTTCCCCTTCGATAATTGCGATTGGTCAAAATAAATATTTTAATTTCACAATATTTCATAATTTCATAATTAGACGATTTTTTTTTCAGTGGACAATCAAAAACATATTTTTCCATTATTAGTTAATAAATATTAATATTGATAATGTTATTTATTTAAATGGTGACATGGAAATATGAGGGTCGATTGTGAATATCCCTGAAAATCTAAATGTCGCGAGGGTCGAAGTCCGACAGAGAAACGCCCACCTCAATCTCAGTACGAGTCCCGAGGGCACGAGAGCCGGTACTCCCAGTGGATGCCAATTCTAATGGGTTCCCCCTTGGTCATTACCATGGCAAATGGCCAATACTGGGCGTTGCCACGCCACGGCGTTCGCCCCCCGGGGACATTCGATTCTCGTCTCTAAATCTGTCGCTCTTTGTGTGCACGACACCTTTAATTAGGCAAATATATTTAACGGGATTTCACCGAAGCAACAAAAAAAAATAATTAAATACAGAAATAGAATATATACGAAAAATTCATTCAAAATTATATTAAATTCGTCGATTTTATATTACCGATATATTAATCATATAAATTAGCATCCGTAGTTTAGACGAGGTGTATTTGTGGAAATCGACGAAGGTTCCCCGAATAAATATTCACTTAATTCAAATAAATATTTATTTATTTGCGAGCTAAACGTCAAATAAATTTTTTGCTCTGAGTTGAAAAATGAGTAGAAGATTTTTGTGTGCTTTAATATAGAGTGACTGTCCAGGTATCTTCGAGAGGAACCGAATAAATGATGGGGGAGAGCACAGTGTTTGTGCACACCTTTAATTAGGCAAATACATTCAACAGGATTTTAATGAACCAACAGAAAAAAATAATAATTCATCAAACAGAATAAAAATATATTCAAAATTATATTAAATTTGTCGATTTTATATTACCGATATAATAATCATATAAATTAGCATCCGTAGTTCAGAAGCAATGTCCTTGCGAAAATTGATGAGGACTCCCCGAATAAATATTTACTTAATTCAAATAAACATTTATTTATTTGCGAGCTAAACATCAAATACATTTTTTGTTCTGGGTGTGGACGGGTTGTAAGACGGGTAGAAGATTTTTGTACGCTTTAATGTAGAGCGATAGTCCAAGTGTCATCTGCGAGAGGACCTGAATAACTGATGGAAAGAGCACACTGTGCAGAAACGACTTACAAAAGTTCAAGTCGCTGCCTCGAGACTGTGTAGTCTCATTAGCAAATTCGCAATTAGTGTTGTTATTACAGGCATTTAAGCTCCTTGATTCGAAAAAATTAATTTCAGGCGATCAAGTGGATTCAATAAATTACCGGGTGCAGCATTGTCGGGCAAACATTGGCGGGTCTGCGCGTTCGTTTCAGATATATCTCGAAACTGGAGAATTATGGAAATTAACGAGTTCAGCCGACCGTTAATTATTAAATTTATCGAAATTCAATTATGAACGCCGCCTCGAGTCGACGAGAAGTTCGGCCAGACGCACAATCGCCGAGACGAATGAAACCTGAAAATCTGCCCTTTTTCGTGAGTAGCATTTTTGGTCCGTTCGAATGTCGAGGGGATGGCGAACGCGTGTGGTCGAACATATTTCTCTCGATGCGGACGAACGAATTTGTCGATAAAATCTTGATTCTCGGCGCGTGTTGCTCCAAACTTGGCCGGTATGTGGATGGAAAACAAACGGGGAATATGCGCGTACGCTCCACACCGCAATTTCTACCTCGCACCCTCGAAACACCCTCCGCGGCACATTGCCGTGTATCATGAACGCTGTCCGGACCCCGCACTGGCTCACCCCGAATTTGCTGCTTCAGCTCTTGAAGGGGCGCGAAAGGCGACAGAGATGAATCGGGGCTACGAGTTAAATGGTCCGGGCAATGAAATTTGGAACGCGAGATTCCACGAGATCGATATTTCGACGGAAAGGACAAAAAAAATTGTTTCAAAAAAAAAAAAAAAAAGTTATGTAATTTTCACAGTCCATTCCCATTCTTATAGTTTCTGATGAACAATTTTGGCTTCCTCGTCGAAGGTTTGTGACAGAATTTTTTTTAATTAAATGTTGTATAGAATTTCCACTGGGCGTTAATCTTCATGAAATTTGCGCCGAAAGAAGGAACGCCGCAGGTGTAACGAATTTCTATTTGGAACCTCAAACCATTTAGGAATTATAACTTTAACATTTTTTAAGTCTTCGCATTGTCACTCGCGCTGAATATGAATGCACGTTTCATGCAGGAAAATGCTCCGACGCTAAACACCGTTTACCTATTTCAGAAAGAAATATAATTCAGAAATATAATTCAAAAATATAATTCAGAAACACAATTCAAAAATATAATTCAAAAATATAATTCAGAAACATAATTCAAAAATATAATTCAAAAATATAATTCAAAAATATAATTCAAAAATATAATTCACAAATATAATTCAGAAACATAATTCAGAAATATAATTCCATAAATCATAGTTCCCAACGTTGTGATAACATACGTTACATTCTGACACCACAATCTCGACAAAAGATGGATTCGTAGCTTGCTCCACGCGGAAGCAAAACAGCTACAGACGTGTCACGGACAAAATGCTTGCAGCCTTAATTGAAAAGTATACAACAGAAATATCCATTAAAATGTTATCTCGATAATCGTACAGAGCACAATTTTATAACGACGCCGTCCGAGACGACTTCGGATTGTAACTCGCGGTGAATATGAATGCACCTTTTATGCAGGAAAAATGCTCCGACGCTAAACTCCGTTTCCCTATTTCAGAAAGAAATATGTACTGTGCCAGTGAAATTGCTGACCGTGCACTCATTTACGCCGGCGGTGCCTCGAGAATCCCGCGCAGCCCTACCTTCACATTTCTTCGCAATGTTATCGCTCGTTTTCTTTCGGAACTCTTTCCACTCCCCGTCGTCGTGTCGAAGCTCTGCTCTACTCGCAGGTTTTCACGGGAGACGAGCCAGCTCGGAATTCCTTTTCACTCGAGCTTTTACGACTTCCGCGCGCGCTCTCTATGGTTATCGCGTCCCTACATTCTCCATCATGAGTCCCGTGTCGAATAACACTTTCGAGAGAAAACTGAAGCCAGACTGAATTGCGGACGAGCGGAGAAACCCGGATGGGCTCACGAATGGAGCCGGAAAAAAAAGATCTCGAGAATTTCTACGCGTTTATATTTTCGTCTCGGGAAATCATTCGGGAATATATTCAATGCGATATTTCTTTGGAAGCGACGGTAGCGAGTCGCCCCATTGTCATCGAGACACAATGGCATGCCCGGTTATCATTCAGCATTACGTTTTGTCAGCTCCAACTTAAATTCAACGGAGATGCCTGCGAAGCGAGTACCGACAACTCTATTGTTGGGATTCGCGGGATATTCAGCGACCCATAGCGGGCCAGCTCGGAGACGTATCGACGAAGTCGCGAAGAGCTCCGATTCCTCGAGAAGTGACACGATGGTAACGCTTCATCATGGAAATTTCCTCGGGACGACCGTCGAATTTAGGGCTGCATGCGAAGATGCGAAGTTCTTAAGGGTGCATCACTCATACATTACCAACCAAAAGTTGAATTCGATCTAAACTTCGCGATATGCCGAAAATCTGAAAAAAATCAGCCGTATTATAATGATGTTAAGACCTTTTATTTTTAAATTATTTGGAAATTAAATTGTTCCAACAAATTATGAATTAATTGTTATACATTTTACTTTAAGATCCAGGCGATAAAAAGCATCGTACATTTAACACACATTTCACGTCCGCAAAATCCACAATTCTTTTTCTTCGTCATTTTACACTTTCAGACATTAATTTTACAATTTTTTATATTAATTTTATAATCAAAACAATTAAATATACAATTTAAGAAATTAAATTCGTCATTTAATAAATGCGAAATGCTTGTTAAATGTGAGAACCTTCTTTGCCGTGCAATTTGGTCTGCAACGTGAACTAACAATTTTTTAAATCTTGTCGCTCGACTGATTTAACAGTAACGCCCGAAGTTTCTTTGAAATATGAAATTACGTCTTGCGAATGACGCGAACTGAAAATTTAAGTGTTTTCTGAAATTGACGTTCATCTTAATTTTTTGTCTGCATCGACTGTTCATGTCTCAGGCCGAATTTTAAGATCGTCTCGTACCATCGTTACGACCTTTTCGTGGCGAGGGAGAGCGATAAGAAGATTGAAGCTTTCCAGACATCCGTGAACGAATAGCACGAACCCGCTGGAAGCAATCTTCTCGCTTAGTTCGTGACGTGCCTTACGATAACGCCTACGTACGTAAGGAAGACGAACGAAGGAGGGTACGTGCTAGCTATATATATATATATATGTATCATCAACCCCAAGCAACCAAAGAGCTGTATAGAAATTCCGGAAAAACGATATCCGCGTGACGGAAATGTTCTTCTTAACTCCGGTCGGTCGATGAAACACGAATAGTCTCGTAAGAGCAAGATAAGCCGTCAGCCAAATGGAAAAAATCGAGCCCTTCATCGTGTAATCATTCGTGGGGCGAGAAAAATGCACGGTCATCACAGAGCCAACAAAGATGCTCCAGAGAGGCAAGGCATTTTTATGCAAGAATTTTATATACAAAAGTCTCAGAATCTGGTGCAGTATTAAAGCAAGAAAAATTTGCGCACGATACAATGAACGGGATGAGATTTTGTGGGACCTTCACGGTATTTTTGTCGAATGAGAAATGAGATCGGTGTTGGCAGATTTTTTTAAATGCCACAAAAAAGATTGCGTTGCTTCCACTTTGCGACGCACTGTATTTTATCTCTACCTAAATTTTATCTCTATCTTTCTATTTTTTAATGTTTACTCAATTTTTGAACCTTTTGAATTTTGAACTTATTTTCGAACCTTCTGCACGAAACACGCAACATTGATGTTTATAGAGTTGATGTGTATAGACCGATTCTCCGATCGATTTTTTAAGGCTCCACATCCCGATAAGCCTGCTTAAAAAACCCCGCAAATAATTGTAATAGGTATTAATACATATTTATTAACAGGCTTGTATAAATAATGTTCAATAATTAATGCTCGCAGCTGCGAAATTATTAGTTCTATAACACTTGGCAAAAACCGCAAAAAAACAAATTTTATCATACAATGTCATATGACGTGAGCATGAAATGATTTGTTAGTTTGTATTTAAAAAAAACGAAAAAAGTGTATAAGAAATCCGACAAAGCGCGAATCGACGCCGAAAGGGATTTAAAAAAATCGAATAATCCGGTTGAAATCTCTGGTTCCATGGGGAAAAAAAAGTATGATAGACGATGTGTCTCGGTTTTCAAGAGGCACTTGATATGGGATAGCTCGCACGGAACGGACAGGGGTGTTTCGGTACTTTGGGCCTCGAGCCACGCGCCCTTGTAAAAAGGGGTGATTTTTAATATCGTTCCGCGGAGGAGCAAGAGTCGACACCCGGGCGCGTCGAGGCGATGATATTGTGCTTTCGCAGCTACCGTCGGATGGATATGTCGACGCTGGGTGGGTTGACGATTTTGTTTTGTGTCAGGGAGCAGGTTGCCTTTGACGACCGGAGAGCCACCGAGGCGAGGAGCAAGTCGGGGATGGGTGAAGAGGCCGGGAGTTTTGGTCTCGCTTCTGCTGGTTCCGAGGGTGGCGGCGGTTTACTCGCTCTTGCGAAACTCTCCGTAAGAGGGACGGATAGATATTGCAAGAGGGAATTGAATGGATCGCGTTTCAAAGCTTCTGCAAGCGTGTATTGCAATAAAGTCGTATCCATGCTGCGCTTCTTTCGCTGGTTGTCGGTTACGCGTGCAAAAATTTGTTGGCATACGTCCGAAATGTTGGAGTGACTTTTGCCGAAAGTTTACGCGTACACATCGATTTTCATAGCGCGTCGTATTAATTATTCACGGAGAAAAAAAAATTGTTGGGACAACTAGAATTTTCATACCATAACTGATTTACCTGGTTAACTTAGAGACAACAAAATATTTTGCTGTGGCAACAATAAATTATTATATAAATATTATATACAATATAATAACAATAAATATTATGTAAAGTATTATATACAACAGCGATTATATGAAAGACCTAAATGTATCCTCAAGATTTCGGTTTACTTTTTTCGATTACTGATATAAAATTATATTTATATCTGTTTCTAATTTCTTGCAAACATATTCTGTCACACGCATCCAGAGAAATGATTTCGTTGGATCAAATACAATTCGGTTCGTGTGAATAAATGTGCATATCGATTTTGTCAGTTCTTCAGGCAAACCGATCGACGCGAATTCGTCGAATCGGCACGGCAAAATGAAATGTCTTTTTGCAAGTTTCCACTCGACAATGCGATATTGATACAGCCATTCATATGAATCAACTAATGTATCCTCAAGAGTTCGGTTTACATTTTTCGCTCACTAATGTAAAATTGCATTTATATCTATTTCCATTATTATACATTGCAAACATATTCTGTCACACGCATCCAGAGAAACGATTTGCTTGCATAAAATAAAATTTCATTTTTACGAAAAGACCATCTCGTTCGAAAATCTTCTCCTTAATTCCAATACCACTTTCACCACGCTGTTTCATGACGCTGTTCGATTGGATTCACTCCTGTCCATCGCGCCTTCCATTTACCCTTTCGTTAAAAAACAAAAAGTATCTTTCGCAGGAAAATAATAATTCTCTGTTAGCCGAGCCGCATTACCCGAATGATTTCCACGATACTTTCATGACTTCCTCTGAAGCCTGTGACGTGCTGCACAGGTTGCGAGAGGGGTCAGCTGGAATTATAAAGCTCAAAAGTAACCGCACGAAAGCCATGCGTGGACCCGCCGTGATCTAGCAAAAGCCTAGATGAGCTTTTCCATGACCGGTAACTACCCCTAGAATACGAATTCACCCGGTTTCCCCGCTGCCGCGTGATTTCGCCAGAGGTTAAGCCATCGGGCATTGCCAGACCTCTTTCAGTCGGTGAAAGCAAAGCAAATTACTACAAAGTTTCCAGGCTGTGCGCGGTACATGACGACGGATAAAGGCTCTTTCGCCTTCTCGCTCGTGAGCGGCCAAAGTAAGCACAAAAGCTCAACTCCCTCTCGTACTTTTCCCGTTTTCCCTCTCAACGTTACTCGCTATATACGCTCGGTGAGCTTAACGGTTAACCCAAACGAGACTCCGGCGAGAGCTTGTAGCTTCTCCGGCGTGGATTCTGCTGCGGTATACGTGTACGTGCTTATTTCTTTTTTACACGCGCAGAGACGCGCATCCATCGTCTACGGTAGAAGATAGTATGTACACGAGTTAACGGCATACGCGCACTCGTACTTGAGCGCCTCTTGCTCTTCACCTTTTTGCTGCTCTCATTTTTCACCGTCAAAGGGTTGCGCACGAAGGGGAATCGAGAATGGCCATAACGTTAGTGTCATCCGATAGGGCAAAGCTTGGGAGCCCTACGGTAGTGCCTTTGAGTTATTGATAAGCGATAAGTCTTCTAAAAACCGCACCACTCTCTTTGGGAGCTGCCAAAGGGCTTTGCTAGTCTATTAGGCGGGAATCCGGAATGGCCATAACTTTAGTGTCATCCGATAGAGCAAAGCTTGACAGCGCTACGATAGAGCCTTTGAGTTATTGATAAACGATAGGTCTAAAAACCGCACTACTCTCTTTGGGAGCTGCCAAAGGGCTTTGCCAGTCTATTAGGTGGGAATCGTGAATGGCCATAACGTTAGTGTCATCCGATAGAGCAAAGCTTGACAGCCCTACGATAGAGCCTTTGAGTTATTGATAAACGATAGGTCTAAAAACCGCACTACTCTCTTTGGGAGCTGCCAAAGGGCTTTGCCAGTTTATTAGCCAGGAATCGCGAATGGCCGTAACGTTAGTGTTATCCGATAGGGCAAAGTTTGACAGCCCTACGATAGTGCCTTTGAGTTATTGATAATCGACAAGTCTTCTAAAAACCGCAGTACTCAATCTTATCTTATTCTTAGGTTGGGCTTCATTTAAGACATTGAAAAATAGTCATGAGTAACATTTCATTGAAATCGGTAATTCCGCAGATCATTTCAAATCCATGAAACAGGAAGGGTGATCCGTTGAAGTTGGTCCATTGACAACGGAAATCGATTCTATGAATGCACCTCATTCCGAGTGCGTAGGAAAGTTGTTATCTGAGGATTCCAAATACTCTTTCTTAAGTGGTTCAGCGATGACGTTTCTCCCGGAGGCGGATTTGCTATTGGAATCCTCTAAAACAAGTTTGCTAATTTGAGCTGAAGATTTCTCCAGTCCACTCGATTAATCTCAATTAATCTTTAGAGCAAGACAAATTATGCCGAGTTCGTTCCACAGCGGCGACAATTTTTTTCAGCCTAAAGTCCGATTATCTCGTTTTGCCTTCCGGCGTCAGGAAAGATTCCCATTTTCCCCGAACGTCCCGAACTCCGGGCGAGCCAAGAGACGAACATTGCGTCGCGAACATAAATATTAGTTACCATGGAAAAAAAGCTCGAGAGTCACGAAAGCCGGCGTAGGGTGAGTTACGAGTGGAAGTGGAGATGAAAATAGAGCTCCTTCCTCGGTAGCCCGTGGCGCACGTAACCTGAGGAGTATTTCATAAATAATCCCGGTGGCACGTATATAACATCGAATCTTCCCCGCGGCTAAGCAGGGAACGAGAAACCAGACGTACCCACCTACGGAGCTCGGAATCCGCAGGGGTGGCTCGACGCCTCCGCACTCGGAACTGCAGCTGGTGCAAGGGGCTGTGTTGGCCCTCTCGGGAGCAAGATAGCGAGCGGAGAAGCCGGGGCGGTCGGG
The DNA here is from genome assembly GCA_917499995.1 of Ichneumon xanthorius. Classification (NCBI taxonomy): domain Eukaryota; kingdom Metazoa; phylum Arthropoda; class Insecta; order Hymenoptera; family Ichneumonidae; genus Ichneumon; species Ichneumon xanthorius. The sequence continues at coordinate 18,171,209 of OU824202.1, read as the reverse complement.
AAGAAGTGGGCGAGGACGAAGATGAGATGGAAACGGAGGCGAACGAGGAAACCGTCCTTGGAAATCCTGGCAAACTGCACCCCGGGGGTGCGAGAAGGTCGCGCCTGGCCCGCGTTCCCCGTTTAATAAAGTATGAGAAGTGAACTACCGGGATAAACGCCGTGCGCGGCTTCGTGGCGGTAGATACAGATATGTTGAACGTTGCAGACGTACGAGCGACGATTCTCCACCTTCTGTTCAATCAACATTCCCGGGTGCGTCATCCCGCACAGACAGCGCTGTCAGCCTGACTACTCTCTACATTGGCCTTGTCGGTGGATTCGGAATTCGCGGAATGACGTAGACACGGGGATGGCAATTATGTTGAGTAGTCTGGGCGTGCAGGGAGTACGCGGATGATCGAGCTCATCCATGATCGCAATGCCTAATTATACGAATACGATTACTGTCTCTCAGCGGGAATTGACATTATATTGTATCGATAAATTAGGCATTCCGAGATATTCACGTTGCCGCGCAACAGAGTTAAGCGGGGTTTGGGAAACCTGGACCATCTGGCTGAGGGATTATACTGTAAGAAATGGTGTAAGGGGTGAAATAAACCGGTGTTAAAATGAAACTGGTGTTAAAATGAAATCGGTGTTAAAATGAAATCGGTGTTAAAATGAAACCGGTGTTAAAATGAAACCGGTGTTAAAATGAACCGGTGTTAAAATGAAACCGGTGTTAAAATGAAACCGGTGTTAAAATGAAACCGGTGTTAAAATGAAACCGGTGTTAAAATGAAACCGGTGTTAAAATGAAACCGGTGTTAAAATGAAACCGGTGTTAAAATGAAACCGGTGTTAAAATGAAACCGGTGTTAAAATGAACATTTCGCAGATAAAAGTACACCAGTTGTGTGGTAAACCGGTAACGCGGTGAACAGTAATAAATCCTAACTCCAAATTGTGTGATGAACGACGATGTGATTCATTGTGTTAAAACTTTAATATCTACATCAAGTGTTTAAACCCGTTTTACTCATTTAGGAGTAAGAATCGGTGTAGACCTTGACAGTGTTAGAAGATACGTTCTGTAAGTAGCACTGATTTTACACGGCATGTTATGCACCGTATCTTAGCGCGGCTTTTGACACCAAAGTAATGAACCTCTATGGATCACATGGTGGTGTTGAATTTAACACCGTCTTTTTACAGTGTACACGACGCTCAATATCAAGGTAGCACCGTCGGCGGAATGAGCTTCTTGGCGTACACATTGGGCAATGTGTTATTCATGGATCTGTGTAATTTACATAAGATTTACCGTCCCTAAGAGATGTTTGCACTCGAAGGGGGAATGATGGTCGTATCTCCGGTGCCAAACACGCACAAGTGGCGTGTTTTCCGGACCGACGTTTAAACGGGTTTCGAGAATTGAACAAGAAACGAGAATATTTTGGATGACACGACTGTGCGTTAAAAAAAAAGTGGGAATGTACTTAAGTTAATTTTTTCCGTAACGGAATGAAAAATCAACACGTCAAAAGCGCTTAATTTACAGGATGTCGGGTCTAATTGAGACATTTCATGTTGCAACGTTCCGAGCTCGCGACGAGTAAAACTGGCGAGTGGCTCATGATGCTTTTTTCACAGGCGACCAAAGGCCGTCTCTCGGCGTGTCTCGAAGTGCAAATGAATTCCTCTCACGGCAATAAAAGTTAAAATTACAGTATGTAAAATAAAAAAAATCCTTAACGAGCGAGTTCTCTCCACAGGCAGAAAAAAGTTTGTTTCCTTCATGAAAATTTCTTCGAATCAAACGAAATTAATTTAGGAATGTCAGTCCAATGGACCGCGCAGCAGGCTCATGAAACATTCAATAATGCGCCGCCGATTAACATTAATTATTAATGTCACGTTCGATTTGAAATCTATCGACCGAACACGTGGCTGCGGGGCTGCACGTTTGGTCGAAAAATTAATGACGTACGATCGATCGATCAAACAATACGGCGCACCGGCAGCGGAGCTTGATAAAGCTCCGGCACGCTATACGAGCTCCGCTTGATATGTTTACCAATCTGACGCGGTGAATAAATAAATCATCGCCTTTAAACCCATTTGGGTCGACAACGTGCGTTCCCGATTGTTCCGACGATTTCGAGCTCCCACGAGGATGGATTGTTGGTCCACCCAACGTCATCCGCGAAAGTGCAAGCTCGGGAACTCTCTCGCGCTCTCAATGATTAATAGATCGCTGGTCGGCAATCTCGTGGCGTTAATTGATAGCCGGACCACCGGTATTAAGCACCGTGGCGGAGGCGACTTAGCGATCGCTATTCATCATCGCTGAAAGGACCCCGAGATCACACGGACCAAGTGCGGGTGTCGGCGAACGAGGAACAAGAGCGACGCCCGCTGCTGAGGTCGCGTATTGACCCGAAACTGCCTTGTTCTCGCACGGCTCATACGCTACACCCAGACAAATAATTTATTGCACGGCTACCGTTTATTTGGTTTAAGTAAAATATTTGATTTATTTAAATCAAATAAATATTTATTTAAATCAAATAAATATTTATTTAAATCAAATAAATATTTATTTCAATCAAATAAATATTTATTTCAATCAAATAAATATTTATTTAAATCAAATAAATATTTATTTCAATCAAATAAATATTTTACTTAAACCAAATGAACGGTGGCCGTCAAATAAATTATTTTTCTGGGTGTACCGCAATCCAGCGTAACTCACCTCTGTGCCAGTGTAACGTACACACGTGCGTGTTTATGTGTGTACGCTGGCAGGTATGTAAGTTCCGAGCGAACACGTAGCGTTCTCAGCGATCCCTCGGCGACGACTATGCGACGAGCTCGGATCCTGAGAGTCCTGAGCCGCGTTTCCGCGAGTGCCGGAGTCACGCGAGTGGGCTGTATGGGAAGGACAGAGATTGTACTCTATGCCCCCTCATTCCCGATTCTCTCTCTTTCGCATAATCCTGCAGGATCCTTCCGTAGTTCCCTGCCGAAGAGGTCTCGAGGACTCTTCGCTTCGACCGGTAAATGTCCTCGGGGAAAGCAGCTTTCCCGGCACTTTGGACCACTGAGGAAAGATCACTTGAAAACTTTGGTGGAATCGCATGCGAGCGAGGCTCATTGGCGATTAAGGTTGTTCTTGCGCATTGGCCAGTCGGATGAGAGTTGTAATCATGGAGATTCTGAAGTATCGCTGCTTAAGTTTCGGAAAAGAGATGTTCAATACCTCGAAGATTACACGAGTTGGACAGCTTTAGGTGGTTAAAAAAAATTCTTAATCTCTTGAATGATCTTTTGAATTTGAAGATCAAATGTTCCTGGTCGATATGCTATAGGGTAAAAGTGGTGAATATGGCCCACCTCGATTAGCACGTAAATCAATGATATATGGACTGGGCCATATTCCCAATTTTTATCCTATTCGCGGATAGTTTTTAAGATGACACCTTGAGATTCGTGCAAGTAAGATATAAAAAACTAAATTCAAAATTGCATAAAATATCGAATATGCCGTCAATCTTCGTGAAAATTACCCTGACCGAAGAGAGGTGACGACTTTGGTGTACGAAGTTTCACGCCGCACACCCCAAGCCGTTAAGGAGTTATAGCGGTAAAAAAATCACAAATCGATTACACACACAACTTTTCTCAAAATTGGTTCTACAGCAAATTTTTGGCGCTCGGCCTTTCATGACAATTGTCATTTATATTTTACATCCAACACAGTAACCGATATGATAAGAATAGCGTTTATTCGTGTTTATATCAGTTTAAAAAAAGATGTTGCTGGTATCAAAAAATATCGAAAAAATGCGATCTGGTCGAAAATGGCAAGTCTTACTAAACGATTAAATCTCCCAGTAATACCTGACTTTAAGCATTTATCAAAGTTTTGAGATGGGGGAATCCAATAAACTTCATAGAGGTTAAACGGAAGGACGATATAGTTACTGTGCACAGCAACTACGTAGTAGCCCTGGTAGAACGAAGGGTCTGTTGGGCTTTGGCTATAACTACTGCTGACCGTGCGGTATTGGCAGGGTTAGTCGGGGTCTCCGAGGGTTAGATACTCTCACTATAGCTCCAATATACGAGGAACCTCGTTCAGATGTAGCTTATTAGGGTCGACGAGCTCGGCTCTATTCTGCTCCTCCTGCTACCCACCGCATTACGCCGGAAATGAGATTTTGTATCGTACCAACCGTTAAGCCCCGATATCAGTTCGCCTGTCTATGTCTACAGTTATACCCGGTGCAATAATAAACTCCACGCGGCACGGTTCAACGCTCACTAATTTCAGAACTTAATTCCGTCTACTTAGAACTCTCCACAGCTTACGGTTGTTAAAAATCTTATTTATTTTTTTTATTTTTTATTTCTCGCAGAGAAAGTTAATATGATCTAATCTAATAAATGAAAGAAGCACAGGTGTTCGTAAATGGTAAGGGAGTCGATAATTTTTTGTTAGTCAGAATGCTTAATATAGAACTGGTGTCTGCAGGCGAAAATGTGTGTGTGTGTGTGTGATCGATTTGTAATTTTTAAACCGCTATAACTCATGAACGGCTTGGGGTATGCGGTGTGAAATTGCGTATGTTAGTAGGGTCGTCACGTCTCTTCGTTCAGTGTATATTTCATGGAGATTGACGACAAATTGGAGATTTTATGCGAAATTGCATTTTTCTTTTTTTTATGTGCACTAGCTCTAAATTACATGGATTTGGAGGTGTCGTCTTAAAAACTGTACGCGAATATAGCATATCGATCAGAGACATTTGGTATTGAAATTCGCCAAGATTTATACAAAACGTTGAAATTTCATGAGACTTTGATTTTTTTTTCTTTGGAAAACCACAAAAATAGTCAACTCGTGTAACCGTCGAGATATTGAGCTCAAATTCCTGTGATTACTGGTTAGATTTAGCGTTGAGCAATCTTTGGTATTGAATTTGGCGAAAATCCAACGATGAGTTAAAACTTCACTTGGGTTTCAAAAATGTTCAATATTTTCCAAAAAAAGAAAAAAATCCCGTTATGACTCTCACGCCAACAGATCTCGAGCGATCGATCTGAAATTTGATGCAAACGCTTAGACTGAAGTGAACTCTAGAAATGTGTTTGATGAAAATCGATTCAGCGGTTCTAAATTACACAGGTTTTGGAATCGTTCCAAATAGCAAAAATTGTTTCATCACTCATTCTTCGCCTTTTCAGGTCCCAAATCTGCATAGGGTAAAAGTGGGGAATATGGTCCGGTCCATATATCATTGATTTACGTGTTAATCGAGGTGGGCCATATTCACCACTTTTACCCTAAGTTCCTCCACGACGAAACCAAAATCGCTAACCGATCTTTCATACACGAAACTATCCACGAGACCGTAAAAGTAAAAAATAATATTTGCATCCCCCATCCCGACCCCTCCTTCGTTCACTGTGCATCAACATCGACTTCAGTCGATGTTGATGCACAGTCGTCGCAATGATAACGCCGTAAGAGTCATTGTTCGAACGTTTCCATGACTTCGGTCGCCGACCGATTTCTGCGGTCGCGACGATTTCAATGACTGCGCTCGATGATCCCGATTGTGCCGTGTGCAGCCGACTATCCTCTGCAGATACACGACCGCGAACGACACACCGATTTCGCTCCCAAGTCGTATTGTTCGTTCGGGGTGAGAGTGTTCGTCGCTCATCGCCGTTGCGGAGGGTCTCGTAATCTCTCTTGCCTCTCACTGCGTACAGCCGAATATATATATATGTTTTTCACTCCGCACCGGCGTTAATGACTCAGTCTGCTCATTCTCCATCTCCGCTGCCTTCCTATACAATAAAACTGCCCGCAGTTCTTGGAGAATCGTTGTATGTGAACGCAGTTTATAGCTTCGCTCGGTATATCCGCCTATTTTTTCTTTTTTGTGTTTCGCTCGCGGAAAATATCGATTGCTGTTGTGCGTACCACTGTTTTGCTTTCATGTGCCTGCGTCCCAACTCCTCACCGCATAACCATCCTGCGACGCCGTCGTTGTTAGTCGGGACTAAGAGAATGGAGATTTTTTTTTTTTTTTTTTTTTTTTTTCGTCGTGATGTGCTCCTGCCCAGCGCACTGCGTAACTATTTGATGGGGTTGCCAGGGGTTGCCAGATATTTCATGCTGAAGACAGACATGCCTGGGGTGCGAGTCACGCCGCTCTCGACGCGCACTTGAAATTATTCTTTCCGTCGTTGGTATCATCCTTGGAATTTAGGCATTTTTCACGAGTACTCGCGCGGAATAATCTTATTCTTTGCTCCCTTGGCGGAGAAGCTTTGTTACCATGAAGATGAAAAAAAGTGACTTGGGAGGTTTTAGCGACGGAGTGTTCAAAATGTACCAACATTCGAAAAAATCACATTCAATAAAATGTGCTTTTATGGATGCGTGACTAAAATCATATTTGGCTGGATTTGAATGCAATGGAGAAGGTAACGCTATTTAAGTTGAGATGGACTTCAACAATTTCGATGACAAAAGCACGCGCGTAAAGTGACGTCTCGTCTTGGAGTTTTTTTTAGCGATTTCAGATCTTATGAAATTTTTTTTTATAATACAGAATCTGTTCCAATCGAAAGGAAACAAACGGAATGTTTGCTTCCTCCACGATGAAGCAAAATTCATTTGCACGCTCTGATTCGTGTAAATACGCGCCTTTATTCCTCATCCTCAAAACTTTGTTTTATCGTCGCCGATTCTTTAATCTTCACATTTTTTTATTTTAATTTAATTCACGCCAGAGAATCGCGACGTATCTTGAGTTACTTTCACATGTTGCCCGAGAGTAGAGACTGGCTTGGCAAGTGGCCGAACGAGATTCGACTCCGCTTCGCCTTTTTTTCAGCGGATCGTCAATATAACGTAGAGGAGCGCGCGGCCGCCGCTCGTGAGATTCGATCGCCGGCTTTATCGATGCTTCAGCCTCTCTATCCGTCGATCTTCGCTCCTCCTCCATCCATCCATCCTCCAGAACGATTCGTCGCACTCGGGGACACTCCATCGTGTTTCGGCTGCCGAGACTCCCGTGGAATTTTTGCTACTCGAGAATCCAAGAACGGTGAAGGAAACCGGATATCTTGTTTGCCGACTATCCGCAGCCCCAAGTCACTCGGAATACATATTTATTCCCTCTACACCAGACACCGCCCCCCCCCCCCCGCCCCCACCATCCACACGTGCGCATACACACGCGAGCAGACATAAAAATCATAAGTTACAAAATACGATGAAATTTCATTAAAATAAAGTATAAAACCCCGAGAGGAATAAAGTACACGGCTCATAGTTTTGTATCTCTGCACGAAATCTATGTTTTACAGTATTTTCTCTCCTCGTTCGCACCCCTTATCAGCGCGACCCAACGTTCTCGTTCGCATTTTTTTTTTTTTTTTTTTTTTCATTTTCTCTCGGTTTCTCGCTCGCGAACACCCTGGCTGGTCTGGCTCGGGTGGCTTCGTAAAAGCCGGAGCACACGGCACATCGTGGGAGTGTGTAGCGCTAACCATATAGCCAGAAGCGTGTACGACTCGCACCCCCCATAGCAATGCGGCGCTCGGTAACGTGGCGTCGAGGGCGCAGGCGAGAGTTCGTGCGGAGGGTAGCTTTGCAGGAAAGGTCTGGCCCTGCCCGCTGCTGCTGCTGCAGCTCCTGTAAACGCGGTGTCTGTGCCGCAGGGAATACAGAGTATGTATTTTGCGCGGCTCGCAAACCCACCGATAGTTCCAGAACCGCCGGCAGGATAATGCGCGACTGTAAAGCATCCACCTCGCACACGCCGCTCCACGTAATTGCGATAGATACAGAATGATGCGGTACGCGGCGTCACGTATCGTGGATCCTAATGCGAAGGGCACACGTGACAACTCGCATAGCCGGAGCGATCAAACCTCAATCAGCCGTAGGTCATAGAGGACCGACGTCAAATTAGGAAGATCGGACTTAATTTGCATTGTGATAATGTGATACGGAAATCGAAAATTCAATTTTGAAAAATTTATCGGTATGAAAATTTGGACGAGCGGGCTTTCTTTTGATTGTGAGAGATACAGCGTAATGTGGAATTTATTATTGTCGGCGATTGGTATTAAAAAGTAAAGAAAAATTACAATCGTTTCGTATGTTTTTAGACACTAGTTCCGAATGTGAAGAAGAATGGTGTGACATTTTTTACATCGTTTATCTCGTTGGATATGCGGTAAAACTAAAAGGTTTGGACAATTGACGAGCATTTTTGTTTCCCGAAGACCACCATTTTTTTAATTCTTGTTAATTAGCGTTTTGTAAAGTGTACTTTACAAAACGTAAAGTATTTTCATTGTCTCGTAAGTACCGAAGATTATACGGTTTTTTTATATCGTGAATATTTATCGTTCATCGATGGAGCATAGAAACAAACTTGAAGACATGAAATATAGACTGTTTAATTGAAATTCTTCATTAATTATGCTGGCAGTGTGAACGGACCCTTAAGTTTTATAAATGGTCAACGCCAGATATAATCATTTCTTTCGACCTTGCGCGGATCTTCATATCAGATATTGAGTTGGGAGTTAAAGTAAGATAGATTTATGGTGAGCGGAAAGTACCATTTTGTTTTTTTGCTTGAATAAAAAATGATCCGCTTATATAAGAAACTTTGCTTTGTGACTGCTGAAAGGTGGAAGCTGTACCGTACGAATTCTAATTTTTACTCCTAAAACCACGATCAAAATGTATGATATTTTAGGCCACCAGATGTATTTATTAGTGTAAACATCAATATTTGTGTGTATTACGGCTGAAATTATAAAGGTTCAATATTTGTGGCCGTCCGGTTGGAAAACGCCCACTTTGTCGGTATGGACTTACAGTACGGGCGTATTATACAACGAACTGCTAATTACGTTTTCTATAAAATGCCAATTGAGTTCGACGCACGACGGCGGAAGGAATCGTTTACCGAAACGAAGGTTAATTTTGACCAGTAACCGAAAACCCGAATTCACGAAAAACAACAACGGTCAAAGCTGGCCCTTTTCGTACGCACGGCCACCATTAACTGTCCATATGCTTTTTGTCGGTTCGTTGCACCGATTAATTCCATGCATCACATACTTTCTGCCAACAGTGGTTCCTGTAAAGACCGCAAGAACAGTTTCATGCAATGCGGTGTTTCTTTTTTACTAATAAATCTTAAAAATTGCTCGAATTTGTCGCATTACTGACGAAGATCCTCGTACAAATTTTACACCCTCCTAAATTGAACTCCCTAAATAATTTCCAATAAATATAAAAATTGCCCGAATTTCCCGCATAACTGACGAAGATCCTCGTACAAATTTTACGCACCCCTAAATAATTTCCAATAAATATAAAAATTGCCCGAATTTCCCGCATAACTGACGAAGACCCTCGTATAAATTTTACGTACCACTAAATTATTACGCCCGAACAATTCCCAAGCGTAGTCTCATGCAATGCGGCATTTTTATTATTAATAAATATTTCAAAAACCCAAATTCACCGATGAAAATCCGGCGAAAATCCTCTTACAAACATCCATTCACGCTCCTCAATTGGACCGCCCGAATAATTCCCAAACCGCACAGACTGCATTGAAACGATGTAAATTCGATGCTTTGTCCAGTCCCAATCCCGAACGGCGAGATACATTCCCAATTAATTGTATGTAAACGCAGTTAAAAATCCCGTACCACACCGGCGTCCAGCGTCGGCACTAATGGCTCTCGACCCGCAGTTCTGTAATCCGCTCATAAATAAAATAACCAATATAATCCAAAGAAGGCTCATCCTCGCCAATTGCAGGGGGGGGGGGGTCGAAATCCCGCACCGTAACATCCTCTCCCTGCACCGCTGTTGAAACAACATATTTATGCGGACTTACGTACACAGGGGAAAACAGAGTAGAGAAAAGAAGGGAGTCTCGTGCGCACCTGCACGCACTTGTACGTGCAAGTAGGGGCAGAATGATCCCAAAGTCTAACCGGCAGCGGGCGGGAGACGAAGGGGGATGATACATATAGACATTATGTAGATGTGGACCTGTACGTGTGGTCCCGCGTCGGAGCAACCCCTGTACGAGCGATGCTCGCAGCCTCGCGCACTTCCCTGTATCTCCGCCTTTCCCTCGTTCCTCTCTTCCCACTTTCGCCGTCCTCTCCCTTCGAGCTATCTCCCTTCGAGCGGTCGATAACGTGTCGGTCGTCCTTCCAGTTTCTCCGCTTTCTCCGTCTCGCTCCTCCTCCGCTATTGCTATTTCCCCGGTGTCCTCTTCGGCTGTGTACACGCGCGAAGGCCCTTCCCGAAGACCAACCACCCCGCCACCAACACCGCTTCGGGTTCGCGCCAGCTCGCACCGACGACTGTGCATCTACCCTAGCCCAGCAGCCCCCCTGTAGATCCTTTCCGTCTCTCTTTCGCTGCGGATCCGGAGAAGCTGCGGAGCCTCCGGGTGGCTCGGTGTGCGGCTACGCACGTCTCGGTGTGTGTTTTTGGGTTCGTGTGAGCCAGGCACTACGATCTTCTCCTCTCGAGACACGAAAACTCCGACCGCGTCTTCCACCTCCAGCACGGATAATACCAACATTTTCGTGAGCTCGACGCGATCCCTTGGCCGAGGAGGCGGAGAGGGTGTCTTGCCGCGCATCGGATCAAGTTTGTATACGCCCGCGGGGACCGACTGGGCTCCGGGAACATATCGATAGGATAGTCGGGTAGCGGAGTTTCTTGGGTCTAGCGAAATGTTACCCTGGGGTATCGATACTGGGTATAGGTATGCTTCGTGGACCTTTTAGTTCGAGGGGTTTTTAGTTTCATTGCAGTCGGATGTGACGGCGGTGACGGGAATTTTGAGACGCTTGCACGTGGAATTGTTGATGGCGATTTAGGGGCTCTTGGAATGATAAAATGTCTTGTCTGAGAACGCGATAGGTTTGGAATCGCTTGGTGCATTCATGAGTGATCCTGAAGCGTAATTTTTTGTTTGTACTTAAAAGAATGTTCGAGGCCTTTTTAGTTTCATCGCATTCGGATGTGTCGGCGGTGACCACAATTTTGAGACTGTTGGACGTGGAATTGTCGATTGCGATTTAGGGGCTCTTGGAACATAAAATGTCTTGTCTGAAAACGCGATAGGTTTGGAATCGCTTGGTGCATTCATGAGTGGCCCTGAGGCGTCATTTTTGTATTAAAAAGAACGTTCGAAGGGTTTTTAATTTCATCGTATTCGGATGTGTCGGCAGTGATGAGAATCTTGAGACGCTTGCACGTGGAATTGTCGATTGAGATTTAGGGGCTCTTGGAATGATAAAATGTCTTGTCTGAGAACGCTATAGGTTTGGAATCGCTTGGTGCATTGATAAGTGATCTTGAGGCGTAATTTTTGTTTTAAAAAGAACGTTCGAGGGGTTTTTAATTTCATCGTATTCGGATGTGTCGGTGGTGACGAGAATTTTGCGACCGTTGCACGTGGAATTGTTGATTGCGTTTTAGGGGCTCTTGGAATGATAAAATGTCTTGTATGAGAACGCGATAGGTTTGGAATCGCTTGGTGCATTCATGAGTGGTCCCGAGGCGTAATTTTTGTATTGAAAAAAATGTTTTTTACATTAAAATGTTTACATTAAATTTGAGGTCTTTTAACGTATGTGTGATATAAGGTGTATGTCTGAACTGTCTGCTGGGCTAATTTAATAAGTGTCGTCATCTCGAATGGCTTCTTTCTGCAGCCCTTTCGATCGACTTCGTTGCTTTCTGTCTGTCGTCCATCTCTTCCGCCGTTACTCAGACGGCCATTATTGCTCGAGGAATCGAAGAATTAGAGTCGAGCAATGAGCTGTGTTGAGAGAGCAATGGTACTTGCTGTACCATTGCCATTGAGAGAGCAATGGTACTCGCTGGTTGCTCGATGCAATCTTAGTAGAAGAGACCAAAAAGGTCGAGATCTTGAAGTTTTTTTTGCTCCCTTTTCTTTACTTCAATCGTTCTTTTTGCCTCGCTGTACTTCACAGCTCCGACGAGCAGAAGCCCCTTGACTCGATCAACCAAAGAATCTCTTCGTTCACTCTTTTTTTATTTATTTCCAGCCTCAAATTCTTATTTTTATCTGTACTTTCTTTTCTCCTAGTAGCTCTGCTCGCTTCAGTGGACTATGTGGTTGGGGCAACAGACACAATAAAATCAGACGAGACGAAATATATCTGCTGGTGCTCTCCACGGGTTTCTTTTTTCAAACTCTATAGCGGTTTCCTAAAGGGTTTGAGTCACCTAAGAAGAAAAATCAAAAGTTTGCAACGAATCACCGACTAAAAAAGTTGTCGGCGCATCGTTCCGCATTGTTTCACACAAAAACCCACATATTCAAACCGGAAGTGACATTTTCCCGTATGACGTCACTTCCGGTTTACAGCAGAGATTTTCGAATCGGCAAGTGAAGGCACCAGAAAAGTTCTCAAATTTTTAGGCGTGACGTCACTTGCTGATTAAAAGTGAGATTTTCGAACCGGAAGATACGGTACAGAGAAATTTTTTAATTTTCGTCTCTTCCTGTTTGAAAATCTCAATTTTCCACCATTGCTGCCGTAATGACGAGATTATTAAAATGCCTGTCGAAAGGTTTGCTCAATTCCAAACAGCGCCCTGAAGCGTCATAAGGTAAAGAATTATAACACCACGCTCTAAAGAATATTTTATTTAATCTGTCTTGTGAAGTATTTCTATCCTCACCGTTACGTTGAAATGTCCGTGTATATCGTCATATTTTCTAACCGCGGTAGTCGGAGTCAACATAAAAAAATTATAATAATAATTACACGTTGACGTAGTCTAAAGGAATTTTTAAACACAGGAGGATATTTATTAGCCCAGTGGGGTTGGTCGTAATGTTCCTTGAAATAGAGGCATCGAATAATTTAGGTCGCGCCAGATGCTTTTTCTTTGCTTTTTTCCCTTCTCTCTCTCTATTTCTCCTTCATTCTACACTGCCTCTCCCAAGCTCTGGCAAATCTTTGCGGTTCTAGAAGCCTTTCGCCTCGAGTGTTTCGTTTCGAGTTTCTTCCCTCCGGATTTTTTTTCTTTTTTTTCGACTTCTCTCTTCCTACCTGGCAAAACGCGCCGCGAAATCTTTCAGTCGTTACTCACGATAGCGCAAGGGAGAAAGAAAAGGTTCCGCTTAAACGTCGCTTCTGCGCTAGATGTTTCTTTTTCATCTTCGCTGACTCTCTCGTTCGCTCATTCCCATTATTTTTCTTTCCTTCGCTATTTCGCGGTCTTTCTCCGTCTCCCTTTGGATCGCTGTGAATTAAAGCCATTCGTGGAAAATGTGGGTCGCCTCATTCACGGCAAATGGAGATGTGCTCCGCACCGCTCGTTCGCTCTCCGAGCTAATGTGTTCTGCACTTCGCCAGTTTCATCCGCGTCAAAGATACACGCATCGCGTGTGTGCGACAGCGAATTTACCCGTATGGAACATGGCAAGCTTTGGGTGAATGACACGTGGATATTTTTAACACGATGGATAAATATGGATTCTTCAGGAAAATTTTATTCTGCCGCGATTATTATTATCATATTATTGAAGATGCAATTAATGCAAATTAAGGCACCTGCGAGTTTCATTGGAGTTTTTATAGTCGAAACGCTATTTTTAGGTATGTCGATCGACTAAACTCTCGGTCGTGCATTGATTAAAATGAGAGAATTTTTATGGAATTCTCGGAAAGCTCGACTGTTCTCTTTCATATTTTTGCCATCACTTTTCCATCCATTTCCCGAAGTTATAAGTTATTTTTTAACCACCAATAATTGACAGCCAACATCGCCGTGAAGCAAACTTCCAACGTCCCTCGGTCTGCCCGAATTACTTCGGGAATCCGCAGATCAAGATTGCTCGGGACTCTGTGCGTTTTGCAGACAGTTCGGGTCGCGCGATATTGCAAATTTCCCAAAGCTTTCCCGGCACGCTGCCCGCCGGACTCTCGGTGCACCTGTCCGCTGCACCGACGGTGACAATTTCCGGCTTGCCGGAAGGGAATTCACCGCTACGAAACGCCGGGACGCGATCCTCGTACCCGAAGACTCGCAGCCCTTCGAGGCGGTCCCATTCTGGGAATCTCTGCCATGGCAACCGGAGGTGTTATTTATCGATATAAATTACTCGAATCTTATCTCAGCGACGTCCGAGGGAAAGGGACTTCCGAGACCCGAATTCACGAATAGACCTCACGAGGAATGGCCGAATTATACAGTCTCGTGAGATCCTCGTCTATAAATCTGTGCCGGGTCGAGGATGTTGCCCGAGAGTTATGTACGAAGGTGCCCCGGGTGGGTTACGTAGGTGTGAACCCACGCTCGAGGAGACTCTGGAAGCGTTGGAACATAAAGCTACAAGGAAAAAAAAAACATCCGGGAAAGAACGAGCAAATACATCATTCGTATGTGCGCTGCTATTGTGCTTGTTGCCTCAGCCATGTAGTATATCGCAGTGCTACTAGGAGGGAGGAGGGCAGAGACAAGGATAAGAATTTGAGGGTTGAACACTGAGAGAAGGATCTAGTGAAAACTATCGATCATCTAAGAAATATTACCATAGCACATAGGGGAGAGCGGGGCAAAATGGGACAGTGGGGCAAAACTCAATTTTGCAATGATTTTTGGATGCCCTATTTTGTCCCAACGATACATCCGGATTTTCAACCACGTTTTACCCCACGGTCCACCATTGTCACCATCCAAAAGTTATTTTTTTATTTTAAAACATAGGGGAGAGCGGGGCAAAATGGGACAGTGGGGCAAAACTCAATTTTGCAATGATTTTTGGATGCCCTATTTCGTCCCAACGATACATCCGGATTTTCAACCACGTTTTACCCCACGGTCCACCATTCCAAAAGTTATTAAAAAATTGAATTTTTTCTCATTATCCCGTTTTCCCGTTGTAGGTCACTATAGCGCCACCTATGGCGGAAAGTCTCAAATTTTCCAAGAATTTTTACCATAATATCTACGAACAATTCTTATAAATCCGGTAGTTGCTACCATAGGTGGCGCCCTAGTTCCCTACTACTATGTATTACCATAACAACTAGATCCTTCTCTCAGTGAAGATAAATAAGAGAAAGAGCGACTGAAGGAAGAGACTCTATGATCGAGTCGACGGGGTAGTTTCTGCCCCGAGTTCGGCCTGGGAGGTGCGGGGGAGACGGGAAGAGGTGAAGAAAGGAAAGGAACGAGACAAAAGAAGAAAAAAAAGACATTTCGAGATCTTGAACTTTTGTTCCCTTCGACTCGCATTGTACTGCAACGCCAGCGAGTATCGACGCATTGTACTTCTCTAATTCTTTGTTTTCCTCGAGAACCAATGTGGTCGGAGATACCGGAGATAAGAAAGAAGGGGGAAAGACCGAGAGAAAAGTATGCGGCGGATTGATGGAAAAGGTAGGATTGGATTGAGAAACGAGCCTCGAAGCGTCTCGTTGGTTTTGCTGCCTGAGGAAATACTTGAGAGTGGACGAGACGAGTCCGTTTCGATCTTTCTAATTTTACCGTTTTCGTAAAATGTTCACGCAATTGCCACGTAATTATCCAACTGAAATTCCCTAACTTTTGCTGGTTTTCCAGAGCAAAAATTAAATTTTTCCATTTAATCGACCAGGGTAGGAAACAATAATGAAAAACAACGTAAAATTTTATATATAATGATTATTAATATCACAATATTTAAAGTTCCCAACGAAATTAATATCACGACAGTCATATATATGCTGTATATTATCGACAGATTTGCTGAACCGAAAAACATCAGATTCAAAAAATGTCGTGTTTAAAAAAAATTCCATGACTTTTCCCCGACTTTTCCGGGTCCCAACAAACCCCCTGACTTTCCCGGGTTTTCCAGGTTTTCCAGGTCCGTGGCAACCATGGAGCAATGAGATGATTTTTTATTCCCCTCTGTGCCTTCAATTTCGGTGTACTTGGAGACAATGGAGGCTGAAACTGCTGAGCAGAAGACATCTGCTGTCCGTTCCGGTACATAATTTTGAATGACCGCGAAACAATGAACGGTCCGATATCGGCAAACTCTCCTATCCATTGAGGACTCTCCGATTTTCTATCGTCTCTCTCGATATGCGCACTCCGATGCACACACGTGGCCTGAACTTCGCATAACGCGTCTATTGCGAGAACGCTTTTTTTTTTAGCTCCGGTGCAATAATCGATTCGCGATTCGCAGTCGAAGCCATCGGAAACGTCATCGTCCGCCTGTCCATTCTCACCATTACCGCCGGATTTTATTCACTCTCGTCTCGCCATTTGAAATTCTCTCGTCTCGTTCCCTTCTTTCTCTCGAGAATAATGGAGAGAAAAAAAAATTCATTTCACCAGTAATATGGATCGAATTTCGCTGATCTCACAATAAACGCGGAAATGAGAC
The DNA here is from genome assembly GCA_917499995.1 of Ichneumon xanthorius. Taxonomy (NCBI): domain Eukaryota; kingdom Metazoa; phylum Arthropoda; class Insecta; order Hymenoptera; family Ichneumonidae; genus Ichneumon; species Ichneumon xanthorius. The sequence continues at coordinate 18,154,723 of OU824202.1, read as the reverse complement.
GGGATCGAACATTTTTCAAAAAAAGGGAACCAATTATGATTCGCGGATGCTCGTTGGAAAAAAAAGATGGCATTTCTCGCGGGATTTTTTTAAGGTAGATATTACTTTGTCTCTGACGACGACGACGCCGGAGTACACACTACCTGTAGACGAGTTTTCCTCTCGAGAACATCTTTGACGACTTTCCGAGGATTACGTCTTTCGTATTGCACAGCTGGCTTCCTTCTTTGTTTTTTACTCCGCTCACTGTCTCTATTCTTCTCTTGCTTTCGGGCTGAACGGCTTTCGGGGTCTCAAAGGCACAAGTGCGAATGGACCGAGCTTTCGTCTTGCTGCACTTTGAAGTCTTAATGACAAAGAGGCTCCGCGCGGCTGGGGTTTCATACTCTTTCTCGAATTCGTGCAACCCTTCATGACGAAGTTCAGCCGCTCGTGATCGGATTTTCAGAAATAAAACACCTCGACTGCTCGTCGGAAGGAGCGAGGATTATCAATGCGCAATTTGAAGCTATGCTTGTCTGAAATCGGCGAAAACTTACTCGCAATTCAACTATAATTTTCATAATTTTCATTTTTAAATGGACCTCAAAATCCGAAAATTCTCTTCCCCAAGAATGTAAAAAAAATTAGCGGATAAAATGAACGCAATGTATATTGAATCGATGTTTTCGGAAATGTCGGATATAAACTGAAATAAGAAAAAAAGTGTGTTAACCAAATGCGGCGGTGACATACGTTCAAAGCTACTCATCAAATATCCGTAATGTGAATTACGGATATTTGATGAGTAGCGTGACATCCTGTTTCTATTAATAAATTATTATCTGTCTAAAATTTCAATAAGTATCGTTTGAACGAGAATTTATTTTTAAAAATTTATTTTAAACGAATTTCATTTTGAAAGAACGAGTGAAAGGGCGAGAAGCTACGAACATATCAGTTAGCGATTTTTTACAATGAGGAAACCATGTGCAAATTACTTCGCACCTTTTTTTTTAAGCGTAGATGACGCTTAAAGCTACGGACCTAATTCCGGAAAGTACTTGGTGAACGTACTTGAAAAAGACTTCATGCTTCAAGTACTTGTGCTTTATACTTCGAACTTGAAGTATTTTTCAGTACTATGCCCGGTTTTCATATAAACAAACATTTTTGTTCGACCAACCAAACAACACCTTTGAAATCCAAAAATTGTTCTCAGTCTACCGAATAAATGTTACCTTAACATTGGATATTAATTCTGCAAACATTTTTAACAGCGACCATCATCAAAGGGTTGAAACTTCATCGTGGGTTCAGAGACTCGTTCAGACAAAAAAGGTCATTAACCTAATCCATCGTGTTAATGATTAAAAAGAAAAACTGTTCAATCGATTCATCGATCCGGCTATCGCTCCACCATCGCCGCCGCGACACGATGAAAGGTCAGAAATAGCTTCTGGATTCCATAGCGACAACGAGGGCCGAGAGGGTTCGCCCCGAAGTGGCACGTATGTACACGGCACCCTTGGCGCAACCCTCGGAGGCGCTCGAAGTGCAACGATGTCGACGGCAACGATGACGAGGTGGAGGCCGACACTGCTTTTGCACTTTGAAGTCCAATGACAAAGGGTCGTCGTCGTCGTCATTGTCGTCGGCTGGGAGGAGGACAGGAGCACATCGTCCTCGAAAGTACGGCACGGAACTCCGACAGAGTAAGCAGCACTTTGCGCAGAGACAAGCTGGGCGTGCGTAACCCTTCCAGTAGATTTCTTTTTTTTTCTCCCGCCAGGAGAGAAAGAGGGACCGTATCCTTCCCCCAGGAATATAAAGCACACCTGCGGGTAAAGCGTCTTTGCAGTAACACGGCCGTGTAATGGCTTGAGCTACAGCACTCAATGGAGCAGCGAAGCTCGCTGATGCTCGTTGGCATCGACGCGTTGTCCCGGCAAGAAGTGCCAATACTATCAAACGCGGCGGAGTTCTCACCGTAGGCAAGTTACAAGGGGATGTTCGAAGCTTGCACATGGAAAGCGAGCTACGAATATCGGTATCTCGACACCTGTAATCTTTTGACGCTTATATAAAAATTACTGTTAAGTAATTTTTTGCCGTTTCGACGTTTGTAGGCACTTCCGAAACGGGCCGAGCCGGTGGATCGCAGTGAAACGCATAACTCCCGTCTTTTTGCCCTAGCGGACAGTCGGGAGTAAAAATGCGGTCGGCTAATCCGTTTTAGCCGGCCAAGCTATTTTAGCCGGCTAAGTGCATAATTTCGTGCATAAAATCGATCCTCTTAATGTCGCATTGTATTCCAGTCCAAAAAGGCCAGCGGATTTATGTTCAGCGCGCAAAAATACGTCGGAATACGTGGCAGTTAATTTAAAAAAAAAAGAAAAAAAAATCGTCCAAAAATTGCAAGGCTACCCCTTTCGAGTCAATTTTTTGCGTTTTTCAACGTCCTCAAACGGCACGATACAACGATTCTAAAACTTCGGACAAGGCCCTATATTGTCTATTTTTTCCCGTAGAACACGATGGGCACCTCGGATTTTCCCTACCGCCATCGGGAGCCGAGATATCGACCTTTGAAAATCACGAAAATCGACATTTTTCCAAAAGTGGCTCAAAAAGTGAAAAATCGTTGTTCAATCATTTTGTTTTGTTTCAAGGCTATATTCCACGTATTTTTTCCCGCTGATCACTAATATGACTATTATTTTACTCCCAACCCAATATTTTCCATTTAAATCCCAAAAATACGATTTTTCGTGCATAAAATCGAGCCCCTTAACGTAACCCCAAATTTAACCTGATACTATCTTGTCGCCGAACTCGCCCACCCGAACCTCCAAATTCGTGCACGCAAAGCGAGCCAGCACCAAGTAGAGTGTACTCACTCTCTACTGAGAGCATTCAACAGCGCAACATTTTTTTTTAAATACATTTTTTTAAGTACTTGACGATGCTGTGTCTTAACACGTGACAATAACGATCAATTATCAATAATCAAATAGTAAAAATATGGTTATCCTGACAATTTATTTCTCTCGGTGCTTCAGTGACCCGAGTAGACCCAAATTTAACCTGATACTATCTTGTCGCCGAACTCGCCCACCCGAACCTCCAAATTCGTGCACGCAAAGCGAGCCAGCACCAAGTAGACCCGACCCAGCACCAAGTAGACCTCAGTAGAGAGTGTACTCACTCTCTACTGAGAGCATTCAACAGCGCAACATTTTTTTTATATATATTTTTTAAAGTTCTTGACGATGCTGTATCTTAACACGTGACAATAACGATCAATTATCAATATTCAAATAGTAAAAATATGGTTATCCTGACAATTTATTTCTCTCGGTGCTTCGGTGACCCGAGCAGACCCAAATTGAACCTGATACTATCTTGTCGCCGAACTCGCCCACCCGAACCTCCAAAAATTCGTGCACGCAAAGCGAGCCAGTACCGACTGGAGTCTATTCAACAGCGGAACATATATATTTTTTTTTCTCCACTTATCTTTTCAATCGTCTGCCTCCTGCCTCATTCGTCGATGACCGAAAATCCAATTAAGCCTGGGATTCGTACGGGAACGTCGAGCGGAGCTAGACTACAGGAGGCCGGTATATTCGTGGCTGATGGCGAAGGCGGGTCGGCACGCCGTGTCGCCGACGGGGTAGTAGCGCCCCGGCGACCGAGGGCGAAGGGTCGCGCGGGGTGAACGTGAGGCGCGGGAGGTCACCAATTAAAGGAAAACGCATCGCACGAGTCTGCTGCGGTACGCCTGTGTAAACTGTACGAGGCCTCGGGTCTCGTGTACATAGAGTCATAAAGCGAGAGCTCGTATAACGCGAATGCGAGACTCCCGCGTCTGCTCGGGGGAGAGTGGGCTGACTCGGTTATAATTCACACGGCAGAATGCGTGCCGCCAGACGGTTAAAATGCTCCGCGCTGTCTCGCTCTTGCCTCCTTCCCTCCTTATATTCCTCGGCCGTCGCTCTTCACCTTCCCCTCTCCCTTCCTCTCCCGGAGCGACGAGAGTCCGACTACATAATCGATGGATATCGGGACGGCGATCTAAGGAGGGAACTACAAAAAAAAAAAAAAAAGTACATGTTCGATTATTTTTATGTTTTTATTTATTTTATTTTTTTCTAATTATTATTTCGTCGCAGTCATCGTAGATCCTCAAAAGCCACCACACATTGACGAATTCTGTGAAAGCTACTGGATGATTAAAAAAAAAAAAAAAAAAAAAAATTGTGTTATTATTCCATTTCGCGAAAATCATCATCGAGGAAAAACCCGACGATCAAAGGGAAATTAATTCACCGCTCTGATTCGCCTCTTTCCATCGTCGGTTGTCCTGCAGATTAACCCCTTTGATTACCGCGATTGCCATTCCCCACACCGAACTCACCATCTGTTGTTGCTTTTTTTTTCTGTTCTCCCCCCACTCCCTCGATTTTTCCGTTTTATCCTTCACAACGTTTACTACCGATCGCATGGATGAGATTTCGAGCGGATGAATACTTCATGATCACCGACCGACTTTGGAAAATGGAGATAAAAAACGCTTTGTTCTTTTCTACATTTTCCGTGCCGTTTGACGATTCCCCCGTTTTATAGTTCGTACGTTCCAGCTTCGTTGAAATATGGGATATATATTTTTTTTTTTTATACTCTCTGTGAGTCGCGCGGCTCGAGGGTTTTTCAACGTTTTCGACAGAGCGACGACGGTCAAAGGGGTAAGCTCGTTAGATGAATTATTATTCGAGCCCGCGACGGTGAGCTCTGAAACTACCGTCGGTCGCGATGTCTTGCGGCCGAAAGCCAACGCAACCGGCACCGTTAAACTCGTTCGGACTGCTAAACGAGTTTATAAACACTGTGCCCACAGACGTTAATTGGCAATCTATTTTTATTTCACGAAACTAATTGTTCTGAGCAATGCTTTGCGCCATAATATCGCAAAGTGCACTACATCGTCATCAGCAACTGGTGTTATAATTAAGGTACGAACATGTTTAGTAGAGACAATTAAAATTTTTAATGTTACAAAAAAAATGCATGGAGGATCATATCTGTAAAAATTAAAGCACCGGTTATTTACATTAAATAAATAAAACCATAGTCGACACATTTAGCACGGTTTCTTTTTCAAAAAGGGTGACAATCGCATTTTTGTTTAGTGTAATTTGTATTTCGGGATTAGGTGCATATAGGAACAATAACCGTAATGTAATCCGGAAATTTCAAGGAGCCAATCGATATCCGAAAATATTGGGTTTATCGAATGTTATAATGAGAATTCTTTAGTTAATATCGACGATTGGTCTGACAACATTGGTCTCGCTCTGTACCATTATGGCAACACTATGAATTCGGAACCACGGGTTTATTAGCTGTGCTAAGCCATAAGGTTAGACCGGTAGCTCGCAAGCACATAGAAATACGTCAAATTTGCAATTTTATTATTGATCACGAAATTATAGTGATAAACTTTCTGTTTATTATAGATCATTATAGGTAAACATGTTGAAATGCGTTCTGTCTTAATATTTAACAATTCCCAAAGAATGTCATCAAGTAGCATGTCATGCGCATGTGAAATGATACTTTATCATATTACTATTTTTGAAACTTAGATAGCTACACAGTAGATCCTCGATTATCCGAATCCGTCGGACCGGGTCTAGTTTGCTTAATAAAAAACTCGGATAATCGAAACGCTATTTTTTTCTGCTATTGTAATACGCGTATAAATAAGACATATATAAATAAAATAACAGAACATTAACCTTAAAAACGTATTTTCAACATATTCAATTATATTGAAGATATTTCAAGGATTCTGTGAAATAAAGTCGTCCATTTTTAAAAATTGCCGAACGCTAGCTACGTGCTTTTTGGGCAGCGAAATCTCGAAGTAGCTTCAGTGTGAACTACAGTATGTAAGGCGATTCAAACGATTTTGCATTGAAACTAGTCTCTCATGCGCGCTGTCAGACTCTGTTGGGGAGGGCGAAAGCTGCTCGGGAAAGCCAGTACGCGAGTGGTCTGACGCTGGAAGAGACAAAGGACGCTTCAACACGCTCGAACACGACCGCGACTCCTCTCCGCGGCGAGCAACAACGTATGTTTCCGCGCTAACGTTCGCACAACCAAGCGTTCGGATAAACGCCGTCATGGTTCGGATAATTGAGGTTCTACTGTATCGCACTTGTACGTCAGAGCTGGGAAAATGCACTAAGTACTCGAAGTACATATTCAAATGTACTGACTCAATACCCGATACTTAGAACGTCAGCACTTAAATTGTACGACTCGATACGACTCAAGTAGTACAATTTAACTTCTAAGTACTCACTGTAAGAGTACTAGAAGTACTCTTGTACTTCTAGTACTCATTGTATTTAAGTAATATGTTTGTACCTTCCCAGCTCTGGTTTACATCATCGTCTTTCGATGGGTTAACGTGACAAAAACCCAAGAAAAAGAAAAACCCCCTAGAAAAGCTGTAATAATTCTCACACGATTCGTCGCCTCATTAATTGTGTTGAATTTTTTAAAATCTTGTTCGCTTTCTTGTTTTACCTTTCTCTCGTAATCGTGATTGGGAACTGCGAGCCACGGAAGATCAGCCACGTGGCTGCGAAAGCTCTCGTCGAAGTCGAGTACGTCGGCGACATTGCTCCACAGAACAACGTGAACGACTTCGAATTTCTTTCTCCGACTAGAGGCTTCGTTGCTCTCCTGATTGTTAGTTTCACCGGCACTGCCGTTGTCGCGCGTCGTCGCTTGTTGATGATCACCGTTAGACTGCGTTTGCTTGCACGCCGCGGCGCTGTTGACACTGGCATAGAGCTCGGTCAACTGTCGGGTAAACTCGTCGCACGTGGCGCCAGGATTGATGAAACTAAAGTAAACACCGATCACTTCGCACTTTGGACTTTTCGTCGAACCGGGCTCGTTGCCGAGAGCGCCGCTCACATCTCGAAGTTTCGACGGTTGATCGTTCGGACTGCTCGACTGGGAGCATTGCAACAACTGTTTGCCGAAGAGACGCTGCTGCCAGCACACACCGGTGTTGGATGCACGCGAGGATTTTAACGACTCCGCTGTCGCGATGCTAGGCGCTGTTTTGTTCGTGGCGCCGGACGAGACCAAGCACGTGGCCATCTCGCGCACTAACGGGGAACCTCACGGCTCGACGGTCCGCGCTCGACTGAAATAGACGATATCGCGCTGGGCACTAATACCGTCAAAGTCCTGCGTTCGCTGCGGGGGTGGCTCGCACTCGCGCGCTAAAGACCCACTACCGACCCTGCGCCGTGCGGGAGATTATTCGGGAATTCTCATTGGATATCCGACGCCCTGTTCTCACGAACGTTCTATACGATTCTCTTTAATGTATTTCGCTGCGCACAAATTATTAATAGGAATAATGGTTCGCATCGTTGCCATTTGGAATTTTGTGTCGGGCTTTTACGGATTATGCAATTAAGCTCTTTCGGCTGTGGCAAAGATGGTTCGCTAATTGAGAAGTTGTTATCTCGTAGATACCAAGAAAGGAACGCTTGATACGAATTAAATTCTGGCAGATGTAACGAGGCTAACTGTTTACAGTGTAAAAAAATAGTTTGAAAATTAATTAACGGCATTATAAAATAATAAATGAGTCTTTTTTTATAATCTTTCATAATTTTTCCCCGCATGGATTTTAAGATACATTTAAGATGGATTTAAGATAAATCTTACATTTAAGATAAATCTTACATTTAAGATAAATTTAAGATGGATTTAAGAGGAATTTCATGACGAACGTTGGTGATGAGATTCTATTTCCCTGGATAGACGATACGCAATGCTGGAACTTCTAAATGCATTTCTTTTATAGCTTAGTATTGTACCGTGCAAGAAACCTTCGTGACGAACCCATTTTTTTAACGACCGAATGTAATATTATAATAGCTTGCCCCGAGGATCGCCTTATTTTTTTTTGCCTTATCCGAATAAATGGGCAATTTGACTTATATAAGCGGTCGAACATATCAGGCTATCGTTATCGTTCCACCTTACTTATAACAGCGGAATAGGAACGGTGCGTAAAGGACCGGTTTCGCGGAAGTCCGGCGGACCAGACCCGATGTCCAGAAGTCAATCGAAAAATTGCTGACGGTTCGTGAAGTGGCGCTTTCCGAAGATCCCGGATCCGTGGCGCTTTCCGAAGATCACCGTTTATTAAGATTAAGTAAAATATTTATTTGATTTAAATAAATATTTATTTAAATTAAGTAAATAGTTCCTTAAATGAACTAAATATTTTACTTAATCTTAATAAACGGTGGCCGTCAAATAATTTTTTTTTCTGGGTGCGGTAATCGACCATGTACCAGTAAAATCGATCAGTCGGCGGTGAAAGAGCGATAAACAACACTGTGAGTGCTTTTGGACGCTTAAATAAATTAACCGAGTTCGATGTTCGGTTCGAGAGGGTTCGGATAATGGGTGTTCGGAAAATCGAGGTTCTAGTCTAATTACATTGGTGTTTTGTGTTTTTTTTTTTTTTTAAATGCCTCTCAATCAAAAACTAATCCGACTTGTGAGCGGAATTAGATCAAAGAAACTTTCTCTCGAATTGAAATTTCTTTAGGCTTCCCAAAAGAACCACCCGAACAATTTTGCGCGTATGCAAGATATTGAAGATTTGGCCCGAGCCAATTAGACGTTGGTCGGACTGTCAATTAATGGTCAGCATGTCGGTACGCTTTGTGTCTCGCACGATAATCTCTTGGGCAGTTCGCTCTCCTCGAACGAAGCGGGGCTGGCCGAGCCGGCTTTGTTGGGTTCCGATGTGCGAATCCGCTTTAGCGCTGAGATTGGCTCGATTGGCACTTCTGCAATCGTCACAGCGCGAAACTTCGTTGACTCTTCGTTGTACGCGAGTTCACGCCGCTTCATTGAATTCTCCTCGTCAACAAACGCTTCCTACATCCGATTACGTTGAATCGAACCAAAAAATCTGTTCCCCAAAATTCGCCACACTAAGTCGTGCTCTCGAGCGTTAAAAACGATTTTTGCATCCGAAATTCATTTAAACAAACTGTAATCTAAATCGAAATATCACGAATCTCGAGCCTCTGAGAATAATTTCTCGAATCGCCGATGAAGCCGACGATCCGGCGACCCGAGCGAGGAAACGAACCGTCTGCTCCCCCGGTTCTCTTCCGAGCATTTTTTTTTTCCTTCTCGTCTCTTTTCCTCCGGAACGAGACGAAAAGTTCGAGTAAATATATCCGCGTGACTCACAGGACTCATTCGCACATGCATCAACTCCACGGAGACGATAAAGGTGTCTTCACAGCGGAGTACACGGAATACCGAAGTTATTCTCACGTTCCCACACGGTCGAGCATGTTTGGGAAAGAACAAAAAAAATTGGGTAAAAAAAACAGCCCTTTTAGGACAGTTTAGGGGAGAGCGAGCGCGAAAGTGTTATTCGATTGTTGAACCGGCTGGTGCTCGACGCGTAACGAAGTAGAATTCGCTACGTTGTATTCTATGTGTATATATATGTATATGTAAGTAGCGCGCACGTATGTATACGCGCCACATGCACATTATGGCACTGCATATCAGGAGGAGAACGCAGCTGGCCAATTCCTGCGACCCCTGTCAAAGTTTCGAGGCCATTTTACGAAATTCACGACTCGGTCCCCTCTCCGTTCTCTGTCGCGTAAACTGCGGACCGCCAAATAAACGGGATCGCGCTGTTCGATCCGAGGCTTTGAACGCCATGGCAACGATTTTTTAAAAATATATTTGTCAAAGATAACATTTCCGGGAATAACAGTTCACCCGCGACAATACATTGTCGAGTTTCAGTCTCCATCGTGTTTAGCTGATGGTAATGCGGCGCGAATACATTAGCCACTGTTTTGCTAATGGTTGATGCATGATTCATGCGATACTCGAGGTAAACGGAGCGACGTAGACCGGTCATATCAGCAACGCAAATTACCATTTTTATTTCCATGCTTTCAGAGCATAAACGGAATTTACACAGCCATGTTTGAAACGATATGCACACTTATAAAAAATATTATTATAAATAGGTTGAATCAACTAAGATTCGGGCGGGGACAGGAGTTCAACTAAATATTTTGTTGGCACAGATAAAACATTTCTTAGTTCAACAATTTGTCGGATGATTTCACCAAAATATTTTTGTCATTAAAATATTTTGTTCGACCAACTAAATATTTATTTGAACGTGCCTGCCCGAATCTTAGTTGATTCAACTGCACTTTTTTATCAGTGCAACAATACGTCTTACTATACTGGAGACCACCTGCAATTTTTATTAACATGCCCTTAACATAATAATAATAATAATAACAATAATAATAAACGTCAATTTTACGATACTAATTTCCGAGACTCGAGAATTTAAGATTTTATCGCGGAATTCTCTCCTGCAGTGTCGATAAAATACATCGCGATAGTCTAGTCGGGATTTAAGTTGAATTCTCCGACAGCTTTCGTACCTCGAGGAACGAAACACGAATGAGGTATGAGAGATAGAGTAAGAAAAGTTAAGTGCAGATCCCGTGCACCGGAAGTTTAATTACCCTTAATGACAGGCTGACGTTGAGGTCGCGGCCCTACGCTGGGTATATTTTACCTACACTTTACTGCGTCGGGTTTATCGGGTTAATTTAATTGAAAATTTCAACAAATGGACATTTCAAGGCCACGATATTTTTTATTAAAAATAACATAGCTAATATAGCGCAAATAATATCGTTTTTTTAAATATTTTTTTATCGATATTTATAGAAAATTTATGGACGGTTTAAAAGAATCGTCGAATAAACGGAGTGTAACCTGTTATTTTCCGAGGAGCGGCTTACGAGGCGCTTACGTTGTAGTCACGGGAAAGCCCTTCCTCGGTCTCGGTTCCCATGGGATGGCAGTCGTCCACCGTTAACTTCAGCACGCGGGAGGAACACCGCGGCACGCGGCTTTCGTCACGGGACGTTCACCCCCTTCGCCCGACATAAAACGAGGGTAAAGACCCCGGGTGCGCTTGTAAGCAGCCGCGGCCATCGAGACTACCGAGTGCCCGTTGTTAATGAGAGGAAGAGAGACGGCGAGAGCGTTGCACAAAATCGATCGATGCATTTGATTAAATACGATATCGACGATATTTTCGGCCAGCAAAATTTATTGACCGACGGATTAACCCAGATTCAGTCGCGGTATTATTCGAATTCGTCGAATCTTTCGAATCCTTCGCGGAAAATGTCATGGACGAAATTAAATTATCAGGTTTTTCATTAAATAATATATAAATTTTTGATCATTTGTAGGATTTTCATGCACCAAAGAAAATGTCGACATGCCAAATTATGTATATAAATATCGTATCGAGGTTTTCTGGATCAGGTACAATATTTTTTAAATTGCCGAACGAGAGATTGTGAAGTTTTGATAGCAACCTCAGACCCTCACCGAACAGAACTACTAGAGGTCCTGTAGTTAGGGTAGACCGGGGCAAAACGGGGACGCTAAGCAATAAAACCTGCTACAACGATACCGAAAGCATACATTCATTGTTTTTCACACCAAAATTGTATTGGCACTGGTTTTGAAAGGATATTTAAAAAAAAACCATCTGGGGCAAAACGGGATACACTTCGATTTTACTTGTGGCAACTTTCGCTAGTTTCATTATTATCCCATTTTGCCCCGCGTCGATATGACATTTCATGTCCCCGTTTTGCCCCGGTTTTCCCTATCTACTGGCATTGCAGTAGTTACTACACATGTCGTTATAACTTCCTAGTAATTACTCCTCAACAGTCGGTAGTTATTACCGAGGACGTAGTAATTCCTGCGTCAGCAACTACTACTTATAGGGTAAGTCGGGGTGATATGACGACCCGTAATATCTTTTAACGTTACAAACGAATGACGCTGCCGCTTGCTCAGTTTTTAGTGTATGTGAATAAGATACGATTGCACAGAAAATTATAAGATTGTATGAGTAAGGGTCAGTACGATATGCGACGTGGCGCTATCGTCCGCAATTTCCGGGCGATATGACGAGTAAAACAGTTTTCTTTTTAGTTTGACATTTGAAACATTTGATGGAGGTAATTATTGTCTTTCTGTAGTTACATAAAACACACTGAGCCATGTTTTGCGCGATCCCTCTGCGCTTCTCTAGGCCTTAATCATTATTGCGATAGCCATAATTGCGATAGAGATATGGTACCATTATTGCGATAGCCATATCACCCGTACTGTCCTGTATGGGACACTGTTCGTAAAATATTTTCATTTGCAGTTCGTCGTCGATAGCACCGAGAGCAAAATGCTACCTAATGCCCTCGTCGCGGTGACTCCGCGTTCCGAGCCAATACTGGAGAAGAACATCACCACAGTCAATTTAAAGAAACACTTCGAAAGCAACGAATCCTCGATTCCAGAAAAACAACAAAATGAGGCGAAAGATGAGATAATGCCAGAATTGAAAAACTACAAGTTTGGATGGTTCGAATTCAAAACGAAAGTTATATGGCCCAATGTAATTGGACTTGGGCTCATGTACTTTGGGACCATATACACTCTGCTCACGTTTAATATTTTCCAATACAAGATGCTGGCGCTTTGGGGTAAGTCAACAATACTACATAGATAATTAGAAGATTTTTTTTTTTCTTTTATAATAAATTTTTTTGGTCCTTTTTTAAAATAATTTAATTGATATTCAATTAATTCCGATCGAAGCGAAGGTGACTAAGTGTTGTTTGTGCATATTCAAGCTTTGATCACGGGAGTAATCAGTAAATTGGGCGTTACTGGCGGAGCTCATCGCTTGTGGACACACAGATCCTACAAAGCCAAGCTGCCCCTTCGAATAATTCTGCTCGTTTTTTACATCCTAGCCGGAGAGGTAAATATTTTTATCATTGTATGGAAGAGTGCCAATTTAATATATTTATTTGTTTATTGTACGGTAGAATTCGGTATACCATTGGGTGAGAGACCACAGAATACACCACAAATATTCGGAAACCGATGCCGATCCGCACAACAGCGAACGGGGCTTTTTGTTCAGCCACGTGGGCTGGCAGATGATGAAAAAGCACCCCGAAGTACTGAGACGCGGAAATCAAGTCGACATGAGCGACATACTGTCCGATCCGGTCCTACAATTTGGCGAAAAGTAAGTTTGTGTTGACAATAAAGACACCCGTTTAGAAAAATTGACTGATTAATATAATTTTTTTTTTCAATTTTGCTTTTTCTGACAGATATTTTTCAATACTGAAGTTATTCATTTGCTTCATAATACCGATAGTCATTCCTGTTTACTGCTGGAACGAGGAATGGTACATGACGATAATGTCACAGTTATTCATTCGTTACTCCCTTGCCCTCAACGCAGTATGGTCGGTTAATAGCTTCGCGCATTTTTGGGGATACAAAAGCTACGACAAGTGAGTGTTATCTTATTATTTATTTATTCATTTATTTATTTATTTATTTATTTATTTATTTATTTGATGTATAGATTTAAAAAAGATGAAGATGATATCGTTTATACTTAAATTATTTGCAATGCCACCGATATATGCACGGAAGTGAAGAAGAAATAATCGATGCTGCGTTTTTATTGACCAGGTCCATTCGTCCCGCGGACAACGCTATGGTAGCTTTTGCGACTCTGGGAGAGGGATGGCACAATTATCACCACTCGTTTCCATGGGACTACAAGACATCCGAGTTTGGAACTTACGGGCTGAACCTAACGACTTTGATGATCGACGGATTCGCGAAAATAGGGTGGGCGTACGACCTCAAGGAGGCGTCGAGCAGTCTGGTGCGCAAAGTCGCAGAGAAACGAGGTGACGGGAGTCATGCTGCGTGGGGCAAGGACGAAAAATGAACGATTCATCGTTCGCGAATATTGTGATGACGAAGATGGATTACCGAAGCAATATATTTCGCCAACCTTCGCACCTATGTGCTATGACTTTATACTTGTATATTGAAACGTTTCGGTTTTTCCGAAGTTTGGCCGCGGTAGCCAGAGCTGAACTTGAGCACTACTGGGCATTCATAGTAATTTCGAGTAGTTAACTGCTGGAGATTTATAGTAGTTCCGGGTAGTTAACCCTTTATAAGTCACAGCACCCGAAACCGTACCGAAACGGGACTAACGGCCGCGGAGTGGGGAGGGGGGAGGGGGGGGGGGGGAAACCGGTGGTACCGAAGCGCCTAAGAGTGGGGATAGAGGTGTGACTTATAAAGGGTTAACTACTCAATGGTAGTTACGCATATAGCAAAACCGCCACCGTTCCATCGCTTTTCTATCTGGGTAACTTCCAAAAATGCCCAGTAACGTTCAATAGTTATAGTTATATAGAAATAACTACTGAATACGCCCAGTAGTATTTTTCCGCAGTTTTCAGTCGTTCTTTTCGGTGCGGCGAGAATTAATAAGTTCTACTCTTGGAAATTTTTCATACAGTATTTTAACATTTACGTACAATTTTTTTTACTTTACTTCATTGTCTGCAGTTGTCTATCAGTTTCGTCGTTTTGTTTATGTGTAAGGGTAAACATATTATTGGGAAGAAAAATCAAGTAAAAACAATAGTTTGGAGAACAGTGTGCAAAAAATATATACAGTAGCACGCCCTTATTCCCCTCTCTGCGTCTATCCGCAAACGGTAAATAAACTTTTATTCTTTAAATCTAGCACTTCACACATGTGTATGTAAAAAAATATAGAAACTCCTGTTTCTTTATGGAAATCGATATTCCACCATAGAAACCTGTTATACATTTTTTCTTCTTATTTTCTTGCATACCGTCTATTTTCCCCCATTTCCACAGATGGTACAGGCGTAAACTACCTTACCGACGCCGCCATGATAATAGTTCGTCGCGCCATCTGACAGAGGGTTGATGAAGCACCTGCTCGTGCAACTACCATCATAGTTGGACGCTGTTTGTTTTACCCTGAAAGTTACCTCGCCGAATTTTACAACGATCGAAACGACCGCGTTAGTGACTGAAGTGCTCTAAAAGAATTCGTCAATCGCAGCACCCACGGCAGGTAAGACTGACAATTGTTCATGTTTTATTTCGAGCATATTTTTTTATGTAAAAAAAACGCGACTATACCAGCACGTCGTGGCTGAGCTGCTCGACAGCGAACGCACTTTACAGCGCTCATCTATTCCCTCGCGTGCGCGCGTGTCCATATAGATTGGGGGTAAAAAGATTCCGACATTACCGACCCGGCTCGATTGTAAGGCGAACGGTGAACATTTTTATGAATCAGTTAAAACGACAAAATAAATTTCAATCGCACGTCGAATAAAGTGGAAAATTGTTTTTTGACGATTATTTAATAATTATTATTTATCGAGTTGGTGTTCATATCCGTGGTTGAGGTACAATATTTCAACTGACCGTGTGGCCTAATGGATAAGGCGTCGGACTTCGGATCCGAAGATTGCAGGTTCGAGTCCTGTCACGGTCGAACATTAATTTTTTTTTTTTCATCCGCGAAGTCGAGCGTAGGATTAATCTATTAGGCGAACAAAAAATTGTTATCGCAAAATGTAAATTTTTATCGTATATGCAAGCAAATTGTATGGGATTTTTTAACCTTATCAGCGGATGAATTTCGATACTATAATGCTGAAGGATGTACTGCAATAGGTATGCGTGGAGCCTAAACGAAGTGGCAATATAACCGTCCACAAAATCGTGCCACAAAATCCCCCATAAGCTATGGTACTTGCGGTACCCGCGCATTTATTTAAGCCCTTACAAAATTGTTTTTTCTCACAGCTGGTTTCACTATACGGTTTTTACCTATACAATAAAAAATAATTTCGTTAAACCGGAATACGAAGTTTCGTAAAAGTAATTTTGTTAAATAAGTGGCAAACTCGTTTGTCAAAAAAACTTATGGTCGTTTGTGGATAATAAGTTGTAAAAAGTACAAACTTTTGTTACTGTGTACCTGTGATCTGAATAATGCGAAATGCATGCACAGTAAAAAAAAGTTTGCACTTTTTTCAACAACTTATTGCGCACTTTTTTTAAGTGGACAATAAGTTGTCCACTTTAATACCAATTTTTAATTTGTTAACTTTCCGATCGCATGATCCGGCTCTAGTTTTACAAACAAAAGTACAAGCTAAAGTTGTTAATGGCACGAGAAGTAAAAGGACAGCTTTGTATATTCGAACCTCATCAAACTTGTTTGTCACTTATTTAACAAAATTATTTTTACGAAACTTCGCATTCCAATTCCACGAAATTATTTTTTTACTGTATCGGCGAGAATGACAAATGGTAATTAATGCGGATTCGACGCCACAAAGCCTTACAACATTCGGATAAGAAGACACGTGAATTAAAGAACAAGCAACAAATGCTTGTTCTTTAATTCACGAAACGATCCCAAAAACAGCACGCCGTTCCACGGATTTTAATGGACAGCGTTAAGAAGGGCAGAACATGATATTCAGTGGAATTCAAGGCATTTATTCCACCAGACGGGTCACCGACTGATAAACGTGTAACATTACTTATCTCCCATCCACCCGCGCTACTTCGTTCCCGCGGTGCTATTACATCTTTTTCTCCCACTCTCCGTCGAGTGAGCGAGGCTGCAGCCGCGAAGAGCACAAGACGAAGCAGTCCTACGTGCTCGGACGAACACTCATCTTCCTTCCTGTCTAATTTAAGCTTTTTTTTATTTTTATCTCACCGAAACTCCAGCGAGGTATCTCCGCGATACCGTTTGTACAGTTCGCGTGGCAGAGCATATTACCGCGACAAAGATTCCCCCCTCCCTCCCCACCCCTCGCTGCGCGGGTTTCTACGTTGCTATCACACTTTCAGAGATGTGAGCGGAAAATCAGACTGGTATGTTTACCGCATCTTTATCGTTACGTGGCCAATTATAAAATTACAATATTAGAAAAAAATCCCGGTTACATAAATTTCGATTTATTTATTTATTTACCGCAAAATGATTATTGTTTAATAAAACGTCATTGGCATTTTTGCATCTTTAATTACGAAAACAAGCGAATTTAGCGACCGTTTCCTACGGCAGAGAATTGAACGGGAATCAAAGTAAAATTATGGATAGATAGACAGAAACGTTGATGATGATTTTTAAGTAATTTGTACCGCGTATAAGAAGACCTATACTTTGGTAATTATAGATAGATAGACAGATACATAGATAGATAGATAGATACATAGATAGATAGATAGATAGATACATAGATAGACAGAAACGTTTATGATGATTTTTAAGTAATTTGTACCGCGTATAAGAAGACCGGAACTTTGTCGTCTCTAAATCACCCTCTCCGTAGAATTTCCGATCTCACAGTCGCATCGCGACACTCGATGGTCAACAAGTAGCGCTCCAATGACTATTCAGACAAAACTACTAATCCCAAAGTTAAAGCTCCACGGTTTTCTTCACGCTCGTCGCCGCTTCCGGAGACAAGCGGTCTTGAGTTTCGAACACATCGGGCTGTCCATTCCATGTACACGCAATCGCGTAACAATTGGGAGTGAGTTTTGGTGCTCGGTCAAGGTCCTTCGCGCGCGAAGATCGCTCGACCTGGCTCTATAAAAGGCTCTCGGGACTTATAGATAGCTTATGTTATACACAAGCTATACACGTACATACATATATCTATATGCATGCGGTATCCGGAGTACATACTGCCGAACGTAAATAGGAACGAGGTTGTACCGATTACCATAACAATACTCGGGGAAACTCGACGGATCGAGTGCACATAGGTGGTCCGTTATAGCGGACGAGAATTCTTCGTTGATAAGAAGCGGCGCGAGGCGATGTATATCGCGTCGCAGATGTGTGCGATATGCTCGATCGCTGTGTGAATCGCCGGCGAGAGGGGCAACGAGGCCCGTATTTGTATAATTAAAGAAAATGAGAGACAATTCGCGGGACGAAAAAGCGTGCATGCAAAGAGGGGGTTACGAAATTCCGGGAAAAATTCACCCCACCGTGTGGGGTTGAATCCGAGGGTTGCGCGGGTTCACACAAAACCGATAATTTTCGTAATATCACCATTCGTACTCCCCCTTTTTTATCCTCGTATTTCCATCACTCTCTCCCTTATTATACGCGTACGGACGGAGAAGATAAGACCCCTCTTACGTCGGTCACGCGATATTGTGGAGTTTTGGGTAATTTGCGACAAAAATATTCCTATCCGTGAATTGTGTTCCTGTTTTCGACGGGAATAAGGCGTTATTGATGCCACGTGTCCAGTACAATTTTGTATTCAAAAAAATCCCTATTTTTCTTCCCCATTCGCCGGGTTCGCATAGCCCCAGATTTTCATCAAGGCGAGGCTAAATTTCCGTTCTGGGATGGAACACATTGTCCTCGAGGACTTCTTTCATATTCATTTCATCGAACAGCATTTTGAGAAAAATATTATTTGTATATATACATATATTTATTTTTTCTTCTATATATAGGGGAAAAGTGGTGAATATGGCCCACCTCGATTAACGCGTAAATCAATGATGTATGGACCGGACCATATTCCCCATTTTTACCCTATCAATAATAACTTATGTAGTATAATATATATATGTTACACATATAATATTTTTCATACACATATATATGGACGTATATGTGTCGAAAGGTGATATTTTTCTTTTGTCGAGAGGAAGTCCCCTTGCTCTAGAGTGATAACATTTCACCACTTGGGTCGTTTAGATAAGCGGTACAATTTTCTATTTTAAAAAATCCCAATTTTTCTTACGCATTCGCCTCGTTCGCGTCACTCAAGATTTTCATCACGCCGAGTCTAAATGTCCCTTCTGGAATGACCGTAAGAGATATCGAGCTATATCTCTATGACATTGTCACAAGCTATCTCTTAAACACATTATTCTCGAGGAAATCTTCGATATTCCATTCGTCGAACCGTCTTTCGAGAAAAAAAAATATAACATATAAATAAACATATGTATACATATATTTATTCCTTCTTCAATATACATTAATTAATAATTTATATAGTATAACGATAAGTACATATAATGTACATATCATATGTTTCATATGAATATCTATGGATGCGTATGTGTCCAAAGGTGATATTTAACTTTTGTCGAGAGGGAGCCTCGTTCCACCGGAGTAATAACAATTTCACGACTTGGGTCTAGGTAAGCCGCACACTGCCGGATTTGGTTGCGTCCGTCGCACGGCCGAGGTCGCTGTCGTTCGAGTGCGAATCGCAATTCGGCGGATCGAGCGATTGGGACCGCGTTACAACGAGCGTTTGCGGTTTGCTACGTAAGCCCGACATTGCGAGCCTCGCTAACCCCCTTCCGGATAAACACACGAACACTCACGCGACGATACAGCGTCATAGCGGAGTGGTTTTCGGTGGTCGGTGACGACACGCGGATGAGTCAATAATGCACTGTAGCGGCGCTCGCGACAACGGTAATTTAATTCGTCCATTATTCCACGCACGGTTCGAAGGTACTCGGACGGTGCTGTGAACTTCGCCCTCCACTGCCCGTCGAGAAACCCTGAATAAATAAACTCCACGTACGAAACTTAGGGACTGCGACTAACGCACCTGGCCTATATATAGTCAGCTGCCCCGCTGCCAGGCGCCACACGCACGCCGACAACACACTTCCGTGCGAATTGAGATAATAATATCGCATGCCTCGTGCACTTCGGCACGTGACTCGAAGTGCATTAAAAAATTACCTTTAGAACCGCAATGTTGAACGTTGTGCGGATTGTGGAGAAAAAAAAATATATGTGATTCCTTCGAGCCGGATTTGAACCAGCGACCTATGGATTTCTATCGTACAACAACCAACTACAGTCCACCGCTCTACCAACTGAGCTATCGAAGGCTTGGGAAAGTTGAGGAAAAAAGAGTATATGGGGACACTTGGTCGCACGAGAAAGTATCACGACTAGATTTTGACAATCGATAATAGTCATTGTTGATTTTTTGTTGATTTTTTTATTGTCGTTAACTTTTTTTTACGGATACATTTTTTTAATTTTTTAGACCGGTGTCGCGAGGCATTAAATTTATTTATTGTAAGCGTGGTGTAAATACATTATTTTTTTATTCGACTCACTTTTTTATCATATTTAAAAAATGATTGTCAAATCTTGTCTGTAGAGAATTAAATGTATTCGATTGATCTACATATTTTAACATGGTCTAAAAAGCGCATGCGAGTCGATCGAAAACTACCTATCCAAGCATAAATAGTTTAATAATTTGTGATATCGCGTGACTAAAATCATAAGTATGTATTTTACCTGCACGAGGATATAAAATCCACCTTTGTGGTTTTAGTCACGCGATGTATTAGTAAATGTTTGAAAAGTACGGAATGACAACCACTGAGCTCTATTATGTCAGATTGGGAAGACGTCAAGCTGGCATTCGTAGCTCGGATGACAGAGTGGACGAGAAGCCCGTCATATCATACCGGGAATTCATGCCGGCTGATAAGCCGCGTCCCCGATCTATAGGGTTGTGGCATGGAATTCTCTGGGCCCAGTGGGGTTCCTCATCGCGTTTAGTGCTCGTTTAATTACCACTTGGATTATCTCCGTATTTACGCTTCGACAATTACGGAAACTATCGGAGAGTTAAAAATTTTGTTAAAGATCTCGCAATATAAATACCTCCATGATTATACGGAATAGAAATAGAAACATATGTATATCCATATGTATATATAATTAATTCCAAAAAGTGCTTAAATTTTATTGCTTTTGTGAATTTTTATTTTGTACATAAAATATTGTCGCATAGAATAATATACGTATTTACTCTTGGACAATTATCGAAATTATTGAAGAGTTTAAAATTGTGTTGAACATCTCGCAATATAAATACCTCCATGATTATACGGAATAGAAATAGAAACATATGTATGTCCATATGTATATATAATTAACGCCAATAAGTGGTTAAATTATATTGCTTTTGTGAATTATGATTTTAGATATAAACGAAATTAAAATTTAAAAAAGAAATACAATTTAAGAAATTTTGTTGATTGTTGGTAATATCATTACAAGGATAAATGTTATTTTAGTTAAAAAAAGAAATGATTGTAAACAAGGCAGCGACAAGGTGCATTGATCCGCGGGTAAATAATTCAGTTGGTCTGTATTTAGACCATCTGCTCTGGGACACAATATCGATTTACGCTATACAATGCCGTACAAGGTAGATAAGCAATTTAACACCGTCGCCGGTTTATACCTTACGAAATTGAATTTTGAATATTACATAAACTTCGCGAGCGGGACATAATGCACTTGCAATGGATGAAACCGTCGGCGAAGCGCACACACCGCATACTGTTTCCACCCTGAAAAATTGCATACATCAAATATGTATGTGCAGTGCTGCCCTGTTACATACAAATTATCACATACGACGCTTCTCTCTAGCATCCCCGCTCGACTTCGAGCCACGTCATTGCCCGTCCATTGATACAACGGCGTACAATAGCACCGGCGTAGGATTCGGCGAGAAGTGACACGACGAAGCGAGCGAGAGCGATAGTGCACGGAATTTTTAATAAAAGCACGAGAGAGCTAAACCACCCGGCTCAGTTGCCAACGGTGGACCAGTCAACCATCCATTGAAAATATGTCTCCACCCTTCGCGCCTACGAACCACTCGATATATATATACATATATATATATATGGATATATGTATATATACATGTATGGATATATGTGTGTGTGTATATATATATATATATACATATCCCTTGTCTCGTCCTTTTTTTATTTTATTCACATTGCCGCCATCAATCCCTGATTTCTCGTTTTCTGACATCGCAAAAGCCATTTAACTCGAAAGCGAAAGCCACGTGAAAGCTACGCGCAGGGTGGATAGTGAACGTCTGACGACATAATGAAAACAATGTCGGACACGCCGATTTGTAGTCTGAAGGGCTCGCCAGAAGCTTTCAAACTTTCAGCTGCTATACCTTTCAATTAAATTATATAGGTATTCATGTGAATTATTTTTCCACGTGACAAGAGATCTAACTTTTGTTTAATCCCCTTGTTTCGGCATTGCATATTACTTCTTCTCCTCGCGTCTTCATCCGTTACACTAATTTGAGCAAGAAACAATTTTTTAAAAATATTTACTTTTTCAGGTTTTCCAAGTTCTCTAGATTTTTTTTATGGGTGACGGCTAATAATACGGTCTGCTGAGTGCGATGAATAATACCGGCCACATTAAGTGTTTTCCAATTGTTAATAATAGTTACTTGTATTATTTTTTAGAGCAAAACTCCAGTTTTTAGTATTTCGTATTCCGAAGTTTGTTCCTATTGATAATCAAATAACCCCACTATATAATTAAGATATGGGCTTTCGCCCATTCTGTCCTAAATCCTACGGGATTCCAATTTATCTCCTATTGTATTATCTTCCGCTTTCACTTTATTAGTGAACCTTTATTTGTGTTACCCAGAGAACAGCAGCAAACAATTTGGCTCACAGATTTTCGGATAAGATGCCCTTATAGATTGGCACAAATATAGTTAAAAGGGCTTGCTCGAAACGGTGCCATAAACCTCTCGCTTTTACTATCGGCGACCTATAGTGGAACCGAGGGCTCGGCATTTGATTGATCGAACCACGCCACATGACCCGACATTATTCCCAAAGGTCACGAACACCGGTGCACCGTGAGCCACTAATCCCCGTGGCCCAATGTTCGAGTATGCTAAGTGCGGCTCAGAATCTCGCGTATCGAAAGCCTGTGTATTCCACAGTCATTTCAATGCTACGGCTATTGGCCATTTAACGTTACGTGAAACGCCCTCCTCCCCACCTAATCCGATATCGGTTGGCATCAGAAACTGAAATCAAGTCTCGGCAGTGACGGTCAAAAGAAAAGTGTCATCGCAAGTGAATATCACGCCGGCCTCCGGTGAGACTTTTCTTTTAACTGTGAACACCCGCCCGGTTTAGAAAAGTTGATTACAATTTAATTACCGGCCATGTCACACATGCATTTCACATGCTCTTAAGGTGAAGTGACGCCGCCTCAAAAACTGCAATGACCTTTTTTCAAATTAAGAATTAATTAGAAGAAACAAATTAGAAATTAAGAACAAATTTCTTAAATTGTATTTCTTTTTTAATTTTTGATTTCATTTATATCTAAAATCATAATTCAAAAAAGCAATACCATTTAAGAATATCCTTTTCTCAATGGCGCTGACTGCAGCCGCACACAATCAAATTTGTAACAATTCCACATCCAGCAGAGATTCTTTTTCGGAAGGCTGCAATCAGCACCATTAAAAAAAGTGCATTACAGTTTTCGATACCGACCGTGGTAAATCGCTCGGTCTCAGCGCAAAAGGTGTCCACTCGATGCAGCAAACAAGTGCATCAAGTAACTTCAGTGTTAAATAAAAATAAAAAAATCTTCCTCCACGAGGACGCCAAACGATGAGGCCAGTTATTGGCGCGTTCGTATCTCGTTCTATCGACTTCCTGCGAAATATACAGAGCGCCACAGGCCAAAGAGTCGCGCAGTCGGCCCTGCCCTACTGCCACCAGCCGAGGCGATGTACAAAAAGCTTATTGACAGTCAGGGTGCGACTCTTTCCTCCTTCTGCGTGTCATCTCCCGACCTCGTCCTTTCACAATGATCAAATTCGAGGGAAGCGAGACTCTTATGTGTGTCGAAAAGGTTCACTGGGTCGTCTTGCAGTTTATCCATTTACGTACACACATAAATCCTCCCTCGCCTTCCCCGCCCGTGCGCTCCTTCGCTCGGGGGACACGCCCAAAGGGCCTCCGATCTTCTCGCGTGCCATTCGGCATAAGCCTTCGACCCTCGCAACGAACTTTAGCACTACGCTCCTACCCGGCAATGGTGATACACACAACCCCGCTAAGCCAATCCATTACACCCTACGGATAAAAGGGGTTCGGGCGATTATATTCGAGGCTCGATGCGAAAATTCTCTGCTCCTCGCGATCCCTCAATCTGTAATCTCGGCGAAGATTCCTAATCGATCGAACGAGACTCATCGCCCCCCAAGGTGAAACCTAATTTTTATAAAACGCTCACAACTCATAAGTCTATGTATGTCTCCCTTCATCTCGCTTTCTTTGTATGTCTCTCTCTCTTGTGTCAATGCACGGCCTCCTTTTTTCGCGATTACACGCGTGTAGCGGACATTCACCGAGATGGAAAGAGACATCTGGTAGTCGGGGAGTTCACAAAAGCCGCGGCACGCGACTCGTTATAGCGTAGGATCGATAACTACCGATGGCTTCGGAGCAATCCATTACAACCCCTTGCCATGTAGTGCGACAATAGGCTGGCCTTTTTTTCGTTGCTGCTCTTAAAATCTCGACGGACTATCGCAATGGCGGTGGACTTTTTTTTTGTTGTCTGTTGAAATCTCAATTGATTATCGCGATGGCGTTTACCTTTTTTTTTTTAGAGATTTGTCTATTTGGCGAACTGCCGAGTTTGGATTTATTCTGATGAAGTATGTTGCAAATATATGCAGCGGCAGAAAGACTGTTTTTAGTTGTACATATCAAAGTGACTATCCATAGAGAAACAAGATGGCCAGTGCTGCAGTACAAATAAACTGATTTAATTTTCAGTGTGATCAAAAAAGGTTCTTCATGGTTTATTTTTTAAAAATAAAATGTAGCTTTAGCGTTGAATATTTTTAAGAGTCCTTAAATTCGAATTCGAATCTTAAAATCTCAATTGACTACCGCGATGGCGTTTAGCTTTTGGTTTTTTAAAAAATATTTGTCTATTTAACCAACTGTCGAGTTTGCATTCATTCTGATGAAGTATGGCGTAAACATATGCGGCTGAACAAAAATTGTTATTAGTTGCACATATCGAAGTGACTATCCATAAAGAGACAAGATGGCTGGTGCTGCAGTACATATCAACCGCACTGATCAATCCGCACGAATGCATCTCGCTGTGGCGCGCTGCGGGTTTTGCGGATATACATTTGCATCGAGAGCGCCTCGTGTTATGAATTAAAATCATGAGCAGCTTCCGTGATACGATGTTTATTTCTATACCTAGCACAATTATTTTATCCGGGAGGGGGGGGGGGGGTGTCGAGGGGGTGGTTTGACAATTTCGTGCGATACATCATGTTTTATTTATATTTTATTGGTAAAAATAAACTGCATCGGAAAACCTTTGCGATTCACTTTTCGTGACGTTGCTGCGATCATGTAGAAAAATCCCCAGCTTTGAGTATAAAAAATAATTAGAGGAATTACTAAATAGAATACATAAAAAAAATTGTATTGCAAAAAATTAAATTCCTGCTATAATTTGGTAAATACAAACGTCGCATTTCCCTTTATATCATCATAACACCGTCGTAAATAGTTAATGGAAAGAGATTTTTTTATACGACTTTTTTGCTGATAATAATACAAAAAACCGGGATCTTTAAATTGGTAAAATGTCGAACCCTTACTTAATATGCGGACATTATAACGATAAGCTGTCACATCGTTACCACATCGTTATTAGTTCTACAGAGTATAATATTATTTTTGTAAAAACAAACTGATGTGTATTAAATAAAAAAAAGCTTCAGTTTCACAGTTCAATAGCGACAGAAACAGAAATGGTAAACAAAATTAAAAAGTATTAACACAGTAGATGTAACAAATAATGGACCATGAGAAAAACAAGATGCAAAATTACGGCGTGACCGTGTTATATGAAATATTATGAGGAAGTGACAACTGTTATATAAAATGAATAATGTATCATTGATAATATGAGCATCGCATAACGTTGGTGGAAGACTCGTCCACGTAACGCGCATCTCACTTGAACAACAAAAAAACGTTCGTACAATATTTCCGGGCTGGCAGTGCGACGCTCGTTGGCTCGCAAATCTTTCTCGAGTCGCGGAGACCCTGACAGTCTATGTTGCAGAAGTCTGCAGCGTGGCTTTCCAAAATTATTGCATTAAGGTGCATTCGCATTAGTCGAAAAAATGCCGATAGATTTGCAGTGACTGACGTTTGTAAATATTAATTTACAATAATTAACGTATCATAATTAACAACAATTAACGTATCATAATTAACAACAATTAACGTATACATAATTTGCAATAATTAACTTAGCCATAATCGACCTGTGAAATTTTCACATAACAATTTTTACCCAACCCATATGGTAACTTTTTCTAGAGGGCGGGTTGGCGAAATTTTGCCTACCTGGCTAAAAATTTCGTGAATTAAAAGTAAGAATTTGGCCGATCAAATTTATTTATTTATGCACACATAACAAAAAATGTAATCGACATAGTATTCCGGTATAACCTACAAACCTAAAATAAACGGTTCGCGACCGCAAAGCCACCGATTACTGTAATTTCCAGCAAGAAGTACTTACATTCTAACAAAAATTATGGGATATTCGGGTAATATCTGCGATAGCGAAAATTACTATGTATTTAGCGGAACGAGTTAAGTTTAATACGAATGTTTGCCAGGTTGTCGCTCTAGTTCCGATATACTTGAAAGTTCTGTAGGTTTTTATTAGATTTATGGTAATTTCTATCAGATTCTTCTCTCAGTGTATGTCAACTTCTGTATATATTACTTTAGTTGCTTTTTTTGTCGATCGCAAGAATGCATTGCAAAAAAAAAAAACAATCGGAAAATGCGGACACGCCTTAATGCAATATAATTTGGAAGCGAACTTGATGCAACAGTGCGACAAGCGGTATACACGATCGCTGTGAAATTAGGCAAAGATATTTTAGTCGTCTCCCGTTAATTTTAGAGCGAGTGTCGGCGACGCTGAACCAATGTTTAGCGGCCTCTTCGCGCTCTGTCTCATTTTATTCATCGCTCGTGGGATGGTGTGGCGAGCGGGCAAGAAACCCGCAGCCTGTCCGGGAGTGTGCAAGCAGAGCAGAGAGGTGTGCAAACCGCGTTGCTTGCACTAGCACTGAACGGACGATGATATCCCCGCTTGGCAAATAATTCTAGGCAAATCTTTTAGATCCACAAATCGGCGCTAGACCGTTCGAACGTTAACTCCAAAGTTGCAGTAAACCTTATCCGTACACTTCCTTTTTATTTCACAAATTCTCAAGTCATCATCAGAAACTATTTAAATCTCGTGCGAATATTAAAATCTAAATAAAAAAAATAATAATATTGAGCTTTAATGCTGAATATTTTGATAAGTTCTTAAATTCGGACTCCGATTTCATTTTCAGGCTGATTAACAGTTTTCTTTTTATGTTTAATTTTTTTAACAAAATTTTGCTTCAGCGCCGAATATTTTTAGCAATTCTTTAACTAGGGGTTCGATTTCGTTGTCAGCATGTGCGAAGGTATTTTTTTTTATTGACTACTGAAAAGCTGAATCAAAGCCGAGATGAGAAAATCCAATAAAATCGCCTCGGTCATTGTTGCCATATTGTACTCTTCATAGCACATCTATCTCACTATCTATGCGCAATATACGGTACAATAAAATCAGCGAAAGCTCGTTTACGTCTCTGTGAGAGGGATATTGTCACAGCGAAGTTTCAGCGTTCGCCGGAGAGCCGATACTGAGGGAACCGATGGAAGAGAGAAGCGATCGCGTGAGCGAGTCGCACGGTCGACTGACCGTAAATAGAAAAAATTGATTTGGCTCCATACCAGCACTCAGCGAGAATCATCGCTCCGCGTATATACTCGCGTTCCCAGATTCACGGGATCGACTTATTTTTTTTTTATGTTCCATCCGGGGCTACTCGAATCCCGAACGTGCGATCAATGGCAGCGCGACAACTTGGGGCTTTTTCGTCGATCTTCACTTTACGACGAAATTCTTGCCGTGAAAAGTTTTTGCAAAAAGTGAAAAAAATAATTTTACGACGAAAATTCGCATTGTAAATATAAAAAATCATTATTTCTTGTCGTTTGATCTCCGCAGCGGAATTAATAAATAACAAAATTAATAAATCATATTGAATCGATCTCCGTTTAGTGACGTCAGACTCTCTCGGCTAATAATTGTCCTTTCCGTCTCCCGCGTCACTCTGCGCCTGCATACGTATACCTGGATCACGTGCATTTTATTTTCTCCATGCGATAAGGGGCGAGCGGTGCTCACGCTCGATATTCCGATGACCGTGACGTCATATTTCTTGCTTCCGCACAGAGGCCATTTTTTGCTCATTTATTTATTTATTTACTTAATTATTTACGGAACCTGCCCTTTTGCATGAGGATAACAGTTTATAAATCATGATCGTGCCTTACAACGCTTCGTAGATTGATAATAACAACTTTTTTCTGTAATTTCATTCCAATGTGCTCTGAATGTTGACAAATTTATTTTTTTAAATTAACTTTGAACTTTCTTTTTAATATGGGAAAAATGTGTAGAAAGTCACAAAATTCAAAGTGAATCTAAAAAAAATTGAAAAAATTCATACGTATTCAGAAAAATCAACGAATCATTTGCATTAAAAAAAATATGGGTTTTCGGAAGATTTCTTGAACAATTTTATTTGTCATCAATTTATTAATAGCACTTTGGAATAATTATTATGCAAAATGATCTTTATTTATTTGTCAAATTAATAAAAATTAATGGAACGCGATTTGGAGTTCCGGTTGCGTCGATCGTCGAGAAACGTTACGTGTCTCTTCGATCTTCCAAAACTCCTCGTTGTATCCTCGTTGTTATGTCTGTTATACGAATCTCGGGGACAGCTCGTTAAGGGAAGTACATTCGGAGATAACGGGGCGTGTGAGTGTCGATGTGAAGGGAGAAAGAAGACTCACATGTGCCCGACGATACAGATATTATATCTGTATGTGTCGCTCGGGATATGTCTTATTCCGATGTTCGTCGCTGCTCTCGTTCTGCCGACGAGCTCGGAGCGGTGGAGTGATGAACGGAACTATGTCGAGCTCGACCCCGCGAGAGAGGCTTCGGTCAAAGGACTGAATCACACTGGGAGCCCCGCTGGGATCATAATCCTCATATATAATGCTGTCGGAATAATTTATGATACAGGCCGAGTCAGCGAACGGCAAAGCCAAGCCAGACCGACGGAGACTCGGAGCCGTGTGCTGCGCTTTGCCCACTCGCCGTTTTCCGTAACGCACCGAGCCACTGCACTCGCTCGCAACATATCACTTCCTGACTTTTACTACCTGACGTCAAAAACAACAAAAATTGAAATTCTCTAATTTGAGGGCGGTCACGTTGGTTATTCACGGTGGTCACTGAAAACAGGGGAGAAAAATCTGTGACTTCGCACTGAGTTTCCTTGACCGAATTATCATTTTCCCTGACTAAAATAAAAATCCAAATATCTAAATAAAAAAGTATGTTTACGATATATTTAATGCTGATGGAAAACAGTGTTTATGGACTGTTAACGTACAGTGAAAAAAATGTCAAGGCAAAATGTACTTCGATTTTCAACACCTCTCTAGTGGGAGAGTCACACAGGACCGGTATTGGCACAGTCTCGGCCGGTGTTCGTCCAACGTCGGCCAGAGCCGGTCCTGTGCGACATTCAGACCAGGGTTCATTTCCATCCATTTGCATTGATTTAAAATTCGTAGCAAGAGGGAAAAGTTAATTATTCTTTGTATTTTGCTTCTTCTGTTCGCGTGCCCACATTCACGATGTACAGCCTTCGTGTCGAGTCGTCTTTGAGTGGACTTTTTGTGTTCATCTGATATACTGCCGGACATTCGGTAAAAAAAATAGTGTAAAATTTGCCCACATTCACTACGTACAGCCTTCGTGTCGAGCCGTCTTTGAGTGGACTTTTTCTGTGTTCATCTGATATACTGCCGGACATTCGGTAAAAAAAATAGTGTAAAATTTGAAAGGTATATACCTAAAGTGTCATGAAAATGATCATGTTCGAATTACGCGCTCTTGGGATTACCTTGTGACCTAGCGCCACTTGTATTCTCATAATAAGACACCGGCATTTGACTCAGTGACCTGAAGTAGTCTGTCTGCTCTTGTGTTGAGTTGTCGAGTGTTCAGTTGGTCGTGTGACCACTGACTCGGAGTAGATCTGACTTGGCGTACAGGTCATATGTTTGCATGCCCACATTCACGATGTGCAGCCTTCGTGCCGAGTCGTCTTTGAGTGGACTTTTTCTGTGTTCATCTGATATACTGCCGGACATTCGATAAAAAAAAAACAGTGTCAAATGTGAAGGCTACATTAATGCCGGCCCTTCATCGACGATCGGTCTGTTTCCCTGTCGCAGCCACACGTAGATCGTCCAGGCATGTTACAAACATGGAAAACAAAGACATCGCGAATGATGCGCCAGTAGCTGCGTACGCACCGCTGTCGTATGCGAAAGCGATCCGTGAAGCTGTTTATTCAATTAATCAATTTGCGCGTATCGTCGCGAGCCAATTAATTCGTTTCTCCTGTGACTGTAAACTAAGTAACTTAATCGTCGTTTCATCGGTCGGGCATGCTCAGCGCACGAACGGAATAACGTCCGACAGATATTGCGGCATGGTCGTGCCCGCGGCCTTCGCATCTCGTTGCGCTGGCTCGTGCACGAGCAAGTTCGAGGTTGCACGATGCTTTTCCTCTCCGATGCTTATGTCTGTGCCAATAATGTATTCCAGGCTCGTTGTTATAGCCCAGAGGGAGAGGTCTAACGCATGCTAAGCCGTTGATTTGCTCGACGACGTGCGGTAGTATAAGACTACTATTAGATGCATACATACGCCAGGTTGCAACCGGGGTCGACAGTACGACTGCTGCCGCGTAATCATTAAGGGGGTTGAAACCATTTTGACTTTCCATACGCCAGTTCAACAAAAATTCTAATGTACCGTCCGGATTGAAATTATTTTATTATAATATAGTTAACATTACGCTAAATATTTTTAATCGTACGTATTAATCGCGGACGAACTGGCCGCGTACTCATTAAGGGGGTTGAGGCCTTTTTGACTTTCCATACGCCAGTTCAACAAAAATTCTAATACACTATCCGGATTGAAATTATTTGAGTACAAGATAGTCAATAATACGCAGAATATTTTTAATCGTCCGTACCAATCGATCAGGAACGGGCCGTGCACGCATTAAGGAGGTTGAAAGCTTTTTGAATTTCCATACGCCAGGGTGACAAAACATCTAATATATCGTTCAGCTTGAAATTGTTTGATCATAACATAGCGAACATTACGCAGAAAAAGGTAATCTAAGAATACAAAAACAAAAAAGCAGTTTTTAATGGTACGTATCAACCGAGCACAAACCGGCCGCGTAGCGACCTACGGGGAAGACCCCCCGTAATGTCGCTATGACGGTGCTTAAATAACAGTACAGAGTTTATTGCGCCCAACGTGGGGAGCGAGCGCAGTCGAGACGATCGTTTGATAATCAATTTAATGGTGCATCATTAAGCCTCAATTGGCTATATCCCTAACGGTGCACAGGCTATATCATCGAAAATCGATGACCCGAACATTTTTTTCAATTACACAATTTAATCGCTAAAGTATGAAATTTTATGGGCAATTTTGGAAACGAGCTCGACGATTTACATTCGCAGGCGTAACTTTCGCTTCTCGTAAGTTCAACGATTTTATAACGGGTCAATGCACTCATTGCATCACGGAACAAGAGGGACGCGAATGTTCTCAACGCCCCGTGTTGTCCGTCGTTGTCCATCACCCGCAAAGAGCTTCACTCTCCAATTTCGCTACAACTCGTCCGCGATCTTTCCTCGTAACTCGATTCGACGGGATTTCGGAGCACTCTCGCCCCTCGCTATACACGTGCACATAAATAAATATATATTTCTCTTGGCCGAATGCCACGTAATGGCATCTTCGTGCCACGAGGAAGAAAGTCCGAAGGTGCCACAACCCGTTCGCCGTTGCAGGTTTGTCGCGCACCGGAAAATCGTCCATTCGAGCGAGAAAGAAATTTTATTCACTGGAAAATAGGAACACGTAACCGGACAAACTATATCGTAGAAATCGAAAAAAAAAAAAAAACATGAAAAAAATAGGCTTGGTCACGGTTGGTCCACACAGCGGTGAATCCCTTCAGCGCCGATAACGCACCGAGTATCTCAATCGAAGATCAATGAGTATCCCAATCGAATATCGATCGCTGCGCTTTTACTGCGTTACGCAAAGTGCGCAAATTAATTTCTGAATGGTTAAAATATAATTATAAAATAAATCGTAGATTGTCGATGGCGCATCGGCAACTACGCAACGCGTGGTGCGTTCAATCGCCCGTTTCCATCACTCACGAGCCTCGTAACTCATAACCGTTACCAGATTTTTATACTTGTTAAAGGTTCGCTGAGGCAAAGCGGGCTGCGTACGCGACTAAAATTATTGACCGATGTTACAATCCCGAGTGTCGAATCGAAGAAGCACTGAACAGAAAAAAGTAATAGCAAGAAATTAGATATGGATATAGTAGATTCTTCAGTATAGGAGCGACGCACCGGCCCAGTATTGGCGCAGCATCGGCCAGTGTTCGCCCGACATCGGCGTGCATCGGTCCTGTGTGCCATTCCCACCAGGGTTACAGACCCAGGTCAAAGCAAATGACCGATTCGTCAGTGTGAAAAAAATAGTGAGTTCAGAATTTTTTTTCGCTGCATTTATCGGATATTTTTTCAGAGCAAGGCAATTTTTCGGTACAATGCCTTGCTGCTGAAGCTTATCAATAAAATCGAGGCTTTTAAGCTCGTGTCTCCGAGGTCCCGCAGGTGGGGTCGAACCGTCCGTTATGGGTACCGCGGAAGCAGTCGCTCTTATCTGGTTGTCACAGCTGGAAAATCGAAGTGGGTCGTCGGGCGACGAAGCTCGTTCCATCGGGGAGGAGAGTCGTTCGAGCGCGGATGGTTCTCCGGTCTTTATCGCAAAGTGGTCACGTGACCGATCTGCACCCGGTTCACGCTCGAACCTCACGCTCGGGACTCGTTTTTTGTACACCATTTGCGACTAGGCGGAAAACCATACTTCGGCCTCGGAAACATCGATGTGCGCCACTGCCGAGCGAGATGCTGGTGCTGAAAAAAAATTCTGAATCCACTGCTGACTAATGAGAGCGCAGCCCCAACAGCACCGCCTATATATATATATATATATATATATATATATATATATATATATATACACGCAACTATGCACGACCTTATCATCTATAAATAGATCCACGAGCTGTTTATTCATAAGGCGATTAATTATTTCCAGGGCGAGACAGCGAGAGAGCCTTTCGCGAATGAGCTAGGGAGACGGAATGAGAAAGAATGACGATGGATAAAGATATTGAACCGGGAAGCAAGATCTTATTTGCTCAAGTGAAATTCCGACGTGAGAAACCCGCATATTTGTGCTCTAAATCTTGTTACTCGAGATAAAAAATTGTACGAAGCTTTCTCCACAAATGTACCCTGCTCGGAAAAACGAGTCCGCCAAAAATATATCTTTAGTATATCTTCTGTTTATGTAAATTATATATTTTTGTATATTTTTTGGAAGACAAAGGGGCGTATCCCGCGTGTTGAATCGATATGTTTCATAATATATCATTTATATGTAATATATCAATTATAAAGAATTTTTCGTAGAAAATATGTTTTAAATATAAAAATATATTCTCCATATACATTTTTTTTCCGTGGAACACTTTTCTACTTTGCTTATTAAATGCGACAACAATACTTGTTGTTTGGAGGATACTTTGAAGGATTCATTTTAAGGATGCTTGTTATATTAATCTTACGAAATTAATTCTGCAAAGAACTACACCAATGGAGCTAAAGAAATGGTATTCTCAGCGACTATTGAGGGATCAAATTATGTTAAAAGTTAATAAAGATGCATCGGCATTAAACGACTGAAATCACATCATACCCATTATAATTATCCAGATGCAAAAAGTATGTTGTCTCGATTCTCTACGTCCAATAAAAAACATTCCTGACAAGATTGAAACAAAAAAAAAATCAACTTGAACGTCTTTTCATTATCATTTCAAGAATAAGACATTTTTATAATTAACAAAGAGCCCCGAAGAAATAATTAATTTCTCGCTTATCCCCAGCCGATTCTCTTTTCCAGTGTCCCAGTGTCTCGAACCAAATTTTCCATTCACAGCAGACTCGAATAACAAAATAAAAAATGATCACAAAAATGACCAACTTCAACTTTCATTGAACCCTAACGTTATCTCGTCCATTGGTCCCTCAGCTCCGAATCTACAAAGACCCCACAGAATTTCACGGAATCACAGCCAGAACCTGCGAACCCGATGACGTTGGCCGCGCGTCGTCATCGTCGTCGCGGAATCCTTGCACGCGTTCGCCCTTTTATCCTTCGGTCCATCGTCGATAAAAACATCTTTATAAATTCCATCGACCTTGCACCACCGGTGGCTTCGTCGAGTACGCCGGTGAGCCCGGCGCACACGTAGACGCTCTTACACGGTCTTACACGGCAGCGCGCGAGAGCGCGGGCTCGAGCAGGTGAGCTCAGCGACGTTGATCGAGGGAAGGGCAGAGTCTCCCTTTCTCGGCCGGATATAGTCGAGTTCTCGAGATTCTCTCCTACATCTGTGCGACCTCGCGCGTAGAACGCGACCGGGAACGAAGGTGTCGGTCGCGAGAGAGAAAAATAATATTTTTGCGAATCGGTCGAAGGGGGAGGGAAGAAAGTGCTATACCGGTTAACACTGTGGCGCATACGACAGGTAAATTTCTATATATAAAATCGTCGGGTGCGGGGTCGCGACTCTACGTACGTCCCCGCGATGGCGAAGGGACGTGGCGCTTCGCTTGTGTGCGTTTAATTCTGTGGTGCATACACCCGACGTGCCGCTGCTTCTGCTGCTGCTGCTGGCTTCGGAGTCGGCGTCGGTGGCAGCCCGTCCGGACGCAGACGCGTCACGACGAAATACCCTCCACCGAGAGGCAACGAATCGGCGCAGCTCGCAGTCTGGCGTCGCTGGTCGACGTGAGCGGAACGAAACTATAATCGTGAGAACACACCGTCGGCCATCGACTCGAATCGTCGCAGTCGTCCTCAGTTCTCTCTCCGAACGGTGCACAAAATAATAATAATAATAATAATGATAAACAATTCCGACCGGAATTAATTAATATTGAAAATAAAAATATCGCGTTGTCGGGATAGTAAAAAAAAAAAAAATTGGAGCGGAGGGAAGAAAATAATATTTGAAATTAATTAATTAATTGAGGCGGCAAATATCATCAAATCGTCCCTCCGTCGAAGAGCGACGACATCAACCGGGGTGCAAGGAGCCTCTTCGCCAAAGCTGAGATCCTCGATTTTTTTTTAAATATATAATTTTTTTCTTTGCATAATCGCGTGTGCGCCAGAGTGCTACGGATATGAGAATTTATTGAAAATTTGATTTTATAACAAAATATTTATTATTTTTTTTACTTTCTTTTTTACGGCAATTGCGAGATTGTGAAATCGATCTGAGGGACCGTCGGCGAGTTGTGAGGATCTCGTTTGCACGCGGAGAAGAGTGTCGAGCTCATTCCCGCGGAGTTATCGTCGAGAGAGTGACTGTGATACGTGGTTGAAATATTGCATATACATTGATTTAATTTTATTATTACTTTTTTTTTAACATTCTACCGCGGTAAATCGTTTTGCCATGAAAAACTTTGCGGCTCGCCGCTGACCTCTCGGTTAATCGCCGAGTAATTCGCGAGTCGTCGGGAGGTTGCGATTTCTCGGGCAAATTCTCAAACGCCAGCACAATCGGACGACGCCGATTTTGAGCTTCGGGGCTGCGGAGGCGCGCCGGAAGTGAGCCCGGGTACGTCCCCGGTGGCGGACATGGCGGTCCTTCCTGCGATCGTTCGGCCAGTGCCGTACGCCCGGCCAACCACGGATTGCACGTGAACGTGAAAGGTGAATTTTTTTCCCCCATAATTTAAACACCCTCCCAATCCACCTCATAATTTTTCCTCCAAATATCATCAAAAAATAAATTTAAAAAATAATAATAATAATAATAATAATAATAATTCATGCTCGCAGTGCTCGTGTCTTAACCCCACGGTCGAGGTTCATCAATATTTACCCTGCGACGAATAAATTTCTCGCGCGCTCTCACCGGAAGCAAGAGAAATCGAAATGGGCGGAGATTTTTCAATCTCGCGTCTCTTAATAACTATATATTTTTTTTTTTAATTTTTCGATCTGTGAGAAACGTTTCGTAGCTGCGAGCCTCCATGGCTGCGCGGCGACTGGGACATGAGAGCTTTTTTCCCGAGAGATGAATAATAATGAGGAAGGTCGGTTGCGATATCGCGCGGAGTTGAAATATCCGGAGGAGCTTCGGCTGTCGTTCGCGTATCCGGCCGAGACGGAGTATCCGGTGACCGTCGACGAGAACACAGCGACATAGGGAGAGCGAGGGAGAGAGAGATCCAACGGCGTTTGGTGCACCCGGCGGTAGTGGCGGTGGTGGCCTGCAAGCCGTCGAAATCGATTTCGGTACCCCGAGAGAGAGAGCGAGAGAGAGAAAGAAGGAGAGCCTGGTAAAAGTATTGCCGCCCCCGCGTTCCCACGGACGGATTTAAACGCCGAAGGAGGCGCGGTGAGCTTTTTTTCTCATCGCTCGAACCCTCGCGCGCGAGGAAAGGCCAGGTGACGTTACGTTGCTGAACCGAGAGAAAATTAGTTTGAAAAAAAAAAATATAAAAAAAATGACAAAAAGGACGAAGATCGATTAAAGTGGAGATGCACCGGGTTTTAAAAACTAGACTGGAAACGGAGGTCACGATTGCCCAAAATACATAGCTTAAAAATTTAGCCGGCGAAATTACAATTGAAAAAAAAAAAATTATCGGTATTGGAAATTAATTTGCGCGAAAGAAGGTCGATAGAGATTGGGGTATTTTTTTTTTTTTTTTTTAGGGATTTGATTTGGTTTATAGTGGGGCGGGTGGAGCGCGCGGTGGCCAAGAGACCGGAGACGAAAGTGGTGACGGCAGGCGACTCGAGCCGGCTAACCGCAGTAGTGAAAGCATCGTTCCGCCAGACAGCCTGGCGTCTAGAGTGCTGCTAGATGGTTGTAATCCTCGTGTCGTATAGATCTCGTCCGATCGGCGAGTCTATACCAGCGAGGGGCACCTCGGCCACCCTTAAGCCGGAGTCCGTTTGGCGCTCGCTGTTTTTTTTTTTTTTTTTTTTATCGAGGCAAGCCAATCGAGACTGTGGATGCGCGGGGGCGTCATCGATGAAAACGTGGGCGTACGTGGTCGAGGAAAACATATCCCTCCTTGCAACCGTGAAAATCGCAACTGCTGTACTTCAATGGCAATTTTTTCCCCGGTGACTTTTTCTTCTCTTTACGCCTTTTAGGTTCGATCCAATTTAATTGCCGATTCGTTGAGTGAAGATAAATGTATTCGAAGAAAATACATTTTTCTTGGCACTGCCGACCATTCGAGCAGGCGGAGGTCGAGTAAATCCACCGAATATATCAGTGCCAAAGAAATAATTTTTTATTTTCTGTAAAAATATGTTAACGATAAAACCCGCAGTTTAGTATACAATTAAACTGCATCAGCACAAAGCCCAGATGGACTGAATGCTGAACTCCAGACGGATCCACCTCGCCTGGAGGAAAGCGTAAAAAATCTTTCGAAGCGCCTGTGAGCAAAAAAAAATGGGTTCACAATCTTCAACCCTTAAAATCATCTCTTCCACGAAACAACAATATTTTCCCAAGTAAACACTAAAAACACTAAAAACTCCGTTAAAAAAAAGCCTTCTTTATCCATTTCTCATTGCTGATCCTCGTTGTTGTTGCTTTCGTACCAACGACGTATGTGAAATTTTTATCGCCACAAAGTTTTTTGCCATTTCGCCTCGTGAATAATCCATCGGTTATCGTCGGCGAAGAAGCAGCGATAGCGGGCCAGAAGTGTCCGGGGTGGATGCGACAACAGAGGGGGGAGAAAAACAGGAGAAATAAAAACACGAAGCGTCACGTGGTCCGAGAAAATGGAGTATATCGAGTGTGGGTTGAAGAAGTGGGGGGCGTTCGAGGGTGTTTCGGTGCCTAGGGGTCTGTGACATGAGGGGGATGGAAAAGCGGGAGAGCCGAGGCAGCGTCGATGTAAGGGACTAAACTTGTACGGCCGGCTGAGAGCGCAAACGACGAAACGGCCAGGGGGTTGCGCTGCCGTGAGAGGGACGCGGGGCGCGGAGGGAGCGCGCGAGAGTTCTCCTGGTGGACGGACGATGTGCGCGCGGTCGACGTGAGCGCGAGGACGCGGGGGTTGGGAACCCCCCTGACGGTCGATACTCTCGCGGCGGTACGCGGCACACGCCGACGAGGGAACTCGAGGAACGGAGGGAGGCCGAGAAACGGATAAGGCTGGAGGAAAGCACAAACCTCGTTGAGGATCGCGTGTGGGCGGAGCAGGGAGCGGATGAGAAACACTGCGTCCGGCTTGCACCTGCAGCGTTCAATTGCGCTTCGTGGCGCGCATTTTTTTCCCCCCCTTGGAAAGGCATTTTATATGAGGTTGGCGATATTTTTTTTTACCTCGAAAGGGATTGAAGAAAATATAATTTAATGGAGTTTATATCGAAACACACAAATGGTTGAGGCCGAGAAATGGGTAAGGCTGGAGGAAAGCACAAACCTCGTTGAGGATCGCGTGTGGGCGGAGCAGGGAGCGGATGAGAAACACTGCGTCCGGCTTGCACCTGCAGCGTTCAATTGCGCTTCGTGGCGCGCATTTTTTTCCCCCTTGGAAAGGCATTTTATATGAGGTCGGCGATATTTTTTTTTTACCTCGAAAGGGATTGAAGAAAATATAATTTCATGGAGTTTATATTGAAACACACAAATGGTTGAGGCCGAGAAATGGGTAAGGCTGGAGTAAAGCACAAACCTCGTTGAGGATCGCGTGTGGGCGGAGCAGGGAGCGGATGAGAAACACTGCGTTCGGCTTGCACCTGCAGCGTTCAATTGCGCTTCGTGGCGCGCATTTTTTTCCCCCTCTTGGAAAGGCATTTTATATGAGGTCGGTGATATATTTTTTTTTTACCTCGAAAGGGATTGAAGAAAATATAATTTAATGGAGTTTATATTGAAACACACAAATGGTTGAGGGACGATGTATCAAAGTACGGCGGTAATGGAGAAAGTTTCGTAATGGATGGCACATCGAGGATATACTTTTGCGGTTTTATGGACAGGTTAATGAGCTTTCTGCCGAGAGTGGCGAGCTTAGTGCTAAGGGTAAGATCACTACGGAGAGTTTTTTTTTTAGTGAGGGCGAAAGGGTGGGGTTAAAAGGGTGAGAGTTCTCTTGAGGTCGAGACGAGCGGTTAGATGGCTAAGCGAGTGAACTCAGGAAATTGATCATTCAAATTGTAGAATTAGTTTAACAAGTTTCTGTGGAGGGAACGATATCGACTTCTTGGAACAATCAATGTGTCGTCAAGGCGGAAAATAGTTATGATGGGTTTGTGGAATTTTAAGCTTGTGTTCATTCGAATTACATGTGGATGTGACATCGTTGCACTACTTACCTTAATGCTGAGATGTTGTCCGATTTTGGGAAATTACGTCGCATTTTGTTCGGTAAGGATTTTTCTGCTAAACCGTCGGTTAATAACAATTGTATTTGAGCCGTTCGCCTTGGCAGCATCGACGGATTTTGTGCGTTCTTGAGAATTCTGCAAATGGTAAAAACCAAAAATAACTTAGTTTTTTCGCATCTCGCTTGGATTTTCTTATCAGATATTCAGCTAGGCGTAAAACAAGTGACAGAATTCTCAACAGTGGGGAAACGATACATTGGGACCGTTTTGGGAAAAGTCGCATTTTAAGTATTGTTCGAATAGCGATTCTTTTGCTTCCCGATAAAATTATGCGATTAATCTGTACAGAAACAAAATGTACAAGACGACATACTTGATGTAATTACAAAACGATTTTTTCGGGCCGATAAATGGCAACGAACGGCGTCAAAAAAGGCATGATAAAGGTATCCGTACAATTTTTGCAGGGACACCTTTAAATATTTGGAATCTTTTTTCTGTCCTATCGACGGTGCGCACAGGAAGATCCAAGCCACATCGTTTCGTGTGTTTTTTCGTGGTGAACACGATTCTTACAAAAATGTTGGCATAAAGTCAAACCGGCCATTAGTAACTGTCAAAAAAAAACATTGTTCTTTTTTCGTTTCCGAAGCGACTAAACTCCCTCACAAAATAATTCCCAGCTTCATCCTCGTGCGACAGCTGCGTGATGGCTCGGCACAAATACGTTCGATACATTTCCAGTCATGGATTTTTTCGAATACGAGATAAGCGTTATCGAAAATCTCGTCGCGGATTTCACGAAGCATCATTGAGAAAACAAAAATAGCAGACCTTCATAAAAATAGGATAAAAGCTGCACGGAAAAAGCGGCCGGTAAAACTATGACAAACTATACTCTGTGTGTACTTATAAACTTCGTGCTCAAAACTATAAAAAAAACTGCTCATAGAAATATAAGTTAATTTTTTTCATACGTTCGTGCATTTATATCGTGATGCTTTTTCCACAACATTATCATTATTATGACTTTCATTACCACATATCATAAATAATATTATCATATTATGAGCTTTTGCATAAAATAAAAAATTCTCACATCTAGAACGGACCGGTCACATGTTCTTTAGAATTTATAAAACACCAAGAATAATGAATATAAAATAAATAAATAATACGTACTAAAACCATGCACTTATAAACTTTGTGCTCAAAACTGTAAAAAAAATGCTCATAGAAATATGTTAATTTTGGTTGATGATGTGATGTTTTTCCCACAACATTACCATCATTTTCATTTTGATTACCATATACCATATATAATATAACGATATTATCATATCATGAGTTTTTTCGAATAAAAAAAAATTCTAACATCCAGAACGGTCTCCGGTCACATTTTTTTTAGAATTAATGAAACATCAAAAATAATGGATATAAAATAAACAAAAAGTCCGTCCAAAAGCCATGCACAATTCGCAGCCTTACACGTCAGTCCTTGAATCAATCGTCGATTCAGAACGCGACGCCGTATTGAGTAGCGACCGATAGCCGCACTATAGTCCGCGCTGCGAACAAACACGAAGCGAGAAGGGGGATGAATCATATTCGACGTGTCTGGGAGGGCAAGTTTCGCGCACGCCAACTCACGTGCCGCGAGCGCGACCGAAGGGTGCGTTAAAGCCAACCATGAGCGAAAACCTTATGCCGCCTTTCTCCGTTTCCCCGCCGCTGCCCTTATACGTCAATTATTTATGAACTCGAACTTTCGCTCGTCGCTCAGTGTATGCGAGAATTGCAGATAATAGCATGTGTACTCGCGTCGGTGTCAGCCAGATATACGTAAGTGCAGACAACGTCGGCGGACGGTCGTCGCGACGGCGGCCGGTTAGGCGCGTCCCGACGTCGACGACGACGACGGCGACCCTCTCGGGTTCGTCGCCCTTTTCCCTCGCGGCCTTTCAAGTTTCCCGGCAATTCGCCGTTTCCGGTCGCGTGAATCCCGTGCCTCTTCTCGCGAACCATTTTTACACTCGTATGGTCGCAACGGGGCAATCGCCGAGAGAGAAAAATAAAAAGGCGAATAAAAATGAATGGATGTTTGGTGCAACAGGAGAAGCGCATCGAGCCTTTGGGTGATGCATCGGCGTGTGTGGGAGCATCGTCTGGCGGAGTCGGCAAAATCGTGAAGAAGCTCCTGTTTTTAAGTGAGTTACGATTAATTAACGAGGAAGATGGAGAGCCGGAGGAAGCGGGGCAAAGAGAGACTCGGCATTCGGCCGCGAGGCTTCGCTAATTGGAGGCGCTTTGCTCCACTCGACCCTCGGCTCTCGTTCTCGGCAGAGCAAACGAAGTTCAACCATCGCGATGTACATTGACTCGGACCTTTGGTTATTCATTCACGGCAACGGATGCACACATATATGCGGGTCTGAAATCAGAAGAACGGAGTTTCCGGGTGTAAGCACACGAGACACGACGCCTCTTGATTTGGGCGACCGGGATAAGTAATGAGCAAGCAAGATCAGATCAGTCGTGGTACTTCGAAAATAAACGAAGCAGAAAAAAAATTCCAAAAAAAAAATTTAATATATTAAAAACAACTAATTTTTCGAGCAGAAATATGTTCTTTATACAAATCACATGCTTTTCATATAAGCGATAATATATATTTTTTTAAATATTTGCCCGGTTACATCCGTTTCATATATCACATAATACATCAGTTGTATACAATTTTTTGCGAAAAGTATATTTAATATATAAAAAAATATATTTTCGCGTACTTAATTTCTATGGAGGAGCACTTAACGAGACGATCGTCGTTTCGTATTATTGCGGCTTTAAAAATATGTCGTACTGACCTCTATTAAGGCGATGTCCCTTATTGAGGACAACGCCTTAATTAAGGCGATGTCCTTTATTAAAGATAACCCGTCGGCCGGTTCAACTCCAGCTCAGTCGATAATAATAAAACCTGTAATTCATTTATTTGTCCGTGCAGACCATCTATGATTATAAGCAAATTCTTACATAAAACCGATATAAATTCAGCCTTACTTAACAATTTACCTTCGGTCAGCACCATAAAAAAAATGTGTTCGGGTAAAACGGTGAAACGGACCACCGTTTGTCTTTGGCTTTTCCATGCTGAATCGGATTGCCAAATTCATCATTTTAACCCTACAGTTTTTACTACCCATCACGATGTATCATATACTTTTAGCACCTAATCGGTTTTCGTATACGGACATTATTCACTTGGGCCAGGCATTGACGAATGGCACGGTTACTACGTCGGTAAAAAATTATAAGTCGAATAAAAGCCGAAAAAGTTCCCTTCGTCTGATAACAATTCATCACTGTCATGTTCTCGTCGGAGGCTCCACCGATACAGTGTTCGGTCAATAGAGTGCCGATATTTCAAAATATTGCTTCTACCCGTTTCAAAGGAAAATTCTTTTAAGCGAAAGTTAATATTAATTAAATAATTTAATCAGCACGTAGGTCGAAGAATGTATTAACGATAAATCTAGAGAACAATAAACCAGTTTAGGTAATTAACCAGTGATACATATATATACACACACACATAAATGCGCAATATTTTTATAAGTCAAATTTGAAATTTTGGTTCCGTTCTTAATGAGTGAGGACTCATTTCTTTCGTTAAATGATTTTTCTCGAATTCGTCGCGTAACATGATTCGTTTCGCTACGCAATCTGCAGCAACGAAGTTGAGTTAGTTCGCCGAATGCAATAAAAGTCAATAAACATCCGCCAGCCTGTCGGCGTAGATTAAATAATAATAACCGAAAACACATTATAATCGAAATAAAGTCGAAATTGCCTCGAGTTCCCGGCACGATTTTAGTTTCCACTGAGTACGGTGCTGTTCATGAATGCCTGGATGATCTGAATAGGGCCGCTATAGGGAAACTAACCAGGCATTCGTGAACAGCAGTGCACCAACGTTTTTCCCATAAACTACCGATATTTCCCTCGCTGATATTTTTCACGGTGCGTGCCTTTTGTTTTTCACCTTTAGCCAGTTACCATTTTTTTTTGTTCCTCAGCGAATGCCCGCGCGTGCTAAACGTCACGTTATTGATTGGACGAGCGCAATGCCGCTCGCGTTACCACGTCCACGTCCCTGACTCGGAAGTACGAGGGTCAAGTCGAGCACGATAGTGATTATCGATCGATGCGCGACAGTCCGCGCGATCGCCAGGGAGACAAGTGCTCGCGCTATCGTATGTTTCATATATACGTCATTTTGGTTCTGAGAAAAACATTTTGCTAGTGTCTCGCTGTCAAATATTTTATTAACAATCTTCAGCAGGATACCATTTTTTTTTTTTTTTTTTTTTTTCGAGCGAATGAATTTGCGCATTGCGCTAGTCCGGTATCTCGAGGTGAGATGGCCTGGGCACAACGAGACTGCACCCTCGCGCGTTTTAGCTTGGAGCAAGGAGAATCGCGGGTCCCCACGGACCTGCACTTTGTAGGTCGAGTTGACCGGTCTAATATTAACTAAATGTGCTCTCGCTCTCTCTCTTACTTCTCTAGAGTACAAGT
This sequence comes from Ichneumon xanthorius, assembly GCA_917499995.1. Classification (NCBI taxonomy): domain Eukaryota; kingdom Metazoa; phylum Arthropoda; class Insecta; order Hymenoptera; family Ichneumonidae; genus Ichneumon; species Ichneumon xanthorius. The sequence goes on along the minus strand of OU824202.1, from coordinate 18,110,430 downwards.
GATTATTCGAACGCGTGGCCCACCTATAGGAACATTCGCTTTGCTACGTATATTTGCAGGGTGCATTTTGTTACCATAATTCATTTCCCTGGTTAACTTAGGGACAACAAAATATTTTGCTGTAGCAGCCAAATATTTTTGCTATCGCAACAATAAATTATTAACGATCTACATTTTGTTAAAATAACAGAACTATTTTTCTCCGTGTGCTGCATACTGTGAAGAATTTTTTAAATTATGATAAGGAACGAAGGGATTGGCCGGAGATTGGGACGATCTAATGAGACTGCAATAAAATAGAGGGTATGCATTTTTTAGGTAAACTTTTTTTTTTATTTAAAATCATGGATTTTGTTGTATAGGCGAAAGGTGGAGATCGAATAACAGTCGGAAAAAGAGATGCGAATAGCAAAAAAGTTACTGCCAGAAGCACCAGAAGTGAATATTGTTGTTTGTAGGAAAATGTGCAAAATAACGCGTTCACGAATGGAGAAACGCAAATAGTTCAGCATCCCAAAACACCCCCCGGCCATTGTTTCCATCAGGCATTTTTCGCTCAGGGGACTCCTTTCATGTTTGTATTTCATCCTCGATGCTGTACATAGACTGTTTTTCAATCGAACATCTTTTTTTTTTTTGTCGGTCGATACATCTGCTAGCGCTTTGGTTATCGAGGATTTCTTCTTGTCATCCAAGTGCTGCAGGAATGGCATGCGAAATTGTTTGCAAATAAATTGCTATTGGTATGGACGGCGAAATTATTCTGACGGAATTCTCCACTACTGAATTATTCGGCGAAAATGGCAGAGAGCGTTTCGCAATCGGCAGAAAAGTTCAGAAAAAATATCGGAAAATCTCTGAAAATCTATAAATACCGTTAAATTTTTTTTACATAAATTGTAAAAAAAAAGTTCACCCCGGGGAGAGGGGGCGTGGGAGGATGACACATTTAAATTAAGGTCCTATTAAGCTTTAAGACAACCAGCGATAAAAAGAGAAACTTCCTTCTGTGCATGGTGCAGAGCTGTCAGAATTGTCTATTATTCTATGAGACAGAAATTTGTATCTGGATGTTGGATTAGGACGTTCGGAGTGTTTGGGTGATTGGCATAGTGTTTTTATCGTTTCTATTGTTGCGAATGGAGTATCGATTCTAATTGCGAGTGGAAACATTCCGAGCTTCGGCGGTTATTGTATTCAAATGCCACGGTCAATCTGGAGAGCTAGTATACATACTAATCATATACAGATATATAGGGATATATCCCTACACTGAGAGAAGGATCTAGTAAATATGACTATATCGCTTGAGAGATATTACCATAGCACATAGCAGTAGTAGGGAACTGGGGCGCCACCTATGGTAGGAAGTACAGGATTTATAAGAATTTTTCGTAGATATTATGGTAAAAATGGTTGGAAAATCTAAGACTCTCCGTCATAGGTCGCGCTCTATATAGTGCCCTACTACTGTGTGCTATGGTAATTTTTCGTAGATGATCGGTAGTTTTTACAAAATCCTTCTCTCAGTGTAGACTAGCTATAGGACTAGTACAGACTCATATATACGGAAACAGCTGTATACTAGCCCTATACTGAAATACATGGATGTAGCCCTATATTATATATATTAGTCCGATATTGTATATTTTTTGGAGAACTGTGGATTCGTTTGTTTGCCCCCCCCCCCCTGCCCAGCTGAGCTCCGCTTTCGGTAAATCTGACCCCCTTTTCGATGAAGCTTAGAAAGTTCTTACTGTAGTGGAGATAAAGCAAAGTTAATTTCCGATTCCATGCGAGCGCGCGAGCCAACATAACCACTAGTACTAATATGTACGGGTATTGCCCTATACTAGTCCTCTATCCGACTATAGTCGGAGATCGAAGGTTTTGAAAATGGGTTTCTCAGTTTGTCTTATCTCGGTGATTTTCTTCTTTTTTCTCGTGAGCTGTTATGCTAATAAATATATTTATTGGCGAATAAATCGATAAATCGTTTTTCAATAGTCCATCACCTTCGCTAACAGTGTCAGAAGCGAAAGACTGGATAAACGATGGAAGATAATCGCGAGTCGATTCCCGGATGAAAATTCAATCGGAGAAATTGTCGCGTGAGAATTTGCTAGACAGAAAATGCAAGACGGCGGGGTTTGGCGAACGTGAGGAATCGAGTGAGTGAGAACGCGAGCCCGCATGCACGTACCGGAAATTCCATTCCCTTTGGGAACGATCGCCCGGCCGAATTGCCTTATCGCTATACCAGTACGGACGGTAGTACGTATTTCTAGCGGTACGCTCGAATCGACTTCGTGTATATGACCGCCTAGTACAGTCAACAGTATATCGGCCGCCGGCAACAATTTACATACTTTTCGGGTCACGACCTCGCGCCTGATGTACAGGCACATAAAATTAACGAGCGCAATACGATTCGGCTTCGTGCTTCCACGATGCGTATTTGATCCCGTAGTAAATAGTATCGTTTACATAGTGTATGTACCTTGCCAGGTACTCAAAAGTGCTGCACTATTGGCTCTTCGGAAATTATTGCATCAGCCCTTTGAATCATTCTGTTGCCCATACCGGCATGCCTTTTCGATGTCTAAAACGAAAAGTTATTTTAAAGGAAAGATTCAAATTTTTGAAAAATTCTTAACCGGACGTATCGACCCTCTCAGGATGTCGCGGAAAATTGCTAAATTTTTGCGGAGGTATCTTAATAATTTTTTTATTTTATTTTTGAATTTTGAATTTTTTAAGCGTTACAACGGGGTCTGATAAGGCCCTGAAAAAGCCTTGTTAAAATCTCTACCAGAGCATGTAAAGGTACTTTAAAAAGCTGGTTGAAATGTACCTGCGCGCTTCAAAGGGTTAAGGTCGCTTCTCATTTCGAGATAAATTTCCAAAAACGCATTTTTTTAAAAGTTATCGATTGATGTGCGACGACGATTGTTCGTGAACAATGGAACGACAAGCAACAGAATTTACGTCCAACATTTGCCAAATATGTATGTATTGACTTTTGTCAATTAATATTCAAAAACAACCTTGCTGCACATTTATCAGCAAATTTTCAAAAATTATATTACGAAGTCGAATTTTCTTCTCTTTTTCGAAAAATCAGTGCGGTTCTTAGTCCGAAAATTAATGATCGTAAAGCTTTGCCGCACAATTCTGCAACTTTGGCCGTCGGGGTGTTGGCAAGCGCGCGGATGGAGACGACGGGTTTGTGTCACCAGCACGTGCCCGAATTCTCACATCTGCCATATATCTTACGATATACAACGTCACTGTGTGTACGCAACCGAATATATCACTGGATGTTCACGTGATTCAACGTTTGTTGACTGTCTGGGAAGATCAGGGACAAAAGTATCGACGATGCAAGTTATGCATTTGATCGTCTCCATAATAACTTATTTTAAAACTTGTTTATTGACAGTATTTATTTAAATTTGACAAATCGTTAATAATTTTCCTTTCGCTCGAAGTAATTAATATTTTCTTACATCTCCGATTGACTTAATTTTTTTCAAAAGTTTAATTTTTTCCGTACAAAATTGTGTAAAGTTTGCTTAATTCATAAATATCACCCATCAATCATGCAATCTTGGGATTAACAGTCGAATCCCACTTAAACTCTTCAATGCACCATACATGGTATTTCGTTTTGCCTGATAAGTCGCTTGACAATGTACATCTACCCTAGTGGGACTGCGACAAAGGCCCTGTATTGGCACAGCGTCGGCCGGTGTCCGCTCAACGTCGGCCAGTCGCGGTCTTGTGTGTCATTCCCAATAGGGCAAGTTTCCCAATTATAAAATCTTCGAAAGGAAAACAATAAATACTATATCAAGCACAATGTAGGTCACCATTACCAATTTTTTCCCTCCAATGTACGTTTTTCAGCACCTTTCGTATTGTTAACGGTGTCTATCTTTTTTCCAGAAAAACTGTGAAGGGATCGCAGTTCCAAAATGGGATCCTGCGGAGTGTACCTGTCCCAACTCCGAGCTATGCTCGTGAGGAACCTTCTCCTCAAGAAGCGCGAGAAACGAAAGACCATAGCGGTAAGTAAAGTACCGAGTAAGGATTGTCCCGGATACCCAAAAATCCGCAAGAACATCGGAAGACTTTGCCGATTCTCTTGCCTATTTGGAGTACCGTATAGATATTTTGGAAAACTGTGGATTTGTTTATTTGTTGGTTTGGATGATTGCCCCCTCCTCCCCTCCTGTGAAAAACTGCATCTGTTTGTTGGGTTGGATGGTTGTTCCACTCCAAAGCTGAGTTTCCCTTTTGGCCAAGCTGACTCCCCCCCCCCTCCCCGCCCCAATCATAGCATACGGAATGAAAATCCCATTCCATCCCATATGCAATATTTTCCAAAATTCGGTTTGCATAGCATATGGAAACGATTTTGAAATTCCATATGCCATAATTTCTGAATTACGAAATTCCATTTCCGCACGGTATAATTTCGGAGTTTCGAAATTCCATTCCATATGCTGTAACTTTGGAATTACAAAATTTCATTCCGCACGCAGGTCGATGTCAACCCGGAGAACATTCGATTGCACCGCGACGCTTAGATTTCGTGTTATACCAATAGTGTACGGTCTGAACGAGGCTTCGACGACCGCGCGGGATTAAGGGAGCCTCCATCGACGCCTGCACGATGCAGTTCGCTATAGAACGGTTGGATAAAATAGTTGCAACTCGGCGCGAATATTACAAAGCGTATTAGGAACGACCTGTAACCTATCGGCCGGGGATCCGATGTTCTTGCGGTCGTCGCTAACACAGCTACGACGGCTAATACCCTCGAATCGTCAGATTGGATCGAACACGTTAACACGATTTGAGCGCATGCATATGTGCCCGATGCGCCGCGCGTCTGTCGACGACGCGATTCGAATGTACCTGCGCACGTGTGTGAATTACACGTAACTGTTCGGACCTGCGTCAACCTCCCCGCTGAATCCTTCTCGCGGCAATGGAGTCGTTAATTTTCCCGGAAGGTAAAATGTTGCGCAACGCTCTCGATAGAGAGCTGAAAAAGGCGTTGCGAATTGCGACGCTTCATTTGAATATAGGAACGTGTCAATGTCGGCCGGATCGACAACTCTTGTCTCTCGTTGCATCTCCGTATCTGCCCGTCGCCTCCATCCGGCCGTTGCGGGAATAGGATTAATTAAATGGCATTCGCACGTGTCCCGAACGACGCACGTGAAAGAACGCGGCTTTGTTGTGAATTGTTTGTCAGCGTTGGGGAGAGCGGGGCAAAATGGGCCATTTTTGTCCATTTTTCGCAGGACGCGAGTGCAGTAAAACGGTTCGTTTTGCCCCGCTTTATCATATAAAGGGGAGATTTTTTTGTAGGATGGAATTCTTGGAATTCCTGAAGGTACTTAAATAAGTTTTTTCCAAATCGCGTTCCGCGAGACAAAATTTACAAGGAATGCTTGAACGAGTTACTAAACCATTTTGTGCCGTTTCTGGTTGATCCAAAAGTGAAAAGAAAATATGATAAAGGTCTTGCGATTTATGAACGTCAGTTTTGCAGTTTTTTTGTCCAATAAAAAATTTAACAATCCTTACAATTTTTGTACGTCGCATCAGGAGTTTCCAAAAGACTTTTCCGACCACACAATTCGATGTACTTTGTCTAGCTGAAAAAATATAAATATTTTTTTATTTTGTAAAAAAGTATATGAACCACAAGCGTCGAAGCAAGTGTGCAAAGGAGAAGCGCAAGATATTCTCTTCCTAAGTTTCCGTCTCGATGTCACCGGCGTAGCGCAAGAAAAAGAGAAAAAAATATAATCCTGTGGTCGGTGGAAAGGAAATTCGGCAGTGGAAAGTGGCGACGAAATGTCTCACTTTGCGCCCTCCGCGTGCGGAGACCACGAGAGAGTTCGTCGTGGGAGGGGAAAGGGAACGCGGAACCGGCGGTATAAAATCAGCAGCATGGAGCATACACTGTTCCATGCCAAGCGAAATCGCGGGACGCCAATTTGTCCGGCGCAGGTTTTTCTCCCGATTTCTGTGCCAATTAGGCCAAGGGTCGCTCGCCAGTAGGTTGACGAGTTATATATCCATGGTAAAACGCGCATGTGTGAACCTTGTAAGCATCCGTGTGTGTGTGTGTGTGTGTGTCAGAGCTGAGGGTGGAACAACGTTGCATCGCAAGCTCGCTCGATGAGGAGGAAGGAAATTTGGCCTCTTTCGAACTCTCGTTACTCAACTTTCATACACGCGCTCCGCAGACCTTCGGGCGATAACATTTTTGCTATATATTCACAGAAAATTTTTATTCAAAACCACCCTCTTACACACAGTCGAGGGAATTATCGACCGAGCATTTATTTCCTTCGTCCACTTTTCATGTTTTCCCTGAGGCGCAATTTGATTCTTTCGTAACTCTGCCGATTTTGCTCCTGCTTGTTCTTTTTTATTTCTTTCTAGAGTTTCGCTGCTTGTTCTCGCGACCTTTGAATATCGCCGGGTCGATCGTGTTCGGTGGTCCATCCTTCCAGAGACTCGTCGAGAGACTCGCCGACGGTTTGATCGTGTCGGGCAATAGATGCGGACCGACTAGGTAGTAAACTTGTTCGACCCAAGTGGGGAGACTTGCACCGACCGCGCAATACTGCCATAGCGGCAGTCCCAGATGGACGAGCATCATTCTGAAGTACTTGGTGAAACTGTCCGCCAGATGATACCAGTTACCGGTCCCGCTGTCGTCCTCCCGATACAGCCATATCCCCGGCTCGGTGTCCAACTCCGGACGCACTTGATAAACGAGAAAGACTCTCCCAGCCGCGCACTGGTCGAGCTCGAAGAGCTTCGAACGTGGCCCCAGCGACGGCACTTCCGACGCATCCTGCTGATGACTTTCGTGCTGTTGCGGCCTCGCTTCCGCCTCGGATTGATTCTCCTTCGCCGCTACGAAACGTTTCAGCGATGCGAACTCCCCGATCGACATTCTTCCGACCGGAAATTCTTCACCTAAACACAAGAGGGGGAAATTAATTTATGTTTCTCGAGATTGGATGAGTGGATGGTTGTGGATCGAGCTCGAGAGACTTTTATCAAAAAGGTCTATGATTAAAAAAAAAAAGAAAAGATTTTGAAATTTTTGATTTTGATGAAGGGAATAACAGAAACTATAATTGAATTTTTTAACGAGTGTCGACCATTTCCGGTTAAAAGCAAGTTCTTACGTGAAGCCAATGTCAATGGAGATTCATTTAGGAATTGGCTTTTGAGGGTCGATGGTAGGTATGTTAAAACAAAAAATTAATACCCATCCATCCAGATTTTGTGAATAAAAAGTATTGACAACATTTTCAACTTCGAAAATATTTGACATCTACGCAGAGTCTAACTGAAAATTTCACCGCCGGTCTGTACGAAAACGGATCATACTTCGATATAATCCGTGCGCTGATTATATTTTTATTGCACCGTATAGCCGATAAGCTGCCTATCATTGAGTTGAATTTATCTCCACCGATTGTTTTTTCTGTTTTTTTTAAATCATTAACTACGAATATATTACATTAAAAAATCCGGCGTTTTTAACACAAGTTGGACGTTAATACTCTACGTACAGACCATTTGCGAGCCCAACGCAGCCACTCGTTTGACTGGCGTGTGACGTTGAAAGTTCTTTAATGCTATCCCGCCTACTTCCTTCCCTCGTCCAATTACTCGCCTGAAATGTCGAGGCTCCAAGTCAGTAGAAAGCCGTCTATAGAGGCGTAAAAGCTCTTCAGGTCTTCGGGCAGCAGGCAGCAATGTCGCTGTTCCCAAGTTGACAATGCACTTCTCTCGCATGCATTTCTTCTCGCGACCTTAACGTTTCTTACGCAAGGACTGCTCTCGAGAATCCGAACGACTCCGAGGGTCAGGTTCTCGTAGAACGAGTCCTCCGTCACGATGTCCACGAAAAATGACATTCTCCCGGGCCTGAAAAACTCTCACAGCTCGATAATGAGTTTCTCCATAGCCACACAGAAAAAAAAATTGAATCAACCAAATTCGAGGTCACATACGTTCAAAGCTGTTATTAGGTTGCTACAACTAAATCATTCTTTTGTTGAACGATTATTCGCTTCAGCCGATTCAAAATATTTCGATTGAAACAAAATTTGTTATCGTACCAACTAAATAACGCCTTTGAACGCAGGTGAACGCGCCTTGGTTAATCCAAGAATTTTTTATCTCTCAGTGCATGTCGTTCTTAACCGCGATTTTTTTTAATGCGCACTGAAAAAAAAGTACAGTTGAATCAACTAAGATTCGGGCAGGGACGTTCAAATAAACATTTAGTTGGTCGAACAAAATATTTTAATGACTAAAAAATATTGAGGTGAAATCACCCAAAAAATTTTTGAACTAACCAATTTTTTAGGTGTAACACAAACAAAATATTTAGTTGAACGTCCCTGCTCGAATGTTAGTTGATTCAACCGTATTTTTTATCAGTGCACCTGTACTCGTATTCGTATAAGGATTTGTATGAGAATGTTACACATACAACGACGTGACACTCGAGAGAAAGAGAAATCGAGTTTGGAGTGTGCACTCTTCGGGGTTCACCGGACCGCTTGAAGTGCGCTACTGGCGGATAAGAAGTTGCCGTCTCCTCATGGAGCGACATGAGCGAAACGGTGAATTTCGATCGCCTGGGGTTCGTTTACTTCCATGGCAACCGGGAAACTGCCGTGCCCACTTCCGACCTCGCGTACGGAGTTACCGCTGTGCTTGTACACACGGATAGTTTGCGGATAGGTACGCGCCGCGAATCCCCGCCCGGGGAAACCGCTCGCAAGCTTTTAATCCCTTCAAGCTTGAACAACCGATTCGAACCGATCTTCAAACTCGCAGGATGAATTTTGACACATTTTTTTTATTAAACAATTTTTTTCTCCCTTTTTTTCCAGGAGGTCTTTCTACCACTCTACACACTGGGGATCCTGATCGTCGTCAAGATTCTCATACCCAATCCGAACTATCCGCCGATGGGAACGCAGAAACAGGACGGCGATATTTTCGAATTGTTCAACGGGTACAAAAACAACACGATAGCCGTTGTACCAAATTCCACGGAAACTCTCGTAAGTTTATCGCGTGATTTTGTCTATGAAAAATCGCGATCGACGTCTATTTTATCTCGGTGAGATTATGCAGGATTTGCGTCTTTGCTCCTTGAATGGAAAAGGTGCTGGTTTAATTCACGAAGCTCGCTCTATGAGAAGATTCTTTAACCAATGTTGGCTTTCTCGTTGAAGAAGCTGTGCAAGTGACGTAAAGAGGAAGAATGGAGAATGTGCAAATTAACTTTGCACCGTTATTTATTGACACTGCGTGACTTTAGAGCTAAGATCGCTCGAATTCAATGCGTAAGCTGCTCGGATAAAGAGACTATACAAGTTTAGGGAGAGTACGAGGAGAAAAAAAATTGATGGATTAACCAAAAGTCACGGTGACATACGTTCAAAGCCGTTGTTTGTTTGGTGCGCATTCAGCATTGTTTTGTTGAACGATTATTTGTTCAAATTTTGAATCAGTCGATTCAAAATTTGTCGATTAAAAACTGACGTTTCAGTTAGCTGAATCGAGTAATTTTGAATCTTGAGCGAATTTGTATTTTTTCTAGACAATATCACCAATGAAAAATGTTAATTGAAAAAGCTGTAATAGTTTTTTTTTCCGGCGCTAACCATTCCGGGTAAAAGCAAATACTTACACGAAGCGGATATTAATTGAAGTTCATCAAAAAATTTGTTTTTGAACCTGAATGATCAGCATATTTAAGAAAAAATTCGTCGCTGCTTTTATTCACATGCTCCAAAGGCGAAATTGAATTGTCGTGCGCATGGGCAAAGACATAAAAATTCAATGTTGCGATATTCTTTCATTTTCATTCGCGTACCTCATAAATTGAATATCATGATGGAAATAGACATAAAACTTTTTCAATAGTAATACACGAGCGTCGTGCATTTGGAGCCGTACGATTGCGTTATAGAAGGTGACCCATTTTCCTCGCACATCGGTTACCCCCCTGTCACGTAAAAGCAAATACCTCGGAGACCTCCCGGAAAGGCTTTGGGACTTCCCGAGCCCCGTTTTTCCCTCGAACCCTCGCGAGGAACGAGAAGTTACGCGAAAACTCGCTCGTTACTCTCTCAGCCGCTCTGCCCCGTGCCCAGCCACGTTGAACTTTCCAAAAGCTTTCCACACTCGAGCGTCGATCGGGACTTGTCTCCGACTCGTCTTTTGCACGTGGGCACACGTGTCCTCCGTCGCCCGGGCCACGGGAAACTCGTCCGAACTACTCGAAAAGTCTGGGCAACCGTCACGACCAATCGGCGTCTGAACATATCTTTGATAACGGAAAATCATGTAGACTATTCGAGAGAAACGGGGCAGTGCAGACTGCAGTCGAAACGGCAACACAATTGTCAGCGATTCGTTATCTGTAAAAAAAACTGGTTAAATAGCACGGAACTACGATATTTTACCGATGGGTCGTTTATCTATGAAATAAATAATAAATTTAATCAATATATAAATAGCATTTTTTAGGCAAAAATGTAAAAGCTGAGGTGGATTTCACAACATCAAAGAAATCAAATTTTTCTTTCCACTTGTTATAGTAATTTTTGCGTATTGCAACTGCAACGACTTTTCAAATTGAAATTAGCAACCCCTAATTTAGTGAAAACACAAAGAAAGTCACATATTCTAAAAATAATAACTGATATAACTTACCGGTAAATTCACAACATCGCGTAAATGCTAAAGTACTTTTTACCAATTTTTGTATAGGGTAATCGATATTATAAAAAAAGAGCTACAGTATTTGAAACAACAGCCTTACATCGAATCGACGGCATGTGAAATATGATTTTGCACAGTCACACTTGATTATGCCCAAAGTCCGATACGATTTTCACGGAAAACTTTACACGATCGAAGAGTCCTCTTCGAACATTAGTCGAAACCGAAAAAAAATTCTTTCTTAATTTCCAGTTAATTTTGTTCCTCTCAGTTAATTTTCCTTCCTCTCTGATTCGCAGAATTTCTTGAACGCCATGAATACCCTGTGGCTATCAATGTGGGACTATCCCGAGAAGCTGCCTCTGAATTTCATGGTCTTGGACACGAAGGACGACCTGCAGGCGGCGTACTGGCGAGAACCCAAGAGCGTACCGCTAGCCGTTATCTTCGAGGATCCTCAGCCGATAACACAGAGGCTTCTGTAAGTTCGACGTAAAATAAAAAAAAACCTCACAACAAAAAAACCTAAAAAAAACCCAAAACGCAAAAAAATATGAATTCGCGCTTTCATCGCTTATTTTTCTCGGCAACAACCGCGTGTGCGCCGGCAAGCTTGGCGCTTCTCAAGCTTCGCTAAAGTAACGATTCGGCTGCTGCAAGAAACAATTTCCACCCTTCGTTCATTTTTCTCTTCGCACTCGCCCAACTAACGGCATTTATTTCGTCTAGACGGCAGACATCTGTATATACAAAACGCCGAGGCCTCGAGGCTTAACCCCCCCCCCCCCCCTCCCCGTCATCAACAGCCACAGCTAAATGCAACAACCGCCAAATATATTGTTTTCTTTTTTAGCAACTTTTTTTGTGATTTTTTTTTCACTCGCACTAGGCGCTTTGAAATAAAAAAAAGGCGTGAAGTTTCGTTGCCGAGGTTGGGTAACGATCTGCGAGAGGTGGCAACGCTCAGGCTGGTGTGAATGCCGTTAAGATCAATAGCAAAGCAGTCTCACGAGGCACACACCGTTGCCTTTCCTCGGTTTAATTAATCGGTTCGCTCGCTCTCGCACTCGCGTCCTCAATCATTATTACAGGAGGCGCGCCGAACTCGTAGCAATCCAATTACCTGATAATTCACCTGTCGCCCCGTGTGCAGCGCGCATCTCTTCCAGACTTCTAACTACAGGCTCGCCCGCCCCAGAGAAAACTAGCTTCGGCTGCAATTTCCTATCGTGAATCAAGCGCTATTGGCTGATAGACCGGACGAGTCGCTTAATCGTTACAAATGTTGCTGTTGGTTTTGTGTTTTTTTTTCTTTTTTTTTTTTTGCGCTCCCCGATCGGAGAGTGGATTCGATTGATCGATCACGTCGCATTTCTAATTTGTAATTCGACGCGATAATCAGATACGAGATAAGAACGAATCCCTCGTACACATCGCCGCCGCCGCCTACGGAGCTTTTCTCGTCGCCCGTAACGTGTCGCAAGGACACCAGCCACTGGATGGGCGGCGTTCTGTCCATCGAGACCGGAGGTTCCTGCCCCGTCAACAATTACTTCTACTCGGGGTTCATGGCCCTTCAGATGATAATGGATATCACGAAAATCAGGGTACGTCCATCAGAGACTGATTCATTGCCGTTCGAGCCAATTTTTTACATTTGTGTTTGTTATCCGTTAGCTCGACACTGGAAATAACGATATCACCGTGCCCGACGTCAAGCTGGAAATGTTCCCGAAGAAAGCTTATACCGCAGGTACAACGCAATCTCGCAAGCTTCCACAGCTTGAGGATGGTCTGGCGTTAGAATCGGCAATGATTTTTATTGATTTTTTTAGATGTCCTTACACTGAGAAAAAGAATAGGGGTTTCTACTATACGAATAGTTCCCAGGTGGAACGGCTACATAGATAGTTTTTGATTGTATATAGGGTAAAAGTGAGGAATATGGACCGGTCCATATATAATTGATTTTCGTGTTAATCGTGGTGGGCCATATTCACCACATTTACCCTATTCAATTGGTTAAATTTTTTTGTCACTGTCATAACTATAGAATGTAAACGTTCCCCCTGGGAACTATTTTTTATGGTATAAAGTCAGTAGGGTAAAACTGGGGAATATGGACCGGTCCATATATCATTGATTTACGTGTTAATCGAGGTGGGCCATATTCACAATTTTTACCCTATTGTTGCTTTTACTATGTTATTTTTTCTCAGTGTGCAGGCTTTATGTGACCGTTCGCAAAATTTGCCAGAAGTCGTAATCTCCGTTTTTAAGATACTGGCAACGCAAACATAGTCACTGTTATTTTCTGGCGTGTGTACAAATATGTATGAACAGAAGGGACTTGCACTCGGAAAGAACATGTTCAAATTTGGAAACGATTATCTTCTTAGTTTTTGAGTAAATTATCATATTTCGGTTTCTGTCGCTTCCGAGCTTAACGCTAGACCGTCCTTAAAGCGATGAAATATCCTCCCCCGCACGACCCGGGCTCAGTCTCTAACAAGAACTGTAATCCATTTTTGTTTTTACGGTGCTTAATTTTTCTGCGGAAGCGAAAATTGTGCGGAAATTATTAGCATCTCATCGACTGTTTAACGAAGACATGATAGTTTGCGTTTGGGCAAAAAAGTTGAAGACCCTTGAGAAAAGAATTATTGATTACAGTTTGTGTTACCGACTGAGCCTGATTCTCATCGCCTTAAACAACTTCAATACCAGACTCACGCATGCGCGTCAGAATTGTATGCCCTCGTAGCCAAGCGTGCAGGCCGGTGTTTTCTGTCGCAATGATAGCTATAGCAAGGCTTTTATATGAAAAGGGTTGGATGGAATCCGGGCGATGAACCCTGAGTTTAAAAAAATTTACGATATTTTCACATTTTTGCAATAACTGCCGTATTCAATTTTTCAGACTGGATGGTAGCGTTCAGGGTGGTTTTTCCACTGTACATGGTGATGGCCTTGTCGCAATTTATCACTTATCTTCTGATACTGATCGTCGGCGAGAAGGAGAACAAAATCAAGGAAGGAATGAAGATAATGGGTCTCAAAGATTCTGTTTTTTGGTAATGCAGTCTTGCAGTCAAGAATAGTCATTTGTAACTTTTGTGTACAGTAGAAAGTTCGATTATCCGAACCTCAGTCATCCCAATTTTCAATGATTCGAAATAGGTCTGTCCAAATTCTCAATTACCCGAGCGTTGTTCCGAAATGAACATTGTTTTTCGATTCCGTCTACTGTTTAAACCGCCCGACTTCGAGCTATTTCTTTACAAACTTCTGCGAGTTTTAGCGGCTCAAAATCGCGTAACAGTCGTCATTTAAAGTTGAACGGTTTTATCAAACTCTTGATTTGATCAATTCCCAGTTTATTTAAAGCCAACAAAAATAGCTCGTCGATCGGTCGAAGAATTTTCCATTGCCACGATTCCAATTGATTCGGACAATCGAGGTTCTACTGTACGTGTCGATATATGGCTTTCGATTTGTCGCGTTCTAAATTGAATTTTCTTGTTGCTTTTTCACTCAGGTTGTCCTGGTTCATAATCTACGCAATGTTCGTACTTCTTCTCTCGGCCGTTGCGGTGATTCTGCTATTCACACTCCAGATGTTTCAGCATACACACTTTTTGCCGATATTCTTGCTAGTCGTCCTCTACAGTTTTTCCGTGATTATGTTTGCTTTCATGATCACACCGTTCTTCGACAAGTCCCGGGTAAGTTGCGCCTTATATTTCAGTTATAGACTTATTGATTGAAATTACAAAAAAAAAAAAAAATGCCTCATAATGATCGTCACACTTCTGATTCTCAGACCGCCGGAGTCCTCGGAAACTTTGCAGTTACGGGGCTGAGTCTGATGTACTTCATTCACGTTTTCATTGACGACTCGAGCTCCATATCGTTCTGGGTCGTGTCGCTTCTCAGTCCCACGGGAGTTGCCTTGGCAATGGACAAGGCAAGAGAAATGAATTGAATGAAAAAAACCAAAATTAATAAAATGCAATCAACTCTTTGAACTGCCCCAAGCTAATTATCGAGACATTTTTAAAGGCACTCGTGGCAGATCTCGGCGGGAAAGGCGTGAACTTTGACAACCTCTGGTCTGGTCCCGGCATGCCTTTCGGTGGAAGTTTGATTATGATGACTCTGGACATCTTCCTGTACGCTCTACTGGCTTACTATCTTGACTCGGTAATTCCGAGCGAGTACGGGATTAAGAGACCGGCATGGTTCTGCTTCACACCGGGATTTTGGTGCCAGAAGAAGGTT
This sequence comes from Ichneumon xanthorius, assembly GCA_917499995.1. Taxonomy (NCBI): domain Eukaryota; kingdom Metazoa; phylum Arthropoda; class Insecta; order Hymenoptera; family Ichneumonidae; genus Ichneumon; species Ichneumon xanthorius. The sequence goes on along the minus strand of OU824202.1, from coordinate 18,095,355 downwards.
CAGCGAGTAAGTTTCTCCCTCTCAAGGGCTTTGCTAGATGATTAAATATAGGGTAAAAGTGGTGAATATGGCCCACCTCGATTAACACGTAAATCAATGATATATGGACCGGGCCGTATTCCCCACTTTTACCCTAACACCAACCTATTGCAAAATATCAAACTCTTTCAGGTTGCTAGAAAATGCGGCAACCTGCAACTTATTATTATCATTGTTATTATTACTATATGACTATTATACGAGTCTGTCCAATCATTAGAGCAAAAAGATGAAGTTTTGACTTAAAAATGTTACTTTAAATTCAAGGTTTTAACTCGATCTTTGTATTTTTTTACGGAATGTACAGCAACAAGTGCCTTCTTCGAATGGCGAGTCGAATTCGTTTATACCAGAGGAGGAGGCGAATCGCGACGTCGAGCCGGTGGTAAGAGAGATGAAGGGTCGCGAAGCGATAAGGATAGTGGATCTCTACAAATCGTATCAGAAGTGCCGAAAGCCCGAGATCAAAGCGGTGAATGGAATAAACTTGACGATCTACGAGGGTCAAATAACAGCGATTCTCGGACACAACGGTGCCGGGAAGACGACGCTCTTCAACATCCTCACCGGTCTTACATCGCCAACGGCCGGCACTGCACTGATCTTCGGCTACGACGTTCGGGACTCGAACGACATGCAAATGATAAGAAGCATGACCGGTGTCTGCCCTCAGCACGATATTCTCTTTGATCTTCTCACGCCCCGAGAGCACTTGGAATTTTTCGCAGCTGTGCGGGGCATTCCGAGATCGATGATCGATATGGAAGTGAGTGCATTTGTTTTTATTTATTCCGTCAAGGAGATTGGAGTGATCGGTCAAATTGGAAAAATTACCTCACAAGTTTCTACACCTGTGGCTCGCCTCAAAGCGATTTTGCACCCCTTCCTTCACACTCACCCCGAGCTCAGTCGGTAATGAAAACTGCAATGAATTTTCTTCACATGTCAGTTCATCTACGACGAAAAAAACATTCTTATATGAAGCGGATATCAATTCAGCTTCATGTACGAATTTGCTTTCGATCGTAGACGAACCGCGCCGTAAAAACATGAATTGCAATTCTTATTACCAAGTCGGCCAAACAATTAACACTTTTTGTATGCAATTTTTGTGTTTCCAGTCACACGATAAATTGTCCTAAATCAGCTGCTGATTTAAATTCACCGCATCGCTCGATTTACCTTGCACCGCGGAATTGTTATTCACTCGCTCTTCTTTCTTGGAAAACAGGTGAAGAAGACTCTGAAGGACATAGATCTCTCCGAGAAAGCGGACACTTTCGCGAAGTATCTGAGCGGTGGACAGAAACGAAAGTTATCGGTCGGCATAGCGATAATCGGCGATCCGAAGATAATTATCCTCGACGAGCCTACCGCCGGCGTGGATCCTTATTCGAGAAGGCAAATGTGGTCTTTCCTGCAGTCCAGGAGACACGGAAAAGTCATATTACTGACGACCCACTTCATGGACGAGGCCGACATACTGGCCGACAGAAAGGCCGTCATCAGCAAAGGAAAACTTCGATGTTGCGGAAGTTCTCTCTTCTTGAAGAATAAATTCGGAATCGGCTATCATCTGACGTGAGTTTTAGGACATATCGGAGACGAGCCTGACTCCGAGGTACCAGATCACTCTATACCCGATAAACGAACAAATTTTGGACACAAATTAATAAAAACTAAATCCTAGTCGATTAAAAATATTGGCAAAAAATATGATAAAATTCTGAAACATTCGCAACGATCCTGCAAAGATCTCATACAAATTTTTGAAATATTCATCGACAGATTTAAAAGATACGGTATTTTAATGCTTCAGAGTGCAACCGTGAATCTCCGATATTTCGGTTAAATTACTGTATTTTTTAAACTAGCCGATGAATTATTGCAATTTTATACTAAATTTTTGTTGCTATTTTTTCAAGAGTAAAATCTATTTTTATTTGAAAACAAAAATCCTCCGTACACGAACCCCGCTTCGAAGCTAGACAAATAAATAGAAAGCTTGCCAAATCTGGTACTTCGGGGTCGACGGCAAAGCCGATATTTATTTTTCCGAGTAAATACCGTTAACGTTCGTTTCGCAGTTTGGTACTCGAAGGAAACGGCCGAATTCACGCGATAACGCGTTTGGTAACCTCGCACGTTGCAAAAGCCGAGAAAGCTCGTCGTCACGGTCGCGAGTTAAGCTTCATACTCCCTCACAACTCGGTGGAGAGTTTTGCTCCTCTCTTCTCGGCGATTGAGCACGAAATAAAGACGAGAACGAGCAGACTCGGCATCAGCAGTTACGGAGTCTCGATGACGACTCTGGAGGAAGTTTTCTTGCATCTGGAGAAGGACGACGAGACCGAGTGCACGATGGACAACCTTTCGAAGAAAATGGTGCGAAATCGTGCACTCAGTAGATCACTGTCGCTTCAATCCAAGAGCACTTCTTACCAGAGTTTACAGAACGAAGGGGCGACTGTTCAGGGTGACGGACAGGTCAAAGGTGAGCCGCCATATATTTTTTTTTATTGCGGCATTACAATTTTTTTAAATTTTCATCGTATACGATGGATCTTTCAGTCACCAGCTGTTTTAATTTATTAAATATTTATATTATTATTTACTGTACGAGTCGTTTGTCGTGTCCATTAAAATGTTCATTGTCTAATGTTTTTTTAAAAACCAATGAGAAGTTTAATCGATACGACACTCGTCTTTGTAACAAGTGACTCATCTAGACGAGCGAATTGCATCCCTTTAGTGACCTCTGGAATTCAAACGATCGACGACTTATTATTTTTCTGTATATCTTGTAGATACACTTTTTTTTATAATGCTTGAGAAAACCATTTTTTTGTATTCAAAGATTACAAATAAAAACTTGATTCTTTTTTGTAATCAAATCCCACGTTTCTAGTTCGAGAGGCGGAATATGGCGTTATATGTTTCAATTACTAGGGCATTATTTATTAACGAAAATGTCTGCTAAAAATGCAATGCTTTATTGTTTTCAAGGAGCCGGAGACTTGCCGGACGGCATGCACAACGACAAGAACCCCACGATCCTCGGCCTCGGTCTGGATCCAATTAAGATACGGCCTAACTTTTTCCAGACTCTATACGCGATGCTTAGACTTCGAATTCTGCGGTTATTCAGAAATCTTCAATTGTTGTATTTCATGATCATCGCGCCTCTCGCTCTGGTAGTTCTCGGTCTCTATATTAACAGTATCCAGACGGTAGACATCAAGATGCAATCGTTGGAGTTGAATAACGGTACGTTTAATCGTCAATGGATAATACCATATTAATTTTTTTTGTGAAAACATCTTTAGAGTGACCCGCGAGAGAAAAGTGTTCTTAAAAAGGGTTAAGAGAATCGCCCCGAGGGAGATTTTGATACAGTAGGGATTCGGAATAATCAGGGCCTGGGACAGCTCTTGCAGAGACCGTGACTCGGGCATTTATAATAATGAGGGTTTCGGACGAGTCTTTGGGAGATTTTGACCTCGAAGACATAGGGTGCGATTTATAGTCCCAAGTTGGAAGTTCGAACATAAATCATAAAATAAAGTTTCAACATAATTTCAAAGTTTAACTGCTTCTTTCTGTAGGTATGCATAGGTGAACGCCTAACGTTTGACAATTAAGACAAAAGTTGACTTTTAAGTAATCTAATATAACAGAAAATAATAATGATCAAAACTACCTAAAAAAATTATAACTTGGGTTCAAACACAAAACGGAGCATTATTTTGTGGTTTACGCTTAAATTTAAGTTCGAACTTGAGCCAGAAAACAAAGTTACAACTTGAGTTATAATTGAAGTTAAAACCCAGGATTATAAATTAATTAATTAAGATTAGATTAATCAGAGCTTGGGAGGGGTCCGTGCCTTTATTTAATTCCCACTCGATCCTAAAACAACTGAAGATGTTTTCATATAGAATTTTAGTGACTACACACAGTTGTACTCGCACCTTTTTTATTTTTAAATTTGTTTTTGGGTTTTCATTTTTTTTAATTTAATTTTCAGACACATACGGAGCAGATACGAGAATTCTTTACGCGAATAGTACGGATCGCGACATATCGCCACTGATTAATCATATCGGCCAGAGCGTCGAGTCATTGGTCGAGTACGATGGTAACACGTCCGCTTTGATGTACATTGGTCCGCACATGGCAGCTTTCAGTATCGACGATTATAAGCGTAATCGGATAAATCTCACCCTCACTTACAACGACACGATGCAGCACTCTCTGCCGATATTCATGAATATTCTGTCGAACGCGTATTACAGGTATACTATACGTTGGGATTATCGTCTAATCCTTTCTTGGATCAAGGGATCAATGCGACTCGAAACTTTCAGGTTTCTATCGGGAAAGAATAATCCCATACAGATCGAAGTTAAGACCCATCCCTTCCAGCAGACCTCACAGCCCCAGGAATTCAACATTGGCATCGCCAGCTCAGCTGTTTTCATCGGAATGAATTTTGTACTCGTTCCCATTACTCTGGCCGTCGACATGGTTTACGATCGAGAGGTGAGTAAACAAAATAAGATTTTAATCGTTAAGTTTTTCCAATGAAATAACAATTTTGCTTCCTCACAGAGGAAGCTTTGTTTTTAACAGCGGAATTATGTTTCTTTGTCCGTTTACACTGCCTTTTGCTTTCTTATGAAGGAAGCTGTTTTCGTAAAACAAAGATTTCAAGATTTTAGCTTAAAATAGTGCAAAACGTCGAGCAACGTGATTTTCAAATCACTGCAATTAGCGAACGCTTTGAACCAGCTAGTTGAAATTTGGTACACAGGTAAAGTGCTAAATTCCATTTGTTCAATACAATTTTCATGAACCGTGATATTTAATCAGCAGTGAAAAATTTATTAAAGAATGGTCTCAAAATTACGCATGGCGAACATGTAATTTGGCGAACTTTTAAAATAAATCGTGCCATCAATTTTGACCATGAAAAAGTTACAATTATAACACCAGCAAAATACGAGGAAGCAATATGCAAATTCCTTTGCGTTTTATCATTGTTTTTCAAAGTATCGTCTTTTACCCTTATTTCCTATAAGATTTAACTGCCTAATGTCGGTTTTGGCTTTGTGAAGCAGATCGTCCGAAAGTAAGCAGGACGCAGAAGATGTACTTGGATAAAAAATAACTATACCATTTATCTCTGTTTGATTTTCAGATTAAAACGAAGAATCAACTCCGCGTGAACGGTCTATCGTTTGCAATGTACTTCCTGACATACTTCATCGTCCTCACCGGTCTGATGGCTTTCATCAGTCTCTGCATCCTCGGTGTGATATTTCTCTTCGACGTTCCGTCGCTCCAGGAAATCCCGGCCCTGATGACCCTCGGCGGTCTCCTAATGCTCTACTGTCCCTCGTCGATTCTCTTTTCCACCTGCCTCAGTTACATATTCGACAAAATGGACTCCGCTCAAAGTATACTACCGAACATAGCGACCTTTTTCGGTCTCATACCATTCCTCCTAGTGATGATTCTCGACATGCTCGGTCTCGGTAAGTATATCAATGCTCGCTCCATCCCGGTGCCGTGTGAATTTTTAAGAAGGCTTGAAGAAATATTTTAAGGAAAGGTGGTACTCTTCAAGGTGGAACGGCCGCATTCGCACTTCACGTCGTATTTTCATTGTTGAACACAATGTACTTGCCGTACGCGGCTGTTTATTACGTCAATCGTGTGCATCTCATGTGCTCGATCAACGCCGCTTGTCATCACCTGACAATGTCCGATTACCTCACAACCGAGATCATCGTCATGGCCCTCGGTGTACTGATCCATTGTCCGCTGTGGTTCTTCGTGCTGCTCATACTCGACGTCAAGAAGAGCGGTGGAAAAGTTAGCGACGTCTTCAAGTACTTCCTCGTAAGTATTCGTCGGTTTTGTTGGATCGCTGATTGGGCGGTAATTTTGGGCGATGCTGCGCTACGCTACGCTATGTTCTCCATTCCATAGACCGGAAAATACACCAAGTACTTGAAGTAGGTATTGAAGTATCGAGTACTCAGTCAGTGCCCAGTTGTCAGAACTTCAGCTATTAAGTTCTGATAGCACTCAATACGTGAGTACTCAACAACTGCCCAGTGCTCGGAACTTCGAGTTCTTGCTACTTCAACACGTAATTCAAGTACTTGGGGTATTCGCCCAAATCTGATCCATTCTACACTATGCTAAGCTGAGCCGTACAAAACTATGCACGGGACAGGATTTACTGCTAAGACTATCGTCTACAATATGGTATATTATGGGAGCAAAAAAAGTCCGATTACTGAATCGTAAGAAAAAGTGACATCGTTCAAATAACAATACGAATACATTATCGAAATGCCTTTTCCTGCCAATTCCATTTTAGTCACAATGGCCAGTACTAAAAATGCATGTATATTTGCATTGTTGAAACAGTCCTTAGATATGCAAAGTATATTTATTTAATCGAATATTCACCGTGACAATGGATCAAAAAGCTCGTTCGCTCAAGTAAAAATGTCGGGATCGCGTCGCGCGAACTGTTTTAGCGACGGTAAATGTACTTATCTCAAGACGCTAAAGGACGCCTCTCTATTATATAATAAACGTTCGTTGACTCTACTTTTCTTTTGAATTCATTGTCGATCAAATTAATCGAAGAACTAGTCAACACGGTAATATAATAAAATATAGAGTAAAAGTGGTGAATATGGCCCACCTCGATTAACATGTAAATCAATGATATATGGACCGGGCCATATTCCCCACCTTCACCCTACTACAAAAAAACGTTGAATAAAATCATAACGATGGCCTCATTTCCTGATGGCATATCAGCTATGTGTAAGCGTAACCTATTCGCCCTTTTGGCATTAAATCGTCAATGTAAAATTGTTATAAATCACATATAAACTATTTTTCATGTATCTAGGTCAAGACCATATTAAAATATGGTCTTGAAAGCTGGGATTAAAATATGATCTTTAAAACGGGGATTCAAATATTATCTTGAAAACTGGGATTAAATATGCTGTAGTTCCTTCGCCGATGAGTATCAAATCGGAACTTAATTTTTGTTAACTTTCAGCGCAACGGAGGTTCGATCGGCGAGGAAATAATGGAAAACTCGGACGTCGGTGAGCACGAGGACACGGACGTGAAGAACGAGCGTCAGCGCGTCTTCAACTTCATAACGTCCTCGTCGGTGCAGGAGCCACCGGTGGTGTTGGTGCAAAATTTGCGAAAGGAGTATCGCAATCACGACATCGGTTCGTGCGGTTGTTGCTCGAAGCGCGAGGAGGAGCCGGTGCCGAAGAAGAAGGTGGCGGTGAGAAATCTGTCCCTGGCCGTTGAGCCCGGCGAGGTTTTCGGACTTCTCGGTCACAACGGAGCCGGAAAAACCACGACGATGAAGATAATAATTGCCGACGAAGCGGCGACACGGGGCAGGGTGCAGATCGGTGGTCACAACATAAACACTCACATGACCGAGGCCTTCAGGCAGATGGGCTATTGTCCACAGCACGACGCCCAGTGGAAGAACATCACGGTCAGGGAACACCTCGAGTGCTACGCGGCGATACGAGGAGTTCCATGGGGCGACATTGACAGAATCGTCGATCTGTATCTGTCCGGTCTTCAAATCCACGAACACGCGGACAAGCAGACCCAGGAGTGTTCGGGAGGAACCAGAAGGAAATTGAGCTTCGCCATGGCCATGGTCGGCGGGCCGAAGGTCGTCCTCATGGACGAACCCAGCACCGGAATGGACCCGAGGTCCAAACGGTTCCTCTGGGACACCATCCTCGCCAGTTTCCAGGTCAGACATGATTTTCAACTTTTTTTTTTCTTCACTTTGTTCACTTGAGACTCCAGATCTCCGACGGACCTTTGGACCTTCGTTAATGCCCGGTCTGTTTTTCTACAGCGGTTATTGGGATCTTTGAGGTGGCTGAGTCAGCCCCAGAAAGCAAAGATTTTGTGCACGCCAGATTTTTTTTTACTCCGGCCAACTGATAAATATCATAAATATCGGTCATTGGAGCACTGGGACAAAGAATATTTCTCGTTGTGTTAGAATCTTTCCGGCTGACCGGTTTCCTCGTAAACCCGTTTTGGGCAACACTGCGAGTGATTCGAACCAAACGTCTGCAAATTTTTATCCCTGTTGCACCATAATTTGTCGAATTTTCGAACTACTGTTACTATTTGCAAGATCACTTTGCGTGGCTAAAATCAGAAGGACTGGTCTTATTTATTTTATTTACGGGACGTAAATAAAATAAATTATTTTACATTTTCAATATTTACAGTTCAGATCAATTTTTCTCAGCACTGGTCTGAACTAGGGTATAGCTTATAGTATGTCTAATAGTATATGATATATAAAATTCATTATTATTAATTATTTTACATTATTTCTCTTTTGCATAAACTTTTGTTGCGAGATCGCAATATTACTAGGAATATAATTCCGAATAGAGCAAGACATTTCTTCATTCGTGTTCCACCGTGTTCCAAGCTGCGCGTTATAAGACGTATATCCTTATAAAATAAAAATACGCTCTACGTATTTTCGTCACGTGATTTTATGCTAACTTTCGGTAGAATTTTACATCGAAGAAAATTTGTGAATTCGCAATAATTTTTTTTTTTTCGTTTTTGATTCGCATGACTAGGAATATAATTCCGAATAGACCAAGAAATTTGTTCATTCGTATCCCACCGTGTTCCAAGCTGCGCGTTATAAGACGTATATCCTTATAAAATAAAAATACGCTCTACGTATTTTCGTCACGTGATTTTATGCTAACTTTCGGTAGAATTTTACATCGAAGAAAATTTGTGAATTCGCAATAATTTTTTTTTTTTCGTTTTTGATTCGCAGGGAGGAAGAGGAGCTATCCTAACAACTCATTCCATGGAGGAGGCCGACGCGCTCTGTTCCAGGGTCGGCATAATGGTGAAGGGTGAGCTACGATGCATAGGCTCGACCCAGCACCTCAAGAATCTCTACGGTGCCGGTTACACACTAGAGATGAAGCTACTCGGTGGTGATTGCACACCCACGACACCGTCCGGCGACAGGATAACCGGGCTCAAAGATTTCGTCGGTGGAATGTTTCCGGACGCGACGCTCGAGGAAAGTTTTGCCGACCGACTGGTATTCGCAGTGCCTCAGCACTCGGTCACCTCGCTCGCCGATTGCTTCACACAGTTGGAGAAGGGTAAATTCATTATACCAGACAATTTAATATTAAGACGATGAGAGAAATTTGAGCGGGCAATGTCGGAACCGTTCTTTCTAAGAACGCTATGGCTCCAGGAAATATTTACATCGACGGTCGGGGATTTCGCGACTTTCAATGCTAACTTTCAACATTTTTATTTGTCAGCGAAATAAACAAAATGCTTTAAAAGTAGAAAAATGAAACAATTATACAGCGGAGGATTGAGAACTCTTATCACGCTTTGGAGTCTTTGGACTAGTTATGAAACTACCCGGAGTCGAAAGTTACCGAACAGTAGCAGTTAATTGTGCAATTAACATCGGAGAGAATTTTTTTTTAAACTCTGAGAGTTTAAGCCATATTTTGATGCACGTAAAAATCCGAATTTCTCGACGATTCGGATCATCTCCAGAACCATTAAACTAAAATCTCAATTTAAAGATTTTGCTTTCGATGAAAACAGTTTCCTCTATGAGGTAGCAAAAAAAAGAATTCCAATTTGAAATAAAAAGTTAATTAGAATAATTTGCAAAATATAACTTGTAGATCATTAAAAGAAAAAAAAATGATAATTCTGTGAAACATACGTTTCATAATGCTGTTTTTTTTTTGCTACGAAGTACCAAAAAAAATCAAAATTGGAAACAAAGAAAATATTAATTATAATAATTTGCAAAATATAGTTTGTGGATCGTTAAAAAAAAACAATTTAATTATAATAATTTGCAAAATATAACTTATGGATAATTAAAAGAAAAAAAAGATTATTCTGTGAAACATACGTTTCATAATGCTCTCGTGGGTTTTTTGTTTTCTGTTTGATTCTTAACGCAGCCAAGCTCGAGTTGGACATCGAGGAGTACAGCTTCAGTCAGACAACCCTCGAGCAGGTGTTCCTCAAGTTTTCGCACTACGACGAGGTGAACAGCGGCGAATGACGTGCGAGAGAAGCTAGTCCTTAGAATCGTGTCGTGATAAGAGCCCATTCCAGGTGACGCGCGCCGGCTCAATAGTGAGCTCCGCGCGTCCGAACCAAGACATACGAGGAGAGGAGGAAGACGACGATGAAGGGGAGGCGAATAAAGACATTGGTGGACACTCTTCGGGAGACGAGAGCTTCGCGGGAATGGAAGAGTGGCCTCTGGTCCTTATTGAAACTCACGAATGCGATGTGATTGATGATAGAGAAACGACGGTCGAGGGACCAGGAGAAGAGAGTGTGTTCTAATAACGATACTTAAGATATTATTTATTGATCAAATCGACTCCTCTGTCCGCAGTGATATGCGATTCTCCCGGTAATACACGGGATCGTGTAAAAAAAAATGTCACCGCAGAAAATTACACAATTAATAAAATAAAAAAATAAACACAATTTTATTTTTAATTAATTGTGTAATTAACTTCGGAGATAATTTTTCCTCGCAGTCCGAAAACTCTGAGCGTTGAATCCAAGGTGTCACGCGAATTTGGCCCGGCAAACGCGACCCACACGTCCACGTGCCATCCCCCCCCCCCCCCCCCAATGCGTTCCCACGCGAAGCGTCACAAAAAATTACTTTTTAAGTTTCTTGTTTTTTTTCCCCCCGTTCATTATGTAGGACAATTCGTTGGAACTGTCGTGCGATTGATCATACTTTGTAAATACATATTATCAACGTTGACGACGATTTACGCATTGTTACCAAGAGTGAAATACGAGAAATTATTAATCGGTATGCTAACTTATATTGTCCAGATTGAAAATTTGAGTGTTTTTAAAGGAGCGAGCGAAAAAAAAGATGAGCGTGCTCGAGAATTTTATTTAATCGGGTTACCCGTAGATTCCCCGATCGGTTGAAATCTTCGCGGTCGACGAGCCGCGATGACCCTCGCGGGTAAAATAATGGAAACGCCGTGTCGCCCACCAATTTTATTGATCCCCGTGCGTTCGGCAATTTTAAACGCGGCAGCCGCGATATATCGGAGCGTTGCCGACGGGAACTCCTGTGATTCATTCGTGCGAGAGAGAATAACGATGATGTATTTGCGTGGGAGAAAAAAAAACCCCCCGTTTCTTTATATGTATTAACGCGTGTATATCGCCCGTTCGAGCTTTATAAATAATGGCGTGCGAAACTGCGACGGGCGCGACTGAGTCCAGAGTCTCGCGAGGAGAGCTCAACAGAAGGAAAGATAAAAGCGAAAGAAAAATAATAATAATAATAAATGAAAAAAGCAACGCAGTGACGACGTAAAAATATCAACCGTTGTGGTGGCGTTCAAAGATCCTCGCGACTCGACATCAATCATATTCCCCCCCCCCAGCCCCTTTTTCTCTCCCTCGTAAATTTAAAAACCGCCACAGAATGAAAAAGTAATTTGAAAAAAAATAAATAAAAAAAATGAAAAAAAAATTAACACTAATTTCCAATGTACAAAGTTAAAAACCGTAGACATATTAACATCTAATGATTATAGTGATTTCCTCAATCTCGCTTGTAATCTCGAATTAAGAGTGATCCGACGGAGACGAAACCGACGCGTCTGGATAACGATTTTTTTTTTGTGAATTTATGCGATTCAGATTCAGTTCGACGGCGTTGAAGGACGTACACGCTGATCTGTACATAAATTCGTCGCGGCCGGGTTTCGGACCGTGAAACGGAGGCTAAATAAATGCGACCGAGATTGTGAGCGGTGTTCCAGAATGCGTCGCTGAAATGCCCTTCTCGCCGTGCAAAACGAGAGAAAAAAAAATTAAGAACAAAAAATGTAACTTCCGGCCGGGAAGTCCTCGAAGGACCGCGATCCGGAAGCGTATCGGCTATGAAAAAAAACGCATAAAAAAAGAGAGAAAAAACCGTACACTGAGGACTGAATGAAACATTTTTTGTAGCTCGAAAAAAAAAATTTAGGTAGTTAAATTGAAAGGAACTTTGTCATAAATGAGAAATAAAGCAAGTTTTTTTGTAAATACGATGTTATTAAGAATGATGAAGAAAAAAAAATTCACATTATATATATATTATATATATAAATATAAATATTATAAATAATTATTTGAGGAAAAACAAAAAGAGAAAGAAAAAAAAAGACACAACCCAAGCGAAGTTAGATAATGGAGCGTGCGCGCACGCGCGTTTCGTAGGAAAGGAGTGTGCGCACGGGATCTCTCTAGCTAATAAACGTAATACTAAAATTTAGTCAATTATGAAATTACGATTGAAAACCAAGAGAATAACGAGGGACTAACGTGTTGCCGAGTTGGAGAGCAAGGAAGTCGAAGGATTTAGCAGGATTGAAGTTTTTAAAACTAAAATAAAGAAAGGCATGGAAACGTCGTAAAACTGTAAACGATTTTCTAAAGGCATATATATATTAGGGTGTTTCAAAAAAAGGCATTGTTTTTTAAATTTTTCTCCCACCTGTTTAAAGTACAGATTTCGATCTCAAATTGAACCTCACAAAAGGCGGTACCAAGCAAAAAATCCTAAGAGGTGCCGCATTCGACGGTTAACCCAAAAAATGCGGCACCTCTCAAACTTAATTGTCAGCGACCGTCTTTCGCTGGATTTTTTTATCAATTAATATATATAGTTCTATAGGGTGGGAGCTTAACGTTTTGCCATTTTTTGTATTAAACACAAAAGACTACAAATAAAAAAATTATTAAAAATATGTATTTTGGGTTCACTACAAAAAATTACAAAAAGTTAATCTCCCACCCCGTAGAATTATATATTTCGATCTAAAAAAACATTTCGCGAAAGGCGGTCGTTGACAATTAAGTTTAAAAGGTGCCGCATTTTTGGGTACAAACGTCGAATGCGGCACCTCTTAGAATTTTTTGCTAGAGACCACCTTTCGCGAGGTTCAATTTGAGATCGAAATCTAGACTTTAAAAAAGTGGGAGCAAAATAATTAAAAAAATGTCCTTTTTGTGAAACACCCTAATATATATATATTTTTTTGTTTTGTGATGATCGCTCTTCTGTTCGCCGTGCGTTAAATAATCATCGATCTTAATTGTCATTAAATTTGGTCGTGAATTGTGTATATTTATTGAGAAAGTTTGATATCTCTTCGGTACGAAGGCCAGCGATTGAGAGAGGAAGAAAAAAAGAAAAGGGGAAGACGATGGAAGAGTTCGAGTCTGAAGCAGGGCGCGAGCGATACATTCAACGAATTCCCGACCGTTTGATCGATTGATTATTATTTTATTACTGTCATACTATTTGTTCCCGAGATAATCACGTAAACGCGCAAAACGCGTGCAAAATATGTACATACACAGGCTGATGAAAAAAAAGTGAACACATACCACAGAAAAAAAAACAAAAAAAAAGAATTAATAATACAAAAGAACTACCGAACACATAAACACCGATACATTGAAACCAATACTATGTAATACCAGAGTTAACGAAATTGCGGCGCGTATTCGTTATGTAATGATATTAAAGTGAATGTAATAAGTTGTTTTATGAAAGCTTTTTCACTAATAAAAATTAGTCAAACATTGATGAAGCGACGTGGACGATCGATGGGTCGCCAATGAATTTTTGAGAGAATTAAAGAATTCTCGATTCCCGCTACGAGACGATAAATTCGACGAATTCGAAACGAAAATTCTTTTCGGTAGAATTTGCGCAACGTTTTATCTAATACTTTACAACAATTTTTCGTGGGGTAAACCCAAGAAATCTTGCCTTCAGGCCGTAAAATTAAATTAAATTGCTGCAAAGAAGTGTCACAAAAGGTTCTCAATGCTATCTATAGTTAAGCGTATGAGGTTAAATTGACTTCGTGTGCACTTCATCATTCGCTACGGAGGTGTGGACCGAAAAACGTTGAATTGCAAGGTTGTGCTTGGCTCCGGACGTCGCAATGGCGACTTTTTATCGTACTGTCACGTACTAATTTAACTATTTAAGTTTGCGCTTAACGTGTGTTGCAAACCACCGGGGTAACCAGAAAGACACATAGAAAATGTTTTCAATACTTTCGAGTGGGAATCGAACTCGGTCCTAATGCGTGACCTAAGGGTTAACTAAAGGACTTTGTAAACAAAATATCGAATTCGACCATAAGAAGCCTGGGATCGATATGCACGCTGTCCAATATCAACGAACACGCTGAGGCCGGTAAACAACCGAATTGCGCAGTCGCCGAGACGGCGTCACAAGTTGGCACCGGTGTTTTCTTTTTGGAATTAAAGAATATGGAATGAATTACCTAAGAATGACCTTGGATTTTGCATCTACTCGTTCGGGAAAGCTTCGGGAACATGTGGGAACACTTGTTTCGCGCGGGAACACTTTTTATCGAAAACTGCGAGAGGAAATGTAAGTACGCGTGCTACGCTCCTGCGGAGCTCTCGACATGCCGACGAGGAACGTGGCGACGCCTGGCGGCGGACTGCCGAATCAGCGCCGCGCCTCAACCATTCGCTGCACGCCGATGCGCGTAAGGATCTCCGCGTGCTTTCACGGTTCTGCTATCGGAAAACATCTCGGATTTTTACACCCTGCTAGGTGAAAATAATTGTTTGATTCACCTAGAATTATGATGAAAAATAAATACTCCTGAAAATGTTAAATTTTCCGAGAGTCTTGCAACATAAAACTCGCATATAATGTAATTGTACACATCGAGTTCGACTGAAAACGAAACTCGTAAGGTAAAGATACCAATGCTCAGACGGTTGAGAGCTTCCCCAGATTCCAGCAGTTATTAATTGGTGTTTAGAACACATTTAGTGTGAAAATAACTGAAACCAATGTCAAACTGATAGTTTCTAATATATTTACGCGAAACAATACTGAAGATAAGCTACGCAGAAAGCTACCCAACCCAACTTCCTCGAACTGTCCGATTATTGTGTCGCGTATGTACAGTAACGTTTGTCCCAATTTCCGGACACTATCGTCTGCTTTTAACAAAATGCACCAATAGAAAATAATTTAGACGTAAACCTCGTATAGCTTTTTTGCTTTGCGTCAAATAATGTTTGCAGATATGATTATAACTGTCAAATTGGATTTCCAACATTAAATTCGGAATAAATCAAACTTCCATAGACGTGTCCGAGCATTGGTACTCTTACCTTACGACAGAGCGTTCGATATGCTTGTCAACCTGCGTTGGTTTTCATGCCTCATTTTGTTACTCGGTACTCGATATCGCTCCGATATCGTTCCGATCAACCGATACAGATATCCGTCCTCAAACCCTTCAGATTAGTGTGTCGGCAATTTTTTTTTCTTTTGTCTTTAATCCGCACGTCTCGTGAGATGGCGATAAGAGATCACACGGAGATCAGTCACGGAAGAGCGCGCGATTCCTCGGTTATCGCGAGCGTGCCGCAATTAGTCTATGGAAACGCGAAAACTCTTGTATACAAACATTTGATGTGGATACTTTGGGTCGCGGTTCGTTTATATGATAACGCTCTGATTATCGTGACCGCGCGGTTCAACTGCATAGTTGAGTTTCTTTTAATCGCCGGATATTACTGAAGAGTATAGCCTTTCTCAACTGGGGTCAATTCGATCGGAAGATTAGGTGTATGCATGACTTCTACGTTGAATAAATTGCCTGTCGCATAAAAGTGCCGGTAAGAGCGCGACTGGTTCTTTTTCTGCTGTGCTAATGTTGAACTTGGATTGATTATTACCAACGACCGAGTCCATGATATCTATCCTCTCCACAAAATGTCCTTTCTCGCTTATATTATATACCGTTACCCTAGGCATTGACAACCTGGACTTTGAACTCGGGGGAAAAAAATCTTTAACCATGGAACGCGTACCTATGACTATATGTATTTGTGTGCGCAATTTGATGACACGGGACAATGAGGGTCATGGATAAAAAAAGTTAATTCATAAGCGCGTAGTGGTCGGAAGAATCGATTGAGATAACATTAATTTGAACTCATAGTGAAAATCTTTTTTACTTATCAAATGTAAAAATCTACCTTATCTTGAAGTTGAAAGAGTTTTTTGTCAATAAAAAAAATTAAATCTACGGATACTTGAAAATGACAACTTCTCAATATTTATAATTAATCAATAATTGATTGTTTTATTAAGGCGAGGAAGAAGGGGTTTCTGTCGATTTTTCGAACGAGGATTGGCGTTGTTAATATTTGAAAGTTTCTTCAAACGATTAATTAATTGAAACACATTTTTTTTAACAATAATTTAGTAATACTTCCTTGGACGACCGGAATCACCCTCTTGGCTTGACCGCAAAAATTATATGTGCAGAGAACAATGTGTTAAGTGCGATGGGTTTTAAACCACCCTGGTATTTATGCGTTGACCTGCAGCGGTCAGTATATGTTGATGAGAGTGAAGTAAAAGCATACAGATGAATGTTATTCATCATTGTCTCGCTGATTGCATAACCGTGCATGGTTATCGACAGGAGTCCTCCTATCGCTAGGCACATTGTCATTAACTTTTAAGAATTTAATTTAGTCGCTGCTCCGATTTGCACACGTTATAATACGCGATCAGGCAAGCGACATATGCGTGCCGTTGATCCATGGACTCCCGTCGAGTTCATGCACACATTTTACATATTACCTAATCGTCACAGATTCGGTTCTCACGCAAGCTTCAGGCCCGGGGCGAATGAATTCTTCCCGTCGCGAGGACGTAATCGACAGTGACCAATGATATCAACGCGGCCGAGGCACGCGTGAGAAAAAAATCGTACGTGCACCGACCCACGTAATTGTCAATGAAACGTACCAAAGTCCAAATCGAGTCGGAATTCATAACGTTACAAATAATTATGAAATTCAATAATAATAATAATAACAATAATAATAATAAGTTTTTCAGAACAGAAGTAATATATTGATTATCGTATAAATTTTCTATTTCAATTCGATTCGATTCGCAAGTTCCGTGATTTTTTATAGTAATTGGTAAATTTATGAATATTTTGTGGCCGGGGACAGTTCGTTTCTGCCGAAAATTTGGGTTTCAGACCCGATTCAATATAACACCGATTGAACGTGTGTACACGTCTGTGAATGTACACACACGCACACACTAAACGGGTCCTCGCTCTCGACCACTGTTTCCCAACGTGGTAGCCCGCTGATTTTCGGTTTATCAAACGTGACACCCGCCCTCAATGCACGTGATGCGTGGCTGACTCTATCGTGATGGCACATTTATTTTCTTTCCACGAAGAGCAAAGTTCTCGTAAATTCCCGAACCACTCATAAGGTTGCGATAATTTTTTTTTTTTTTTTTTTTTTGCTCAATCCTCATTTATTCACCGCCGCACAGCTGTTTATTCGCCGATTGCACTGTATGTAATTGCACCGTGGAACCCGGGGGGGGGGGGGGGACAGACTCGAGGAAAGATTTTTAAAAAAATGTTAATGTAAGTCCGTGATTGATAACAAAAGCAGCGAAACGCGCTACGAAGCCAAAGTTCATTATCGACAGATATACGACTGTCTGTCTGTCTTACCGCTGTCTCGAATAAATGCATGTTCACGGAAAGTTCTTAGAAGCCAAGGATAAGCTACGACACGGTTGCGCGGACGATTGATAGGGTGAAAGTGGTGAATACGGCTCACCTTGATTTGCACGGAAAACGAATGATACGTGGCCCTATTCATTCGCCTCCTTTACCCTGCATACCTACATTAAATATCTCTCTATAATATATAAAAGCCTCTGCGACGTCGCCACCGTATCGAGAACCGAAGGGGTCAGCTTCACCATGCGGAGAGGGAGGTTCGCTTTCTATGAAGATGACCCTTCGCCCCCCTCATCGTTAGGGAAAAAAAGGTTCGCTTCATTATACAGGAAACCTCTCCCCGTTGGGCGAAGCCGGCCTCCCCCCCCCCCCCGGTCTAAAATATACTAAGGCCCCTTAGAATATCAGGCGGGAGCCGATCGAGGTGGGAAGGGGTGGATCGAGGAGGGCTGATTATTCTAAGACCTCTTGGCGCCATGTCCCGACGACGATATTTTAAGTTTTTTTTATACACTTACCTATATTAATTTTTTTTTTAAGTTTGCTTAAAGTTCAAATTTTCAAAATCGATACATTTTCGGGGCATATTTCACCGAATGGAATCTGTGAGATGCCTGACTTGAAATTCGATACCATATTGTTCCAAAATTGCAACATGTTATGTTGAAGGTAAACAAATTGTATGTTCGCTCGGTACACAATAATTGTGAGCTTATCGATAGAAAAGTGACGAGTTTTCTTTCCAAGTCTTTTGTGACTAATTGCACCGATTCCGGGCCAGTAAAAATGCAAACTCCGAAGTCGTATGACATTAAGCTTTCGAGGCACGGTAGTTTATGATACTTCCTGCTACCTCACGAAAGCAATGGGTCTTTTTTTCGTATATCGGTTAATATAAATCGTATAATAATAACTTTTTATCTACCCAGACAAGAGACGGCAAGTTGACGGAATGGTACGATACACGCCCCACGGCACTTTTTTCTATCTAGGTATGATCTACATGAAATATACAACAAGAACAAAATTTCACCGATGGTGAATTTATTCATGCATTCGCAGCGCTAGATAAGCCAACGGCGAAACGTCAAGACAGATATTACGTCGTAGCGTTCAGTATTTTTATGCTACCGTAGTACGCATTCATTCGTCCTATTCTTCCTCCTCCCTGTCGTCTTCTAATTCTAATCGTGCAGCGTATAATGCGGCGCGATAGAGAGAACTCGTGCGATCGCGAAGCCGTTTCGTGGCGTGCGCACGTCGGGCGCGTTTTCCTTTTCAGCCCATTCTAACGATTCCGCATGTATCAATGCCTTGAAAAATTGCTGCTCTCTTGCACGGAAGGTCACTGAACGCCAATGAACTCCGGCGGAGAATCGGCCGTCTCTGGGTTGACAATGAATTCTGATTTCTGCATAATAGTCGGCGCCTCGTCGATTTCTTTTAATGAGTCTCGGCGAATGATCAAAGCCACCTAAAATGAAATGAGGACAAATTTTCGGTGCCTTTTTCTACAGTGAAAATTGTATCAATGAAGATGAAACTACATCAAATGATGTGTATTTAATATCATTTTTTTAATTTATCATTTAAATTTATACTTTATAATTAAAAAATTGTGTATCATTTAGAAAGAACCGTAATGATCAATCTGCAAATAGATGGTTCAGGTACCGTGCAAGATATAGAAAAATTGTCAGTACAATTTGCTTTGCCGTATTAAATTTTTTTTTTTAAATATTCAATACCTCCAAAAATATATTTTTATTGTTTTCTTATAAACAAACGTTTTCTTGGGTAATCAATACAATTGCGGTCGATACATACACGATTGGTGACCGTCGATCTACGGAAGAAGCCCGATATATTACTCATTACCGCTGTCTCCTCCCATCTCAAAAAAAAGGGTCTCGTGCCATTCGCCCGCAGAGTCGACCAACATCCTCTACGTTAGAAAATTTCAAACTCGACCAATGTCTATCGACATCGAATCGGATCAACTATCTGATTCAATGTCAGCGTTATGTTGCATTCCATCGATTCTCAATTAACAATTTAATTGTCACGCTCAAGCCTTGCCGACACTTACAAAAACGCCGAGATAAATTTTAAACGGCGCATGCCACAATGCCTTCCGCATGGATGCGTATACTTATAGTTCTCGTTTGAGAGAAAAAAAAAAAAAAAAAAAAAAAAGCATCACGCAGTCGCTGCGTGTGCCATCTCGGCCGCCGGTGGCTGGCAAAGACGGTCGTTTCTCGCGAGACTCGTCAGCGGCGGAGCTCGACAGAAATTGCTATATCGCCGCGCTGTTATGCGCTCCTCAATCGCAATTGAAATTTCCTATGTAGCCACGATGCGTGTGTCCGATGCGCTCCCTTCTCGCACGACGATAGAATCACGAAATAATATTCGACGCTTTCGATCACGCGATCGAACGACTACCGTGCTCTGTTTAATGATGAAGCTGATTATATAGTGTAACTCTATACGCGAGCGTGTGGCGCTTGGGCCGCATCCACGATCTCTCGCATCTCCATCGGCACCTGCAACGGGAGAGACTGCACAATTGCAATTCGTGCTCACGATGACGCTACGTTCTAGATACGGTGTATGGCGCGCTTCCTGCAACAGATTTCGCCCGCCATTCACTGTTGTACAGCTACGTTTGACTGCATAGAAGCCGTTAAAGTTCATTGGTTCATCAGACTCGGATAGGCTCGTCGACTTTCACGCTTCACCCGGCGATAAAATGATAATATTAAAAAAATGAGAAAATTGCAAAGCGGAATTTGCACTTTGGTCTTCCTGGATTTTTACTTATTTACATTTTTATTTATTTACTATCGTGTGTGGTTCGACGTATGTGGTAACAAGTTTTATCTATCCCGGACTCCCCCTGAACGTTGTTTGTATGTTTTCTCGCGTTATCGTCAACGGACGAAGCTCGCAGGGGGTCCAATTATTATTATTTTTTCTTAACGAGCGGGCCCCGAGCTATTCCCATCGGCTGGCCGTTCCATCGTTAAGACATTATTGAGTAAGTGAAGATAAGAGGTTCAGCGTAAAGTGACTTTGTACTTTGAGCGAATAATCGCGCTCACGGGTCAAAATATTACATTTATCATATACATGTGCGATGTGTAAAAAAACGTAGTCTTTCAGATTGGTAAATTGTTGCATCATTCGCGGGGAAGACGTCAATTTGCAACATACACGTGTCCAATCGCTCGAGCACTTTGTTTACTCTTGTCAGAATTGACAGAGAATAATAGTAAAACAAAGTCGGCGATGTAAAAATCATATAAACGAGTTTTTCGAATGAAACTGTTGTCTGGTAAAATGTTCGTAAGTCACAGAGTTTGTTCATAAACGTATTCATATTTTTGTTCGCAGAAAGAATTTTTTTTTAAATATCGATGCGAATCGACATTTTAATTCGGTGCAAATTTTTTACAAGCCGTGCTTTGCTTTTATCTCATTCGAGTGACTACGTAGGATAACGGATACACAGCTGTACCGTAACACTCATTTTTTGTCAACTACCCGGGTGTAAATCTGTCAGCGGAACAAACAAAATTTTATCAAGATGTTTTACATTTATTTTTTCCATTTTTCATAATTTTTTTTCACATTTAACGTAAAGTACGATGAAGGTTGGAGGAATTAATTCTAAATCCAATACCAAAAGTACATTTTATATGTAGAATTTTATACGTCTCTTCGAAAAGTTGTCGTGTTCTCGGATGTGACAGACAGGCAAACGGACAGATGGAATTGGAAAAATGCTTTTTTTCATTGCATTTTAGGACATTGTAATCTTTCAATCTGATCGATCGTTAATCTGATAGTTCAATTTTTACTTTCTCATCCCATACGAAGTATTTTTTTGTTTTTTTGCTTGAAATACATTCTCTCCTTACATACTTCGTATGTGATGAGAAAGTAATAAATGTGTATCATTTGCATCTCGCATAGTCACTTCGAAGAAGAATGTTCAATTTCAAAAATCTCAGCCGCACACGAAGACGTTAGTTTTTCCAAGCGCTGTAACAACATATTGCAAAAAACATATTTGCACTATGCACGTACTTAAATTCCGCAAGAAATACTCAAGATTACATTTTGATTGTTTTTATCTGACTCCGATTTGCTCAAGGTTCATTTTAATTCTCTGTGGGATAACGTAGAAAATAATCAAGAAAATAAATCATCCGCTGCCATTTGTAATTTCATAAACGCGGAACTTTCCGCTGTAGGATTACCAGTACTTCGCGTTTGTAATCATTGTAGTTTATTGTCTGGCAGTTTCTCGGGATCTTTTATTTAACATCAATTTTCACGTTCCGCCGATCGTTAGACAGTGCGTTAGTGGCTTCACCTATTTTGACAATATATTACATGTTCTGGAAACTTAGGTTCGAAGCGTTGCATAAGCTGATTCTTAAATATCGCGTATTGCCATGTACATTGAATGAACCATCGCCGAAAATATTCAGCGATTCATTTATTTTTGTTTTAATATTCAATATCAGAATTTCCCAAAACTATTAGTCTAATGAAAAAAATTCTATTCACTGCCCTCAATTTTGATAACGAAACAACAAAAAAACCCTGAGTTCAAAACCGTAATCTACGTGACCAAAACAAATATGTGCTGCATCATGTGTCGCAACCCGCTATTTTCCCATTCGCAATCCGAGCATTTATTAATGGTTTCACCTATTTATTGACAACATATAACATGTTCTGAGAACTAAGGTTCGAGACGTTGCATACGATGATAATTAAATATCGCGTATTGCCATCTGCATTGAATGTACCATCGACCGAAAACCTTCAGGCATTATTTTTGTCTTGTTTTAATATCCAACATAAGAATTTCCCAAAAGTATTGGTCTAATAAAGAAACATCTTGTCGCCAAATATTCACGACCCTCGATTTTCATAACGAAACAAAAAAAAGTCCCCTAAGTTCGAAACCGTAATCTACGGGAACAAAACAAATATCTGCAGCACCATGTGTCGCGACCCGCTATTTTTCCCATTCGCAATCCGCGTATTTGGCACGCTTTCAATAACGCTTAAACTACTTCTCCGTATATTTTCAGTACACCGAACCATCGGATGCATCCTATAGCTATGTGCAATTTACACGATTCCCGAGCGAACGTTCTATAACGCAATTTGGCATAGCTAAATCGCATCGAGTGAACGCTGTGACATACAAGTGTACGAGCGTCGCCTCGTACCTCTCGATCGTAGCCGAGTGCATCGTCGGCGTCGCACCGGCGAGTGCAGGCGAACTCTCCTGCGGCGTTATGTCGCTGGAGGGGAAGAAAAACTACAAATTCGTTCTATAGTGTAAGCCGAGGAAAAAAACGTCGGGCGAGATGCGCCCGTCCACCCCGGCAACCCAGTTGCGCGCACCTGTAAGTTCGGCGCGGTCCGAGCCCGCCAGCCGACGAGGTAATTGCGATCGAGCGACGTTACGGTGCGGCGTGGTGCTGCCCGCTGCGGCTGGCGTGTTCGCAACCGGCCAATGGGAGAGCTCCGATTGTGGTACGACTATTCTAGCCACTACCGGTGGGGGATTCTCGCGTGTTCCCTGTAACGACGAATGTATATACTATATACTGTATGTAGAGAAAACCCGAGAAGAATCGGCGCCGCAGCGAGAGAGCACACGCGGACTCTCCCGACCATAGAGACTGTCGATTCGTGGTGCGACACACCGCTGCGAAATAGTCGACCGGTGCGCCGCGCAGCGTCGCACGGAGGTTTTTCCAACTAAAATACCTCGAGCCAATGAAACTCTCCTGCTGCCTCTACGCTTTATTTTTCTCTCTTTCGTATAATTCTCGTTAACAGGAACAAAATCTTGTACACAGTTTCGAAGATCATTGATGACGAAATTACGAGCAACATTTCGAGGCGCAACGGCGCGCGATTAGGGGTGAAAAATAAATACAATCGTGTACCGAGCGCGATATTTGAACCGTTGCGATCGCCCCGGCGCGTCGTTTTCTCCCCCACTCTCCGAGGCGTTGTGTGCCTCCTCCTCTCTTGATATAAGCTTCGAGCCCGGAGCCGTCGGGCCACCTTTAACGCAACGAGGTAGTCCGTGATCGACCGTACGTACGCGCACCTCTGTTGATCCGTCTGTCCGTCTGTCCAGCAGCTCGTTTAACTGGGATTTTCGCTTCGAATTGAACACACCCGTGTCAACTATCAGCCGCGTGAGACCGCACCGAGCAGCTCGTCGACAAATAAATTCGTTCCTTCAGTGATCGTCGAAGAGGAAGAATTGTTGCGAGACCGGAGAGCGTGCTTTATTACCGGGAATTTAACGAACATTTTTACCATCGAAACGAAACGTATGTTCGTACGTACGCTTCACCGCTCATAACCGTTTCGTTGCCGATACATTGACTGTCGGTTAACGTGGTGAGGAAACTTTTTTTTTCTCTCGAAGAACATACACGACGAGGAAGTGAACGTTCGTACGGCACACCACGACCAGAGGACCCCCAAAACATCGACGAACGAACGTCGAGCTTGTATCTCAGAGAATTAAGAACCCGAGAGGCTGAACGAGTAACACAGAAATTGTGCCATGATGAACTACGGTGAGATGACGGTGAACAACGTCGAGGACAGCAGGTCAGTGTTATTTCTTCCGAATTTTATATCTATTTATGAAAATATTACTAAGCAATGAATCATCGTATCGCGGCTACACAAATTCTCGCGTAAATTTTTGTCGAAATTTTATTTTGGGCGAGAAAAAAAGTCTCGATATCGCATATATTCGTATAATATATATACGTTTATAAATAATATATATAAATATCATAGTTTCGTCGGAAATAATTTTGAGCAAAAGAAAAATTCGTTTGGGTATTCAGTTAGATTTTTTTTTTCTGGCCAACGAAATTGCACGCGGACGATGGTCCCGCTAGGTTTCGGGTTTGGCCGTCTCAACGCCCCGCTAGAACCAAACACGCCCCTCCCTCACGATCGTGACCGCGTTCGAGCGATTCACTCGATAATCTCCTCCCGTCGTTGGCATAAATGCACCTCGGATAATCGTTTATTAAAAGATAAAGAAAATAAAATCATGTTTTACACACGTCGGCCACGTTCCGAGACGTCGAGCTCGACATCTCGGAAGGTTTTTTTTTCGTCCAACAATAACCTCCGTGGTGGTGGAAATATTTTTTTTCGTCGCCAGGAAGCCTCGCAGCGGCTATGTCACGCGTTCGAGGTTGTCATAACGACGAGTCAGCTCTTTTTTTTTTTCGTTGCCCACTGTTGTTGCGTTGTCTCTGACAAAAGACGCGTACCAAAATAAAGGAGGCAGAGGCGACTGAACAATGTTTTTTTTTTCTCTCGCTTGGGCCACTCTCGGTCGTCGTACGAATATATCGTTGGGTAGAACAAAATGTCGAGCTCTCGATCTATCGGGCGATTGGGCGTGTAGAGTTTAGTCGCAGTAGCCCTTGGCCCAAATACGATTAGTCGAGAGAGTCGTGTGTTAACATCCGTCGCGAGCGTTTTCGTCGTCCCCTCTAGCAGCGCACTTCGAACAGAGAGTGCGGTGTACTCTCGTTCTCGAAAAAAGAGAGCTCTTTCCACGGGCTAAGAGAGGAGAAAATGTCGATAAAATCAAAAGCTCGAATTTGCACCACGCAACGAATCCGCGGACGATGCGCCAGGCAACTTGAGAATGCTTTAAAGATAACGACGGTCGGGCGCTTTGGTTATTTGAATATTACGATCGACGGCAACGAACCCGTTGTCTGCCATAAATGATATATTTAGGACACGCCTAGTCGACTGAGCTACGCTTAGAGATGAACCTATAGATGAGCGATTTTTTTTCCCGTCCACACGGAAACACTCAAACAATTTTTTTTATTTATTATTGTTAAATACTTTTATTAATAAATGTATCAAATATTTATTATTGAATGGAATTTAATATACCAGTTTATGCACGAAAATGTCCGGTACCAGTGCATTAAATTTCATACGATTTTTTTTACAGTGTATACCGAACACCTTTGCGAAATGAAAAACAAAATATCGACTGCTCAGAAACAGAAAGGCATACAAGCCACCATCTAACGTCTAAAACGATGTGGGATACGCCCTTCTGTCTGTTAACAGACTCTATTACTTTGAGGGGGAATGAGCGTACAAAAAAAAATTTGAATAAATTCTCAAACACAAACGTCGAAGCCCTAAAGGTGGTGCAAAAATTTCGTAATGATTCGTCGAGCCGTTCAAGAGTCACAGAGCTCTAGCGAGATGGTAAGGATCATTTTGTTTGTTCGAAAGAGACTCGCTTGTTCGTTCAAAGTCCCGTATCTTTTAAACGGCTCGACGGATCGTTATGAAATTTTTTCTACACTTTCGATTCACACATATGTTCGAAAAAAGGTTTTCTCCAATTGTTTAAAAAATATTTTCATAAATCTGAGAGCTTTTTAAATTTATTGTCCTAAAAGCGTTCGATTTGCGCAACTTCCGGGAATTGGTAAACGGTAAACGGAACATTACGTTTTACCTGCGTCAGATGGTACTTACTATGTAAGCATGGAGGCGGAAAGTATCGTCGAGCGATAGCGGGAAGCCGGTGGACGCCGAGTGCAACGTTTTTTTTCACAACAAACGCCGCCACGATAAGGCTAGCATATATATCGATAACGAGAATTGGTAATGTTCAGGGCTTCGCCGGCTAGTTGGAAATCGCAGTTATCGCGCCATCGGCTTCAAGCGCTTATGGCGATAAGCCGACTTATGACAAGAAAATCATAATGTCGTGCATTTAAGCTTCCTAACGTAAAATGTAAAAGTCATGAAAAAATTCAATTAAATTGAAAAACTAACTTAACAATTTTTTTTTTGTAATTAAATTCTACAAATCGGTAAATGTCGTTCTAATGCCATGCAAATTTGATTAGCCTCAATCGGAGAACTCGATAAGATACGAGGCGCGCACTTCGCTCATTTCTACCGCTTCTTCGCGCAATCGAGATCGCCTACAATCCCGAACGGCGTGGTTTTTTCTTCGTAGACGAAGTTATTCGTACGCGAAACCTCTTTTTATAAAAATGATCAGGTGAGAATTTTTCTATAAATACCTAATACTAATAAGAATAATAATATATTAACGTACGATTCGCACGTAGATAACAACTGAACATGTAAACGTTGAGAGATGACAAAAAACTTCTAAATTTCTGTAGTTGTAAAAAAAATTATAACAGATTAAATACCGCGTTGCATTAATATAATAAGTTATAATTTAATAATACAATCCGGGGAGAAGTGGTTTGTGTAAAAGGGGAAGGACCTCGTATAGATGGAACGTACATGCAAAACATAAAAATTATAACAATATAACATAAATACGATTTTACGTTTGTTAGAATCGGGATTTTCCATCGTGGCATTGTCGGACATTACGGGTCTTACAGGGATGGTCGTAAAACCGTTTCGGGAAATATCACCCGCCCGAGTTTTTTCCACGTACCGGCTTAAGGATAATCGCAACGGTACCGGTTATTCAAATTTCAGAATTTGTTTTACAAATTTTTGCAAAAAAAACAAACGAACACTAGGACACCTACACTGGAATCAACAAGTGTGTCCTCGACGCGAAAATAATTAGAAACGATTCATTTTGGAAACGTTGACCTTCTATTTATACGGTTACATGCGGTGTTTAATTTCGCACGGTTAGATCACCTCTTAGGCCCGCAAATGTTATTCGCTTCTGAAGAATGACTTCGCACTTTGCAAAAAAAATACCTCATTAAATGAATTCGAAAAATTTGCTGACTGGCCCATAGGTTAGTAGAAAAATGTTCTCCCTCAATTCTCAATATTTTTTTGTGAGTAAACAATGGAAGAATATCATCGAAAGCTAACAGTAATTAATCGAAATCGGGAAAATCTTTCTTTCGCTAAATTATTACCTTGTAGTAAAGAAATGCTATGATGATCGAAAAAAAAATGAACCGTTTTCAATAATTTTTTTTCTCATTATACACATTACATCTTTCCCAATATGTAATCTCGCTACACGTATAACAACGTCGATTTTCCTCGATGGAATCTTAAAAAATGACCTTCCCAAATTAACTCTTATTAAATTACTGTCCCAATTCGATGCTTATTTAATTATTTTCTCAGTTTAATTCACCATTTGATTAATACAATTAATAAATTAATTCTACCCGCGCGCCACCCAACAGATGGAGCGCGCGAAATTCGATATCCTTGCGGAATTCGGACTCCTCGTATCGGTCGGTGAGCCCGTGCGCTACTTACAATTAGGCACGTTACCGGCGGACTTGCCAAGTGACCGCGTAGAACGCGTCTTCCCCACGAGCGGACCAAACGGACTTTATTACACGCGCCAAAATAATGGGTCGAGAATGTCGGCGAACAACGCCCACGGGATAGTAAGCGCATCCGCGTGTCCTCGTCTGACGCAGTGAACTCCAAAAATTTTGCACTCTCCCGAATCGGCTGCCGGAAATTAATAATAGACATTGTGCTGCATAGAAAATAATAATCCCGCGCGCTGCTGCGTCAGCGCGGGGACCCGGCAGCGACTCGACACTCGTCATAATAGATAAAACTTCAACTCGCCGTTGCATCAGTCGGCGTGACTGTTCCATCGAAGATTAGAAGGTTCTCGATAAAAGATTGCCGGTGACTCTTAAAAACGTGTAAAAAAATTAAATTAATTGAAAAAAAACTTGCATAGCTTTCTCCATGAGAAAAATTCGTTGATCGAGTTTGGCTTCCTCATATAGGAAGCTACGTGAAAGATTCACTTTGCAGCCTTTTTGACTACTTCCAGTACTCTGACATAAATATCTCAAAAAAATCTTTTTTACGTAAACAGCTTCCTCTATGAGAGAGGAAAAATAAAATAAAATATTGTAAAATGAGTGATCTTCAATTTCCATATCGTTGCCGGTCCGATGCCTCGCGATGTTACGAACATTCCGAAGAAAATAAATGTTACTTTAATAAACTTTCACTCTTTCTCGAGCTGCGGCGCCCGGCGGGGGGGGGGGGGGGGGAGGAGGCTCTTAGACTGTCGGTCGTGCCGTGAATTTGCCGAGCTTCGTGGCTCAATTTAAGTACGCGGTGCTCTCTTCCGTGGAGCCACTACTTTTTACTCGATTATACCCATTATTACGATAAAATATAGAGTATGTAAACGCGGCGTTGTGCTCGTAGCGTTATATATCTCTTACCTCTACGAATTTCGTTTCTAAGACGTCTTTGCTTCGCGTTCTTCTGATACGCTTCTGCCACCGGCAACGATTCGTCCGATCCCAGCAATTGCCCGAACGCCCAGCGCTCGATTACCACGTTTACACGCGCTTCGTAATCGTAACGAATAATTAAACGATTTCGTCGACGGATATTATTAAAGTAATTCCCATTCCGGCGACGTGTTCGTTGCAGTTATAGAAATATCTGCTCTGCCACAAATACAAAGGTAAATCGAAAATGTAAAAAGTTACCATTTTTTTTAAAACCGTAATCTCTTGTTCAGGAACTCCACTATTTGAAAAATATATTATATATTATATATTGACCGGTTAAGTAAATATATATATTTTTAAAAAATGGTAACGTTCACGTTCGATCGGCAAGAGTTACGAATGCTTAACGCCGTCCTTGCCTTTCTTGGGGTGTTGCGTGCACGGACTGAAGCTTTTACATCGTATGCATTACGTCATGTACGCTAAACAATCCAAGCAAGTGATATATAATGTCGCGTCATTGCATTCCCGAGTCGCAGACACTTGTCTCGCGACGCTTCAATATACCTATATAACAAATTCCTACTAATATACGTCGTCTAAAGAGGTGTATATATATGTATGCATATATATGTATGCATATATATGTATGCATATATATGTGTGCATATATATGTATATATATGAATATATGCGCATACGGGCTATGTAAAACGACGATGGAACCTTCCGGAACATGTAGTGCTGTGCTATCTTATCATCATCGGGTGAGCGAATTGATTGTAGCAATTTTGTACATACGTCGCGGTTCGGACAACTAGCCGTTGGGAGTGCGGCGAAGGGGGGGCTTTGATGCGCAGTTCGCATAGCCCTTTCGCGACGTATAAAATATTTAACGATCAACTTTGTTTGCGACTATTTTCACACTCGACGAAATCGATCTAATCGGCAATCTCTTGCAACGAGGATTTCCGCGACCTTACCCGGAAACTAGCAACGCGAACTGTTTCGAAAAAAATAAACACAAATTTGCCAGTTTCGAAGCAATAAAATTGAAAATTAACAATTTGAAAAAAGAAAAAGAAAAATTGGCGTTGGCCCTACTTGCCTGTCTATTTACGTGTAAAAAATGTCCGGTAAAGCAAAATACCCGTGTAATTGAGAGACTTACGTACGGTTCGTCGAGGAGACGACCCCGAGCTTCGCGAGAGGAAGCCGGTGCAACGCGGGTACGACGACCGCGGAATGTTACCTTCATGTAATTGTGATAGTTCGCCAGGTATGGTCGAGGAATAAATTGATAAATTATAAAGTCCAAATGATTTAATTATGATTTATTGAATGAGTGAAGGAAAGTGCACGTCACAACGGTTGGGGACTTCGAGATGAACTGAATAAAGGGCCTGACGAAAGCAGGGCCCTGGCCTATTGCTGCGCGCGACATGATATTCTTACGCGCGATAAGACGGCCGCTGCTCGGCTGCAGCGGCTGGACCGCTACCGTGAGAGCGTTAGCGTTCGCACGGAAGGTGCTGACGGTACAGAGATTAGCGCGGATGCGATTAAATGTTTTAACCTGAGTTTCCTGTGAGCAGAAATGCTAACTCGAAATACGGGCCGTCACACAATCTGTTGACGTTGTATCAAAGTTGCTCTATAGGCGCTTTGCCTACGGAGAGCAAAATTACAAGACAAGACAAGGAAAAGTTGTTGAAATGACACAATCGATATAACGCTGTTTTAGGCGCTGATCGGGCCATATGGCTGATGTGCCATATTTACCACTTTAACCATATTCATCGATTCTACCTCGACTGCATATAACTATATTCATACGTTATTCCTCGCGCAGCGATACATTAC
Source organism: Ichneumon xanthorius (assembly GCA_917499995.1). Taxonomy (NCBI): domain Eukaryota; kingdom Metazoa; phylum Arthropoda; class Insecta; order Hymenoptera; family Ichneumonidae; genus Ichneumon; species Ichneumon xanthorius. Next base: position 18,064,430 of record OU824202.1, on the reverse strand, counting down.
GCAATAGATAACGTAACACAAGAGTGATAGGGAGAAGTTACATTGGACACACTCAGAATTCTTTTTATACAGCTCATGTCACCAGCTGGTCGCGAGATGAGTGATTTCACTTTTTTTTTTTACATCCCACGTCATCAAAGAGGATATCCAATTCAATGACCAATTGAACATGTATGTCGTGGCAACTTTTTCTATTTTCACGTTGGGTCTAGCACAGCATCTAGAATGCTCGAATTGACAATTAAAAATGCAGGATGTTTTCTAGTACGAACTGCAAACAACCAAATACTAGAATCTTAAAGAATAAAAATAAAACGGACCCATTTTTTTAAGTCGGGTGTTAATTCCTCTAATTCTCTAATTAATTCTCTAATTACACCTACTTTTCGTAAATCGTGAAATGATTCAAACGGCGTATTTAATACAAATAAATATATATTCAAGAGACAATGCAACATTTTATCTTGAAAATAATCAAACTCAAGTCTTTCACAACGGTAAAGGATTCATAAAAGTGGACTTAAAAGCGTTGCACTAAAATAATTTTTATAGCGGACAATCATTGAAAGTAAAGGTAAAAATAACAAATGACTATTGCTGGAACTCGCCGGCGATAACGACAATCACCGAGATACTCGTCTTTGTCGTCAATCCGAACAGATTGCTGAATCTATTCCACAAATATGTCGTCGTTACTTCCGCAACGAAATTCTCCCCCTACGGCAATTTAATGCGACACTTCGGGAAACCCGTTTCTCCGAAAGTAGAAGACTGCCAAACTCAGAGTCGCCTATGAAGGATTAATAGATACAGGAACAAAACCTACGACATAACGGCGTGTCGATACGCTTATAGCAACACTGTATAGTCGTTGATTAAAATACCGGTGAGTCGGAAGTTCGATGGTTGGGAACGAAGGTTCCACGAACGGGGAAGTCGTTTCGTCGAGAAAAAATAGTCTTTCGTTTTACAAGGTGAGCTATTTATAGAGGAATTAGCGTATTTTAATACGCTAATTCCTCGATAATACGAGCAATTATTTCTACGAGTAATACGAGGAATTATTTCTACGAGTAATACGAGGAATTATTTCTAATATCTAATAAACGCCGATTGGCGCATACGCGCTCAGCTTCGGACGTCCCATCCATAAATCGTCGGCTAAATTTCATTGCGCACCTGGCTCGTCAAGAAATGGAAATCAGTTTGTGCTGCGCCGGCAAGATTTCTTGTCTGTCTCTTGAACTTTTGCCTCGATAAACGAACCGGTAATACTCGCCCGAACGTCCTCGACGTGTATGCAAAAACCGTTCCGTCATGTCTGGTCATTAAACTCTTCCGGACGTCGATAAAATTTTTCGAACGACTCTACTGCAATTTAAAATTTATTCGCAATAACAATAAAAAAATTGTTCGTGTGGTAAAAAAAATGAAAAAAATAAATTGTCTTGAATTTTTTTTCGAACTTGCACCGTTCGATTAAAAAAAAATGTCGATGCTTTAATTCGAGAGAGTTTGACCCAGCGATTACGGAGCGACGGCGCACGGCCTACGAAAGAAATCGATTATCGAAACCGAAGACCACGCGACCCACTTAAACTTCGAATTTAGGTTACGGAATTCTAATCCACTGGTAGCGAGTCCCGTACGAAGATTTCTGACGAGTCACCGTACAGTAGAAGAGCGTCCCAGCTGGGCAACCTGTTTAACACTTTCCTCTCGCGGCCGGAAGCAAATACGAGAATTATGGAGAAAAGAAAAAAATGACATTTTTCACTTGCAACGAGGTGAAAGATATCGGGTGACTAAAAGCAGACGGACGTATTTTCTGCGCTTATGTATGTAAAATTCGCCTTTCTGGTTTTCTGGTCACTATATGAAATTATTTTTTTCATTATTAAAAATCAATACTGCTAAAAATATCCCATCAACAGTTAAACCTTCGAAGTTTAAAATTAATTGTGAACTCGATTTCGTAATAAATACAACGCGCAAAAATAATTAAGCCCTTTGATAAATCGATTTAAAAAACTAAGACTGAGACTAAGACTAAGACTAAGACTAAGACTAAGACTAAGACTAAGACTAAGACTAAGACTCAGACTAAGATAAAAATTACAATTAAAAACTCGGAAACTGATGAGAATCCTTAAGAGAAATGTATCGCAAGTCATCGTGAGAGGCGCGTTGACTTGCGACAGAATAAGGATTCGACTCAGAAAAAAAAAAAAACAGGTTGCCGAGCATATCAATCGGCTCGTGTGCGTAGCTGGTATCAACTGTGCACACGACACAGTGTGGTTCGTTGCCGTGGACGAGGACGGAATCGATCGTGACTGGTGAGGAGCTCCGCGGGAGATACTAGCCGCGTACGAGGTAAAAGTAGAAAGTCACGATCCGTGTAACGTTCCTGTACGACTATACGACGATGCCGAAGAGAGGTTTGTGCTCGTCGATAATGCAACGGGCCGGTGTATGTGTTTTCTTGGTCGGAGGAGAAGGTGGTGCTGCTAGCGCTGGCCGTCGGGTCAGAACCAGGGGTGTTACGCGATCGAGTCCACGAGCTCGTCTATAACGTACCCCCTTCGTCCCTCAAATCGTCGAGGCACTCTCGCGTAACCTTGCCTTCGACGATAACGTAATTACGTTATACGTGACACGAGCGTAAACTAACAGGTTGGTAGAACGTTTCAGAAATATTATAACGACCCAATGAGCGAACAACTCGGCGTGTTTCATCAGTCGAGCGGCTCTGATTGCTACGAGCATTATGATGAAGTTTTATCGAGGCTGTGATTATAGCTTGCTCGACGAAAAAGAAAAGCATTGCGTCCTGCATTAATGAACCATCGAAAGTGATTGATGGCGATCTAAAAAAATTGACTAACTGTCGCAGACATAAGAAATTGAAATTTCCTAAAAAAAAAATGTTATATAATTTGACATTTTTACGGACAAAGTTTAATAAAAAAATTAATATAATTTCAAAACTGAAAAAAAATGTATAAAAGTCAATTAAAATTACTTTAAAATAAAATATCATTAAACCGTAAAAAAATTTGTTTACAAAAATATTTTCGATATATCACGCAACTTGTAATATTATTATGAGTATACGACTCTTCCAAGTGCCATTACAATTGTTTGGCCCGTTGATAAATAAATAAATAAATAAATAAACTTGTAATTCCCAAAGTTCCATATGAAGTCGAAAAAACAGAAAAAGTCCAAAATGATATGTAATAACTAAAAGACGATTTAAAACAAAAATATATACATATATATTTTTTTCATGCTATCCGCGAACGAGTAACGCTCGAGTCATTGACATCTCTTTATATCGACGTAATCATCGATGACCGGAAGACTTTCCGCCCGATTATGCGCTTTTGCCTATTTATTAGTCCTCTGATGTTGAATGGACAATGAGAAAGCTAAGATATTCGATTATCCGGATCGAGGAAGTAAAACGATCGCGCGAACGCTGCTGTTAACAATGCCAGGGCAATTTGATAAGCAAATCGATACATCTTCCTGAATTCCCTTCCTCACCTCGTCACCGCATTTTAGCCCACTCTCTCCCTCCCCCCTCTCATTGTTCTCATCCGTCTTATATATTTGCTCGTCGACGTTTTACTCTCGGATCGATGAGTCAGCGCATAACTTTGATGTATAAGTTTGCATCGTTATCGCGCCAGACAACGAACTAACAACACAGATGGATTGCATTAGCGAGATTTTATGGAACGGCAATCCATCGCCGTCGCGAATCGCTCAAAGTGCTTGCAATCAACGCTCTTTTAATGCGAATAACCTTATCGTTCATACGCGCCGCGATAGAGCGTGTTGAATTTTCGATAACCACCCACGTGGTGTCCATTCCCAACGGTCCGGCACTATCTTTGTGCCGACACCATCATACATTTTATACACTAAATAATAATAATAATAATAATAATAATTTAATAGTAATAATAATGTTGGGAATGCAAAGCATCCGACTCATTGGAACCCTACAATACCGTTCGGCGTGCACGCGATATGGGCGGATCCATGAATATCTCATGAATCCTGTGTTAATAAATATCGCAATATTACAGATTAAAGGCCTGCGTGTTTTTCTTACCTGCCCAACTAATAATAATAGTTGAAAAATTGAATGCGAAGCAACCTTGATATTATCGTCACTTGTCGAAGAAGCTATAATAAGTTCTTAGGTATTCCCGGAAAGGTCTCAGACTGTCCAGAACCGCTAATGGTGCGACTAATGAATTCACTGCAATTTAATTTAATTAGTGGAAATCCCTGACGATTGTGCGTTTACAAAAAAAAATGATTTTGTAGCAGCAAATCCCGAGTTTCAAGAAAGAAAAAACAATTTGGCCAATTAGCCTTTGTATTATTTCCATAGTCGTCGAAATGACGTCAGAGCCTCGTTTGTCTCGGGAAATTAGCCAGGAACAAATATTATCCTGCGTGTACTCCTAAGAGGTTCAAGGTTCGAGACCGAGCGAGATTTCGTTTCTCTCGTCTTTCTGGTTTCGTTCGTCAATTTATTTTTTTCGCTCAAAAGTCTGCGGCAAACGCTCCGATGCGTCGATGACGTGCACACTGTACATATATATTTCCTAAAATAACGGTGCGCTGGTTTAAGCTCCGGCGTCACGGTCGCGTGCGATACGATGAGGAAGCGATGAGAGTGTTGTCGACCTCTCACTCGACGCTGGTACAGTAAAAGTGCCAGTGGCTGCACACTTAATATGGAGCTTTATAAGGCCTAAAAAAAAGCGTTTTTTCAGGATTTTTTTAGGAGGGAAAAAACAAGTGCGCCCAGTGAATTTAGAGGAATATTTTAATGTATATATTTGAACTGTAAAAACTTTTTTTAAAAATATTCTGGAAGATCATTATAACGAGAATTATTACAGAGTCATCAGCGGTCAATTACGCAATACCGCGCGATAATTCTCGACAGGGTACATCGACATCCCGCTCGGTAGCTCCAAAGATCAAAGAGCGAATTTATTGTAGCGTGAAGAGTGGCGTGAGAGTAGAATTTATATATATATAGGTATATTACATCATAGTGTAGTATAGTATATTATATACTATATTTCGGTTTCATAATAAGAAAAGGGATGATAATGAACGTTTCGTGACCCCAGTTATTATTGCAGCTGCAGTCGGGGTCAGTGGGTTCCAGGTTGTTTTGCATATCCTCCGTTACGATTACCATATTATGCATACATTTACGCATATAATTACATCATATTTTTAACGGAAAACAGCAAGTACGTACAAAAATCAATGGCTATCAAATATAAGTACAATATTTTTTAATAAAAATATAAAAAATAAAAAACAACAAATAGCTTACAAATAAGTAAAAAAGTTTGAAATATTAAATTTAGTTTATGAACTAAAATTTTATGAAGTTAAACTCCTTTAATTTTATTAAAATTTCTTTGTTTGTTTTTTTCAATTTTAATCAATGTTTTCGCCGAGGATACATTTACGGATAATCCATCGCGATTAACGTAATCAGCTGTTTTTTTCGATCTTTTATTTCGTTCTTATTCTTTGTTGTTTGTTGTTTTTTTCGCAATTATTCCAATCGAAGTCGCGTCGGTTCGATCGACGAGCCCGCCCCGATCGATCGCGAATGAACGACCTTTGATCGGTCGAGCGAGCGTGCAACACTCTCTCGCGTGTAGAGAAAGAGTCGGGCGGCCGGGAGGCTATCCGAGCGTCGTCTTTTTTCGAATGGAATTCTCGGCACGGGCCTCGGTGTCTTCTTCGCTGAGAGTCCGAGAAACGATCGCCGGTTCGATCCGGTTCTCGGCTCTGGTATAATGTCGAGTGTCTCCCGTTTCGTCTTATCTCGTCAGCCGCTGCTGTACATCGCTGATCGGTGCCATTGACATGGCAAACCCGACGCTATCGCTCGCATATTGAGACTTGATTGACACGTTCCTGCACTACAACTCGTTTGTCACTGACTCTTTATATCGCACGACCAGAACAACAGTGTAACAATTTGTACGGCAATCCCATAAAAGATCTTGCACTGTTGTTTTCGGGATGCGATCTAATCTTTACTCTCATTGTTTCTTGCCAGCAAAAAACAGTGTAAATCAATTTGAAACAATTCCGACGTGCTCTCTCATAACCACTGCAAATCCGTGAATTATTTCAATATTTTTCGAAAATAATTTATACAAGAAATAAATATTTCGCACTTTATGTTGTTTTAAGTTTAAAAAGTTAAACATTTTTACGTCACTGGCTTTTTTATTTTCTATCTAATATAATGTATATATTTTCTCGATGGGCCGATGCGCCTATCGGGGTGGAAAGAGAATTTCTACTGTATGGGATTTGAAATAAACACGGGATGAAAGACAATCCGGTGTGAATTTATTGGCGAGTCGCAAAGAACGTTGTGATTTCTGCGGCCACCCACCAACGCATGTAGAAAATAGCCCTTTAGCGTCTCGATTGTCCGCTGGTTATATTCATCAGAGGCTCTCAAAGCCGGATGGTGAGTCGTAAGCTCAAGTTCGAACTGAAGTCTGTGCTTCAGTTTTGGCTCAAGTTTAAAGTTTAAACATGTGTTAACATTCTTTTCTCAAAAATATGCTCCAGCTTCTGCATAAAATTTTACAAAAATATTTTCTCAAGTTCGAACTTGAGGTTGCAACGGCAATAATCGAAGCACGAGTTCCCCACGCGATTCCAACAAGATCTGAACGATCGATCGATTATCCCTGGCTCGAGCTCGAGCCAATCGTCGTTAATTCATCATCAGTGTTATTGCTATTTGTATTTTTATTTTATTAATCGCGATAGATAGGCATCGAATCTCCCAATTGACAATATTCGCTATTGACACGGAGATCGATCTGTCGATCTCTGATATCAATGACTTAACACTGTAGAAGGCGTGTTACTAACGATCCGATACGATCATTCGAGTCGAGTGGTTAATCGATCACGCAGAATTCTCGTGGCGTCGAGAGGCGACGCGATTTTAATCTTCCATGAGGAAATTAGAGCCTCTTATTCTCTCTATTTTATACTATGCAATGTCCCGTTTGCGATTCTCGCACCTAACACGAACGCGTTGCATACGAAAATTCCCGATGATTCATGGATCGCAGAAAAGCGTACTGAAGCGATACTTTTCTGTTGGTAACGCACCAAGGGACGATTAGACATGCTCGGGCATATATGTTATAAAAGTGAAAGGCTCAATCTGTTGGCCTGCTGCACATATTTCGACTGGGCTGACGTACATTTTAACGCCGCTACGTCACACGCTTCCGGCGATTAAATAAAACTTGCTATTATTTTTCAAACCTCAAATCTTGGAAGGATTAAGGGTGAGGGCAGAATTTACAGGTGATGGAGGTTCGGAACAATCGATTGTTATGACATTTTGTTTTGAGGGTAATTTTGTAATCTTTTTTTCCATATCATTGTGTTATTATTGTATATTGTAAACTGTTCGACGAATCGTTTTAAAATTTATTTCAAGCGCTGGGTGCATCGACACCATTGATTGGTGGATTTTTTTTCGTTTTTTACATAGACAAAATATATATATGAAAAATATATTCGTAATAGCTTAATTTCGCTGATTTAGTATTATTAATATGTTTAAAGTAAATGAGTATATGAATTATTATATCAAAATAATATATTGATAATATAAATGTCCGAAAATTTGCAGAAATCTATTTTATATATCACAGATATTTAAAAAAAAGACACGTCTTTTTTCATGCGTGTAGACTCGACAATAAATTGAATAATTACTTATTAATTCTCAACAAAACTTATCGCCCCCCGAATACGCCCTACAAATTTGATAGTGTGTAATTATGTCCCTTGGTAAATACGTCATTAGCTCGAGGTAGTAGAATTACCCACAGCCGTGGACCCTGAAAGGTAAACAAATCCGTAAAAAAAAATGAATCTCCTCGATAAAAATAAAATGATTTTACAACCACTTCACAACTGCCACGGTACGCGTAGGTGATCGTCGAATCGGAGTCCGCACCAGATAGAAAAAAGAATCTAGAATCTCTAAAAATAGCCGAACGTTCCGTTAGAGAGGGCTCGATGGCTATCAAAAGATACCGCTCTTCTCCCATACTGTACATCATACCGTAAGTGTCGTATACGATTTATTAATAAATCTCAAGGCGAGAGATCCCCCCCCCCCCCCCCACTCGGTCTCGGCTCGAACGAGAACAAGAGGACGCGACACGTGTCCAGGCTTGAACCTGAAGCGTTAATTTTTTCTTCTTTTTTTATCTTTTTTTTTTTATCTCCAGTTCATATTATATCACAAAATATCTCGAACGTGTCAGGGCCATCTGCGCTACGTGTGCCGCGTCGCGTATCCGCCCGCGCACCACGTACAGTAGACGGACAGATAAGTTAGGGCCGCGCGAGTCGATCTAATTGAGCCGATTGCTCGCGGCAAAAAAAAAAAAAATGAAAAAGTAAGTCCGCTCCCTCCAATGTTTACAAACTTCGACCGCTTCTTTTTTCTTGCCGTTCATCACACCTCTGCCGCCTCTAGGGTCGCGTCGTAGCGTATGCGAATCGAACGGGCGGGGAGTAACGATCGACGGTGTGTAAAAGTGAGAACTCGCCGAGTGCGCGAGGACTCTCAGCGGGAGAAATCGTTTTACGTGCTTCTCGAGGCCGAAGCGAGTTAGTTATACGATTGCACGACGCCCGTTCTACCATTTCATCGTTCTCGGTACTTTTTGCTCATCAAACTTTTTTTTTTTCTCTGGAATTCAATCGCGCTCACGTTCATCTTCTTGTTTAAGATCTGGAGACAGAAAAATTCATCGGATATCGGCGAGATTGTTGGGTCAATAATTGAACACGGAACACTTTTTTTAATCTCAACACGCAAAGGATAAACGGACGAATCGTCACGATTCGAGGTTATTGTTGATATTTGACTCGAAATGCATTTTTGGACGTAACGATTTTTTTGATAAATTTTTTCATTACGTGGCTGAAAAACGAGATTCTAGAGCTCTCGGTCGTCGTGATGACAATAATAATGTTTGCCAGTGGAAATATCCAGAAAATGTGACGCTCGCGAACCGGAAAGTCCAGCCGATTAAATATGTAAATTCGGTTATCAGTCGTTGAAGACATAGATTTTTTCTTTGTGATATACTTTTTTATTTGTGCTCGCGGTTCCGTGATTATTGCACAGATCGAATCTAAAAACGGAATATTTTACTATCGTCGACCGATGTGAAAGCCGGCTGGCTGTTACATCCCAGTACAGGGACAAGACCGGCCAAACTCCGGCGTTTTGCACCGGCCAGTCTTACCCAAAATATATGATTTTGGCAATTTTGATGATGAACGATCATTTATCAAGGCTCAATTAAAGAGCAGATTTTTCTTATACCAATGATTTTTTACCTTTAGAATCGATTTTTTTTTCGATTTGTTGACGAAGGAAGCAGCTCGCTATTTGGCACACATCGAAAAACACTCTTCGGGCACCTTAAGACAAAATTAAAATAGACGTACACCTCTTGTCATAAAAATCTTCGTCACGAGCCTGCAACACTGCATTGCCGTCGGGTGCGTCACGTAGCTCCACTTTCCTCGAACCATAAGAATTCATGTAATGACAGGGAAAAAAAAGAAATAAGTGTTACAAAATAATTATATTATTTTCTAATTTTTGCACCGATTACGTACATAATTATTTCAGTCATTTTAGCAAATCCCATAATAATAATGATTATTATTATCATTATTTCATCCGTATAATCATTGGTATGTTTCTCAGCACAAAAGTGATGCATTGTTGGTCTTTTTTCTTACGATTATACGCAGGAAATTTCCCCAATGAAATTTCAGAAACATCTAAGAAATTATGCCGTGAAACATACAATATGTAGTTTTTGCTAAAACTTTTTTTTTATAATCGCGCGTGCGTGGTGGCTGAGCAATTATTGACCGAACAACAAAGACTGCTCGGCACACATTCAATTCGCACAGCTTCAACGGTGGATCCAATTTGCGTTGCAAATTGAAGTGTGCATAACATCAACGCTTTTGTATAATTACCAGTCCCGGAGAGGCGTGTCGTAGAGGATCCCGCATGGCCAATGACGCTTTTCGACTGACGTCAATATCCGGAGTACATTGTGTGCGCGCGTATACATACGCGGCAAACTTCCTCTACGTCGCGAAGCCATTGAAAAAAAAAAAAAAAAAAAAAAAAAAATCTAAGACGGAAAGACGATGGTCGGAGGTGAGCGGAAACGTTGCCCGCCGCGGTGCGTAAATCTGGACGTGCTCATGCGTGACCCTCGATCGAGTGGAATTTGCGAAAGATAAATAAATATAATGACCGTCGGAGAGCGTTGATACTATTTCGTTTCGAATTAGCACACAATACGGCGCGATTTGACCGCCCTTTGTTATACGGCAGGGGTCGCACTTAATTTAGCATATGTTAAACGTGAGGCTTGATTGAGATATTCTAAATAGAAAAAAAAAACACTCTGGACTTCTGTTGATATGTAACGACTATTGTTTCTGGACCTTCCGGCGATGAATCGCGATCACGAGATTCCATTGCCGCTCGTCGCGGCGGTCATTATTTATCTATTGTTTATTTTTTATATTAGAAAATGCGGGAGATACAATATTGAAAAATTTCACGAATTTTTTGTTTTATTTTTTTTTATCTAGATAAATACTTTCTTTACCAATGCATTGCTACAAAAATAGGACGATCTACAGCATCCTATTAGATAATGTTAAATGTCCACGATGTACGTTACAACGATGAAATAGTTCCTTCCTTACAACGATGAAATAATCTTCCAACTGTTGCAAGAACCGGAAGGTTTTTAAAAATTAACTATAAATATCTTGATTTCTCTAACTGAAGATTGATAATGTCGATGCGAAGCTTCCACATGTAGGATCGCTTTCCACAAATAATGCTTTGAACAGTGCAAAACGTTGATATGACGATAATCCTTTTTCCATAAATAATTTTTTTTTTAATGTATTACGGTCGATAACAATTTCATAATAAGTCACCGGAATCCGCGATGTGTCCGCTGGAAATGTTTCCGGAGATAAATCATAACGACGAACTGGACAAAAAAAAAGAGTGACAAAGCTTTAAAAAAATCGACTTACATAATTTTCACGAAAGCACACAGCGTTTCGAAGTAAGTTAAACAAGCTCATAACTTTTCCGTGCAACCCAACGAGATCTCGTTTCTCCCCAGGGTCTTCCGTAAGAGCGATTCACCTGTAAACAAACCCGTGTCAACAGTGACCAGCGGATGAGAGTCGAAAGATCGAATCCCCGTCCCTTCTTTCGTCGGCCCGCTCTCTCTCGGGCCTTTCCCGGAACGATGTCGAAGTGTGATAATAACACGAGTATCGACATTCAGTCGTCCTCGATACAGCGCAACTCCTTGCGCTAATCCAAAGTTCAAACGAGACTCTCTCCCGTCATGCATCGTATTAGTAACGACGAAGTGAGCTGGCAAAAAAGCGTAGGTTCGTATTGCAGAAAAAATTAAAAAAAAAGCCGAGTCACGAACGTCCGTTCGTGAGAGAAATACTGTACAGTTAAGAGCATTCGTCGTCCTTGAATCTCGGGCTCGGCGTTTCGACCACAACCGAAAATGTCCGCCACGCGTCGACGCTCTCCCAAGGTCACGAACTTTGGACCGAACTTTGGAAGCGCCTCGCGTTGAGGAATTTACATTAGACACTCGAATAATTATTGCTTATATTTACGATTGTCCACGATCGCGTGTAAAACTCGTGCGACTGTTGCGCAGTTGTAGAAACGAAACGACGAAACTACCTTCGGCCGATCCTTATCAATGTCCGAGAGAATAAAAGGCTAGTCGTAGGAGATTTACTCGGCTCGTGGCGAAGATGAGGCGAAACTTTTCTTCGATTCGGAGAGAAATCCGACCGATCGAGGTCGGCTCGTCGATGGCAGCTCGCGTCTAATCGACGTGTTAATTGTCACTCGTGCGGAAACATGTTCGATTTCCTGCGACGAAAAATGGGAAATAAAAAAATTAGCACGTGGGTGAAGAAATGAAATAAAAAAATGTTGCGGTAGCGCAGAGCACCGCTTGGAAATTAGCGCGCATACGGCTTCATTAAATCGCTTCGCGCTATTCGGACCCGATTCTTTCTGGCCGAAGAACTCCGAGCGCAGTTTTTATTTTTTATTTCATTTAATTTTCATTTTTACAATTTATTTTTTAATTTGAACCAAACGTACGTTCAGTAAATTCGCTCGACGTAGATAATTGTTCAGCAAATTTGTGATCTATTAGAACTTCACAAAAGTCCAGTTTAAAGTGCGAGGATGAAGAGTAAATAGCAAGGAGCGCGAGGCATATAAGGATGCCTCGATGTTGAACGGAAGATTCGTGTGCGACCGAACGACGTAACTTGCCAGAACTTTTTTTTACATATTTTAAGTACCGCTCGATCAGCCGACGAATAAGAAAAGTCATTTGAACGTGTCTAGCCGAGATGTATGCCGCGGTCGTGTGCAAACCGTGCGTCAGAGTTTCTTTTTCGTATGCAACTTACAACATAAACATATATCAATCATCATTAATGGATTCTCCGGAAGTAAAAAAAAAACGTACAGAACTTAATTCCATGTGTTATCTGTGTTTCCCCGGGGCTCGCTGGTTTACTGCATTCCTGCTTGAATTTCATTGATTCCACTGCATACCGATGCGCGAGACGAGCGTGACGTGCCTCTCAGGGGACTGCACCCAGCAAGTTTAAACTCCTTTCTTTTATAATTTTTTTTCTTTTATAATTTTTTTTCTTTTATAATTTTTTTTTCTTTTATAATTTTTTTTCTTTTATCATTTTTCTTCTTTTATCATTTTTCTTCTTTTATAATTTTTTTTCTTTTATCATTTTTCTTCTTTTATCATTTTTATTCTTTTATCATTTTTTTTCTTGTATCATTTTTTTTCTTTTTTTATTAATTCGCGGTCGCCACACAAACGGCTTCCCTGTCTGCTCAGACGCGCGGGGAATTTCCCGACTCACCAGTGTCGTGAATGCACGGGTAAATTACGTTAGTCACTATCTTCGTCGGTAAAGTCAGTAGTTACCTTACCGGTTATTTTAGTAATTCACGAGCGGCGCGACCACTGAAGCTGCAAATTTTTATTTTGGAACGTCATCGCAGTTTGCTTCATACTTTGCAAAAATACAAGACGGAACTTTTTTTGTTTGTTTGTAAAATCCACTCGAGTGATTATATTTTTAATAAAAAAAAAATATACTTACAAAGTAATTCTTATCGAGTTATTGTTATCTGAAATTCCGCGTTCTGTTGCCTTTTCACCCAGATTCATTGTTCAATTACGGGGTATATTTATATATTATTCTGATATTAAAATAATATTATTATTATTATTATTGTGAACTATTATTCTGCTCACTTTAGACGAGAAATTTCTCGACAGTAAAAGCAAATTGCCACAACATAAACGCGAACGTGACACCAATCTTTTCTTCCGAACATCAGCGATTTGTTGGGAAATGTTTCTTTCGTAAAACAATTAGATACTTTCCTGTGGAGGACCCGAGAAATTATACAACTTCATTCTAGTACGCAGAATGACGAAGAAATCGTTAATTTCCTCTTCTACACGAGGCAAATCCATATTTTTTTGTTCCCGCTTCCTGAAACGTTGCGTTTCTTCATATAAAAAAAAATAATAATAATAATTCTCTTTGGTCTCTCTATACAGTTTCGTTGGTAGATGGGACATGGCAATAATAAAGATCAAACAAAAACTGCGGAATCAAAAAAATCTACATCAATCTCAATTGTCATTAAAAAGATACAAAACGAATGCGAAATATGTAGAACATTTTTTGCTTCAAAATTATGTCCCTGAGGGAATGCGACTCCGATAGCGAAATCCGCGTTAAAGCTGCGATACGATTATTCTTGCAACGGCTCTTTAATTTGCCTCGAACACTGTAACAATTCATTGTAAATTTAATGTACTGGAACTTGAAATATGCTTACATTACTTACATTAACTGAACATTAATGTAGTTTTTTTTGTAAAATACAAATAGCAAATATAAAAATTACAAATCTTTCGCCTGAAATTCACAAAAAATGTGAATTAAAAAGAAAAATTTTACTGTAAACTTGTAAACACTGTTAAAAGTATTATAAATTTAATGTACAATTGTCATGAAAAGTTAATGCACTTTTATAGTAAAATTAAAGTAAATTGTTAAAAATAAAGTATTTCCAACGTTTTTAATGCTCCGAACATGTTCATCGTAAAATTCTACATCAAATTTAATATACCAGTTTGCATAAAAACCAGTCCGGAACATTAAATTTCATACGAATTTTGTTTACAGTCTATTCTCTCCCCTCCGTACTCCAAAATGAAAAAAATGACTAATATATTTCGAACAATTTGTATGTTACAGGACGAGCCTGCGCAGGATCGCTCGTCACGAGGAGCCGGAGTTCAGTAACGCGAGTATACTGAACAGCATGGAGAAATTCGTCAAGACCGTCAACGAGATGGAGGAGACGATACTGGTGCCCTCGAGGTTGTTGGACCTCGCGGTCGGCGACTCGGGCGACATGGTGGCGCAGACCGGAAAGCACGGCGCGACGATAAAGGACACAATGGCCAACACCGATCTCTATCGTCTGTACAACATCGTCAACGAGATGAAGCTCGAACTCCTCTGGTCGCAGAAGTCATCGGACGAGGGCCAGGAGGAGGAGGACCGTGAGATCGAGGAGAGCCGCAGACTCAAGTCCCGTCCCGTGACGGAGAGCGTCAGACTGGGACACGCCCGTTGCCCGAGCACGACGTCGATGCAGAGCGTGCAGAGCGCCTCGTCGATAATTTCGAGCTCGTCAGACTCCGACTCCGACGTCGGCATCGAGAACGACTCGGGCCTCGAGAGCGAAGAACCCAGCGACAAGCTCGCGGGCATCGCCGCGGAAAACTTCAGGCGTCACCTCCGCGGTCTCCACCGCAGCATCAAGCGAATGACCCAAGCCGCCGAGTACCTCACGCTCAGATATCAAGCCGATGTCGGTGGACCAGTCTGATTTTTTTTTCCCTTCTTTTCCTTTCCTCTTTTTCCCCTCCCACTACGTTACTTCGTCTTCGTGCGATTCTCGACTACCTCCGCATGCCCGAAGGGTCAAGAGCCTCCTCTTCGTGTATTTTCTTCTCCCGATCGCCTGAAAAATTCGACGCTGCGATCAACGAGCCCCGGAATGCGCGAGAATCTCGTCGAGGGGAGATCTCACGAGGACGGTCGAATCGACGGAGATTCTCGATGAGGTGTCTCGTTCGAACCAAATTCTCGCTCGTCGACTCGTCGAGGACTTTTTTTTTATCGTGGGTCATTTCTTCCTTTGATTTGAATGTTTAATTTCTGTATGTTTCGATGAGTATCTTGGCATTATTACCTCGCAGGTTTCGAGGTCAATATTCAGTCGCGGTCAGGGGACTTCGCCGGTACAGACCGGGTACCTCGAGAGTTCAAAGTCCTTCGCGATTTTAATGGGTTTTTTTTCTTTTTTTTTTTTACGTTGCGCGCGACTTCGGCGTTTAGGGATTTTTTTTTTGGGTAGATTATTCGTACGACATGCTTGTGTGAGGCGTGCTACGCTCGCGAGAGAACCGAAACTTGCGCGCTCGGGAATTTTTGGGTACGCGGGCAAAACGATGATCGCGCTTCGGTCGTCTCGGAGGCGATTTGGTAGCTTCGACGAGGAATTCAACCTCGCGCGGTCGTCGTTTTCGCGCTGCAAAGATTTTTAAGATTCCTTCCCGAGCGTGCGCCAAAAGCGTTATAATTTTTTTTTTTTTTTGAGAATTCTGCGATGAGACGTTGCGGGAAATTATATCGTCGAAGTCGAAAAACAATCTTATTGTTATTGTTTTTCGTCTTCCAGAGAAAGAGAGAGAGAGAGAGTTTAACGAAATTGTTGCAAAATTTCCCTATCGGGATTGTTATCGTCATGATTTTTTTCCCCCCACACGATACCAGAATTGGTTACTAATCATTTTACTGCTCGACGATAAGGCTTTCTTGCGAAATACCATTGTTCTCTCGAAACATCGCGGCGAATAATTGCGCAAGGGTTTCAGCTTGTGGAGGGAAAAAAAAGAATCTCGGCCCTCGCTTCGTCTCACCGCGATTGGGCAACGCCAGCTGCCTCGCGTTATTTCGTCGACAAAGATTTTACCTAAAAGTTTAAGACGTCGAATTTGCGCGCACACTTCCCGGAAAATTATAATTCTGTCGACAATTGTTTCGAGACTCTGTGTTTTTGTATGTATGCGTGTGTGTATGTGTGCGCGCGCGAACTTCGGAAACGCCATCCAGAACTAGCATAGTCGCGCGCCTTCAAATTCAGCATATTTGTGACAATTCGGAGGTTTGATGCTGCCTCGATGATTCAAAGAAGAAAAAAGATAACTAATCTTCGTACGTAAAGTCGGTCCGCAAGTCGTAAACTCGGAATGAATAAATGATCAAAATATTTGAAGCAGAGAGTGTGAAGAAGAAAACGCGGGGGTTCGATGTAATGTATATAGAGTTTAGACTCCGCTATTATTTATTTTTTATTACGCTGTACTTTTAATAAATGAAACGAATGTATTTATAGTCGTCGAGCGATATCGATCAATGCGGGAGAATAAAGCAAATTGAATTATAAATAACAATTGAACGAATATTGAAAAAACAAAAAAATAAAAAAAAATAAAAAAATCAAAGACGAACGAAAAGAGAACAGCTCTCGAGGCAAATTTGACTTTCTCGTATTGTCTCGGTTATCGCGCGACAGTGGAAAGAAAAAAAAATTAACACATCTTGTCACGAAAAAAGGTGTGTAAGAAAATTCTGTTATCTCGCGAACAGTGGTGAAAAAACGAAAAAAATTGCACGAAGGACGGCGTTATATATTGTAGAGTGAAAACAAAATTGCGACAAGAGAGGAGATATTAACGCGAAAACAAGAAACTTTATTGTAAATTAATAATAATAATCGGAACAAACTGTTGGAAAGGTTTATGCCGCCGAGTCGTGGAAAATATTTTTTTTAAACAAACAACAAGATCTCGCGGCCGCATCGTAAGAACACTTTGTTGTCCGCAAGGCTGCGTCGAACAAATAGCAACAACGGTAATTAATCGAAACGCGGATAATCGCGGCATAACGAACATAACATCGTCGAAACGGCAAAAAAAACTGCATCGCAAACCTCCCATCTTGTTTCTTCCCTGTATATAATTTGTAAATACAGAACGTGTAATATAAATTATATTAGTGAAAAACCTTGCCTTTTGTACGTTGCCGTGTGTTGGCCATGTCGGGTTCGCACTTACGTCGCTCAGATACGTTTTGAATAATAATATCGCACCTGTGCGTTTATCCGTTATAGTATTAAAAAACAGAAAGAATAAAAATAAATAAATAAAAAAAACTAAAGATTTGTTCCGACAGCCGTGATTCGGTCGCTCGCACGACGATGATGAACGATGAGAATAAAAAGAAATAATTATAATTAAATGATACCGTTAGCATGTTACATAGCTGCGTTAGAAATTTTCGTCGCGTTCGTATTATATTGTTCATGATTCTTCACGTTTTTTTTTGTCATTGATTTTTTTTTTCTTATTCGCGCACGCAATTCGCGCATTCCTCAGCGATTTCGCAATTTAAACTCGTTGGGCTCGTTCATTAACGCATGTGTACGAGACAACCGGGAGTCCCGTCGTGGCTTTCGTAACGCTGGAATTGTCGAACTGAAAATACTAACACAATTTTCGTTGCTTGGTATTTCATTATTTTCGTTCATTCGTTGACAATGTTACTGCGATTAAAAATACAACGAATTCACATGTATCCAAAAGTATCCGGCATTCCGTATTTAGAATTCCTAAACGGATAAAAAAGAATTTACAAAAAAAAAAAAAAAACACGAAAAGACATCTACAGCGCGGCGTGTTTCGGTTATATTCGTTACATCGATTGATTACATCGTCTGTGCAATTAACGTCTATTTGATTTTGTGTTTATATTCCTCATCGTCAATTCGGCTATGAGTTGATAAAACGCGTAGGCTATCGTTCGATTATTGCAATTACTATTATCATATATTTGGCGTTCACGAAGTTATGTATTTCTTCGTTGTATATTCGCGTATGTGCGTTAACGCTTCAGTTGCAAACAAAAAAAAAGAAAAATTGAGTTAATTTTGTAAGTATATACGCTCGCCGAGCACGATGAAGATTCTCGCGTGTATATACTCGATATCGATACATTTCGTAAATATTTACTTTACTTTGTGCGCAAATACGCTGCACAACGGTCATTGCGTTTCTCGGTGAATTCTTTCGAGTCGGTGAGAAACGCTTGTAATATCAGGATCGTTGATGTTTGCAGCCTCTAATTGTACAACATAATAACGATAATAAAATTTGCCACTGTCTTTTTCAATTGTCAATGTTTTTATTATCAACCAATGATTCTCCATCTCCTCCTCATTTTTTTTTAAATTCCTTACTCTAATACGCGCCGTCGTTACGCATGGGCGAATTATTTACAATGTTTTTGCATCAACCAATGTGGAATGGCACCAATCGACAAGGCACTCGCGGGATCGAAACAGACATCCGAGCTATCGCGTACTTTGGTCAGATTTCTTTTCGTTTCTCTTTTAATCTCATGATAATTTATTTCAAAATATATATTTTTTTTCGTAACAAAAATCTGTTGTTTCATTGTAATCGATAAATCAAAGCCGAAACTTAACTATCGAACTGGAACTTTTATTTATTTATATGAAAGAATAAAAACCACGATTTGTCGACAAAATCTTGATCGCGTTGTCGTAAAGGTAAAGGATGACGATAGCTGCCGATCTCTGTCTGTAGTTCCCAGATTTCGAGATAAAATATCTTAGTATAAAAAAATACGAAAGCAATTTTTCGATATGTGGAAAGTTCTTTTTTTAAATGGTTTATCGACACTCACGCTCACTTCTCAACAGTGCGAATGCGCAGCTCTGTAGTTACAAAGAGTCTCGAGTAAAAAAAAAATATATATATGTGCGGTTATATTTGATACGCGACGCACGTGAGATACGTATCAACTGATGTCGACTTCGGTAACGAGTTCCTTGAGGTTCATGTATTCCGGATCGCTGCTGAATATCTCGAGAAGCTCCTTAAAAGTCGGACGATCCTGGGGTGCGTAAGACCAGCAGCTCTGCATTACGAGGTAAACGTGATCCGGACAGTCTTCTGGCTTTTGGAGGCGTTCACCTTTTTCCACTAGCTGTATCACCTGCCGTCAAATAAATAAATAAATTAGTGTAAAAAAAGGGTAAGCTCGTAACTGTAAAATAACAGAAACTCTGATTTTTTAAAAATGACGCTAACGATATATGCACGAAACTAAATATCATCAAGTTATAACGGCTGTATTTTGACTTAGAGAATAAAATGCTACAGATGAATAATTTCGTTCGTTCCTAAAGCAGTGGATTGACAGAGACTTGCCAAAGATTAATTCTGACGTCATGCAGATATCTTCATGTTCATCAAAAAAATGTCTCTTCTGAATCGTAAGGGTAGATTTGGAGGGTGCCATAAATTTAACTTTATCTTCTAGAACTTTTTGTTGGGAGTATGGCTCATCGGACGATTAACTCTTCGATTTTGATTCTATCGATCCATTTCTCAGAAAATGGTGTCGACACTCTTACTCCATCTCTCCGGCACTCACAATTCCAGGATAATTATCTTCGGCCTCCCCGTGAGATTAAATATCGGATCGAACTTGAGGGCACTCGAGTTGAACGTTGTCAAGCCGAGGACAGAGCCAAACGGAAGTTTTCCGTTGTGCAACGATTCAATCGCCTGCCCGGGAGGACGAGTTGCTAGTGCAAATTAATTGTCTGTCGTGGAAGACTTACATCGACTCCTCTCCGATCACCGTATGGCTGCTCGCCGTAGGTAAACATTTCCCACAGGACTACACCGAAGCTCCACACGTCACTGGCGTGAGAAAAGGTACCGAAGTTGTAGGACTCTGGGGCGTACCTAAAACGACAAAATAAAGAAGATCGTTTTTCTTACGTAGGCCGAAACCCCAGCCATTCGTCACATGTGTACATTCAAAAATTACCATTTAATGGGCCATTTTCCACCCTGCGTAGCTTTGTAATAGTCGCTTGAGCCGAAAGTCCTCGACAATCCGAAGTCGCTGATCTTCGCCTGATGCCTCGAAGCCAGAAGGATATTCCTAGCCGCAAGATCTCTGTGTACCAGTCTCATTTCCTCCAAATACTTCATTCCTGAATCAAAAGAATTAAATTTTTTTTTTTAAAGTCACAAAAATGTAATTTTCATTGTTATAGTGTAGCAAGCAATTTATATAAATACACAAAGTTGAAATAAAATTAATGATGGTAATAATTACAATAGTACTCACCGCAAGCAATTTGCGACGCCCATATTTTTAATTCGTAGTTAGGATTGATCCTGTCGGAAAATTCTAGTAGATAAGCCAGCATAGAGCCTAGAGGAACCAACTCTTGGACCTACATTGAAAGTTGTACATTAATTAAACGTAACTAATGTAAATCATCGACGAACGAACGGTGAAATACATGACAAAATCAATTGAGCAACAGTTTAGAATAAAAACGTTTTGACATAAATGGCCCAGTTTCTACATTCCAAACGAGATTCGGACCACCGAATACAGTTTTAATAAGTGCGACACAAATGGAAATATCGTTTCAAATGAAGAGTCAAATACTGCACTGATTATCGCAGCGCAGTGTTTATTCTAATTTTGTTCATTTTTCGGTTCCTCTACTTTCAAATCGAAAATCAATAAAAAAATAAAATAAATACTTTAATATTTTTGTAGGGCACATCACAGGTTGACAATCAGAAAACGTAACCATTTTTAAGTGTAGAAATACCATCAATAAGGGTGGTCCCTCGGAGAAGCCAATGAGTTTGACGATGCAGTGATGATTGAGTGTGGTCATGAGCCGAGCTTCTCGAAGGAATTCCTCGCGTGTCGCGTTGTTGTGTGATTCCCGTAGGGTCTTTATGGCTACGGGTTCAGAAATTCCGTTGGCACCGGCGTATTCGCCTTTGTAAACGGCTCCGAATTCACCCTCGCCGAGCACATCGCCCAGTATAAGGTTTTCGCCCGGTATGAAGTCTGGAAAATAAAAAAAGATCAATTTTAATTTAAAAAAAGATATATATGTATATATAAATCGTAATTTTCAAAGATTAAAACCTTGAATGTGCGGTGCGACTGCAACTGTGTTGATATTGGAATCTATCGACGGTCTCGTTCTCTCTAAGGGCTCGATAACTGGTAGCATGGCCTCCGCATTTATGTCCATGTGGAAAGTGATATTTTGACATGAAGCTGAAAACTCTGGCAACGATGTCTCCGACAACGCAGATTCAGGCACACTCATTTTCGGAACGGAACCCCTCTTTTTCGTCAGCGTATTCTATGGACATAATTTATTTCACGCTCGTTACATTTTATTATCATTATAACAGGTACGTTTTATTATTAGTATAACAGGTGATGTTATCATAGATTACATAGGATGTTAGTGCAGCCAAAAAACGTCACTTCCGGTTGAAAACTGAGATTCTGAAAGCGGACATGACGTTACAGAGAAAGTTACAGAAATGGATGTGATACGTCTCAAATGTAATTGGATTTCATCTCGAATGTAGCCAGCGCTAGAAACGGCTGAATTAAGGAACACACAGAAACCTCTAAGCGACTTACGAATTATGACCATTGAATAAGTGGTAAGCGGCGCGACGATAAAACTACATTACGATTAACTGAATAGGCGTAACTGAAATCAGGATCGGCGCGAAGGGATTCCCTTTCAAGTAGTCAACAAGATAACGCAGAAAATGGTTAACTTACGCCGTTGAATATCGAAGGTGGCATTTCCGGTACCGGTGGCCTCGGTCCCGGAGGTATCGGATATACCAACGGACCCGGAAGTCCATCGGGCATGCACCGGTAGTGCTCCACGACGTGTTCCAACGATGCGAGATATGGACCGTTGTCGATGAATAAAAATTCATTCTGCAAAAACGAAATAAAACCATTTGTTAATGAACGTTCGTTTTTATCTTTCTTCACAAGACCATCCTTGTGCAGAAGCCAAAACTGAACATCGCACTTTCTCAAAGTCCATGGGTGGGCTTTGTGGAGCGATGTTGAAATGTAACTTTTTTTCTAATTGAAAAAATATAACATCGTTAGAGATCTTGCCACGGTTATAATATTTACCGTTAGGTAAATATCGTGTCTTATTAATCAGATAGCAGTAATGAATAAAAAAACCTAATCATAATTGCGGGATTTGCGACATTAGAGTCGAATGTCGGAAAACGAATAACCAATTAAAGTAAAACATTTAAAAAATTTGCTGAACTCTCTGTACAGCACTTCGACCGTAAGTTCACCTACTTTTTTCTTTATCTGAAAATGGTAGTCTTGATGATGATACGTGACAGTGAGAACGTAAGTTCCACCTCGTCGACCGCTGAATCGAACGAGAAAAGTGCCGTCCCGATCGCCGTGTTTGCGAAGCAGGCCGACGGCTTCCTGTCGATCGAGGGTCCCGTGATACCAGTCGCTTCGCTTCTCTTTCGGCGCTGGATTCTCGTAGTTACCTGTGTCAATAAGTAAATGGGAAAAATAATTCCATGTCGACAGCATCGATAGCTTTTGGCTCAGGGTTGAAAGTTGGGTTGTTTTACGAAAAGCATAAACGGTTGATATTACGATTGGTTTTTTAATACCGCCGAAAAATCAGCCTCTCGAAGTTTGGAATCAGAGTTGGTTTGGTGAAATAATCGACCTAATCGGCAGATTTCACGCTGGTCAAAACGCGAGGTGGGCCCGGAAGTTGATAGAACAAAAGAGCTTCGGGTACTCACGCAAAAGTTTAACGCAGTCCTGATGGCCGTTTCGCCTGGCGAGGTCGGCAGGTACGTCATCGGCAAGTGTTCGTGGATTGACCGGTGCGTTCATCGACAACAAAACTTGTATTACGTCCTTATGACCGGCGCTCGCAGCCTCGTGCAACGGCACCATACCTACGGGTATTAAAAAAAAAATCGATTAAGCGAAGAGATTAGAAAATGAGAAATATCACGTCGTAAATAGGACCACGCTGTGAGTTCCAATTCCCAAAAGTCAACCTACCTGTTTCCGTGTGTCTCGCCTGAACGTTCGCTCCTCCGTTGATCAGGATTCTCACGGTACTCGGTAAATTACTTTGGCATGCATACTGAAATACAATCGTTAATACACACGGGAGTTAAGACAAAATCATTTTTATAAACACTTGTTTGGCGTACATCTGAGCGGTACGTCTGAAATGAGTAATTTTTTTTGCTCATCCGAAAATTTGTTATCGTGCTTTACCTTTCGACTTTTCAGACAGATCCTGTTAGCTGCTATGAAA
This sequence comes from Ichneumon xanthorius, assembly GCA_917499995.1. Taxonomy (NCBI): domain Eukaryota; kingdom Metazoa; phylum Arthropoda; class Insecta; order Hymenoptera; family Ichneumonidae; genus Ichneumon; species Ichneumon xanthorius. The sequence continues at coordinate 18,040,810 of OU824202.1, read as the reverse complement.
CACAAGCTCTGCAGTGACACACGATATTTTGTTTACAAGTTTGTACAGAAAAAAAATCTATTCGGACTGTGAGAAGTACATTTAAATGTAATTTTGTCCCTATAATCCCATTGGAGATCTCAAAAAAATTTTCATAGATTGTTTGTGATGTAGTGAAATTTCAAATTTGCTTTTTGGGTTTTAAACAAGAATAAGAGCCTGCAAAACTTTGATCTCCGCCAAGTTGGAATATTAAGAAAATTTAATAGAGAGAATTAATAGACGGTCGAAATTAGTAGTGTAAGTTTCATTAATGAGAAGGAAAAAAAATCGTGACAAATGTGTATAGTTGTAGGTAAAAGAAGGCTCTTCACAGTGACCAGTACTCGAAGGTCCAAGTGATAATTTTATGAAATACAAACGGAATAACGTTTGTTATTATTTTGTTAGTCCGAATACAATTTTTCCCTACTTGATTAATGGCTACAAAAAACCTCAGAGGGAGCGAAACTCACGTGTAGAGGAGTATAGCCAGCGGAATCTCTGCAATTAACGCTAGCTTTGTTCTGTATCAGTTTCTTGAGAATCTCATCAGCCCCATCTTTGGCCGCTAGATGGACGGCTGTCTGTCCCAACTGATTCTTGGCTTCCAGGCTTCTGTATCCGCACTTGAGCAATTCCGAAACGATAGTGTAGTTTCCTTGAATCGTGGCTCTGTGAAGCAAATTGGTTCTTCCGTGCCTCCTAGTGTCGTGAGGCGGCGAGACTCCTCTGCACGGATTCGTCAATTTTATTTCCAAACTGTGATTGTCTTCCTGATAGTATTCTATCAAAGTGTCCAGACCATGAATCGTCGTCTCGTCATCTGCAGAGCAAAAATAAATTCTTTATTTTATATTACATGAACGGTAAAAAGCATCCTCCCAAAATCAAACTTAACAGTCCATTAACTCGTGTAATATAGTAAATATTCTTAAAAAAAATGTTCAGTGTTTGCGAACACTGCTTGGAGTGTGTAGCGTATCATCGTGGATTCTATAAGTTCATTTTCGTTTCAAACTTCTTCTATAGATCGATTTGGTATTGATAATTAATGGACAAATTGTAGTCTCACCGATGGAGAAAAAAGCATCCTCTCCGTGCTTCCTGATCTGATAGTGAATCACCTCTCCGTTGTGCAGTACGGATAGAACATAATCCCCGGATGATGTACTGCTCTCTCTGACGAGGAAAGTGCCATCTTCGAGTGTCTCTGCCAACAAACAATTATGCATTATGTAAACGAAAGAAAGAAAAAAAAAAAAAAATCGAAGATCGAATCGGCGTTCCACGCAAGAATTCGGATTGCCATGGAAACGGTGGGACAATGGAATTTTAACTGCGGAAAGGACGGATAAATAACACCTGTTCGACTCACCCGAGTTCAATAAATTCTCGGCGCCCTCGCGCGAAAGGTTGCCGTGGTACCAGCAGATATCGTCCTCTGAGCCCATGATCACGGAGATCTCGTCGGTGATCGTTTAATTCACATTTATCCGACGGTAATGACAAGAGTTTTTCATGTCTGACGATGTAGCACGCGCATGGACGGACTCACACACAGAAACGTCAGAATCGTGGCTTCGCTGCACTGTGATATTTTTCTACGAGAGCTCTGAGAGACTTCTGCAGTCGCTGGTCTCCGGACAAACGCTCACAGAGTTTTCGGCTCGAGAGATTTGTCTTTTATGAGCTGTCAGAGAGTCCAGTCACTACCTTACGCACGGTGCGAGGGTGACGAGTTGGGGAGATACTGACGCATAGTATTAACAGCGGCAGCGCACCCAGCACACGAAATAGCTCGTTGTATACGGCGTGACGCTCTCGCTCGCACGGGCCTCTCCGGGTTTATTGGAAGTTATATATTTTTAAATGGTCATTATCTTCGTCATTGTACGCGAGAAGGTACGACGGCAGTAATTCTCGTCGATACAGCTGTGCGAAAGCAAGGTCTGCAATGATCTACAGCTGATCTACAGATCTTAAAAAATCAAAAGCATTATCGAAGTTCATTCGAGGCTACAGACGACCAATCTTTTAGCTGCGAAGCAATGATGATTTAGTTTCTTAGAAATTAACATCTTTGTTTATTAAATTTGGGATAGGGACCTATTTTTATTTTCTAAATGGAAAGTAAAAGTTTGTGAGTTATCGGAGGTTGCGGTGTTGGATAGTTTCTCGAACGGTACCAAGATGGCGCCACTTGTGTCCTTGAGCACTCGCAGGCAAAGAACGTATAGAACAGCCACTTCTGTGAGAACACTTTTTGAGTTTTTATTTACAAATTAAGATAGTAACGTGCCGTGAATTATATCGTCGGAATATATTGCATTATTATCGCCGGAAATTGAATCCTTTACGACGGCTCTTCGTGTCCACCAGCAGTTGAGCCTGTCTCTTCAGCACGCTTCTTGTCGGGACTTCCTCCTCGTCCTCGGAGGGCTGGGCAGGGGCAGCGGGTGTCGTCACACCAGGGAAATTCGGAAACAACGGTCTCTCATCCGTCTCGATGACTTTTTCCTCATCGGACTTTGATCCGATAGACGAAGTTTCGAACTTAAAAAAGAAACAGTAAATATCAGTTAAATTCTTTGTCTATCGAATCTTTTAACTGATACCGGAAGTGACTTGCTGGCAACACAATACAGACACGCGTCTGATCATTCCTATATTTTTCGCTAAAAAAAAAATGTTTAAAGTTCGTTTTCTTGTATCTGTGACTAGGTTGCGTGCACATTCCTTTACAGCTTCTATGCTTCAATATCCCGATGTTTTTTTTTTTGCCACAACGACTCGATAATCAAGCCATTAGGTACTTTTTTACCTGATCAATGACCTCCCGGCCTGCAAGTTCCTCATACTTTTCCGGACCTCCCATCAATTCTATGCAGCTCTTCATCTTTTCTTCCAATAGCTTCAGCAGATATTGTGGATCCTCGACGAGCTCGGGCTGCACTGGTACCTCCAAATCACTCACATCCTTCAACAAAGAACCATCCTCTTTACCTTTTAAATAAGTGTGTACATCCCTATCGGAAGCATCGATACTTTATAATTAGGACCTGACCTGCCGATCCTAACTATCCGCGTCTGCTTTACATTGAAAACCTCTTTGAACTTTCCGTGTCTATGGGAATGAAGAAAATGGTCATTCGGCCGAGTAGTCACGAGTTCAGCAACCAATGGTACCTCTTTATCCTTCAATTAAGTGTCTACATACATTCCCACCGGAAGCATCGATACCTGATAATTAGGACCGAACGTACCAATCGTAGCTATCCGCGTCGGTTCTACATTGAGTCTATGGGAATGATGAAAATGGTCAGTCGGTCGAGTAGTCACGAATTCGACAACCAATGGTACCTCTTTACCTTTCAAATAAGTGTGTACATACGTCCCTATCGCAAGCATCGATACTTGATAATTAGGACCTAACGTGCCGATCCTAACTATCCGCGTCGGTTTTACATTGTGAACCTCTTTGGACTTTTCGTGTCTATGGGAAGGATGAAAATGGTCATTCGGTCGAGTAGTCACGAATTCGACAACCAATGGTACCTCTTTACCTTTCAAATAAGTGTGTACATACGTCCCTATCGGAAGCATCGATACTTGATAATTAGGACCTAACGTGCCGATCCTAACTATCCGCGTCGGTTTTACATTGTGAACCTCTTTGGACTTTTCGTGTCTATGGGAAGGATGAAAATGGTCATTCGGTCGAGTAGTCACGAGTTCGACAACCATTGGTACCGATACTCTCGCTGCCCGACGGAATGTTTACTTTCGATCGTTGCCATCGGCAGCGGTCAAGGTGCTAATGCATCGCAAACCGGCACCTAGCCGGCGAACCGTGGATATTTCTCTTATATATACCGGGCGGTACCGCGCATCGGCGAAGGTGAGAATTACAGTTAGGGGCTATCTCGGAAGATCCATCGAGGCGCGCGACCTCAGCGGCAACCCGGGACCGCGGTGCCACCGAGCGTTCAGCCTTTTTGTATCTCAGCCGCGAAGAACAATAAATCCTTGCAGCCGGGGGGGATTTCGAAGCCCTCCCCTCGGGCGCTGAGTTTGCTAGGGCCGAGCGCCGTACTCGCGCGTTCGTATCTACAACGTCGACCAACGTGTCCCGCTAGAGTGTAAAACGCGTATGGTTCGTCTACTAATTCAATTAGTGGATCTAGCCGTACACGGATACGCAATTAGAGGCTGAATGTCGAGTTTCCGAAGTGGCGCCGACACTGGCGGCTTCTCTTAATTTCTCGGCTCTGTGGAGAAACCTTCACCCATTGCGGCGGATTTTCTTTCCTTTTTTTTCGTGGTGCGAAAAATCCTTCCGCTTGGTCACCTCGCGCTCAGTGGGCAACAAATCGCCTTTCCGATTTTCTCTGACGCTATTAATATTGTGGATTACAGAAAGTTAGGCTTTCGCTACGAATATGCAGAGTACAAAATACCTTCGCAAAATCGGAATCCGAAGTTTTGTAACAATAATTTTTAAAATAGATCAAATAAAATTAAAGAAGATACTTTTTTTAAGTGTTGGTTTCATAAACGTGTCAAATATGGCACATCGGGCAATAAGGGCTTAATGAAGGCTTCTAAAAATTGATCCAGACAAAAACCTGCGACTGAAAGATTCGTCGATTAAAAATCAATGAAATAATTGTGGAAACGTGCTACTGTTGGAAAAACGCCGACACGCGAAATTACTCGCTTTTGGATACGAACAAGCGTATTGTTTTTTTGTATTGGGACATTTTTTGTACTTTAGGACCTTCGTTTCTGAAATCACTGTTAAAAAAAAAGTTTCTCCGATGGACACTTCTGTCTTTCCGGTGCTGTTGCGAATTACGTGAAAACATTGCGAGGAAGTCCGGTCACAGACCGACGAAGGAGTTCAGAACGAAAAACGTGCCCGAACCTTGCGCGCCGCCGAATTTAATTGCACCCTTTGGTGAGTTTTGCTGGCGCGAGCGGGCATCCATAGAAAAGATAATGACGGTTGGCGCTCGGCGAGAGAAGTCCGAAAACGTGAATCACACCAGGGCGCAACGTCTGAGAATTTTTTTTTTCTTCACTTATTCGACTTAGAGATTTCGGTTCCTCGCTCCCTCGACTCTTTAATTACGACCGTTTTGTCGGTCCATGCTACTTTCGCTGCTGACCGTTTCTTTTTACCAGACAGTACCAGAACCGCATAGACGTATAATGACCGATATACCCTCGTATACCTGACCTGACTTCGACGAACGGCGGATGTACATTTTATTTTTATTTTTTTGAAATCGCAAGAAAATAATTCGTGAAGTGATATTTCAGATTCTTACCCTCAGCCTGTCGCAAAATTTCCAAAGCGTTCGGGCAATCTCGTTCAACGTTTCGCGAATACGTCGATCCTCCGCCTCGGCCTTTCTCTGACGTTGCAATTCCTCCGCCATACGACAATTCAGCTGTTCGAGCTCTTCGGCATTCCTGAAACACGTAATTACTTTTTTTAATTCAGCTTTATGTCTCAACGAAGGCATTATCTTACTTGTTAAAGTGCGCACACGGTAAAAAAAAGGCTTCTCCACTGTACGTACATTTTTCGGAAGCAAAGGTCAACTATTTTTTTTTTATCGAAAAGAAAAATAATTGTGAAATTGCCAAGAAAAACTATCGTAAAATTGCCAAGAAAATCAATTGTAAAATTGCCAAAAAAACAATTTTAAAATTGCCAAAAAAATCAATTGTAAAATTGCCAAAGAAACCACTTGTAAAATTACCAAAAAAAACAATTGTAAAATTGCCAAAACAAATAATTACGGATGTTTATGGACGCGAAGTGTTTGTTAAGTGTATTTTTTTTGTATGGTTTTTTTAGCGTATATTGCTTAAAAAGAAAAAATGCTGACTTATCGCGTAGGGGTTGCAATAGTGTCGGGAAAGCTTGAAATGGAAGTATGGATTATTTTTTTTTCTATGAAAATCTTTTTGTATTTACTGATCTGCGTCTTTGGTTTCGGAGAACTTTTGCGATTCAATTTCTGCAGTCAGCTGCTGCCGTCTTCTCTCCAAGCACATTTTTTCCTCCTCCGTGACGGTGCGCATCTTCTGGAGCTTCTCCTTAGTCGCACGCTGGCCCAAAAACCGGTCCAGTACGTCCTCAGTTCTGGTCACGCCAGTCGCGCTACGTAGCTTAGCGAAAGCCTCCTCGAGCCTCGTGACCTCGTCCTTGGGTATCTCGCCGGTTTCTTCATCGTCGGTCATTTTCGGATCGCCACCCGACTCAAAATCGTCGCGCGGAAGCTGGCGAGTAGCCGGAAATATCATTCGCTCGAGACGCTCGAGCTCCAACTTCCTGTCCTCGACTCTCTGACGGTAATCCAAAATCACGAAGTCCCGAGCTTTGCTCGTCGTCATCGCGTTGATCTCTTGCTTCGTCAGAGTGTCCTTCGTTATGTCCCGCAGCTCTACCGCTTCTTCCTTGACTTCCTGTCGATTTTTAATAAACACCGATCAATGTTACATTTATAATCTTAAAAGACACTCTGTAAATTTCATCCTTTAACAGACACCCTGTGTGGAGTCTATCGAGGATGAGTGGTGTTTTTTTATCTTAATAAGTAGCATTGAAATATGAAAACAATTATATAGCATGCAATAATATTTATATTGAACGATCCGATAGCATTTTACAAAAAAAAATTGCGTATTTTATTGATATAAAATTCTTGTTTTTTTTTTAATAAAATGTATATTTAATTTTTTTTTTTTTTTTTCGGATAGTTTTGGTCGATTGGTACGACAGTTTTTGTAACTCCCTGGATATGAACCACTGCAGGGTCAGGGTGATTTTATATTATTAAAGGTGTTGGTAAGTTTATATGGGCTAATAAATCGTGGGTAATAACATTTTTTTTAAAGTTCTCAGGCAGTTCAATAACCAACGACCATACCATGTTGATCCACCAGTTCTCGTCCGATCACTGAAGTTAAGCAACATTGGGCGCGGTCAGTACTTGGATGGGTGACCGCTTGGGAACACCGCGTGCCGTTGGTTTTTTTTTTTTTTTTACATTTTTTTACATTTTATTTCAACTTTGACATATGCCGGACGACAGAAAACAATTTTTGTTGCTTTACCTATCGACTCCATGAAAAACTTGACTTCTCAAAAGGTTTAACTTTGCGTATTTGGCAACGGTACCTGCAGTTGTTTTATCTCAGCCTCTTGCTCCTTGATACTATCCTCGAGCTTCCTCAGAGACGATACGTAAAACGCAGCATCAGCTTTCAGGCTCGATCGAACGCATCGGTACTTCTTTCGCACGGTGTCAGCTTCCATCTGCATCACACTCACGCGATGCAATTGGTTCTCCAAGTTGACAATTTTCTGCAATAAATCACAAAGCAGACTGTATAATTCAAGATTCTACGCGATCCATCCACAATCGTCGATCGCATCTGTTGTGCAGTCTTACTGTGCCGGAGAACCTTTTTCAGTGGATGCTCCAGCTTCTTCTCGGTGATTTTTTTCATCTTTCCGTTAACCAGCTCTTCGTACTCCGCCAGGAGAGTTGCGAGTCTGCCTTGTTGCTAAAAATATCATGAGGGATAAATAATTTTTTTTTTTCATAGAAATAATTTTTGAGAATTCTATCGTCAAAGGAAATCCTGTACCTTGTCGCTTTGATACTTGACCATGTCAAGTTTCTTTCGCAATCGAATGTTGTCTTCGTCGACTCTGCCGATTGCCGCTTCCAATCCTCGCTTCCGCACGCAGGCCGAAGATTCTCGATTAGTCTGGGCGATTCTCTCTGCAGCATCTTCATTCTGTGAAAAAGTAACATTATGGCACACTTTCCCTTCACAGTAATTGTAAAGTGAAATAGGAAGTATTAACATTTTTAGCTTTGGCCAATTTGACCTGAAGAACTTTGACGTCCTTTTTGAGAACACCAATTTTATCGCAGCTTTCCCTCTTCTTCGCATCGCACTCTTCGAAATTTGCTTTTCTCTGACCCTCTGAAAGAAACAAGCGAATTAAATTTCTCACTCTACCTGGGCTTTAACAACTGTTTTGCATGCAGTCCTTTTTTCAAAGGTCCTAACGTCAAGAAAAATAGACCGCAAGATTTTTGTAGTCTTTAAAATCTAAGGTTTTTTATACCAGCCATTGCAATTTAGGTAGCAAGATTTTTAATGTTGAACGGTTGATAAGAAAATATAATTTTTTTTTTTGGAAACTGACTAAGCTGAGGGCTTACAAGTGAAACAACTTGTTTTTCATTTTTCTGCAATGAAAGTTCGTTATCGATCGAATTGAAATGTAGGACAGAAGGTCCCGCGTGGCGCGTACCATTTGTGACGACAATTTAACAGGAATTTTCTGCACGCTCGTCCGAGCGCATCGGTTGTCGATACGTTACCTGTGGCCATGTAATTGAATATTAATATCGCGCATGGACGCTTGAAGGCAATATTGTATGCACATCGCATGTGTAACCAATGGTTTCACCTTTTTTCAAACATCAACAAACGCCGAAGGTTGTCATAAAAAATGTATCGTCCCCACCCTTGAAAAAGGGTACATCGCGAGAAAATCGATATCCTGTGACCGATTTTCCATGCTTCCCATTGGCTGCGGCAGTCGGTACTGACGCGGGAATTCCCGAGACCGGCTATATAAGGAGAGCAACACATTGTCCATTGTCATTGTCACAGCCACCAGAGTCGGATTTTTTAGTCAAGCTCGGAGTGTCGTGTCTTCGAGAAGCGGGTCGCAGCGAAAACTGCATTCAGTAGAGTTGCAGTTTCGTGCAAGATAGCATTTTTTCCGCTTTCCATTCGATAAATTCAGACCTGAACGCTACGAAGCTAATTGTGTGCTCTGTTTTGTTTTGGGCTCTGAATGCGCATTCTTGCATCGCCGCAATTGCCACAAGGAACCTGATGGACTCGGCGGTCTCTATAAAGCAGCGGTAAGATTCTTTTATCCTTAAGGTGATGTGATGTGGTGGTTCTATTTTCAATTAAACCATGGCATTTTTCTTGAAACGCAATTACTTACGTGATAGCTGAGATACAAATTATAATTCAAAATATAATGTCATCTAAATTAATCTGTAAAAAATCTGCAAAAAATTGCCTGTAACTATCCAACTTTACGGCGGTTCAAAAAAGGGATTTAAAATTATTATTTTTTATTGTGTTGCTGATCGAGATTGCTGGTCGCTGTCATGGAAAAACATCGGTATCGATGAGAAATATTTACTAAATTTATTGAAATTAAAAAAGGGCACTTTTCGACGTTTTTCAAATGCAGTTATCAAGCTGCTCACCGCGGTTCACATTGTCTTCGTTCTTTCTCATTTTTTTAAATTACTGTCTCAGCATTCTTAAAAATGTTGTAAAGGCGATTATTTAATTTCCGGAAACTCGACAATTACACTGTTCATTTGATTTACCGTATGTTTTCATTTAATAATACTTCACATGAAACCGGAGTCCTGTGCAACACTATTTTGCACTAAGCAATATTTTGCACAGCAGCATCTATCGAGCCCATTTTTTACACCGACAATTTTGAATTTTGAATTTTGAATTTTTTCATGCATAGTGAAGTTCACCGATAGTTTGGCAAATAGTCATTAATCAAAAATGTGCGCGATACCGAAAGCCTCAGTGATAATATTTTAGTACTGCCTCATCGATTTGGACATTTGATTGGAGTGTAAACGACTTTTCGTGTTTCAGATCAATATCTTGATGACACGCTACGGAGACCTGGATAATGCAGTTGGTGCTGCATTCGGACAACTCCATCGTCAAGAAGACACTGCGGTCCAGCTATCTATCCCTGCAGTTCTTACCGATACTGCGATGAAAATTGATAATCCGTCAACCATCCTACATCTAAACAGTCTGCAAGTCTTCGTGGTTGCAGCTGATTCTCCAGAAAGATTCAAGATATTAATGACAGAGCTCCAGGGTTCTGTTTGAAGAAATCACGAAGTGAACTTTTTCATACTCAACACAACCCGCGAACTACAATTGTCGAACATCGATAAATATCTCTACATAACGTTTCCAAATTCGGAGTGCTTAATGCACAATTTATTTGTCTCGTTCATACGGCGAACGCAATATTCTTCGATTCCTATCCATTTTCACGTTAAGCAGCGGAACGCTGGAAATTCTTACTGGTTTACGAAAAATCCATGCGGGGATATTGAGTGGAAGGTTAAACCTGCGAAGCTTTGAACTTTGTAAGGATGTATGGCTCGACCCATGTTCTAAATGTTTCTGAATATGGTCTGTAGATGTTCTAGGCGTCAGAATATTTTCGATATGCTGGCGTTGAAAAACAAAACTGTAATAGAGCAGATCCCTTCATTACCACTCGCAATGTTCGATTAATTGAGGATAATATTGTAATGGCTCTGAACGCGTCGGACTGTGCTCAGGGCTGCCGAACTAAATTATGCCGACTTAAATTCGATGCGGTGTTTGAAAAATGGCATGAGAATGGTTTACTCCATTCACTTTAGTACAGGGAAACTGTAGTGAGGTCAACGAATGAGATTGTGAATGATGAAGTGGTAAAGAAAAAAAAATGCGGCCTGAAGAGTCATGACCTCAGGTGACTTAAGTTTGAGCTTTGCGAACCTGGATGCTGGGTTCACATGTTCTTTTATACGTTCCATTCGGGAAATCTTAATATGTTGCTAAAGTTTTGGCCCGTTTTCGAACACTATTTGCATTCGCACTTTTCGGCATTCAAATTGAGATTCAAAGCACTACGTTCGTTTTCGCGATTTTCAACGTAAGCAACAAATCAATATCTTTCAAATAAAACGTATACAAGAACATGTTAACCCCACACTCAGGATCACGAAATCGAAACTTAAGTCACCCAAACTCATAACCCTGCTGAACAGGAAACTGTAATCGGGTTAATGAATGAGATGGTGAATGATGATGATGAGGTAAAGACAAAATACGGTCAGAAAAGTAATGACTTGGGGTGACTCAAGTTTCACGTTTGTGAACCTGGGTGTGGGGTTGACATGATCTTTTGTACGTTTGATTAGGGAAATGTTAACTTGTTGCTTAAGTTTTGGAAATAACAAAACGTCGGGCCCGGGTCCGAACACGATTCGCTTGGATACTCACAGAGAAAAATCAGTCATCCTTTCAGCATTCAAATTGAGCTTCACAGCATTAAGTTCATTTTCGCGATTTGGAACGTAAGCAACAAATCAACATCTCCGAAATGTACCGTATACGAGAACATGTTAACCCTATACCCAGGATCACAAAGGCAAAACGTAAATCACCCAAAGTCATAACCCTATAGACCGGGAAACTATACTAGGGTTAATTACTGAGATGGTGGAATACGACGAGGTAAAGAAAAAATATGGTCAGAAGAGTAGTGACCTTCGGTGACTTAAGTTTGACCTTTATGACCCTGGGTGTGGCGTTGATATGTACTTTTGTACGTTTGATTAGGGAAATGTTAATTTGTTGTTTAAGTGTTGGAAATAACAAAGCGTTGGACCCGGGTCCGAACACGATTCGCTTGGATAGTCACTGAGGAAAATCAGTCATCTTTTTCGGCATTCAAATTGAGCGTCACACCACTGCGTTCATTTTCGCGATTTTCAACGTAAGCAACAAATCAATATCTCCCAAATGAACCGTATACGAGAACATGCACCCAGAAAAAAAATTTATTTGACGGCCACCGTTTATTTGGTTTAAGCAAAATATTTATTTGATTTAAATAAATATTTGTTTACATTAACTAAATAGTTACTGAAATCAAATAAAGGTTAACCCTATACCCAGGATCACAAAGGCAAAACGTAAGTCACCTAAAGTCATAATCCTGCTGACCAGCAAACTATAATCGGGTTGATGACTGAGATGGTGGGTGATGACGAGGTAAATAAAAAATACAGTCAAAAGAGTCGTGACCTTCGGTGACTGAAGTTTGACCTTTGTGAACCTGGGTACGAGGTTAACATGTTCTTTTATACGTTCATTTTCGTGATTTTCAGCGTAAGCAACAAATCAACATTTGCCAAATTAAACGTACACAAGAACACATTAATCCTATACCTAGGATCACAAAGTCGAAACTCAAGTCACCGAAAGTCATCACTCTCCTGACCCTATTTTTTTTCCAAGAACCCAAAGGGTTTTTAGCAACCGATGCACATGAATGGTCACAAATATTCTTCGAATTTCAAATGTAAACCACTGGGCGTGTACAATAAACAATGTTGCGCTACCAATTATATTGCTTTGATTTTCTACCAATACCACTTCGTTACCGGTTTAATTAGCTTCTCTTCGAAATATTAACAGTCTCGGAGAAAAATGAGGAAAGCGATTTGCTACCGACCGCGGATGTTTTCACACGTCTTTAAGACTCCCGATCTCGTCGCAACTCAATCCCCTCTCCTCGAAATTTGCGTTTCTCTTTCCCGCTGAATAAAGATACGCGACAAGTGGCACTCAAGTATGATTGAGTGGATGGAAAAGCTCGTGACTCATTTATTACACTCTGGATGAACATCAGAAGCGACTCATTCGTTCGCGTATGACGGTTTCTTCGTGGGACGAATAATCTACGGACCTGAACTCGCTCGCCGCTCGTCGCTCGTGTATAAATACAACACACACTGTGGTAAAACATAGTTGCACACACGAGAGCGTTAAATTCCACTCGTTCCTTAACCTCGCATTACGCTTATTAAAAGAACGAAGTAGATTCTTCGTCCCTACGGTTAATATATGTTTTTTTTCCTCTCTCTCTATAATCTACTGGGTTCCTCCGTATTTCTCGGCTACCGCGGCTTCTCAGCCCTCATCTTTGTGCGATGGAAAAACAAAACTGTGGCGCTTAGCCCGAAGGCCCGGGATGAATCTTTGCTAACGACGTCGCCTGGTACAATTTACTCGGGAACGAATATGACGAATAGACGGAGAATGAGAAAGAGTGCAAATGCAACCGAGCCGCTGTCATGAAACTCACTCAAGATATGGCGGAATAATTCATGGTACATTTTATTAAAATATATCTAAAAATTCTTGTTGCACCCTGTTGTTTGCCGTACATTTCTCTCGCCATGCCGGCAGTTTCGGATTTTACAGTTTGTAATTTGAATATACCTCGAAAGAAATTTAGTCTACGTTCCGCGTACACATTAAAAAAACTTTCGAAAAATAACTAACATTTCTTGACCATTAAAATTCACAATTTTAGATTTCATGAGAATTTAACGTTTTTATTCCGTTAAAGAAACGTACTTTTAACAGGAAACAAGTCTAAAGTCAACATGCAAATTTCAGACCTTTGTGGACAAGGCTTCCAAAATATACAAACCTTTCTTCAATTGTGTATCGATTTGACTGCAAAAAATGTAATTAAAAAAATGTACATTTTTGATTTAACTTATATTAAAAAAAAATTAAAATTGTTTTAATTTTTGGGCAGAGTTTAGAACCAATGAAATCGACCCTGTTCACTGGAAATCCGTCGATGTTCTTTCGATCCGCAATCAATTGAATTTCCGCTCTATTTATACGAAAAGTCTGTGTTCCACGATTCACCGAATGCAGCAGTGGCGTTGTAGCCACGAGGACGGTTTATCTCGCTGAGCACTCATTCGTGGAATCGTAAAACTTGACCCCTTGGCGTTTTGTCGGTCGACAGCTGAATTAGCGACTCATTCATTCGTTCGCGGGGCTCTTCCGAAGCGTCATGGTAGCACGAGCTTGACGAAAGGGAAAGAAAGATGAAGGCGAAAAGGGGGGGATAGCTTTCGAAGCCTTCTTTGTATCGCGTCTCAAGAACGAGATGAGAAGACGAGTCGCGAATATGAGGACGATGAAGACGAGAGGCACAAGAATATGAGAGACAACAATGAAATGAGGAGAGGAAGAGTTCAAGACGGTTGAAAGTAAGTGCGGAGCTGTTCTGCTTGTTTCTCGCTGCCGCTGCGACTGATGATGATGATGAAAAGAAAAGAAACCGAGGGAGAACCGTCAGAGTGCTTGATGAGAACAATTAACGTCGAGGCTCGCGCAACGCTTGTGCCAAGACATAACAGAAGCATACATCAGCGGCAGCTTCGTACCAAGACACTTTGCTTCGCGTGCCTTTCCAGCCCTAAGCGTTCGGCTTCTGGATAGCGTTCCGACGAATGAAGGCAACTCGTCAAACGACGATCGGTCTTCTATACTTGGATCTGCACTTGACCAAAAAATATCTACACTTCGAGTAATTCCATTATACGTTTCCGTTTTTTGGCACACTAATCAAGATGCGCACTCGATAGGGGAAAATCGGCGAATGTCGAAGAACCTTAATGAGACGCTGTACCATAATATGAGGCTGTGAAATGACATTCCACTGGTTTTTCTTCCATTGGTAAAAAGTTGGTGGGCCACCATATTGCGATTTTCTATCTAAATTGTCGAAGACTCGATATTTGTATTGTTGTCGGTTTTGCATATTTCTATTGATGTATTGTTGAAAAATTGAGTTGTGACGTCACTATCGATGTGAAAATTTTATTTTTCGACCGGAAGTGACGAAGGGTTCAAATTGTTGTTAAAAGGACGATAAAATTGTGTTTTGCCGTTACTTTTGAGCCAAGATACACCATCTACAAGAAATTCACCTCACAAAGTTTCACAATTCTTATATGGAAAAGAGACCAAATCTATAAATCGGACCGAAACCTTTTTTATGCCACTCAAAACCATAAAATTGGGCTAAAAATCGTTTTCGTTTGACGGACGTAACAGGATAACTCAAAACTACCTTCGCATCACTGGACAATTATTCGAAATCAACAGGTCCGGTATTCTCCCACCGTCCCCCATTGTGCAAAACAATTGAGTAGTAGGAATAGTTAGAAGTCGTGTTTTTTTTGGTCACGTCGACCTGCGAATAAAACGTTACGAGCGAAAAGTCGTCAGTTAAGTTCCAACGCTTCGACATTCATGCGGCTTCCACTTTTCTTTACAATATATATATTTTTTTAGTATCGTTCGCGCGAGTATGCGCAGCGCACAAGAGTACTCAGGATCTAAGGGAGTCGCAAACGAGTGGTGGGCAAGATAGATATACCGGTTCTACTTGCGCGCCTACTCGTCTGCGATCTTCTTCTGGTCTTCGCTCGGACGTTCCTCGATAGGAATCTCCAGCGGAGAGTCTTCAGGAGGATATAGAGTCACGTATCTCGAATGCTAGATCCACTATATACCGAGGAGAATTTTATGGAGTAAGTTGGGTAGTATGGATGAGACGTAGCGAACTTGCCCGATAGCTGGATCTTCTTCTTGATCTCGATTATCTTCTTGTTGAGTGCACTGAGCTTGCTCTCCTGCGTCGACGGTATCAACGGGTCGGCCATTCTTCTTGTTTATCAGTCACAGCGGCGCACGCTGGGTTCTTCGATATCGATTAAACGAAGTCTTTGTTGTCATGAGGACGGCTCGCTGCTGGAACAATTCTTTCACGACGGAGGAATGGACTATGAATGCGGAAGACAAATCCAGCTATTGGTTACCTTATTATTATTATTATTATTATTAAGTTTTTTTTTTTACGAAACTGGAACCACGTTTTGTGGTAAACACCATAAATGTTTTGATAGCAAATATTCAGCTATGTGTAAAGTAAATGACGATTCGTGATAAACGAGGAAAAAGTACATCGGACATAGGCTTGAAACAACGAGCGAAAAAAATTTGTTCTCGGGCGCTTTTTGTGCAAAAGTACCGATTTTGGGTATTTTCGAAAAACGATAACTATTGATTATATTGAATCAGCCAAAAATATATATTTTTAATCCATTGTAATTATTCTAGAGTTTTTATTGTTATAACGAAGCATGACGAAGACACTAATTACCGCGTCAATTGATCTTTGTTGTTTCACGATAAGTTAAACGTCTTAATCAACGCTAGAGGACTTAATGACTCGGTAGAGTATTAAACGGGCTGTTTACAGCAAGCTTCCGTAACTTATGGATGGCGTTGTCGACTCGCGTGGCGACTCCCAATGGCCGAGGCAACAGGCTACCGAACGTCTCAGCGAGCGGCATACACCGAATTATAATTTTGCATTTGTATTCGTTAGCGCGACGGGACATCGGACCGAATACGAAAGAACTCGCGTACAGAGCCCGATGAATTTCACGTTGGGCGCAATCAGCCGACACTGGCATTGCCGAGTGAGAACGAGAGGGCGAACGAAAGGGATACGAGAGAGATTAATTAAACTAACGACGGCGATGTCCACGAGCCTTGGCAACGAGCAGCTGTTGAAAGCAATATGTATATTGAGAACATGTTTTTTTAACATCACCAATCGACCGATTCGTAATATCTCGACAATTAATACACAAATTTGTTATAATGATTGTAATGTCTACAGCATGGGGAGGCACTTGCATACTTGCCGATCTTGATGCAATATTCAGCCGTAGTGAAACGTTACTGAAACATTGAAAATCGAAAATTGGAAAACGAACAAGGTACAGTTAATAACGTATATTAATATTACTACGCGGATTTTTAAAGTAATGGGTTGTTTTGTGCAGTGTGAACTACCGAAGGTTCCCAAAATGGTAAGCTATGGAAGCAGAAGAACGTCTTTTAACATTAAAATTTAACTAATTGAGTCAACGAGTGTTCCAATTGATGTGCAAGAACCAACCTTATTGGTTAAAGGTGAAAGAAAGCGAAAATTTAATTAACCCACGAATCTGTTAATCAAAAGAATCGCACAGTCTAAATGGAATGTCTGTCAGCATTAAAAGCTTACGAATAAGTATACGATTCTTCTAATTCCTGCGCAACGTCCGCTGCCCTATTTGGCGTCGGCATACGCCGCAAAGTAAAAGAAATCTACGGAAGCGACGATCTTCGCGCGTTCGCCCGAGTCTCTCGTGTTATAATTATACTCGTAACGAGAGTCTCCGCAATTCATGAATAAGTAATAACGCGGCAGTGCGTGCGGGAAATTTTGCTGTTCGATGTGCCGGCAAAAGTTTGTCGGTCTTATATACACTATATCATATATTGCGGTTTGTCAAAAGAAAAAAAATGATGCTAGTCTCGGGTTCCCTTTGTAGGCGCGCGCGCGCTAATTAATGCGTTTATTAGCGAGACAATTAAATCGCTATAGCAACGCTCGCCGACCGTAAAGTCGTTCGCACGCCGAGCTTGTGCAACGCCCGGCGGCAATACCGGAGCTACATTTGAGGTGGGAA
This sequence comes from Ichneumon xanthorius, assembly GCA_917499995.1. Classification (NCBI taxonomy): domain Eukaryota; kingdom Metazoa; phylum Arthropoda; class Insecta; order Hymenoptera; family Ichneumonidae; genus Ichneumon; species Ichneumon xanthorius. The sequence continues at coordinate 18,023,507 of OU824202.1, read as the reverse complement.
AAAAAGCTATGGGAAATTAATGAAAAAACATCAATCAGGAGGGCATGATGGGATCTGTGATCGTTAAGGGTCCATCCTCCTTTTTTTCTGCCCCTCCGGAGCATCAATTAGTTTTTGGATCTCGTTTGAAACGACCCGCTCGTTATTAATAGTATAATTCATCGGGGAAGAATAGAATCGTATCATGAGATAAAATTCGTCTCTTATTCGGCAACTGAATTACAGCGACAAATATAAGAGTTAATGTAAATTATATAGTTTAAAGATTGACGTTGGGGGAAAACTGATGTCTAATGCATGCAATAAAAAAAATATACATTCATTTGATTATATTCATAAATATATCGTTCAGAATACTTTCTTAAACCTTTTCATTTTTTCCTCAAAGAATTGTAAGGAATAGAAATGTCTCCGCACGACACAAACGGTTCGTCGGAACACACATATATATCGCTGTGTAAATATATCGAAAATCACATACTTTGCACAAAATCGGTACAATCAAAAAATTTCGTCACCCATCGTTTCGAGACCTCGACAACTTTACATGTACCGCTTATTTCCCTTAAACGTAAAATAAAGAATAAATTAGTATATACAATAACAAAACTTCGTCGCGCTAATAAAAAAATTCCGTTAAATCAACTAAAGATTCGGGCACGTTCGTATTAATATATAGCTGGTCGAAAAAAACATTTCAATGCCTCAAAAGCATTTCAGTGAAATAATTTTTTTTAAATGTCGAATTAACCGATCTTTTAGCTGTAATCATTAAAATAGTTATTTGAACGTCCCCGCCAAAATCTTTAGTTGATTCAACCGTATTTTCGTATCAGTGCAGTGAAAGGGTGAACTTTATTGCAATAAATTTTTTTTTTTATCACACAAACGTGGTACATGCATCATTAAATATGCCCGTAGGATAAGCAACTAAATATCTACAGCCCGAACAATAATCGCAAAACGGTATTTTATTTAAGTGATGAATCTTTGTCGATTACGGAATAAAACGTTCTACCCAACCGAGTGCGAAATATTATCGATCCATAGATTCGATTAAGGAGCAAGCGCAATCGAATGTGACGAAAAAACAGTATTTCATAACGCGCCCCCGTGTCGAGCAGGGGATGAAACGCTCGTGCCGCAGAACGCTTCGTACCCCCAAGAGTCCGCCGTCGAGCCCCGCGCTACCACGGTCCCATTGGCCCTTGCCGTCGGCCATCTTGCCGAGCGGAGCGATACACCCGTCAACAGGCAGGTGCGCGCGCATCCGAGGGAACTACTTTCAGCGCGTTAAGCGAACAATAGAACCCAGAAGTGTTTCGTGCGCGGTCGTGCTCGTATATGGGTCCCTCATGACTTTTTCTTTCTAACCCACGTTTGTTCGACGACACTGGACGAATGTAAACACTGTTCGGTGCGCGATTAACACGATTATCGAGTGTCCACTGTGATTAATACGTTTGCAACGTGTGATAAATAATAATAAGTATACAATAATAACAACAACAATAACAAATATACGTGTAAATAACATCGGTGCCGTTTCGGTGAGGGGCTTTCGCGAAGGATTGTTTGTGTGAATTTTCGTACGCGCGCGTCGAGTCCAGTCGACACAAAAATAAATACAAGTAAATAAAAAGAAAAGAAAAATAAAATAATCCAAATGACGAATCGACGGCTCGCGCGTTGCTACGGTGTGCGCGGAGTCTAATGTGTGCGCGAATATTGTTCTGTGCGCCTGGGATTTAATTTAACGACGGCGAGATGCTGAGGCCACGGCGATATTTGGATTACGCAGCAGCTGCCGTCGTCCTCGTTTCAGTGCTCTTCGTCGCCGGCCTGCCAACGGTTTCCGGTGAGTTTATATTTTATTGTTTTCGGTAGATTTCCCTTCCCACCGCGCACGGGTTACGCAGGAGAGTTTCAGCGATCGTTCGAGTAAACAACGAGAAAAAAAAAATAACGAATCTCGACGTGCATCTTTGCTGCTAGGCAACAGGTTACGCCAGACGCCAGGCGCCGGCGCATTCGCACTTTTACTTCGCTCCCTCGACCGGCGTCCTTTCCTATGCTCGTTGCTTTTTTTCCTGTAAAAAAACAAAATGCTCGTACACGATCCTAATTCAGAAGCGACAAGTGAAATTGCGAGAAAAACGATGAGGACGAATCGGCTACAGAGCCGGGATGGCAAACACACTCGGAATTGCATTAGTATTCCATGTCGTCGCCCGACATCGCTGCGTCTGTCTCGTCTACTAACCTTCACGAAAACATACGGCACGGGACTTGATGCCCGGCTGTTGCCTCCCTTCGCCGGAACCGACGGTTAGGGGGGAAAACGCAGTCGACTCTCCTCGCTCGCTCTATCCGTTGCGACAGCCGAAAATTCGTACGAGTCCTGGAATAATTGAGTTGCGATCGGGAAACAATAGTTTTTTTTTATAACGATTGCGTTTAGGGACGCGGGTTAAAAAAGAACTTGCAATGTAGGCGGATTATTCTTTTTCTTATTTTTTTTGGATGCATTGGGACAGATGGGAATTTATTCGACAAGGGAAATTTCATTTCCGTTGCGGGGAAAACATGTTTTGCGGGTCCTTGACAGCGTTCGGCCGGCCACACGTGGTTCGGCCGCGCCGTCAGCGGTTCTCAACCCAAAGCGGCGATCGAACCGACTCGAGGTTGACGGACACTGAGGGACAGGTGCCCAACCCCGCTTTCCAGGAAGCCAGTCTTCCCTCGTTATGCGAGCTCGCGGACGAGAGTGCGGAGCATCGTGTTTCGTTCGCATTCACGCAAGAATTTTATTTTATTTCATGTTTTTTTTTCGACCGGAAAAACATTTCGATTTTTCCGTCGCACATTCTCGTCGATCGCATCATGGTTTTGGGTCAAGCTTGAGATTGAAATTTATTCTTTACCACGGGATCGTGTTTCGTTGACGTCTACCAGACATATTTATAACAATTTTTAGTTAAATTTGAGAGAAAATTTAGTTATCCATTGGCGTAGCGGTCCGTTTTACTTTTGAGAAAAATCTTCTAAATACAATAGAAGACAATCAACGATTTTAAGTCAATTTCGAGCTCAAATTTAACGATGCAGCGTTACAAATTTATTCTTGTCAATATTATCCGTTTGTTATCTTTGGGGATTTTTTTTTCAACGAATTGGTCAATGTTCATTGCCGTACAACCGTACGGTGGTGCGATACAGAGTTTTCTTGCTTGATTTTATTCTCGACAATTATAATCCATTCACTATTCACAAACGTGTATAGACAGTGTCTCGAGACATATATACATTCGCTGAAACGGATTCGCCGTATGGAGTGAATAGAAGAGCTCTCCAACCTCGAGGGCGAGCTGTGACGTAATCCTTTGCACTCCTCCAGGTGCAAGGATTATGCTGTTGCTGGCTGCTGAGAAATACATAGAAATCCACGATCAGATTATTTAAAAGTCCATTCTCGCTATGAGAATACACCCGAGCAGTTACCACGTGTGGGCGGATAATTAATGCAGTATCTGCATTTTCTCATTTGTAAAAAAAAATACACTCAACTCTTGATTAATATTCCTTGGCATGCATGTACAACAAACGTTATATCATGTCTCGGTACGTATCGCTATTAAATTCAATGCGATCTAACAGCTTCGCTCTCAGTGAGATAAATCGCAGCTAAATCGCAGATAAAATTTGATCCCGAACAAGCGCGCCGATCGATCAGCCAAACAATTCGGAACAGACAAACAATTGCTCTTTCGATTCACATAAAATTATCACTACTGTGCAAAGTTTCCTGTTCATAAAAAAAGAAACATCTGCACAAACATCGGGGCTAAATAATTTTGATGATCGAAAATAAATGCTCTGCCGTTTATTTCGATTGATCCCTTACAAAGTACACTTTGTAAAATTGTCTCTATGTAAAAAAAAAAAAAAAAATGAAAATAAAAACAGCTAATCTGTTGACAATACATTTCTTTAAATGTATGAAATACTTTTAATCCACGCCGGGCTGATAATCCTCGAACAAATGTCGGGATAGCTTTGCGACACGGAAATAAATGCCGTATCCTTTAATAAATGTTTCGCCGCACGATGTCCGTGATATTTGCCTATTTGCCACCGTACATGCATAAGGATAACGTACGAAGCCCAAGAGAGACGGAGAAAGGGATAGGGGGAGCGGGGAGGAGGAGGATTCGATAGTTCAGAGTCGGTTCATAGCTTTAATTCACAGAACGCCGGCTCCTGCTCCTCGAGCACTTAGAGACACAGTCTCTCGCCTCAGACGTTGTGTGAATCACGGCGTCCATCTCTTTCACTCTTTTATCACCGTCTCGTTCTCGATCGACTCGTTCCTGTACCCACAAACACACACATACATATATATCGATATATACGTATTATACCGTACAGCGTGTAGTCGGCGCTCGCGGTTCAACAGGACTATATCGCAGATATCCACACACGCGTGCCAAGAGTCACGGCGCGCTGGGGTTATGTGTGGTAGCCGCTCCCGCTCGTACAAGCTCGAACGCGAACGAGCGCGCGGGAGGGGGGAAAAGGCAACCGCAAACCTTCATAGACACACCGGTGCGGTCGGATAGCCTCTCCTCTCCCCCCCCCCCCTTCCACCCGCCCGCCCTACTGCTTCTTCTGTGCCCGCTCGTCGTCGTCTTCGTGGCTCTGGCGAACTCGGCGAGGATCGCGAGCTGGCTCGCTCGCTCGCTCAGTTACGTTCTCAGGCTTTCTCTTCTCTCCTTAGAAACCGATCCTCTCCGCGCGCGTATCGCCACGCCGTGCTTTCACACGGGACTTAGCAGGCGGACTATCAGCTGCCCCGTACCGCTATGTACCAAATGCGCAAACTCCTCTGAAGTTGCGGGATGGATTTTTTGCAACCATTTTTTTATTCTTTTTTTTTTTTCCTGTCATTTTGAAGCCGATTTTCACTTCTTTTGGGGAAAAATCGGCGAGACTCGAGATAATCGGTTTTGTTGATGGGGTAAACCGGAAGTAATTTTTTTTCGGCACTGATGCGGGTTTTCATATGGGATGTTGAGGTGGGCGTGAGATAAGTGGTCAGAGATCGATGGGGGAGAAATATATTGGATATAGGATTTTATAATTTTGTCCTAATGTCAAACCGGATGTTGGTAACTTCCGAAGAAGAGAACATTCATTCATTTTGGGCCCGGTAAAATTTCTGACGAACAGTTTCCAGCTTCAGTATCGTGCGACAGCCAATGAGCGAATCGACAAACCGACAATTAACTCTTTATAAGTCACACCTCCATCTGCACTCTTGAAATGTTTTTTAATTCGACTTCCGTATCCAAGTTTAATAATTGCATGCTACATAATAAAAAGAAAATGATTAATCACTTGTGGGATTGGCTTTAAGTAACCGGGAAACGTGAAGATTAACGATTTGAAACATAAAAGTTATTACCACTTTTATCTCTACTCAGAACCGTTACAGTATTTTTACGTGCTTGTGACGAATCGAATCGAATATCAGTTTTGTCCTAAAGTCAAACCGGATATTGGTAACTTTCGACAAAAAGAACATTCATTCATTTCTGGTCCAGCTAAAGATTCCTGATGAATAGTTTCCTGTATATAATAGTTTATTGGTGACTCTTCTTGCCATGGTCAGTTCGAATTTTGGTCAGAGAAAAAATTATAATTTGGTCAAGGGAAGTTCAGGAACTTTTTCCATTGCCTTTACCGACCGCACGGATCGGAGATATTACAGTATACATTCACATACACATATATAAATATATATATACACATAATAGACACAGGGCAGTGAAACCGCTGTGCACGCAAGTATCTCGATATCTCCGCGGCATCTGCTAACTAAAAGGGCCAAGATCTTCCACCGCCGCGACCTCCGTTGCCCGGTCTATACGCTCCTCTCGTGTCCGCCGCTCGGACATTTGCATTCGTCCATCCGGCGTAGCACACAGAAGTCCGCTGTCTCTCCTTCGCGGCTCCTCTCTTTCTCATCGCTTCCACACTTTTATTCGTCGTTTTGGCTTAGACCGAGATCACGTTGCTTCAAACTCTCTCAGCCATCGCTCGAAGCCTTTCGATCTCTCTCGCCGGTCTCTCCCTCGATCCTTTCTACGAGCGCGTAAAACCGCATAATTAAGGACCTTTTCTCAGAGCGGAGCATACATCCATCCGTTGTCCGCCGCGTTTCCTTCCCTTCAACTCGTCCGGCTCTTCCTAAACCCACTGACTTCCCGCTTCTCTTCCTTCACTCTTTATATATACATGTATATCTATATATATATATATATATTGATTTATTTTTATTTTTTGCTACTTCGAATCTCAGTTACTTTTTTTTTCTTCTCCTTCGTCTCTGCGTCCTCCGCGTCTCCTCGTCGTTGACTCGCCGGATCGAAAGACCCTCGTAAGCTTTCCGAATGCCGTTCGGCTTGTCTCGGCGAGATATCCGCGAGAGTATCGAGGTAAAGGATCGAGGATTGTGCCGTCACTCAGAAGACGAGACACCGCGAGCCGAGCTGGCCCTTATAAAGTTTACGTACCCAGGCCACATAAGCGAAATCAACAACGGAAAGACGGAAAGGGGGGGGGGGGGGGCAGCGGCTAGATCCATCTGCGCGCGCAGCGCATGCAGATTCCTCCCTCGTTTCCTCTCGATCTACCAAACGATTCATCTGCCTCTCGATCCTTCGTGCCCTTCAACCGCGATACGCATACGTGTTCTTCTTCGTCGGTAATGCTTACACGTCTTTTACTGTTTTTTCTTCTTTTTTTTAACGTGACCGAACAAACGACTCGGAATTCCGCGCTCGATGCCGATCTCCGCTGCGCCTCGAGCGAGTCGCTGAGTAGAGGACTCTTTTCCCGAGCCACATCGCGGCGGAAAACAAACGACGGACTATGAGAGCGGCTAATTAATTTTTCACGCGGTCAACGAAGCTCGTCACTGCACGGAAGCGTACAGCCTCGCGCTTGGCTACGCTGTGCGCTGCTCGCTCGCACGGACACGGCTTGTTGCACCGTATTACACGCTCGCACGATGGAACGGACCTCTTACACGCTCGGGGATTCACGGATTCTCGAAATTTTCATGTTTTCGAGGATACTTTCGCTTGTGTTTGTTTTCGTTTCCGAGGGAAACATTATTTTTTTATATAAATTGAATAAATAAAAATGGTATAATGACCGACTTACCGATAAGGAGGTTTTGGTGAGGAAAATTTATAGGGCAATTAGAATTAACGAAGAGAAAAATTTGGCACGCGAACATAAACTACAAAATAGGTATTTAAATAGAAACTTTATCACCAACAATGTCACGATTGATAATAAATTTGCAAATTATTGGCTCGTACACAAACTTCTGTGCGCTTGCTTGAAACCACATTAAATAACCGTCTATTTATAGGCAATAAACAAAACCAAACTCGAAATCCAAATCCAACCTTGCTTGAATCTTTACAGCCATGATCTTCTGTGCATTGTTTGTAATATTTTTTTTTAAACTTGACATTATATCTAATAATTGGTTATGAAGTTCAAGTTCGTGCTCGTACAATACCTCAATAAAGAATTATTTGTCGGATCGCCTTAAGGCCGATGCAATTTGAAAAATGTCATTAGTTTCAAAGTCCCTCTAGCCAGTCTCGCAAATTCTGCACGTCGCGCAGAATTTCAGGCGGCGTGCTTCAGTCCAACTTCCGGATATTGCGCAACTGACTTCCCATGGGCCTACATTTTCCCGCCGATATAAATATAACTCGCCGAAGAGCGACGGACGCGCCGGTTCTCGTTTCGTAATTGACGAGTGAGAAGCGCCGTTGCTCGGCCGTCCCATTTGCGCGGACTTTGTCCTTAGCCCGTGTTTGCCCTTGGGCCCTGGCTAAAGTCGAGCGAATTTGCTCGTTTACATCGCTAGAAAAATAAAACAACGATCCGCTGTGTCGCAACGGGGAGAAGCCGGGAGACGGAGAAATGCAAATGCGAATTACCTCCGGTCGATCGGTATCGTCATGCGTGGCGTGCTCGTACCCGTTCGCGAATAATGGTTTCTCGAATATACACGTGTACAGAACGTTGTAACGTTCCACTGTTTGCTATACTGCTATCAACTTTACACGCCGTTTGATCGCGGTTACCCGGCACTCGTCGCAGTGCGTACACTCCGTCAGGGCGTCGATCCGTGTAAACTCGGGCTCATCGTATCGTATCGAATCGCTTCGCTTGTACATAAATGAATTCGCCGCATCCAACGCCCTCCGATCATTGTAATTCTACTCTTTGCTCTATTTCTCGTGAGCATTTTTTTTTTTTTTTTTTTCTTCGTTTCGTGGAATTGCGCAATTGACAATGATGGCGAATTGTCGGGCTAAGAAAAAGATGCTTAAAAGAAGGTATATATATATATAAAAATTACCTCTCAAAGTGTGTCGATTTCTCCTTCAGGGAAATAAAGGGGTGACCGAATTTCGAGCTGCAGGCCTTTGTCTCCTGAGATTAATCGGTTGGTCAATCGAACAAACTCCCTCGCTCCACGCGAGTGGGCGGGTCGGCCAGTACTGGGCGTCTAAGAGGAAAGCTTAATATTTTTGTTGTAACGTGAAGTTTTGTTTTCTAACAATGTTTGATGGATACAAACTTTATAATATCGGCGATTAAATTACATAAAATTTTAATTATAAAATGATAGTTTAATTACAACGATTGAAACCCAATCGTTTTGTTTTAACGTTTAACGTTTGTTTAGCTCGACCGGTATTAAGAATTCACCGGTGTTCGCCGATTCTCTCCAACCGATTACCAGCAATATCGAGGCGCTCGAAAAAATCGCCGCTAAGTTTCATCGCACAGTTCGACAATCGATGCGATTGCGTGCGCAGTGTGTGTGCGCACCGTGCACATAAGAGTTGCCTTAGCCTATGACCACATAGGGCTGTATATCGTGATTTATAGATTACTCGCAACAACGAACGATCATTCATCCAGCTTTTTCCCTCGTGGGGAAGGAGAAGACCTTGATAATCGATTCGCATAATGAATATAATAAAACGCATTACGCACGGAGAAACTCCAAAGCGTTGCGCAGAGAGCACCGCTAGGCAGAGCGTGGGTTGAGTTCTCGCACCGGCCGGCGACGACTTATCATCGTCGATTCTCTCGATCGATTCTCCGTCTCCTTACGGCCTCTTTGCTTTTGCATTTTTTTATTTTTATTTTTTTAAATATTCATTCGTACTCGACCGACTATCGATTAGATCCTCTTTACAGCGTAATTCATTAATCACAATGGTTATCTGCTACACATGACTCTCCGTTATTCTCAATCGATTTATTGTACATTTTTTATTTTTGTGATTGCCAATATCGATCTTATCAGTCTAATCAGAGTATATTCAGAGATTAAAAATAAAACGGACACAATAAGATGGAACTTTATTGATAAACATATCACAATAAAAACCGATGCACATAAATAAGAAGTTAGGACATTTTTAGTTTTCGTAGTGACTTTTCTTTTTACGAATTTCTTTGCTCCATCAGAAATAATTTATTTTTTATATTTTTATATAAATAATTTACGTATTTTTGTAGCGTTATTGGATCAGAATAGCTGTACCGTTTCTGTAATTGGCATTGTCGTTATAACTGTTTATTACAACGAAAATTATGAAATATTTGACGTTGCTCGAATAGCCGATGTAACGACGTCGTTTGTCCGGTGTCTCGCGCGGCTCGCCGTGGAGCGGCGATAAATCAATTTTTTTAAATTCAAACAACGAGCATATAACACAATGAGCCGTCCCGCGTCGTATTTTAATTGCCGGCCGGTCGCGCCCACGCCGGACATGGAATACTCGAGGGAAACGTTACTTCCCTCCGTCCATTCGTTCGTCCTCGCCTCGACCGAACGGGACATTAAACGTTCGATCCTCTCTCGGGTGTTACGAGTACGCGTTTTCTCGCTCCACACGCAACCGTAACGTCCCGCGCGTAGCATTGTCTATTCGATTGCAAAATCTCAGACGAAAAAAAAGGGAACCGAAGCGAGAGCTTTATTGTAAAATCACCCACGAGCGAAAGGCGACGAGCTCGGTGAACCTGCGCATGCGCACTGACGCGCCGGGATCGCAAAAATTACCGTAATGACGATAATTGGCACTCGACGAACGGTACATTCGATGATTTATCTCTTCACACTTTGGAGATTTCGCTCGCGGTCGAACAGTCGACCGGTGGATTCCTCATTGGTCGGCCGAGCGGGCAACGCGGAAACCAATGAACCGCCTTCGGCCTCTCGGTTTATCTCAATATTTGTGAAGTCTCGAGCGAAGCGAGGCGCGACGAATTAGCACCCTCTGGGAAAGCGAGGCAAGATTTACGATTGGACGCCGGTCTTGATACTTCAATTAACGTCCCGTTTACCCCGAGGAGGAAAGTCAATTACCGCCAATCAGAACGACGAGAAACGAGACTATGACTCAACGCCCACGTATAGGAAAAAAAAATGGCGGGCGAATGTAACTCGGTTCTCGAGGACGAATCGTTTTCTTTGGCTTCGACGAAATAGCGCTTTAGGGTGATTTGATTTTTTGTTAAACTATTTTTTTCACTACACTTTGGATAATATTTTCTCCGTCTATTGTCTGAATTTTTTTCGCCTATTGTATGCTGTAAACAATAATAATAATGAATAATATTAAAACTGTTTGAAATTTGTGAAAGCGCACGTGTTAGTCGAATTGTTTTTTTGGCATCGAGGAAATAACGCTTTAAGGTGATTTGATTTCTTTTTAATTTCATTTTCCACGATATCTTGATTAATATTCGAACTGTTTGAAATTGTAGGTCCTTGTCGAATCATGAATTCGGAAACGAGGCCTCAGTAAAGCACCTTTTAAACGATAAAAAATAATAAATTAAAATACCCTGAAAGGCATAGAAAAAGGTTGTTAAAAAATATTCCATAAATGTATCAACCCGTTAAGTATGTAATAAAATGTCTTAATCTTTCATCGAGTAGTTCAGAAGATCCAGTAAATAATCAATAAAACGAAGACACATCACGCTGTCCGTCAGACTCAAAACTTGTACACTAAAAAAAAAAAAACAAAAGAACCGTACACTGTTTCGCATATCCCACGTTCCACAAAACATACCCGTGTATACACACATACACGTTCCACAAAATATACGTATCAACAGGCAGAACCTCACGCTGCATCGCAAACAAAGCTCTTATTTCGCTACCACCAATTCAGCATTCTTCGATATCTTCCATTTATTGCCTTCTTCCGCGTCACATACATATATATACATAATTATATATATACGCATTACATCTCTTTCGTAAAAATTTCACACGATCCTCTTCCTTTTCCCTCCTCCCCTTTTCTCCCGCTCGGTGCAAAGAACTTTTTGTTTGGCCCCGGCGCGAGTTTGGAAATACGCGCATATATATATATATATATCGATGGCCCGACGCTGAAGGGCATACAAGCTATGCTCATACACAGCCTGTACGCCCCTATCGAATCAGGCCATCGATATATCTATACACGCAGCGCTCTGAGCCAGTGGTAGATCGTCGCGTGTCGTTTTTTTTTTTTCACCGTCCTTCCAACTCCCTTCTGTCCTTTGTGTAACTTTCGATCCGCCATACTGCAGTATACGTAACGCACATTGGGCCACGCGTGTGCTTGCCTTTCGGCATCCCGATATGTCCACATCCGTTCGCCAACGTAAACGTCGTCGGTGCCGAGTTCTGTTATCTTCTCCCCCTCGCTTTATAATATTTCCTCTTCTCTCTCTTTCTCTCTATCACACACACACGGCTCACTCACACTTTCTTCTTCGCGTATCTCTTATTCGCTGCTTCTCTCTGCTACATTGTTCCACGGCGCTCTGTCACCCTCGAGCCATTTCTTCTCAAGCCGTTCGTCTCAAATCGCGCATTTCTCGTACACCGGGTAACCCACTTTTCCCCTCGCGATTGTTTCTCGGAGCGAATGCTCCCGCATGCCGTCTGCCCCGACGCCGACCGGGCGATGTTACCTCTGGTCGCATCGGTGGGGATTTTTTTTATTTTATATTTTTTTCTTTCGACGAGTCGCGGACTTCCTGCCGACGTCCTTGCTATTATTATTCTTCTTCCTTAGACTCCCGGGTCTCTCACGTTGGAAAGTTCACTTTCTTCACCGGAAGACCATGCAGGAACAATTCGGCGATTACCGGGTCAATTTCGTCCGTGCACTGCTCGCTTTCGCTTCCGTCATTTTTTCGAATTTCGTACTAAAGTTGGCAGGAAAATGTTTTGAACTTGTTATGGTGTGCAGTTAGGAAAAATAAAATATTTCGTTTTCTTTCGACATTTCAAACCTTTCTGGTAACCTTCCCCGTAAGTTAGAAGTGAAGATTAACCTTACATCTGTAAGCTCGGATCTCAATAATGTTTGCCTCATGATCATCGATATTTTTAGTAATTTTTTTACACTGTGTGCATTTGCTGCTTTCTCGTCCATAATTTTTTTAATTTCGTGCTAAACTTCACAGGAAAATCTTTTTCATAGTGTTTCAACTTTTTCAACCTTTTCAATCTTTTCAATTTTTTCAACCTTTTCAACTTATTCAACTTATTCAACTTTTTCAACTTTTTCAACTTTTACTTCAACAAAAAAATAGTTTTCTTTCGACATTTCAAACCTTCCTCGTAACTTCGAAATGAAGATGAAACTCACGACAGTAATCTCGTCCCTCAACAATTCCTGCCCCGTGATCATCGATATCTTATTCTCAGTAATTTTTTTCCCCACGTCCGCAGTCAATCCGCAGTTATGCATAACGAATTCGATGCTCATGAGTTGATAAGCGGCCGACTGATCGATGACTCGCCCTATGACAACCTGGAAGCTCCTCCGTAAAGATCTCGAGGCTACTGATTGAATATATATATATAAAAATAATAAAAAAAAAAAAAACCTAATACGATGGAAACAGAGCAGAGTCGAACGGAGGGATAGGGATCGCGATCCTATCGGCAAAGCCGTGCTCCTCGTTCGTCTTCGGGGCAGCTGATTGGCCGGGCGACCGAGGGATAACCGGCGACCGTTGCCGAGGCGATATTATCCGAGAGCTCGTTCCAATTAGCCCCCGAGATATTAAACGACTCATTGTCCAAGGCCGTTTATCACCCACCGGTTTCGCTATCTCACCCGGGACTCCTACGGCTCGCCCGCTCTCTTATAAATGCAAACTAAAGTATATTCGAACAGTAGCTTATTCAGATCGACGATCGGCGAGCGCGGTCCGCTCGTTTCTTCGAAGGCGGTTCTTTTTTCTTTCTGCAGCTTTCATTTGTTTTCGAGGCAGGAGAGGGGGAAAGGTCCGTTTGGAAGTTTGCTCCGCGCCACGGGCGGGTATGTCCGTTTATCGATTGCCAGGTGTTTCTGCGTTGTGCATACATAGATAGGTGTTTTTTTTTTTTTTTTAATGGTGAGAACGAGAGAGGAAGAAGCGTGACGAGGCAGGCGAGCGTGAAAGGGGTGGTGTAATTTTTTCGAGTCGGTTAGTACGCGACTGGGGGAGGGGATAGAGGAAGCATAGGAACGTCGACGCATCGGAACTCGGTTGGGGCTGACGAAAGGGCGATAAGAGGCCCAGGCGGCGAAGGACCCCTTCGCGTGCGTGTGCGCGGGCACCAGTTGGGGGCTTCCGTGCACGCCAGGGGACGAGAGCCTCCTCGTCCACCGCCCGCAGCCGAACGCCACTTTCGGAACTGGAATTCTTCGGAGGAAGTTTTTTTGCCTCGCTTTTGGTTCTCTAGCGCAGGCTCTCTAGCGGTATCGGCGCGCCCCGGAACGCTTTTTGTACGTCATAAGTAGCGGGAATAATTTTTTTTTTTTTGTAATCTTTGAGCTGATTTTAATGTCGGATACGTTGATAGGTGTAAGGTAAGGGACTGGTCGGCGGAAAAAATTATGCCGGATGTTGGATTGAAACGCCGAGCTACGTTTTTGTTTTGGGAGACATTTTGGCAATATTTGCGATTTTTTTGGTATCTCAAAAATGCGATTTGCAAAGCAAAAAGGTTCACACATTTAACAACGTGTCGTCCATAAGCGTCCGCGATTTCTTTCTTGTTGATTTTATATATTTTTTTCATTTCATAATTTTTTCATTTCAATCTTACAATTTGTTTCGCACAGTAAATTGAAAAATTAACACGAAAAAAGAAATTTAGCCATTCGTCGACAAGGGATGTTTATTAAATTTCCGAATATTTTTGACTCTTTGTCGCTGTAAGGTGGGGAAAAAACACGACGAAGGGGACGCATTTTTTTCGGCGTCCAATCGTAAGAGTCCCAAAAAAGTGTATCGAACATGCGGTCCGATTGGACGTATTTTCGGGCGGTAATTGTAATTGCCTCACCGGTTATTGCGATTACCTTAAAAACTAGGGATCTCGTAAAATTACTTTGACGTTCGGTGGAGGTTAATAATAATATTTTTTTCTCGTCGAATTACCGCCCCGAGCAAAGTCTCGGGAGAGGAAGAAGAGTTACGCGACGGTATTGTGCATAATGGATATATAAGAGGCTACCGCTTCACCGCCATTACGATTCCTCCGCGATGCTCCGGTGCGCTCGCCCGGTCGCCAGCGGCCTCCTGGAGATCGTTCTCTTCGTCGTCGAGTGGTCGACATTACCGTGTACCTAATTATTCTCGTGCGCTGCGAGACTCTTTCGAAGGGATATATAGACGGCGCGACTATATACCGCTATCGTAATTGCCCGGCTCTCGATACGCCGCCGGGCGACTCTTTTCCATTCGCTTCGATCTCCCCCTAGCAATGAGAAAGATCCTTTTACTTCCATTCGCATATCGTACTATCATTATGCAATTTAAAAAAGGTACAAAATTAATGCATCCAAATGTTACCTTTTTATAATTTTCTCCTCGAGGAGGAGAAAAATTCGATAATCTTTTATCTATTTTTTAATACTATAATTACCGAAAAATTCAATCCCAAACCTTTGGAAAAGTTTCCTTACGGTGGGTAATTCATTTTTTCTTTTTGTAATACTGTAATTGGCGAGGTGAATATTAATTTGAATGATTAATGGAATCAAAGTTCGCAGTTTTATTTTCTTTTTTTTTTTACTGGAGAATATTAAACTCCAAAACCGGAAGTTAGAATTGCCGTCAGCTGCAGAGAAGCCTCAATTACGTGTCAGGTGATCAGGCTCTAACGTTTGTTTTACTCGGATTTTTTCAAACGTACAAATATTTCATGATATGATTATAGACATCTGTCGAGTTCCTCAAAAAAATGTCTCATCGCCGTTATACACAGTAACAAATAATTTCGTAAAATCGTCATACGAAGTTTCATAAAGATAATTTCGTTAAATAAGCGAAAAACTATTTTGTTCAGGTTTGAAGTTACAAAACCGTCCTTTTTCACCTTTCATTAACAATTTTAGTTCGTACTGTTATTTGTAAAACTAGCACCAGATGGTTGCGATCGGAAAATTAACAAATAAAAAATTGTGGACGTTTGTCGTTTGTTGTGTGACAATAAATTGTTGTAAAAAGTACAAACTTTTTTTACCCTGTACAGACACTATTAGATACACGCGTATGTTCTACAGTAAGTCTGCGCACACACCATGTGTTTTATATTACAATAATGTCGCACATAAGAGACCTAGGCTTTAAAAGTCCCTTCACTTTTTTTCATCCCCATAGTTTTCGAAACATCAATTTTTTTTTTGTCCAACTCTCGTTCGTTTCCCCCTCTCGTCTGTCTTCACCGCTGCTACACAGATCTGCTGCTCTCCGCACAGTGTCTACCTACTCCTTCTCTAAACTCCTCTACACTTTTTCTGCCCATTTTTTTTTTACATCGACGCTGGACGAGCGAGAAGGGAATCGAGCACGAGAGCACTTTGCCCTGGCGATTGCTCCCACGTTGCATATCCTCCTCTTCCGCACACACTACGGCAAACTTACACCGCCGCGATCTAGCCTATACACGTGAGAGACACGTTGCTCCTCTATGCGAGTAAAATTTAAAAATAATAATAATAATAATTATAAAATAAAAACTTGGGAGGGAAAAAGAGAGACAAAAGCGCGGGTATTTGAGGACGGTAATTATCTGTTGGATACTTTCCACGAGGATACTTATGCGCTCCTGTATATTTATATATGTATGTTTTATAGTATGTATTAAGTAGCCCTATCTGCCTTACACTTCCATACATTAACGTACCCAACGCGGGTTGCTTCACTCGTACCCTTTCGCGCTCTTTCTTGCCTCCGAGTTACACTAATACGCGGCCACTTTTCCGTGATACACTTACAAACCTTCCATCCTCTTACGAATTCTTGTTACACATTTACCCGAGCTCGAAACTTCCGAGGGATATATAATGATCAACGCTTTTTTTTCAATCGCTAATATGGCCCGAAGCCACCCGAGCCTTTCTTGCCGGCCGCGAGTTATTATACCTGTACCTCTTGCCCGTACATCCAGCACTTGTAAACGAAACACGATGCGAAAACGACGAGGCGGCCGGTGCTCGTATCATAAACGCCTGCACGAGCGTCCACGTCGCTCGGCAGAAATTCGATAGCCACGATTCCACGCCACAATACGGTGCAATGAATTCTCTCGATTCGCATTATATTTTTTTTTAGAAAAGAATCGAATAAAATAAAAATTTTAAGAAATGCTGATCTATGAATTTAAAACTCTTCTTGCTTTTTTTCTAATTAGTGGAATGACCGTGGTCGTAGACGAGGCAGAAAAATTGCCTGGGCGACAATATTGTCATCGAAATATGAAAATCAAATTCTTTAAACAGTAATGACCGTCTCGTCATTTTTTTTATTCTCTTTCTTTGTTTTTTTATAAAAGATGCTGATCTTTGAATTAAAACTCTTTTTTGGTAGTTCAATCGGTGGGCTACCAATGGTCCGAGTTGTAAAAAAAATGTGGGTGACAACAGTTTTTCACTAAAAATAACGAAATCTCATTGTATCCCGTTGGCCCACAGAAAACAAATAAATACTTACACAACTAGTGCTTTTCCATCGGAAACATAAACGATTCCGGAGCCACCGTAAATGCTGAAAATGTTTGTAAAAAATTCGCGCAGGACAGACTGGGCATAAATGGGAAAATTTATTTTTGGTTACTTTAATAAATTTTTTACATTTAGATCACAATCTGAGTCGCATTTTTTTTACACAACTTTCCCTTACATACCTCGGTATGCGATGAGAAAGTAAAAAACCGTCGGCTATAATTTTTTTAATATAAATATAATAAAATATACCGTTCACCGAGAAATTGTGTATGCCTATTTACAAATCATTGTCTTTATTTCCTCTCGTACTCGACATTGCTCCGAAATGGGATTCAATCTACTCGCGACGATGATAATAACAATTATCGCTGTTTTAATTATAAATTTCGCGTAATGGCGCGGTACGGAGAGGAGATGAGAAGCGAGCGAGTATCGTGTGTCCCTTCTGTCAACGGCAGGTGCGAGACGGCCCGGCGACACAATCGTTCCTTCCTCCCCTCGCCTTCGTCGGGTACCGTGCGTGCGTGCGTGCGTGCTTTGACATTCGACGCGGCAAAAGTATCGAGGGAGCATGGATATGTCCGAGGGGGTACCCGGTGTAACAGTCGACCTGCACTCAAGCCCTTTCGGCGGCTCTGATAATGACAATAATAACAGGCTTACATTTTTTTTCATACGCCGCTCACACTTTGTATCACGAAGAAGACAAAATTAATGTATGAATTCATGTTTTTTAACGGAATATCTTTGTTACATGGATATTGATGAATTTTCAGGGAATCCGTGATTATTATTATAAAAAGGAATATAGTATTAAAAATTTATTAAATATCGTATATTTGCGAATTCGAAAAATCGCGTGCATTCTGGCCTATAACGGTACTGGTCGGCCGTGCAAATTATGCAATCATACAAAAAAAGATAATCGTAACTCCTTTCAATTTTCCATACTACATTCACACTTTGTATCTCGAAAAAAAAAGTTAATTCATGAATTCATGTTTTTATCACGGAGTATCTTTAGTACACGGATATCGATGAATTTCCGTGTAATCCATGGTTATAAAAAATATATATAAAATAATCGTATATTCGTAAATTCGAAAAATCGCGTGCGACTCTGGCCGGTAACACACGGTGGTTCTGCTCGTCCGCGTAAATTATGCAATCACACGGGGAAAGATGTGGACTGACCTTTAACGCTATCTCCGGGCGCGAACTTCTACAAAGAAGCCAATATAACATTCATATACATATATATATATACGCACACATATGTACATATAAATACATAATACATAAATGTATTACAGTGTAGATTCTCAGTGTAGAAACTCGCGACAACGCCGGTACGATATTCGCACGGTATTAATATGTGTATATAAAATACACGTTGTAGGTAATCGCTATCTATATTTATATATTCATTTCCATTAAATTCATTCGTTTTATTTTCGTTTTATCATCGTATACGTTGCTTAAATCATTTTATACGACGCATCGAAACGAGAAATTCGTGTGTCTATTCGAGTGTCTATCGATATTGCACGTCCGGCGAGAGTACTTAATCGCCCGATGGTATTTGGGGTCAACGAGACAAGAAGCGAGGCTTGAGCGCGAGTCCGTGCGATCGAGGCGGACGGGCCGGAGAGGCGGGAATTGAAGCGAGTCGGATGAAGATAATGAGATGAGACGAAGAAAAAGCGATGACCGTCGCTTGTGTCCGTTGCCTGTGATGGCTTGTGCGGCAGCGGAGTACGGTCACTGTAAATCGTGTAAATCGATCCTTGAACCGTCCCCGGACGCGAGGACCGGGAGGAACCCGACGCGAGCCACTCGCATCCGACACCTTTCCCCTTCCAGCGCTATCTGGAATATTTTTTTTTTTCCTTGCGGAAGGAGGTCTCATATTCTACACTTGAAATCCACTCGGATTTTGTCCAGGCGGTTCCAATTCTTCAAGTTTTTTTTCACCCGACATCTGGATTTCAAAAAAAGCGTACACTATTTTTTGGTCAAAAAGCTACCGAATTCATTCAGTGCGCAGTAAAGAAGATTTGTACATTTAACAAACCTTTTTTAAATGTACAAACGTCCACAATTATTATGGGGTTAATTTCGCACAAAATATTTGTAAAATTGACAGACATTTTTGTAAAATTGACAAACATTTTTGTAAAATTGACAAACATTTTTGTAAAATTGACAAATATTTTTGTAAAATGTAAAAAATTATGGACGGTCGTGGACAAGAAACCTATTTTACTGTGTACACATTTGAATGAGTCTAGGATTTTTGTCGGATTTAATCTCCCGACAAATTATATTTATTACATTGTAACGAATATCGAACACCCGATAATATTGACGATTTATTGATCGGTGAACAGTTATGTAATGAAGCGCTTGAGGAGCATGACACTTGACGGACGAACAAACGATCGACCTAACAACGATCGTAGATTTTATCAACAGTCTTTTTCGGGACTTTGAATGAACGGTTACGAAACGATTACGATTACATTTTCGACTCAATAAATATTTCGCCTCCCCCGCTTTTTAATAATCGGTGTCCTTTTTCATTTCGCTCGGCCGTTACATCGGTGTCAGAAGTCTTTACATCATATACATAATATAAATAAATATAATACAAAATTCTAGTATCAGAAAGTCCTCAAAAATGTCCGTTAAAAAATTGGATTTTAAACAGACATCGGCCAATGAACATTCAATCGCATCGGTTGTCTTTTTTGTACAGCAAAAATCACCTTAAAAAAAATTTCAAAAGTTCAATTATCACCCAATCATTAAAATTGATATTTCAACTCTTCCCACAATTCCAAAAATCCGTATCAGAGGTAGAGTCGAATAAAAAATATATATTAGATTTTTGGCAAGGGAATTTGACTTTCGAGTCGTCGACATATATTTTTAGGTGTATAAGTAACGCGCCTTTGAAATATCGGCGCCGAATATCCCGTTCGAAAAGGACTTTCTCAATTGAGCTATCTCAATTGAGAACCACTGCGGATGTTTACGAGTGGACTGCACGGATCAGAGGAACGAATAGCCGAAGCTGAGGAGCATAAGGGCTGCGAAGCTGTTGGAAGTGGAAGGGACCCTTCCAGTTTCCGGTGTCAGCGATGGACCCGACCAATACCACCACAAAAACGATTCTCCTCTCTGCCGCGCACACGTCTCTTTCTTCAAGCTCCTCTCGTCTCCTCCCGTTCCTTTCCTATGTGTTCTCTTCCAGCACACACGTTTTTTTCCCTCTATCTCTTCTCTATCCTTCCGAGGATATTTCGCCTCTCGCTCGGCTAGAGCGCGGCACGCACATGCAATACACGAGATACACAGCACGCGGATGGAGGAGAACTTGGGAAATACGAGAAGAAGAAGAAGGGAACGGAGAGAAAAATAAAACGGAGGGTTATATCTCGTGAGACAGACTTCACGGGCATGCACGCACGAGTCTCCCTTGTCGTGTGCCTCTGTTTGCTTCTCCCTTCTCCGAGACGAAAATATTTTTCTGTCTGCAAAGGTGTTGCCCCGGAACGTGTGTAGGTGCATACAGGACAACTCAGAGCGGGCCGATCAAAACATTTGTGATTGTTTGGGGCTGCTTAGTGCGGAACTCAACAATATTTATCATAAGCCAGATGAAAAAAAAAGTTGAAATTTTCATAACGCTTCCTCATAAAAGTTGAAAATTAAAATTTTCGTAACGCTTTCTCATAAAAGTTGAAAATTGAAATTTTCATATGGTTTCTCATAATGTTCCTTTATTCGCGAAGCTTCTTCCATGATGAAGCATTATCTGTATATTTGGCTCAATTTTTTTTCACCATAAAGCTTCCTCTATGAGGAAGTAAAAAGAAGCGAAAGAATTTTTAGAAAAGGAAGGTTCTGGCGACTCTCGTTCGATAGAAGCTTCTAGGACGATTGTAAAATTTTACGTTTTATAGTACAAAAATAAATCATGAGCCAACGAAAATTACAGTGAAGGCAAACGTAAACGTAAAAAAAAAAAATTTAAAGCCTCCTGTCATTGTCGATGAATCTAATCTCTGCGAATTATTAATGTTCAACCATTGGATTCTTATAAATTGTCTTCCACTATAATCATCCAAAAAAAGTTTGAAAAGACGCGACATCTTTTATTCTTAGCCCTCTTGTTTTTTTGCAACTCTTCGTACTTCTAGCGTAACAAATTGAAACTGAGTTAAATTCTGCCTCCTTCAACTTAGTCGCAAGTTTAATAAAATAAAATAAAAAATACGCGCTACGCCCAGTCTACAAAAAAGAATTTTTAATTTTCAATTCAAAACTCATTCTTTTGTCCTTTTTAACACAATGTCCTGAACCAGCCTGTATGGAGGCGTGTCAGCGTGTAAAAATAACGAGAGGAAGGAGAGAATGGAAGAGATAAGCTGCGACAATATTTAACTCCCGCGTGTTCGTAGTTTCTCCGCCTGAATCCTCGGGCATTTAATATATCCGTACAAATAGCCCAGGGATCTGGGAAACGTATACTTCCTCCGTCGGTATTTCTCTACCGAGAACTGCCCGAACAAAGAAAACTTCGCCGCGGAGTTTCGTCCGTTCGTCGTCCTGCGGTCGGTCCAAGTGCAAGAATCGAGTTGCAAAGCGGTACCATCTACCTCGAAAAAAAAAAAAAAAATTCTGGAATATGGAAGCAGCCGGGAGGAAGTTGCCGGACGGCGAACGAAGAGGAGGTCGCGAGGGTCGAGGAAAAAAAGGGTGCTGCGGCGTTGGAGCGCTGACGGTCGCGGAGGAGATACGAGATCGTCGCGTCCAAACTATCCGCTCTTGCCCCGCTGGCGAACGGCGGGATCCCGGACCGGTAGCACACGATCTTCGACCAGATAAAGTCTTCCCTCGCGAAGATGAAACCGGATAACCTGCCGGCTATATGCGCCTCTTTCCGCGCCTCCTCTCCTTCCCCGTTTAGCAGAATTTCTTCCCTTTTTTTCTCACAACCTTTCCGAGCCTCTTACATTCTCAAATTTTGGTCCGGACCGCCGTTCCTCCGCTTCTTCGTCCTCCTTTTATTATTCATTCTTATTCCTGATTTTTTTTTTATTTCTTATTTTCATTCTTTTTGCCCCGCGCGGTAGAGTCGTTCTAGTGTTGTTAGAGCAGCGCTGTTCGAGATCAGAAACCACCGTGGTGAGAGCACTGGGAGTTGTTGAACTCGGTGCTTGCTGGGTTCGATGGAAGCTTTTGGGACGATTCTAATATTTTCCGTTTGGTAGTTAAAAAAAAAACAAAAAACAAAAATCACGAGCTAATTAAAATTATAGTGAAGGCGGCAATAATGTGTAAAACGTAAAAAACAATGAAATCCTAGGAACATTGTCGATGCACATAATCTGTGTAAATTGGTAACATTAAACAGTTGGATTCTTGCAAATTCTGATCTACTCTAATCGTACAAAAAAAAGTGTGAACTTTTGTTTTTTATGATTGAATTTGACGAATTGAGTAAAATTCTCCCTCATTCAACTTAGTGGCAAGTTTAGCACCGGAAACCGGATAACCTGGCTCCTATGCATCTCTTTCCGCGGCTTTTCAACTTCCCCGTTTAGCAGAATTCCTTCCCTTTTTTTTCTCAACCTTCCCGAGCCTTTTTATTTTTCATTATTTTTAGGCCGCGTGGAAGAGTCGTTCTCCTAGTATTGTTAGAGCAGCGCTGTTGGGGATCGGAAGCCACCGTGGTGAGAGGTTTCTCTGCACTGGGAGTTGTCGAACTCCGTGCCTGCTGGACCTAGTTATCCCAAGCCTGACGCTAATAGGATCCCGGGCTACGTTCTCCGGCAGGCTCGCGGGGGCCAAGCCAGCTCGGACGTCTCATCGACGACGCGCCGATATCCGCCTTCGCTTCTCCCGTACTGTATCGGACTTTGCGTTTATTTCGTATTTTTTTTTGTTTGTTTGTTATTTTTATTATGTCCTCGGCTGGATGGCAAGCCCATTATCGGTTCATTTGATCCGGCTTCACGCTCGCCACACTTCCCTCTCTATCGCTGGACGCGCCACTCCGCGGCAGCGACGACAAGCGAGTCAGTGCGAACGGGAACCGGAGGAGACAACAGAGTTGTGATTATACGCGCGCCAGGCTGCATGTCAGAGCGCAGGAACATCGAACAAAACTAACGGGAGATACTCCTCGCTCAGCTGAGATTTTAGAAGTCTTCGCTGTTGCGTTCGCCGAGTGGTACAGTGATTGGCCGCTCAAGGAGCCTCGAGCTCCGACCGCCAAGTCTAACGCGTACTGAGAGTTACAAATATTGCTTGTACGACTTTGTGAGAACAAAGTTTTATTGATTCGGGTGATAAAGTGAGCAACTGGGGTCTGATCAGTGGAGAAAAAAAAGAATAATAATGAATTTATTATTTTTTTGTAATGAGAGAAAACGTAAGGTCCAACTTAAGATAGATCTTAAGGTCCAACTTAAGATATATTTTAAGGTCCAACTTAAGATATATTTTAAGGTCCAACTTAAGATAGATCTTAAGGTCCAACTTAAGATATATTTTAAGGTTCAACTTAAGATAGATCTTAAGGTCCAACTTAAGATAAATCTTAAGGTCCAACCTAAGATAGATCGTAAGGTCCAACTTAAGATAGATCGTAAGGTCCAACTTAAGATAGATCTTAAGGTCCAACTTAAGACAAATCTTAAGGTCCAACTTAAGACAAATCCTAAGGTCCAACTTAAGATCTTTGGCCGGAACTTCATCGTTCCGGCCAAACTTCGATCTTTATTTAAAACTAGCGTCTTAAAATTTGACCCTAAGACTGCCAATCACTGCGCCGTACGACGAAATAATGTCGTCCATTTTTTTCTAAAGGAATTTCCGAAGGACAGATGTCACTTCTGACCTGCCCCGCTACTCGAGTCTCATCCGGACCCTTTTTCCCTTTTCTTCCCCCATTCGTCCTTCGTCCTCCTTTATCTCTTTCCTTTCTCCGGTGAAAAAAAAACCTACGCGCCCATTACACACTCGAGCACGTTACAATTGTAGATTTGTTCAGAACTTCCGTCTCGACGTTGGGCCATTGCTCGCGCTCGGGCTGTGGGAGTAGACGGGTATAATAACATACCACGAGGTGGTCCCGACGAGTGGGAGTGCAAGAATTTATTACAAGTGTAACGAACACACAGAGAGCCACTGACAGCCGGTGTTGCTGTCGTGGTGCGCCACGAACTTGTGTAATCGTACGGCGTAGGTACTCACGAATTTAGTCCGGCTACTCACTAACTCACGTAACAGGGACCTCACCGTGTACGTGACTCGAATCCCGAGCCGAGGTTTCCTCGACATTGCTTCGTGGTGCAGTTACATTTTTGTCGAATAACGCGAGACACTCCGAACAACATCTTGTAACGGAGTAAAAATCAATTTTTATTTTAACTGAAAATAAAAATTATTAATTTTTTTCACACAATTATGTTTTATCGTCTATGTTGGATATTTTTATAGATATATTTTTTTTAAGTGTACTTAGTTTTTGGACGTTTGAGGCGAAATTTTGAATAAACTTTCGAAGGCATTTTTTAACGCTGGTCGACCATGGGTTTGATCGAACCCATTTAGCTTTAAGAGCTTTTAATTGTTACAGTTTTATGTGTATTCGCGTGGAACCTCAACATACACTTAGCTTACATCCTGGCGTATCGATTTCACTACAATTAAGCCTAAAAATATTGATCTTTAGCCGAGTAATCGATGGACGAAGTTGTTCTTAAGTTAAGTCCCCTCGAAATAAAAAGAGATACTATTTTTTTATTTCATTTTTTTAACCATTAATTCTGAGAATTTGGGGCTCGATCGAAAGACTGTTCACCTCGTATATTCGCCGTTTTATTTAATTTAAAAAAATTTTCCACTAATCATAGTTACACGAGACATACGTGCGCAATCTTTGCCAGTGCGCCGGTCCGGAAGTGCGTCGTTACCGCGCAACAACGGGGTCGTTACCGTGCTCCGCTAATTTAGAACCGACGGCAACGAGATGTACAGTAGGATAGTTGGCTCACTCGGGGAACGTACCGGGGCTACACATTCTACGGGTCTGCCTACAGCGTGCCGTTCAACCTCGCCGCCGAGCGCGCGCGCGCGCCTCGAGCTTTTCTTCTTCTTCTGCACGAGAGCCGCGCGCGTTCCCGCGTCCAAGAAAATTAAAATTAATTGCGAATTATAGGCAGCACGTAATTACGGTGCAACACGTGGGAGAACGCGGGAGGGAGACGGAACTAAGAAAAGAAAGAATCTCTTGTGTATCTTCTGCTACAACTTTCCATCGAGCCCTTGCACAAAATGCGCAAAAAAAAAAAAAATGACGAAAAAAAATCTATTTAATGCCCTACGAATTGGCCGAGTGCAATTTCGATTCGAACTGGACATGAAGTACTCGATCGATCATCGATAAACGAGCCAATCGTTCGGACACTTGAAATGACCGGGAGAGGGGGGGGGGGGGGGGGGTTCAAGTAAATTTGCTCCGCGAATCATTTCACTTTTGCCCCCGCAAGTAGAGTATATATATATTTATATACCGAACCGAATTTCAGAGGGAGAAAGGTAAAATAAAAAAAGGATGAACGTACGTTTGTGAGGTAGAACGTGGACGTAAGGATTATTACAGAGCGCGTGGCTCTCGTTAACTCGAAGGATTTACGATCGCGGGTCAGCCAAACTCGTTAACTTCGTTTTTTGTCCCGAGCACCGAGACTTTTTTCCATGACAATTATTTTCGGGTAAATTGATTTTCATAAATCTTGTTATTGAATTACATTGAAATTCTTTAATCGAGACTCGATTGCGTTTACACAAATTGCGCGTTGGAAGTTTATATTGACCATTTTTGGAACCTTAATTTCCGTTTAAGGTCGCTTTACAGCCGAACTGCCTTTAAGCGAATTAATCGAAAGATTTTATTATTCAGCTCTACATGGTTCGTTTATAAACGACCACCATAGAAGTATGAACAGTATATTTGTGATAGAACTGAAATTCTACAAAAAAAAAAACAACAAAAAAAAATGATCACATTTTATAAAAAATGATAAAACAAAATATTCTAAATAAATAACAAGTAAATAATAGATTGGAGCAACCCATCAAGATTCGAATTTCCTATTGTCTGCGTGCACGATATTTTTCTGCGGTTAACTTACACATTTTTTGGAACCGATATTCTACAATAAAAACGATAAATATTCTATAATTGAAAAAAATGTCTACAGTAAATAATAAAAAAAATCTGGAATAACCCAATGTATCGGGGTTCGAGTTTCCGAACTGTCACGGCGCGAAGATTAAAGTAAGTTATTCCGGCGCGTAAGTCTGCGATCTCGCCTAGTCGGGCATCGAAGTCTCCGATCGGGCTGAGCTGGCGCGCGGGTGCTGCGCGCGAGGCTGAGAGACTCCGAGGCGATCCGGTGCGGTGATTCGAATGCCGGCACGCACGGGAACGCGCCGGGCCACAGGCCGACAAGCACGCCTGGCGGGGCACACGGGAGTCATCGAATAAAGAGTGGAAAGAGTCGACTTTTGTTGGACGAACAGTAGAAAGTTTGTTCTCCGTCTTCCTCCCACTTTATAGCGCAAGGACTTTGCCGCGCGTCCGTCTCGCTCTGCCTCGCGTCTCTCTCTTAATCTCCCGAAGGCCCCGGGGTTTTATGGGGACCGCGCTGGTGTGGTCCCGTGGCACTACACGCCGGGGCCCGCGCGTCGCCTATGTAATGTGGTGCAAGGCGATGGCTGTTCGGGGGGAGGGAGAGGGACCGAGCGCGGCCACCGGCAGATGTTCCATTCGTTTCGTCCTGCCGCTCGTCCGCCCTCGCGCACCCCATTTTTCTGATGCAGCAGCAGCAGCAGCAGCAGCAGCAGCGACGACGGCCAGCAGGGCTGTACAAAATACAAAGCAACGGCATGCACAGTTACGAAGAGAATTTTAGAGCCGGAATGGTGGAAATCGATCGAGTTGGACTCTGGACTCGAATTTTCGAACTGGAATAGCATTATTTTTTTATAGTGTTTAGGGTCGTTTGTGGAAATGCTGGGGAGAAGTTTTGCGAGATTAAGGGAGCGAGGGTTTATTTAAAGAATTAGTTTATTTTAGGGCCGAAGGATATGCACAGTTACGGAGAGGAGAATTTTGGAGCCCAAACGATGGAAATCGATGGAGTTGGACTGTGGACTCGAATTTTCGAACGGGGATCGCATTATTTTTTTATAGTGTTTAGGGTCGTTTGTGGAAATGCTGGGGAGAAGTTTTGCGACATTAAGGGGCGATGGTTTATTTAAAGAATGAGTTTATTTTAGGGCTGAAGGACGTGCACAGTTACGGAGAGGAGAATTTTGGACCCCGAATGATGGAATTCGATGGAGTTGGACTGTGGACTCGAATTTTCGAATGGCAATCGAATTATTTTTTGATAGTGTAGGGTCGTTTGTAGAAATGCTGGGGGGGGGGGGGAGAATTTTTGCGAGGTTGAAGGATGGTTTATTTAAAGAATGGGTTCATTTTAGGGCCGAAGGACATGCACAGTTACGGAGAGGAGAATTTTGGACCCCGAACGATGGAAATCGATGGAGTTGGACTGTGGACTCGAATTTTCGAATGGGAATCGAATTATTTTTTTATAGTGTTTAGGGTTGTTTGTGGAAATGCTGGGGAGAAGTTTTGCGAGATTAAGGGAGCGAGGGTTTATTTACAGAATAGGTTCATTTTAGGACCGAAGAATATATTTGTTGGTCACCATAATTTTTATGATGAAGGAAATGCGACATTACGGGCAGCGCAACTATCAGTGGCCGATTTAACCATACAATTTATGACTGGGGTTCGAACACGTTTTTCTCGCAAACAGTTTTCTAAAATAAAAAACGAATTATGTGACTCGCCGCCTATTTCATTAACGCAACGAGCCCAACAATTCGCTTATCATATTATAGAATCGTTTCGGAGAAAAAAATGTATTCAAAATCTCAACTCTGTCTCTCTCGCACTCACACCAGTTTAGCCACCCCTTAAAAAGGCTTCAAATTCGCTAAAAATAGCCATTGTCGAATTTCAGCTCTCACGCTGCTCCCCCGAGTTCTTCCTTCGAACGCAGTAGCCCTGCAGAGGATACTCGGTCAAGGCGTAAAACAGATAAAAAAATATATATTTTCAACTAACGAAGGGCCATAAATCGCGAAATAGGGATACGGGCCGAGGGGGGGGGGGGGTGGGGGGGGGGGTAGTGGAAGGCCGCGGCGTCGAAGAAGAGAGGAAGAACAAGAGAGTGAAGGAGACGCGGAGGAGTTCGAATCTCTCCGCGTAATGCCCATTATAATACAATAGGAACCCCAGTAGTAGGTCGTCTTCTTCCTCTTGTTATTCCTCTTCGACGTCTCTCGTTCCCTTGTCCTCGGGGATAAAGCGAGAAAATAAATACGAAGCTAGTGACGAAAAACAATGGAGGCTCTCGCCGTGGCCTCGCCGAAGGGAATGGGCAAGGTCCCGTTTTCTTCGTCGTCCCGTGTCCTGTTCGGAACCTCTGTATAGAACAGGACACTCGGCAAACTAAAACCCACACACGCTCACAGCCTCCCGAAACAAAAGCCAGCTCCCCGTACGGAATATGTTGCGAAAGGATGAGGCATGTATACACAAAAAAAAAAGATCCTCGGATCGTTCCGACGGAATGTCTTCGGACCCCTTCGTCTGGAAGACCGCGTTGGGTGCCCGCCAGTGCCCGAGTATCGAGTGTCGATCGACGTATCGAATGGCATCGGCTTCGAAAAAAAAAAAAAAAAAAAAATACAAAATAAATATAATTATCCATAGGAGTGTAAACTTACATGTTCCACCGAGAAAAATGACCCGTTCGACGAAAATCTGATCGTCGATTCGTCGTCAAAAAATCCGATAGCTCCTTGCATACTGAAAAAAAAATTTGCTTGCGGGCTGCCAAAAAAAAAAATTGTTCTTTCGATTATACTTTTAATTCTTATAATTTCATATGATATTGAAACAAGGACGTCAAGACTGTCAAGGTGACATGTCATCGTTTCAATTCCGCATGGAATTGTAAGAATTAAAAGTAGAATTGAAATAACAATTTTTTTATTTGGAAGCCCGCAATTGAATTTTACTTGAGTCAATGATATTTTTTTTAGTGCAGGATATTGCTGGTGCCGATTGGCTCGCGATCGCTATAACTCAATAATATTACGACTAGTAGTTTGTTTGTTTTTTTTTTGTTTTTTTTTTTACGATATGCAAGGAAACATTCTCGGAGCGTTTGATCGTTATTGATTCGCGCGTTATTCGAGCGTTTCAGACTTTTATTATTGCGAACTTGTATGCAAGTATATATGGATGTATAGGTATAGTTACATCTGCATCTGACTGTTGCGCTCAGTGCAAGCGGCTCGGGGGAGAGCGAGCATGAACGGAAAACACGTTCGAAGATCGTCGATAATTTCTCGAGCGACTAAAATCGTAATTAATTCGAAGGCGGTCCGACGAGAGATGGCTTGTTGGCCGCTTCGCGTATAAGCACGGCAACCGACTCGATTCGCGTACACAGTTTAAGCTATTTGTGTCCGGCAAAATCGACAATCTTTGTTTCTCTTACGGAAGTTTCGTCAGGATGAAAAAAAAAGTTTTAATAATATTTAAAGTGAAATTGGCGTAAGCGCGTGGAGCCGAATTAAGGATTTCCTACTTAACAGACGAAAGAAAAAGTGTACAAAAATCGACAGAAAAATTACAGAGCACACGCCGATAAATTCACGTAGAATATTTTTAGGCATTTTTTGGAAATCAAATTTTGCATCAAAGTTGCATCTCTTGACGATCGGGAGTTAATTTTATTTCGTGGAAAATACTTTATCCAATTCACAGATACGCAATCATGAAAACATTAATTTTTACCAAATTACAGCCACTTGTTTATAAAAAAAAACTTAATCCCCATGGCGAAATGAATGAATCTTCTGTCCCCTATGAGCAGTAAAACTGATCGAATAGTTTAACGAACAGAACTCGCCGTAACTCATCCGACGCGAAACAAAATTCCAAAATTAATAAAAAAAAAAATGTCAAAAAATGTCTTATCATCGTAAACTCATTTACTTGTTAAGATTTTTTTCTTACCCGAAGTGAGAACTCTTAAATTCAGAGTAACCCGTCCCTGCACAAGTTCCCTTCAAGAAATGCGTCCAAATGTTTGTTTTTGTATTTTCAATACCCGACCCAACTCTACCGCCGAAGCCTCCTCGAGTTCGTCTCTGTCGGTATCTGGCGAGATATTCTTCGGCGCGTTGTCGGATCTCCCTCGGATAGTGTGCGTATATCGGGGTACCGAGCGTGAGTCGCGAGATCGTTTTCGACGAGCCTATCTATATTCCGCAGGGGGCGCGAGCGGGGTTCTAAGCGATAGCCGGAGCCCACACACACATGCACATATGCACATATATGTGCGCTCTTCGACGAGTTCTTGTAACGCGCATCTCGCGTTTCCGCGGGGTACACGCTCCGCAGCCATGTAACCCTTCTAGTAGGTACAAGGACTCTCGGCTCCGGCCAGGGCGCACGTGAAACGAGCTCTGCCCCTATGCGATATTTTCTGTGCAGAAGAGGCCGATGCTGCCGCTTCTGCTGTCGCTGTTGCCCACCGAGACTCGCCCCCTTTGTACCGCGAGCCAATGTCCGGCAAAGTACAACCCCGGATAATATATATCGGGGTTATGCTAATTCCATCGGCCCTGCGCGGATAACGTGGAAATAACCGGGATAGCCTCTGGCCAAACAAATAAAAATTATCCCTCGTGATAAATCCTTTGGGTACATTTAATCAAAATAGAAAGTGAGATTAATGGGAACATCGTTGCATAGTCTTCCTGTATATGCGTAGACAGTAAAAAAGATTTGCGCATTTAGCAAACCTTTTTTGTCCACGTACGTCCATAATTACTTTGTTGCTAATTTTACAAAAAATATTCGTAGAATTGACAGATATTTTTGGAAAATGGACAACGTTTTTTTTTGTCAAACAGAAGAGGTTGCACACAGAATTCAGGAATGGGCAAAAAGAACTGTGAAAAATGCATATTTTGTCGTCAAAACTCGATGCCATCTAAAAATATTAAAAAATAAAACAAATTGTAATTCCGGGAAAAATGTCAGAAAGTTAACAATAATTTAAACTTCTATTGATACAAAGTATCGATCGTTTTCGTTGCAAATTGCTCATTTTTTTGCCGTTAGTGTCCTTTTCGTATATATATATATATTTACTTCTCTAATATCTCATTTGCAGCATTGCGAGAAAATTATTTATCGTTATAGTTTTCGTTTCGATGCTCCGGACGATAAATTCCCTGATTGCGAGTCATCGACGATCCTGCCGGCTGGACTCGAAACCCGAAAATAAACGTTTGCGTGGACGTCAGGGGAGATATAAAGTCCCGCGGGGGCTCGGCTCTCTCGAGTGGTGCTAATGAACCGATAGAAAAAGGTATCGGGGTGGACCGAAAGCGAAGGAGAGCGACGGAGATGCAGCGCGGCTTGTATATATTCGCTCGATCGCCTCCTCCCTTCATAAATCGCAATCACCGAGCTGCGCGAAGGGGACAGAGGGAAAGTTAGAGAGGGAGAGAGCAAACGGACCAGATTAATTTTACGATAATTCGACAAACCGCGAGAAGCCGAAAACCAATCGGGGGCGCGAGATTAAGGGTATAAATAATAATAATAATAATAATAACATTGTTTAACTACGGGCTTCAAATATAAAAAACTGTCTCACTGCGGTCGGCTCTTCAAGTACCCTGATGTTTTTTTTATCTATCGACATTTTTCAATGGGAGAACATTTTTACTACGTAAAATTTATGGATTTTCCTCTCACCAGTTTTTAACTTACTGGTCTTCAATTACGACCGTTTGAAAAGGTAAAGAATCTGTCATAGCTTTATTCATAGAGAGAAAAGCAGTAAGATTGGCTTTATCAAATTTTTCAGTATTTTTCAATATTTTTCAGCATGTTAGTGAAATGTAAACTTTTAGTAGTTGACAGTGGTATGAGAAATATTAGGAAAACGATTTTTATTCGTTATCTCGAGTGATAAATTTTGTAAGGCGTTAAAACCTAATTTTGTTTTTTACAATGTAACAGAATAAAAATTCCATTCAAATTCTTGCGGATCTTTTACGAAAATAAAGCTGAAAAATTGGTCATTGATGTCCAAGATTTTTGTAGATTTTACTCCTTACGCGATGCATTTTTTGGGCCCTTCATGGGAAAACATTCTTCGCGTCCGTTCCATTTTGTGTTTCACAAAAATTAGCCAGACTGCAAATATCCACAGCGAGCCAAAGTGGTCGAAGAATTTTCGAAAGACGGACGACTACGGAGTAAAACGGGCTCTCGACGTGAGGAAAGCGATCGACAGGGTGATTTTCTTTCTCCAGTGAAGTTTCGCTGCCTGATCGCTCTGTCCGCTCATGCGCGTTTCTTTCACTTCTTATTTTATCGCAGTGTGCGTAAACGTACTTCGAGCTCCTGCAACGGATTTAAAAAAATTGTAATCGCGTCCGCCTCGCAACTTTACGACTCTGCGCTGCTCGTCAAAGTAAACACTACTCAACCGCCGCGAGAGATCCGCGGCTCTTGGACTCGAGCCCGCATGTTCTTCGGACTACGGAATTGCTTTACCGTGAAATATCGTTTTGCCAGACGAAAAATCGTTCCGCTCTTGAGAATAAACAAAAAAAAAGGATATACTTTATATTTTCTCGAAGCTACGTCGGGACTCGCCAAAAACCAAATCTAAAAATCTAACCAAGAATTTTTCTGTCCCAGCTAAAACAATGAATTACACTCATTCGTTTTTTTTGCCGTAATTAATTCTTGGTCTCTCTCCCTACAGCAGCTCTATTCCAGAGCTGGGCAGTATTTTAAATACTTGATGTATTTTAAGTACTCAAATACTTTTTTGGAATTTTAAGTCCCACCCTGTCCCACCCTGCCCACACTGTCCCATACGTCCCATACGTCCCATCTGCCCCGTCCGTCCTGTCCGTCCATCCACCCGTATTGTTTTTTACGAAGTATTTAAAAAAGTACTTATAAATGTATTTAAAATACAAAAAGTATTTTTTATTTAAAATACAAAAAGTATTTTGTATTTAAAATACAAAAAGTATTTTGTATTTAAAATACAAAAAGTATTTTGTATTTAAAATACATATAGTATTCTGTATTTAAAATACATATAGTATTTTGTATTTAAAATACATATAGTATTTTGTATTTAAAATACATATAGTATTTTGTATTTAAAATACATATAGTATTTTGTATTTTATATTTTAAGTACTTTCGAGTATTTTGCCCAGCTTTGCTCTATTCGGATCGCCCAGTCAGCAATGAATGCCACGGTGCGTGACAGGATTAAATCGAGACTCATCTTGGCCTCACCGCTCAATTCCCTAAAATCAGCTTGGCCGCTCTTCGCCCGCTCTCCCTTCCAAATGCAATTATACCGAACATTTATCGCCGTCGACACCGGTGCAAAAAAGTTGCGGAGTTGCAGGCGTGGAAGTGGATATTGATTGATCAGTCGCGGAGAGAAAGATCGTTCAAACTTCTCCCCCAATTAGAAATTCTTTTCCTCAGCTCGTCGGCTCGTCGGGCCGGCAGTTGAAAACCTGCATCGACTAGGTTGCGGCTTGTCGCGAGTGGCCGCGATGAAGAAACGCGAAAAATTAGTAAACGGCTCGAGACGCTCGCGCGTGTTATGCGGTTGACTGCGCGTACAGTTTAGTTGCAATTTCATCCGAGTCCGAGGAAAAATGATCGATCCGCTCGGATCGAACTCGCTCGCACGTTCATCGGTCACAGCGGCATTAGCGGCAATTATTTGCAAAAATTGCGCAATATCTCTGAAACTCGTATACCTAACGCTGCCCGGCTTTGCCTCCTTATTTAGGAGAGCCGGCGGGTTTACGTCTTATTAAGAATTCCGCGCGATTCCGATCTAAACGCTCGCGAACATGCCTACGCTATGATCGGCGATTCCCGCATTCGACGAGCTTCGCTCTTTACTCCTTTTCTATAAAACGATTTAAAACTAAATTGAAAAAAAATTACGCCGAACTCCACCTTAGGCAACACGCGCGTGAATTCTTCGATCTCGTTTTCTCGTTCGAGCCAATATTTGTACGGGATTATAAATTTATTAAACACGAGTTTTCTCTCGCCCGATGCTAAACGAAGGAATAATCTCGGGTGGAATCTCGCACCGCACGCGCAGGTTTATTGAATTATCGGGGTCGTTGGAGCCGAACGGCGAGCAGGTTGGGTAAAAAGACAAGTCCGAGAGGATAACATATTGCAAAGTTTGTGTTTGCATATTTTTGTAAGTGTAAACAAAAAAACAATACGTTCTCACTTTGCATACCTCGTACGTGACAAAAAAAAATAAAAAATAAATTGTAATCTTGGCAACATCGAATCTGACATTAATTCCTGACAAATGTGCTTAACTCTTCACGTATGGGGGATTTTTTGCCGACAGCAAACGACCATGCCTTCTTTTAAGGTTGTCCTTGCGAATAGTCTTCACTTCGCATAAGTTTCAGAGAAATGAGAGGAAATTGTAAACACTTTTCGATCATATAAAAATGTGAAAAAAATCAAGCGTATTAAAGATGCTGAAAAGATTAATTCTGCATAATAATAATTCCAAAATGTCATTAACAAATTGATGAAAAATAAAATTGTTCAACAAACCTCCTGGAAACATAACTTTTTTTTTTAATAAAAAATATTCGTTCATTTTTCCGAATAATTATTAATCTTTTCAGATTTTTTAATTCACTTTGGATTCTGTGACTTCCTACACTTTCGCAAGGTCTACGTTACTCCGAAACGATGCTGATATTCGTAATAAATTTTCTCCCGCCTTATAAAAAAAAAAAAACAACGCTTCAAGGTCTACCTGCGAATTTTTGCAGATTTTTTTAGCACATCAACTCGTCATCCGAGTCGTTCGAAGGTTGCGTCTTGGAAAATTCTAGGTCCTCGTTAAGGTTTCTGCGGGTTGAGCTGACGGCCGAAAAGCAAATCGATCGATAACCGCAAAATAACTGAAACTTTTACCGAAGAAATGGAATGGAAACATTTCGTACATTATCCGTTGCAATGTCGAAGGGAGAATCTCTGTAGGAAATTGAATCTGCGTAGCGTAAATATTTAATTGAATTATCGAGGCAGTTAGTAGCGAGACACTCGGACACGAGACGCCTTTGCCTGGCCGTCCCTTCCTCTCTCCGTCCTTTATCTTCCCTCCGCTGGCCGGCGGGAGCGAAGAGGACGGAGGACCAAAGCAAACGAGAAGCAAGATTGTAATGCTCGTGGGGTCCCTCTCGCTCGTTAGTATCGGCAGGCCAGCACGAGGAACGATTAATATTCACGGTAGAATTTCTGGTAAACGGCGGAGGCCTGTGTATAATGCCGGGGCGGCGTTTGTACTGATCATGCTGCTGGAATATCCCTCGAGTTAACTATGTGTCTTTTTATCTCGTGTATAAAGGGAGCCGCCATGAATTATGACTACCGTTCGTGGACGTACCTATAGTACTATACGTTCCTCCGTACCGTGCGTCCTCCGGGTCCACGAAGCTATATATGTATATAGGCTTCGTTCATTTCGTCAATATATATATATATATATATATACTGCGCTTTATGCGAAAGTTTTTCGGATCTTAACCCAAGATCGATTTTTGGACACAAAATCAATACAACCATTGATATATAACGAGCATTTTTTTTCCTGGCCATTCGAACACTTAATCAATATAATGAAACCCACTTTTGATGCGTTCAATTTTTTGGTTTTTGTTTCAAACGGATAAGATTACGTTTTTCAGTCTAAAAAAAATTGTAGCATCCTGTTTCTTCCGTGCGCTACCACTGAGAAATATTCTTAATAGCGTGATATAAATGCAAAAGTTTTCATGTGTGAAAAGTATGTTTATTTGATTGATTAAAATAAACATACTTTTGATACATGAATGCTTTTTTCAAATTGGACAAATAAGAGCCGGATAAGAACAAATTATTCCTGTAAAATGTTAATTATTTTATTGTACAAACTTCTTCCTTCCGTGCACATATCCGTACTACATATCGCATATCGGCATATCGAATAATGATCCGAATCGATAAATTTTAACTATGATCGGAATGTCTTCCGTGCGGCTTAATCGTTCATTACGAGTCGGTCGAGCGTGCGCCCGAATGAAAATATCTCGGATTGAGAGTTACGGCGACTGAAATTCCGTGGGTTTGTATACACTCGGTCGCATAGGTCGGAAAGTCCACCCGCTGGGAGCCGACGAAAGGAAGATGGAGAAAGGCTACCTTGGAGACCGGTGGTATTTTAGAAAAAAATTGCATGTGGAAAGAAAAGACAGAGATGGAGATTCCGAGAGAAAAAGAGAAACTCATGTGGGCGGCATTGTGTGTTGTGCTCGAGCGTTCCCGACCGGCCGCTTGAGATCGACGAGGAGCCCGCCCGTGTACCTGAATTCACGTAATTGTGATTAATGGACCCGCGGCCCTCGAAGCAGGACCTTGCAGCCTGTGACCGTCACGATTATACTAATACCGAGATTCCGTGTGGCGCATCAGTGCGTACGAATGCAACTGTGCAAGATAGTTCATCGAACGATCGAGAACTCCGATTCGAAACATCGATCAAAAATTTATTACGAAGAAAAATATATGTGGAAAATGTATAATTAATAAATATAATTATAAATCTATTTAAAAAAATGTATTTCTTGTTGAAATTAGAAAGCGCTAAAAAAGATATACGTCGAAAGAGTTTTCCCGTTATTAGCGTTTGATCGAACGATCGAGACTTCCTAAACGTGATCTTTGCTCCCAAAAGTGATTTCGAATTTGCATGCAACGATTGTTCCGTATAATGCCGCGCTGCAATTAACCAAATTACCTGTCTTTCGTCTCAATTTTACCAAAGACTCCGTGGTGAAGTCATCTCGAGAGGCGTTCGATGTGCGCTTAATGCCCCGCGAAGTAGCGGACCCCGTTAATGACGATCATCGCCGTGAGTCGCAAAGTGGTCCGGCAGCGAACTGGGTAATCTTCCAGGAAAGCGCCGGTATATGTCCCAATACGGTACAGCAGCGTTTACAGCCGAGGGTTCCTTCGACGGAGACTGCCGATCTCGGTGAACAGATTCCACGGTTTTGTGGTCTTCACTTCAGTGGCAATATCAAAGATGTCGGGCTTGGAGCCGTGGTGTCCATAGTGGCTGGAAAAGGGGCAAAACGGATAATTTTTTACCAATTTTTCGGGTGACCAAAAAAAACCTCATTCCAAATGGGGGTCCATTTTACCCCGCGCTTCCCTACAGTGTGACTGAGTGAAATGGGTAATCTTCCAGGAAAGCGCCGCTGTATGTCCCAATACGGTACATCAGGGTTTACAGCCGAGGGTTCCTTCCACGGGGACTGTCGATCTCGGTGAACAGATTCCACGGTTTTGTGGTCTTCACTTCTTCAGTGGCAGTATCAAAGACGTCGGGCTCGGCGCCGTAGTGGCTGGAAAAGGGGCAAAACGGATCATTTTTTTTATCAATTTTTTTGCGGTACCAAAAAAAACCTCATTCCAAATGGGGGTCCATTTTACCCCGCTCTTCCTTATAGGCGAGGGTTCCTTCCACGGAGACTCTCGATCAGTATCAAAGACGTCGGGGTGGAGCGTAGTGGCTGGAAAAGGGGCAAAACGGATCATTTTTTTATCAATTTTTTCGCGGGACCAAAAAATACCTCATTCCAAATGAGGGTCCATTTTGCCTCGCGCTTCCCTACAGTGTGACTGAGCTTGAGCAGCTCGACGGTACGATGTTGCCGGCCTGTGGAAGATGCCAGCTGTAAAGTCCATCGTAATACCAGCGAATTACGATTCTCCATTAGCCGAGCCCCTAGACAAGTTGCCGACCGGAGCCTGGCCTTACGCCGGCTCCAAAATGGTAGCTACCCCGGTGGATCCGAAACTCGGGCATCGGTTAACCACAGACTCTCCCGCCTCTTCGCATAATCCTTCGACTAGCGTATCATTTACAAAAAATAATATCTACGATGGACCGGACACGAACTCGTCTCGTCGGTGCTCACGAGAGCTCTACCGTCTTCCGACAACGACGGACTACGAGGAATTCGAGGGAAAAAAGTTATCTTTCAGGCAACCCCGCTGAGCCACCAAAATCTCGGACTCTCCAGTCAATGAGCTAATGAGAGACAAACCTTTCGTAGAAAATGAAATTCGAGAGGTCGGACAAGAGTGTCGAGTCATGATATATTTTTTACTGACTTATTTGGTGAAAAAAATTAAATTGTTGGCAATGCAACCGTACGTACGTTTGGACACGTCCCAGTCGTCGGACGCGATTTTGTGAATTCGAGTTTGATACGAATTTAATTATCGGAAGACCAAAATTTACACTTGAAATTGCATTTGCAATTATTAATTTGTGTGCAAGGTAAAAATAATGTGATCATGCATTTTTTTTCCTTTCGCCCGGAAGTGACGTCATTCCCGGAAATCTTACTTCGGATAATGAGATTTTCAAACCGGAAGTTACCTTTTGCCGGATGACGTCACTCCGGCTCAAAAACTGAGGTTAATTGAGATAAAAAACCGAGATTTTCAAACCTCAAGTGACGTTACAGAAAAAGCTATTAATTTTATCCCTAGAACGTGTCTCGAATGCAACTACCGACACAAACGGACCAATTAAGGAACCAACCAACCTCAGTTATGAGCGAAAGCCGCGTAATATAGTCTCGTTGAATATTTTAAAAAAATGACTAATAAAAAAACTAAAATTGTCATGTAAAAAAATCTAAAAATAAGAGCTCCGATGACAACTTTGTTGACTCGTGCAAACCACGTGTGAGTGATCTGCGAGAGATTCAACAGGTGACCGTCGAGTCTGGCTATTTTCACTTTACCCTCGGCTATATCGTATTTCCGTTCCGGGAACGCTTACCAATGCTTGAAAGCCTCGCTGCAGAACAGAAGACCTCTCCGCGTTTAATTCCTCGTCTCATAATACCCTGCAGCATCAGCGGCATTTAATCTGCGCAGCAATCACAGTATTACTACGGCCTCCGATCACATTATTTATCACCCTTTATCGCCATCCTATCACCGGAAGAACAGCGACGCAGCAATGCGATGCTCTTACCTAAAGAATTTCTCGAAGATATTGATACAGTTAGGTCCATGAAATATCTTCTTCGAGTAAAAAATACGCTATGTTATACACGTATGATGCATATTTTATGCAAGTAATTCCAGATAGTATCGCAAATTGTAAAAATATTTATTTATACATTACATTTTACGGTAGAATAACTGGAGCACATGTGTATCATTGCCTCATATGAATACATGTATATGTGTATATATATACATATACACAAGTATTTAATATACGTTTAGTATCTCAAATCGTTGTACAAATATTGCATAAATGTTTCCGAGTTATTAATTGTCTCCAGAGTAACGTACCTCTTAAATTGTTATTAACCCGCAACTAGTTGCATATGTATCGTATGTGAATATGATTTATTAACGCAGATGAAAAGTGAACGAAATGAGTCCATTCTTTACTCCGGAATGCCTTCCGGGTAAGATGGAGATTATGCTTGTATTATATAAATTCTCCATATCGTGATTGACTCTTAAATCATTACGTTGGATGAAAAATGGATTAATTTTTTGACTTCACTTTCGATCGACATTAATAAATCATTTTCCTGCAAGATAAATAATACGCCAATGGTTGGGGATCAATAAAAATTAACGATATAGCTGACTCTAGAGACAATTATTAATTGAGAAACACCTGTGCTACATTTGTGCAACACTTTCGGATACCATACACATATAAAACCTTATACGTACATCAATGAACGAAACAATTGTACACCTGCGCCACAACTATTATGATAAAAAAATGTAGCGAAGAACTGAAACTCATTCCTATTTGCGATACTATTCGGAAAAAAACTGTATGAAAAAAAAATGTATCATACATGGACTGAAAAAAAATATGATTGACTCAATTAAAATTCGCTTCCGAGCTGCCAAGGAAAAAAATTATTATTTCAATTCTTACAATTGCATACGGGTTTGAAATAATAACATGTCACTTTGGCAGTTTCACTGTCATTATTTCAATATCATATGCAATTGTAAGAATTGAAAGTAGAAATAAGAATTTTTTGCAGCCCGCAAGTATTTTTTTTTCACTGTGTACGATGCGCCAATTTTTTTCAATTTGAGTAATCGCGAGCAGAATGAACCCTGTGTGGGTTGTCCGCTATCAGATAGCTCGCGCGGTGAGTCGAGGATCCAGACTCCCGTCTTCGTCTCTTCTCATCGCCCGAGTCTCGGCACAGTCGCGGGACGATTGGCGCGAATGAAACTTCTTCTCTTCTCGCGCCCACGCTGATTGAGCTTACACGTCTCTCGGCTCTCGGAGCCGACTCGTACGAGCGAGATTCGCTTTTAATGCAAGACGAGAAGCTGTGCTCCGTGCTCCGTGCGAGAGCGCGGACGGGAGGGGCGAGGGAGAATCAGTGTGCGGGGCAATGTCTGCACGGCTATTCTCCAAGTGGCATTGACACCGCTTGCAAGCTGATCACTCGGTACTCCACCTCTGCTGCAGGCTCGACCGTGTGTCCGACACAATTATACATCGTACGGAGATTCAGCTATCTATAGGTGGTTATCCCTCGTTACGTTCAACGCCGAAAAATGTGTCCTTGGTGTCACCCCCCCCCCCCCCCCCCCCCCGAACAGGAGATCAGGAGATGATCAGCACTCAGCACTGACAAAAAAATACGGTTGAATCAACTAAGATTCGGGCAGGGACGTTGAACTAAATATTTTGTTGGTGCGGATAAAAAAAATTGTTAGTTCAACAATTTGTTGGGTGATTTTAACAAAATATTTTTGAGTCATTAAAATATTTTGTTCGACCGACTAAATATTTATTTGAACGTCCCTGCCTGAATCTTAGGTGATTCAATTGAACTTTTTTTTATCAGTGAGGGACTTTGGATACGATATGAACTTAATCGATGAGATTAATTAATATCGAATGGAATCGTCACTTCGTCAACTCTGTTGAACAAAAAAGATTTATTTTACTTTTTTTTTTTACTACTTTGTATTTTTGTTTAAAATGTCTTACATAAGAAAAGCTTGGCTCGTTTTTGAAGAGAAAACTTTTTTTACGTTCACCGAAAAATTGGTAAAAAAAATAGTCAATTTTTCATAAATTTATCTACTATGAAAATAATCTGTTGGCTGAAAATGGAAAAATGGCCGCGGTGCCATTTTTGCACGGTCCTTTTTATACGTTTGGCTGGACGAAATGTCATTGTTTTATTTATTTATTAAATTAAATTAATCTCATCCGTTTTAATTACATTTGTGTGGTGTTTATTATCGCGGATTATCGAGCAAGGTGGATTTTTATAGCTCGCGGAATGCAGTAAATCCTTAGCGTTAAAGCGTACGACTCCGGTGTTGCGGGTGATAAAGCGTCGATATCTGTAACGCGGCATGCCGAGACGTTGTTTCGTTTGCGCACCCGCGCAACTCGAGATTGCATAGTTAATCGTCTCGGGTAAAACCAACGCTCGGATAGGGAACACACACTTGTTTATACTTCACGGAATACATTTTTCCGTGCAAAATTGTTCGCGGAGCTAGCTTAGGCCAAGAGAACCGGCAGGAAGGAAACAGCTCGCAATTCGCATCATCAACAACCGCGCGAGCAAATTGGCCGCGAGCCTATTCTCTCTCGTCCGGGGAATTGAAGCAATTAGCGCAATTCTTTTATTTTTTTCTCCGTTTCCGAGAGACCTTTATTTAAGCGATTTAGCTCGAAAACTTGATAATAACGTTTTTTTCTGTGAAAAAATTAACGTTAAAGACCACATTACAGACAACATTGAGGATTCGCGTCAGCCAGAAAACGAAGATCGCTTACATACAATTTTTTTTTTATACTTGTGATTCATAAATATCATAAATATTTATCATTTGAGGACTAGGACAAAGAATATTTCCAACTACTCAAGAGTTTCCTCGTAAACCAGTTTTGGGTTTTTTTTCAACTCTACGTGTAATTCAAACCGTACCGCTCTATGGATTTTCGTCCGATACGTCTCATTTGTTTTGCAACGACACTCTACACCGGTCAAACACAGCACATAATGAAAAAAGCTACATCATTAAGAGGCACATTGCTCTAAACACCAAAATTATATAAAATCATGAAACTTAAAAAAACTCCCGATGACTTCGAATCTGGGGAGCTCAAAAAAAATTCTACCGATTAACCGGTGCATAAAATTAAATCTTTTAGACTAAAATCTATAGAGCAGTGTAGAGCATAGTTGCAAAAGCCCAAAACTGGTTTATGAAGAAACTGATGGAACAGATGAGCTGTGGAAGTTCTAACACTGTCCGAAATATTTTTTTTCTCAGTCTTCAAATGATACATTTTTATAACACTTACAAGTTGACTGGCATAAAAAATTTGGCATGCAAAGGCTCTTCGTTTTCTGGCTGACGCGGCCCTCTTAAAGAGTTAACATCAACAAGTGCATTAAAGAAGAAGATAATATTAATTTCACGATGCATGAGCTTAGAATTTCTTAGAATCGCACTATGATTAGTCGTAAAATTTTATAGTCTCCGATCCATTCTCATTCCTCTCGTTTCGCGATTCTTCTTCGACCGTTTTTTTTGTTGCGTGGAATAACCGTGGCGAGTACAAAGTCCGACATACGCACTTCTCTTCTCGTACGTCTTCTCTCTCTTTCTGCGCTTTACCGTCCTCCTCTTTTCCTCGTACTTCGACGCATCTCGCGATCTTCTTCTCGCTCGCAGAGAAGACGCGAGGAGCAGCGAGAGAGCAGAGGAAGCGGAGGATTTGTCACGAAGGCAGTTTGGTTTAACTGATCTCATCCGTCTTGAGCCCCGCGGACGCGTTCTCGCCCCGACGACGACGATTTTCTCCTCCTCGCTTCCCTGCCT
This sequence comes from Ichneumon xanthorius, assembly GCA_917499995.1. Classification (NCBI taxonomy): domain Eukaryota; kingdom Metazoa; phylum Arthropoda; class Insecta; order Hymenoptera; family Ichneumonidae; genus Ichneumon; species Ichneumon xanthorius. The sequence continues at coordinate 17,980,199 of OU824202.1, read as the reverse complement.
CTCTTCGGTCTCTCACCCTTTCGCATCGTTTTGTGTACCTACTTGCTGTCGCTCGAGTCAGCGCATGCAAACGGCAACTTCATTGTACGCTGACTTTTACTCCATTGCGAGACACTTCGCCTCTTTTCTCTTTTTTTTAAACACACACGCACACATTCTAATCGAGAGAAGAAACATCAACTTCTTCGGCGAGTATTCGATTAACTCGATGAAAAATTTATAATTCGACCGATGACGGGAGGAAAAAATTATAATTTTTAACTCTCGACTGCACTATATTAATAAATTTGTCTGTTTGCTCTATTTTCCAAATCTTAAAATTTAGGATTTTTCAATTAAATGATTTGTGACAAGTTAACTGCCTGCTCGTAACATAGCAGGATTATTATAGATCTTAAAGAGTCAATTTACTTGCAAAGAGAAGTTACGATTCGATAATAGTATCGTAATTGCACAGTAGACAGTAAAAATATTAATACAAATTTTTACAACCCACTTTGACCAAACGTCAATTTCTCAATGATTCCAAATTGTATAATATCTGATTATGAAGTAGCAGGGTGACATCAAAGTACCAACAACACTATGATGGATCTATTATCTCTATGACTCTATTGAGCCTCTCGTTTATTCATAAAGCTCATGCTGTAGTTTATCTATCTAATATTATAAAATTACAAAATAAAAAGTAATATAAAATGATCTTCCACAAGTTAACTATTTTCCCGTACTATAATTACATACATTATTGACCTTGAAAACCTTATTTGAAAAAAAAACTGATATCACAAATTTCATAATTCGACTATGGGGAATTATCATCCTAAATCACTCCCATACGCTATATTCTCGACATTTCAGTTTTCATAGCACATAGAAGTGTATTTCGAAAATCCTAAATCCCAAATAGCATATCAGAGTGCATTTCGATCCTAATTCACTCCCATATGCTCTATTTTCGAGATTTTGGTTTTTATGGTATATAGAATTGAATTTGGGAATATAATCACTATAGTCAATGGGGAAAAAATAAAATTGCAAATTCTCGCAACTCACTTTGACAACGCGTCGATTATTTAGCGATCGTAAATTGCATAATATCTGATTAGGAAATAGTAGGGCGAATTTGAAGTATCAATGAAAATTTGATGGATCTATTATTTCTATGACTCTATCGTGCCCCTCGTATATTCACAAGAGCGCATACATATATGATGTCAATGTGGCACCGTCTATGCGGTATTATAGTGGGATCTGTCGCACGAGTACCGAGAGGGCAGACGAGCTCGCGCGCTTCGGTGACGCACGCACGCATAAGCGGTCGGCGTGTGTGAAACCATTCGAGTCGAAGTTCCGGCAACTTAAGCAGGATGTGCGCGGGTGGTTTCATGCACGGCTACGCGACGAACGAACCCCGACCCGGCCACGCGTTCCCTCGCACGCCATTCACGTCGTATCTACGACCTTTTTATCAGTGTGTTCATCGCACATACACAGCTGTTCCTTCGCGCTATCAAATCCCGGTGTGTTCACGCATGCGTGAACACAATATACGTCTTTGGATATTAACTGCTCGTTGAGACTGGAGTACATCGACATTAACTTTAACATTATTTTTGCGTTTTCTTCACGATTCTTTTTTTTTATCATAAATGTTTATTTCCTGATTGCAATTTTTTTTAACCCTCTTTTCATTGTGGACGGGTATTTCCGAGTGCACGAAGTGGAGTAGAGCGGGGGCAAAATGGTGAACTCTATACGCTGCGGAAATGGGGCAAAATGGAGTAGCAGAACAATTTCAGAAAATTGTGTCCTGCAAGCGTTGCCAGGTACTCCATTTTACCCCAAACCGACATTTTTGTGGGATGCTCAGAACAATTAAAATAATTTCGTTGTTGTTTTTCTTAATTTTGTTTCTTAATTCTTAATTTTCTTGATTGTTAATTTTTTTTTTTATGCAATGCTAAGAAAAATTTTTTTTACTCCAAACAACGATGCCATAAAAAAATGTTCCATGCGTATCAACCGATTTTTTTCCGGATTGAAATGGGCGAATATGTTTCCACGTTTCATATATTCACTGTGCCAGTCGATGTGGGCCATATTCACCACATAAAAAAAAAATCGTGGTAATTAATTTGACCATATTCCCCCCACAACATTTTCGCAGTACATAAAAATGAATAAATCTCTTCTTTTTGTTCCAGGATTTGTCTCGTGCTCGCCGAGTCCTTGCAAGAACGATGGAATCTGCGTGTCGCCACTGCGCGGCGAGTCGTACTGCAAGTGAGTACTCTCTCCGCAATAAATATATTTATCCATAAATACACATGTACACATACACATAGGCACCCGCTTAAAGTGCTCTCTCTCACATCCTCTTTCCCCGGCACATCCGCGATAGTTATTTATTTATGTATATTTTCTTTATTCTCACCGAAAGATCGCTCACATGGTTCGCGCCGGCGAAACGATAGAGTTGCGTGCGTGCGTTAGCTCGAGTACACTCGATGCCCCGCGGGCCGTTCCTGCTGATGCCGAGGAGCAAGCCGAGGATAATGATCAGCGAGATGCGCTTTGCGAATTTCGAGAGCACGTAGCTAACTTGAGCTCGGAATATATTTTCATGAGACTGGCCCGCGGGGGCTTTTCGTCCGTTGCCACACTCTCTCCCAGCTACCTCGGCTTCGATTATCATTGCGATTCGGATAATTGGCCGCATTAGCGTGTCGTTGAACCGCCGATGGCCCTCGCGCTTTTATCCATCCGAAGAAATTGTTCTTTAATAACGGCGCGGAGGACACACGGAGCAATGAGAATATGTAAAATTATGCGAACCGACGATGCCTCGATTTCCCCCCTCCCGTACACTGTGTAGAATCCGTCGCCGCGAACCGTCCAGACTTATTATTACAAGTCGTACATTCGATTGGGGAGTTCAAGAGATCAGGAGAAATATCGAGTGATCGGTGTCTGATCGAGAAACGGCATGCAAATCGTTTTCGGTACGAAGTTTGGAAGTGGAGGAATAAAAAAAAAATTAAATCGCCTATTTCAGGCACGAATTCGATGGAAAATCGTTTTACGGTCTTTCAACCTGGCGACAATCGTTCTCGCATTGTGTCGATTCTACACCCTGTCTGCACCGCCGTTCGAATGCCTGCTATCGAAACTGCAAAACCGATTCGCTTGACAAAGCCAAGAGGCACCTGGGGGCAAAATGGACTCTTTTTTTTTACCGATTTTAAGGAATACAAGAAGGACTCATCTGGAACGGAGGCTCATCTGGTTCATTTTGCCCCAAGGTTCCATTTTGCCCCGCGCCCCACTGTCGCGGTATCGTTAATGGGTAAAAGCGTGGGACGGAGCGACGGGAGTGAGGGAAATAAGAGGGAAGAAGAATAAAACGATAAGATACGTCTGAGCTCGTGGATCCGGTAATAGCGGTAATAGTCGAAGGCAGTCGTGACCCGAAGACGCATCCAAATTGCCTTCATCACGAGCGTACCCCCCTTTCTCGTGAGTTGGATTTCACTTTTGTATCGGTTGGATCCCGGGCGATCCTGTGGACCCCCCTTACAGGGCGCGATGCAGAGCTCGGAAAGAAACGCGGGCATCGACGCGGCTGCACCGGCTGACAGCGGCCGGTAGAATGGGAACCAATTTCGGCCGATAGAGAAGGAAATCCGGCGGTCCACTCGATTCTTTTTTACCGACGATATGTACGAATGTCGACAGTCTACTCAAAATTGTCGCTATAGTTGTGCGGACTCCGTGACGAATATTATGTTGATGTATCTGTTATATGCCGAGTTGATACAAATATTTTTCGATCGATCGATTAATATCACGTGCTTCATTAGTGCCTGGACTACCTCAATAAAGATACTATAGGGAAACGGACTGGGCATTAATGAAGGGTGATGTGCAAGAGTGTAGAGACTTTATTCTACTTTATTCTACTTTATTCTACTTTATTCTACTTTATTCTACTTTATTCTACTTTATTCCACTTTATTCTACTTTATTCTACTTTATTTTACTTTATTCTACTTTATTCTACTTTATTTTATGAGTGACTTTACACTGTCATGACTGTTGACTGTTGAATTTATTCCGTACAGACCAAAGTCTACGTAGACTTAAGTACCAAACGTACCAGTTGTTTTCAAGATCTATATTGCAAGTCTGCAATCATCCCCGTAGGGATGATTATAGATGTACTGTTGGTAAACGCATCTAGTAGATCCACAGCCGATCTATCGTAGAACAGATCTATTTATACACGAAAAAAAAAATCGACATAGTAATCAAATAGGACTCGACAGTTTCACTCAGTAAACGGTTACCTAATATCAATATCAATCAAATCAAGTTATAATTTATCTCCGCGTCAATCCGGTATTTTTTAATTCACATCCACATTCCTTTGGACCAGTTTCGCTTTGAAAATTTATGCGGAAGTATATTCGATATTTTAGTACTCGATTAGACCGGCTGCACCGCCTACGGTTTCTCAATTGCGGAATCCAGTTGAACTGAATCCCGAGCTCAAGTTCGTGCTCGGGACTCCTCGCTTCCCGGACTATCGTCGAAAAAAAGGAAATCCGATTGCCCACGGCATGTACTTCAATCCCGTCAGTGGGAATCGGCCAAAACTGGTACATCAAACCGGGGACCGTTATCATTGAGCTCGTCCCAATCGGTGATCACGTACTCCGTCCCGATGCGTCTCAGTTTTCCCATTCTCGTGCTGTCTCATCGTTATACGACGAACGCTCTCGTACTTCTTATTATCGTTGTTATTACCGACCCGTTATGACGAGAGATTCACCGGTGCAGTTCGCTCTCGGACGAGCGCCTCGGACGAGGAACGGTGCAAGAACTCTATGAGCCTGTGAATGGGCCACTATCTGGCCTCTTCTTTTTCAGGGTCCCCGCCGATGTGTCCGTAGTACAGTTCGCCGCGAGTATCCCCATTGCCGAGTAGCCGCGGCGGTGTATTCTTTGCCAATGACGGGGAGGACACGACTCGAGAATCCCTCGGCGGCGAGCAACTTTCTACGGTCACTGTACGAACGACCGGAGAACAATGAAGGAAGACAGAGCGAGCGAATAAAAAGAGGCATGTAAAAAAAAAAAAATAAAAAAAATAAAACAGACGACCGTGCGTCGCTCCTCGCTCCGACATAATTGAAACAATATGTCTGTCGGGAGCCCCCGCTGCTGCTGCTGCGGGGGCCCCCTCGTCACGACGTCCGCGAACGCCCGCTCGGCCAAAGTAACAATAATTGTGATTTGCATTCTCGGACCTTACGAGCTTGAGCTTTGCCTCCTGCCTCGGATGCTGCGTCATTGAGACGAATATAAATAAGAATAAATAAGAATGTGAGGAAGAGGCACGAGGAACCAAACGTCCGGGCGCTTCGTTGGTTGTTGCAGAGCGGAAAATCCAGATACGCGGAAATTTGTGTCGGGCGTCGGTGCAGCTAATGACACGGCATTGACCGAGTGATATTTTACTTCTACGTGTCTTATATGCTTATCATTGAATCACTGATAGGGTAGAGCGGGGCAAAATGGGGGAACGGGGCAAAACGGGGTTTTTGGGCAAAACGTCATTTTCCAATAATTTTTACATGCCCGAATTCGCCCCATCGATGCATCAGGCTTTTCTGCCCCGTTTTGCCACCTTGTCCGATTCAAAAATGATTGGAAAATTCAGTTTTGCCCAAAAACCCCGCTTTGCCCCGTTGCCCCATTTTGCCACGCTCTTCCCTACATACATTTATGGCCGAATTTATAGTTCCATATTTGAACTTAAGTTCCAACTTCAGTTCGAACTTGGGTTCAAATTTGGGACTATAAATTCGTCCATAAATGTATCAGCAATTCAATGATACGCATATAAGACACATAGAAATAAAATATCACTTGTTAAGTTCAAGTTCACACCAGAAAATAAAGTTCCGAGATCACCAATTTTTCTCAAGTCCGAATTCGAGTCTACATTTAGGATAATAAAATTGGCCCTTGGAAATAATATATTGCTATTATTAATTGATATTAATGTTATATTTAGATTCCTTTATTTTATATTTCAAGATATATCTGTAGGGGATTTGAGATATAATTTCTACGAGTTTCGTAGAAATAACGCACAGTTGGTGTGCGCGTAAGAGCGGAGAAAAGAGGCGAGCGTGTTTAGGTACTTTAGAGTGCAGTTGAGCACGTGCTGTTTCTTGCGTTGTGGCACTCGTCGAGTCGTATACAGTATATATATATGTATAGTATATGTTCGAGAATTTCAACGAATGAACAGACAGCAGACGTACGTATAGGATATACGTGGCTTGGGGTGCCGCTGATGCTGTTGCGCCTCTAAGATAATAATGTTCGAAGCATTAGGTTTAATTGCACACCGGCGAAATTAGCGGTACGAATCTATTACCGGCCTCGTGACCCCGCGACTGCTCCCGCCGCTGCGGCCGCTACCGCTGCTGCAGGCGTTGACTCTGCGGAGTGTTCCACCTCTTTCCGCCACCTAGAACACTGCGCGCCGACAGTTTCATGTCTCTCGAGTGAGCCGGAGAGATGAATAGAGAAAGACTCGCGATCCCTTCAATTTTCTTCATCCCCGTATTTCTCCTTCTCGGGCAAACCGGGACGTACATTAGCAACTTGCAATTCCGTCGGGGAACGTGGATTTTTAATACTGCGAAGCCATTAAACGTGTTTCGCGAATCTCGGATGCGCACATCGTACGAGTTTCATTTTTCGTTAAATGGTTTTACAGGTGACAGAGTTGCACCAATTAAAGTGTCGATAATAACCGTCGTAAATATTTACCCAAGATTTTTTATTACACTGCGAAAAAAAATCAATTGAGTCAACAAAATGTGCGCTTACGGGTAGCGAAATAAATTTTTGGTTGATCGAACGAAATAATTGTCGTAGTAAGTAAAGAAACATTTGATTCGACGGCCTGTTAGTTCGATCAACGAGGTATTTCTTTCGATCAACCAAACATTTGTTTCTCCACCCGTAAGGGCATATTTTGTTGATTCAATTGATTTTTTTTCTCTCTGTATGAGTCAAAGAATTTATTTATTTCTACATTTTTTTAACATCTGGAGATTTGGCTTCAATGAAATTGTCTTGTAAATAGTACGTATCATGTTTGTGAACGTATAGGGGGAACGTGATTATAAACCGGAAACAACGCTTTCCCGAATGCTGTCACTTCCGGTCAAGAACCAAGATTTTTAAACCGGAAATGACGCCTTTCCGTATGATGTCACTTCCGGTCAAATACCGCGATTTTTAAACCGGAAGTGACACCTTTTTGCATGACTATGTTTCCGGTCAAATTAGAGGCTTTCAAGCGTGAAGTAACATTTTTTCCCAATTACGTCACTGCCGATTGAAAACTGAGATCGTCAAATCCGAAGTGACGATTTCTCGTATGACGTCATTTTCGGCCAAGTCCCGTCAAAGGGCTCGTGTCAAAGGGTTAATTACCATTTTATTCGCTCGCAGGAACGTAAAGATCTCCGACCATCTAATCTGGTCCGCGGTAATTCGGTATCACTGTCGAATGTAGCACGTGGGCCCTCGGCGGTCCGCACTCGCGTAATCCAATAGAATAACAAATTTAGTCGGTGCATCGATGGTTTATACAGCGCCGCGGGGTCTGCCGGCGCACACAACGGTGCACACTTGACAATATGTCGGGAGTTAAAGCTGTATCGCGGTACGGACGCCCGCGCGCGGATAAAAGGCTTCGGAGCTGCGACAATAGGGCGGAAACCACCCCCCTCGCTCCGGCTCGTTCGCTTCGCTGCCCCGCGCGCCTCATGTGTTTCGCTTTTACGCACACACCGGCGCGTGGGCCGCGTGCCCTCGGCCACGCGACTCCGTATCCTCGTCACACGTACGCCCCGGGACACGTATCCCTCGGTCGAGGACCATTTTGCCAAAGGATTCGGTCCCTTGTTCTCGTTTCTCTCGGCGAACTGTAACCAATCACAACATTATTCTTTCATCCGCCGATACATCTCGGTAAACAAATTCTTACCCTTTCGTCGTCGATGCGCAGTATGGTGTGAGGATTGCGAAAAGTACGGTTATCGACGATTTAGCCTATAAATTTATCAACCCCGTTATTTTTATACGGTATGATACGAATTTATCATATTTGATATAAAATTAGAAAGCATTGTTCTTTCATTCACTGATGCATCTCGGTAAACAAATTTTTACCCTTTCGAAGTTGATGCGCAAAATATAAAATTGGAGAAAAATGGCAAAAAATACGAACATACTTTCCTATTCTCCCCGATTCTTCTACGGTTCATGAATAATTTTTTAGATCGGCGGTTGACAAATTAACTACACGATTTTACTCTCTCACCGATTGATTTACAAGCGCCCGATAAAAAATTGCCGAGTAAAATTCACTTCCATTCACGTAGATACAATTTCATTTAATAACCTCCCAATTAAATCTCCTCGCCAAACCAGCGACAATAAATTCGTGGTTATCGAATCGCCCCGCGGCGGAAATTACGAGTCCGCACTTGGGACTAGTCTACAACAATCTTTAAATAGAAACGTCACATGCAATTTTTTCTTATAGACGAATGGATGATTTATTTAAAAATATATGAGTACGGACAGAGGGTAGAAAAAACGATTGCGTGCCGCGAGTCCCTTTAACGGCGACCGGACAATCAGGAAAGGCGAACGTGAAAACCGGATTTCGATGTTGAACCGAGAGAGCCAAGCCTTTGTAGAACTTCGTGCGGTGTACACGCACTGTTGCGGCTCACACACGCGCGCGCGCACACATGCACGTTAACCTGCGTGTTGCAACTTGAAGAGGGTGCGCCTCGTGAACGGGAGCGACATATGCGCGATGATGGATGATGATACACACCCCTGGAAACGTGCGGACTCTCCTTCCCGGATAGAGCACAGGGACACACACAGACCCCTGCGGAACCCTGCATAGAACAAGTAGAAAGCCGTGAAACGCATTCGCCAGCTCTACAAGCTGCGGGAAGCTCGCAGGGCGCGTCCTCATTGTCCGGACCCGCAGCATTTACCGAGTATAAACCGTAACGTGCTATCCGACCGAGCCGGCACGTTAAAAAAAAATAGACAAAAAGCTTTTTCTTTTTGTTTTTTGCACCGCGCGCCCTGGGGAATTGAACCACCCAGCCGAGTCAAATCGGCAACGCGAATAGCAAAATGTGATTTAGAACTTTTTACCCAATAGTCGAGGACGATACTTTTTTTATTTGGTATTAAGTCGAACTATTTCTTGTTGCGCTACTTTACCAAAAATCAATATTTCTCAATTTAAGTTTAGCAATGAGTTTTATGAGTTTTTGCCCAATACGCGATGCTGATATATTTTATTATTTGGTATTAAGTCGAAATATTTTTTGTTGCACTACTTTACCAAAAATCAATATTTGTCAATTTAACTTCAGCAAAATCGAAAGTCAAGATCTAAGCAATGTATTCGTTTTTTTTTGCTTTTTGTATTTTGTGCCCTAGAGAATTGAACGACGCGGCCGAGTCGAATCGGCACCGCGATTGGTAAAATGCGTTGCACAAGTTTTTGCCCAATTCGCGACGGCGATACTTTGTTTCATTTTGCATTAACCCGAAATATTCCTCGTTGCGCCGCTTTACCAAAATTCAATATTTCTCAATGTAACTTCAGCAAAAATCTAAACGTCAAACTCCAAGCAACCCGTTAGTCGAGGTGACATAACGAGACAGTAAAGATGAAAAACATCACAAGCTCCACGTAACGTGTCCGAGATCGACAAATTATTATTTCTTTAAATGTATTCTTTACCGACCGAGGTTCCCCAGATCTCCGTGTGTGGTGTTTCAGGTTTAACGGCCCTCAAGCTGAATCAAAATTTATTTCTCATCGGAGCCGCGCGGGACGAAGGCAGTAATACAAAAATATGTGTGATCTTTTCTAGGCTTAATATATCAGTAAAAAAAACCCACAAAATTCCACCTTCTTTAAATAAGTTTCTACTTAATTCGGCTCGGTCCTCGGCGGGCCGGGCTGGGACAATAACCGCGGGTGGCCAGAAAATGATTCGACACTCGCGGCTCATCGCGCGGTCGCTCGTCCATACACTCGCGCGCGCGCGCATGTGTCTTCGTGTATGGACGTATTATTCGAAACTTGTTTTAAGTCACGTTCGAGATTCCAGCGGGTGACACGTCCTGGCCCAGCCCGACGGGAGGTTACGCGAGTCTTTAGCCGCGAGATAGTCGTCGTCGTCATTCCCCCGCGGAGAACGAGAGTCTCTAAATCCCGCGTGTAACTTACGAACGTTTCGAGAGATGAGTAAGAGAACGAGCGATTCGGTCGTTCGTTCGGCGGCGCGTTCGACGGGCCTCTCCTCTCTTTCTCGATGACGAAGGCTATATTGCCCTCGGCTCTGTCAAAATATGCTTTTTATCCGAGGGACACCCCGCGGCGTGGACGACGCCGGGCGTCGTCGTCGTCTCTGCCGCGCGCGGGCTGAGGAGGATCCTCTTTCGGCTCGGCGATGAACGAATGGAGAATGGACGGACGCGAAGAATGAAACCGAGAACGAAACGTGTGGACGGAGCGCACGTATGTCGATGCGGCATTTTGCACATGCAACACACGGTACCGAAGCGTTGGGACATCTTTCGGATCTTTTGATTGTTTCGTAGCGTAAATAAAAAAAATATTAAAAACTTAAAACCTTTACGTAATAATTGGGGCTGAAGGACCACATGTGTTTGGGCACCGTTGTCTTCATCGGCCTGTAAATTTCTCAAAAATTGACATTTTTCAGCTTCGTGCAACACACTTTACTAACGCGTTGGAAGATCGTTCGGATCTTTCGATTGCATTGTATCGTAAATAAAAAAAAGTTGAAATTTTCATATCGCTTCCTCATAAAGTTTGAAATTTTTATTTTCATATCGCTTCCTCATAAAAGTTGAAAATTGAAATTATTATATCGCTTTCTGATAACAATAAAGCCTTTACGTAGTAATTGGGGCTGAAGGTGCACAGGCGTTTGGGCACCTTCCCAATAATCGACAATTTTCGGATCTTGTGATTGCATTGTATTATTAAAAAAACCTTTACGTAATAATTGAGGCTGGAGAACTACACGTATTTGGGCACCGTTGTCTTCATCGACCAGCAACTTTCACAAAAATCGATATTTTTCAGCTTCATAGTGAAATCGATACGACAGAATGTGTCCGACCTGTCTGTCAAGGCGTCGTGCCGATACAGTTAATAGTATGAAGACTACAGACTATATATATTCTTTACAATTCATGGATCCCTGATGAACCCAAGTGTCGTTTTCCAGAGTCAAATAATTTAGTTGTTCTCCAACGAAAAAGTGAATACGTAAAAAAGAGATTTTTTTGTTCCATTTTTTATTTACATTATTTTTTTTAACCAGGTTTCTTTTTTTTAACTTTCGCTTCATTTTTTTGCCGAGTGCAAAGACACCGTAGAGCGTCTTCTATTAGATTGACCGAATAAGTTAAGAATTGTAGGTCAAGACGGTGGCATTGAATTGAATGATAAAGCGTCGGAAAGTCCTTTCTGTCTGCTGCGAGCAAACTGAAAGACGTGCTTACGTATTACATACACATGTTGAAACTCTTTTAGCCGAGCTTCGAGAGTCACCGTGCTACAGCCGCTGCCGTTACGTTTGCATGCGATACGGGGAGAGACGCGGCTTGGCTCCACGTTGTATAAACTATAAACGTCAGCGAGTGTGTAGCCAAGAAGCCCATGCGGCTGCTGTGACTTCCAAGTGCGGACGTCTGGCCTCTACCACCGAGTCGTTTACCATACTATATTCGGACGGAAGATCGACATAAGGTGGTCGCCGGGATAGGGCACACGTGTTACTCCTCGCTACCCGCTGTCGCATACAGACTCCCATATCTACATTATACCTTCGTACATCATAAGATATTTCCACCGCAAATTAGTATATTTTTTAAAATATTATGGACCAATATGCTAAAATATAATTAATGCTATTGAATATGCTAAAATTTGAAGAACAGTCATTACATTTATCACATTTACTGACCGGTTTTTTTGGCTCAGCCTCTTGCCAGGATTTCGTTTGAGTTCCGTTCGAGTCTCCGTGTGAGTCTCTCTTTAAGTTCCCTGTAATTCCCCGTGTGAGTCGTTCTGTAAGGCTTTGCTTGAGTCTCCATATGAGTTTCGGTGTGATTGTGTAAGGTTGTGTGTGATTCTCTGTATGATTGTGTGATTCTGTGATTCTGTGTATGATTGTGTGATTCTGTGTATGATTGTGTGATTCTGTGTATGATTGTGTGATTCTGTATATGATTGTGTGATTCTGGGTATGATTGTGTGATTCTGTGTATGATTGTGTGATTCTGTGTATGATTGTGTGATTGTGTGATTCTGTGTATGATTGTGTGATTTTGTGTATGATTGTGTGATTCTGTGTATGATTGTGTGATTCTGTGTATGATTGTGTGCTTTTCTGTGTGATTTTTCGATTCTCTGTGTGAGTTTCTACGTGAGTCTCTAAGTGAGCACTGTGACTATCTCTGTTACTATCCAGGGCCACTAATCTATTATATTATACATTGTAAGAGAATCATCTTGGGACTGAAAGAATTTCATTTTCGGCTTGAACACGATTTACTTCTAGCAAGAAAACCCTGTGTCTTTTTTGTCAATGACAAACTGTTTAAAAATTGCAATATAAAAAAAGATATGGTAAATATTCCTGTTCGAAAAAAGCCAACATCGTTCCGCAACGATCTAAGGATTTAAAAACCGCAATTGGCACGAACAATTGCAACCCACAGTCGTCCCTCTCGCAGCATCCAGCACGTACTACTGTAATAGTGCGTAACGCACTCGTCGCCATTCCCGCGCCGCATCTATCAATGAAACATCCGGCGAATCTCGGCGCAGATGGCCGGGTTCTCTTGGCTCGCACGTGCACGATTCAATTTCGCCTCGTATGCCTGCATGAAGCGTTTGCGAACGATCGCAGCGTCCATGGGGTGAGGTGAGGGGGGGGGGACCAAGCCACTTTGCGCGAATTTATCCCTCTGTCATATAGTTTCACCCCATTCATCGTCGCAAAACTTATCGAGAAGAGAAGTGGACGCCTCTCCAGGGCATCCCTCATTACACATTCAAACCCATCGACGAAACGTCGGCAAACACAGAAAAAAAATCTACCACCCTACGAGGATCCATTTTTGTCTCCTAAAACAAGATGTAAAAAAATTACATTTTTTTTTCTGCATGGACAAAAACGTTCTAGGGCTGGACTCTGAGGGGATGCAAAGCGAGGATGGGTTTTTTTCTGTTACAACAATATTTTCAAAAAACGATTTTTTCCCGAGGAAAAAAAAGTTTCAGGGGGTGAGTTTGAGTGGATGGAAGTGCACGCCTCTCCAATGCATCCCTCATTACACATTCAAACCCATCGACGAAGCAGCGGCAAACACAGGAAAAAAAATCTACCACCCTACGAGGATCCATTTTTGTTTCCTAAAACAAGATGTAAAAAAATTACATTTTTTTCACCTTAGACAAAAAACATTTTAGGGTTGGACTCTGAGGGGATGCAAAGCGAGGATGCATTTTTTCTGTTGCAATAATATTTTCAAAAAACTATTTTTTTCCCGAACAAAAAAACGCCTCTCCAATGCATCCCTCATTACACATTCAAACCCATCGACGAAGTATCGGCAAATACAGAAAAAAAATATCTACCATCCTCTATCATCATCCTATAAGGATACATTCTTTCCCCGGGTTTTAACAAAATGTACAAATTTACAAAATTTAAAAAACGTACTTCGAGTTTTAAGAAAATAAATAAAAAAACATTTTTTTTTGCACGAGGAAAAAAAGACGTTCAGGCCGCTCAGTGTGGGTGGATAAGAGGTCCGACTTTGAGGGGCCGCAAAGCGAGTATGGATTTTTTTCTCTTAAAATAATATTTCCAAATTTTTTTTTCTGGGGAAGAAAACCCTTTCAGGGGGTGAACTGCGAGGCGACATGGCGAAGGGTGCGCAGCACGCGACCCAGCGGATTCCGCGAAGGGATGTACGCTTTGGAGTGTCTCACCCAGTTACTGAGAACCACTGGGAATGATCGAGGGGCCCCCCCCCCCCCCCCGAGGGGCCTTGGATCGTGGCCGCTCGGCCGTGATCGGGAATCCTCGGGGCTCTGGCCCCGGCACAGAGATTGTCCCGGACTCGCGACGTTCCCACGCCCGTCGCGCATGCGCCATTCCGTCTCCCCCCTCCCCGCCCCCTCCTGCCCCCCTCAAGACCCTTCGGGACGCGCGGCTTCCTCTTCTTCGTCCCCTCTTCGACCCGCTAATCGGCTCCCCTTTCCGCTCTCTCCCGGGGGGTTCCCCTTCTTCAATTTTTCGCTTCTTCGCTCCTCGCTCGAACTTCGCGTCTCCCCCATCGTTCTCCCTCTGTCTCATCGCGCTGCCCCTCGCAACTGCGACTCGCACACACTCGCGTCCTCCCCTCCGGTGCGCACGCGTGTGTGCCCGCGTGTTACGTATATTTCAATGCGTTCCACTCCGTTTGGTGCGTTTGCATCGGTTTTTATCCTTTCGCTCACTCCCCCCCTTCGAACTTTGCGTGCGCACACATGGAGTCACAGACACGCGGAAGATTATCGTGCATGTATATCCGGGATGGGGCGCGGATGTATGCGCGCTCGAGGTATCTTTTCACGCTCTTCGCACGTTGGGTTTCGCATCTATCCGTCCCGTTTTCATCGAAACATTGAATGCAGAATACAAACTGGTATCATATGTGGCGGTGTGTCGATATAAACGAAGGGGCAGCTATATAGCTATATAGGTATATAGCTATATGGGTATATAGGTATATAGTAGTGTCGCAGCTCGTTCCAGTAGGTTCGAACGCATTCGCGTCTCGTCTCCTCCCGACGTCCACGTGGATTTCAATACATATTTTTTCATCTTCAGAGCCCCCGTCTCGCTTTAACTTGGTGAAGGGGCAATTTTGGAGGCGTAGTCGCTCGCATTCCCTCTTTTTTTTTCTTTTCTCATTTTACTGCCGGCAACATCGTCAGCGCTATTCGCGCACTCGGAAATAATTTGAGACTCGCAATCGCCGAAAATAATACTTTTTTTTAAAGACCTCTGGATGCGATTATCGAATATTTAGGTGGGAGTAAAATAAGTAGCGGACTCGCGGTCGGCGGGGATAAATACATCAGGATGGCAGTACTGATGTATTTAAAATGACGGATTAGCGAAAATGGTAAGGTGGCATTTTTATAGACAATTTTGCGAAAAGTTGCGATTTTTGGTTTTACCAAAAGATATCGGGTTTTCGGGGGGGGGGGAAAAGGATAAAAGATAAGGTTTTTTACGAAGTTTCGGAAGGGAATTTTTTTTAAGGTCATCACAGTGTTGGTACGAAAGCGCGATATGACGGATGTTGTGCAATTTATTTATTTTTTGCAATTTTTTCGCGCCAAATATCAATCCAACAGCTGTTTCGTTCTAAACTCAATCGGGAAATTGGTAATCGCATAACATTCGAGCCGCCGCCAATTCCTCGTGTTCACTTCCTCTTTTTGTTTTTTTAACCCTGGAAGACCACACACATGTTATTCGCACCTTAGGCTTCAGCGAGGTATTTACTCCGCTCGGAATATACACTTCTTAGCTTCTTCGAGGTGAAATCGATACGACAGGATGTTAGGCACATATTTCATATGGTTCGGTGCCGATGTAGCAAATCGTGTAACATATCGGCTAAAAGTCCTGAACACGTCCATCCGGCTTAAGCCGAAGAATTCAGGCTTAAAATCAGGCGAAAATCGGTGGTCCATATTCACCATCATTGTACCAGCATAATTGCAGGCACCGCAAGCTAATACCTCCGTGTC
The DNA here is from genome assembly GCA_917499995.1 of Ichneumon xanthorius. Taxonomy (NCBI): domain Eukaryota; kingdom Metazoa; phylum Arthropoda; class Insecta; order Hymenoptera; family Ichneumonidae; genus Ichneumon; species Ichneumon xanthorius. The sequence continues at coordinate 17,964,214 of OU824202.1, read as the reverse complement.
CACCAGAGCCACAAACATGATCATGGGAATGGAAATATCGGCCAAATTGCAAATTCGTAATCAAATTCATAATCAAATCAATTATCAAATCCATAATCAAATTCATAATCCAATCCATAATCAAATTCATAATCAAATTCATAATAACATTCATAATCAAATTCATAATCAAATTCATAATCAAATCCATAATCAAATCCATAATCAAATTCATAATCAAATTCATAATCAAATTCATAATCAAATCCATAATCAAATTCATAATCAAATTCATAATCAAATCCATAATCAAATCCATAATCAAATCCATAATCAAATCCATAATCAAATCTATAATCAAATCCATAATCAAATTCATAATGAAAGGTTTTTCCAAGTACACGAGATTAAGCACCTGTAGACGATATTGAATTCAACGGCTGTGGGAGAAAAGAAATTTCGCACCCACGTGCGCGTCCAGCAGAAAATATCTCCACGCTGGAATTTGAATGATATTTCGCATTCGCGAATGATGCATGCAAATTGCGAACGGTAGGCGCTCACCTACCGTTTCTCGGCCGTTATTTACTCGTCGGTTTCCACCGCACCACCGCACCGCCTCCTACTCTTGGGCCTGGCCAGCAGGAAGGCTTCTGGTCATGTTGCATCCGATGCTGTTTCTCCGGTGCGGGCGTCCCCGTTTGGCCTGGACCGCGAGGGACGCGTATCGCAGCGGGAGTGCCACAAGGAGGGAAAAGCACGCCGTAAGAAGATAAAATTTGCGCGAACGTCCGTGGAACGCGGCGCAAGTGAAGTCCGACAGGCTGGACAGAGAGCCACGGCAAACAGAGCCGTTGTCCTCGCACCGACGTGCTGATTGCCGTCGCGAATGTCGTCACAGTAATAGCCACTGTTCCGAGAAGACTCCGCGAACGAACCGAGTGAACCAACGTCAAAAAATCAACTTTTACCACTCGCTGCTGTTCCTACCGGGCAAAAGAAAAAATGCGTGAAAGAAACACAAATTAAAAAATCATTTAGCGTTTATTAATAAATTTGCACGGTTATTGCGAGATGGTTAAAGACAAAGGTAAATGTTTCTTCGTGCAGTCCTCGTAGGTTTTCTTTAAACTCGCGCCTCGGCAATTTTTCAGTCAGAAACGCTCTGACGTGATGACGCGAGCATTCCGAGGAAACTCGGGAGAAAGCGCGAAAATTTATTTATTATCTTCCGACCCTCGAGGGATGAGACATTTCAAAATTTCAGATTCTTCCTTCCCACTCAAAGCGGGCCCGGTCGGTCATAAAGACTATGATTAATTCATTTTATCAATGCAATACATGTATGATTAAAAGCAAATTCTTACATGAAGCGGATGTCAATACAGCCTCGTGTAAGTATTTGCTTTAAGTCGCAGCTCGCTCAGTATCATAAAATAATCAATTGCAGATTTTATTACCGATCGCGCTATCTTACACGCTCTTAAACCCTTCAGCTATACTCCGATGACGGAAATGACGACGGACAAGTGGGCGAGGTGTTCGCCGTTTCAGACGCAATTTCGAGTAAAATCAAGAAATGCACTTTAACTTAACATATCAAATTCAAAACACGCAATGCGCCTCAATGTGCCCCGTCAATAAAACGATAGGTATGTCTGAATATGTTCCGTTAGGCGCTTACCTAATATTTTACAAGTCGTTTCTGCTCTTCGCATCGAACAATTTGAGTACAGAAGTGCAAAACACCCCACCTAAATCCAGTGCAATTTTTTCTGCGCGTCAAAGACAAAAGCGAATTCACCTTTCCGACGTTTCTTTTCACAAACGTATAATTTTTTCCTTTTCATTTTCACCTTCCTAATTTTCCGTTGAGAAACATATTCACCCAGACGATCGATTCTCGGCTCGATCATGTTGTTTTTTTATTCACGTCTAAATTACAGAGCAGCGCCGGTACGGCGCGCAACTATGTATAAGTATACGTAAGTAGGTATAGCGTAAGCACGTGAGTTCAAGTAATAACTTGGCACCAAGCATTGCGGTGGTTAGCCGTTCGTTTGTGTGCCGTGCTTATAGCTTCGGCACAGCCCGGCGAAGAGACAGCTCGCGTTTTGCTTCGCTGAACACGCGTAGGTATTCCACCTTCTTATCCGCCTCGATCGTCAGTTAGATTCTGGTATATGTTCAAAGAGCGACCTCGCGTTCGCCACTTTACCGTTTCTGGTTTGTGCCTCGTATATACACCGGTGTAAGGAGTACCTGCAAGTCCCCCCGCGAGTACACTTTATTTACCTACATTATCATACTATACAAAACTATCCCCCTCGCTCGCCTCTCCCTCGATACTTTTATGCGAGCCTTGGTTATTTTATTCGAACCGTGTATTGAACGGACCTAACGCGCTTATGTGGAGCATCGATGAACAGTTTCCGCAAGCACACTTTGGACCTGCAAAAAATATATATTTACACATATATATATGTATATATATATATTGCTGACCTATTCCACTGGTAGTTCCAGTATGCATCTAGATAGCGAGTTTAACAGCCGCTCTCTTCTCCACCGGACATGATCTATTTGCATGGAGAGCGCATATTATAATGTTCAGACTTTCACACGCCTCTAATTTTATCTCCATCGGGACACTTGGGTACTTCACAAAATAAGCAAGAACTAACTTTTTTTTCGTAAAAGTGGCGCTTTACGGCCTAAGCGGTGTGGACCGTCTTCGCCACTTTCACCCTAAAAATTCTGTACCATTTATTTTCTCGGAGCAGAGGGTAAAAATTATTTGTTTAGAGAGTAACGTAGATTTAAGCAAGGTTTCTTATTCACGAAGGTCTACAAACGTACACAATTCTTTTCGTTATAATTGTAAAGGAAAACAGTTGTCAATAAAAAAAAAATGTTTGTTAATTTAACAGATTAGTTTTGGAAAATTAACATGAAAATAATTGTGGACGTTTGTGAACAACAAAAAATTTGTTAAAACTACGATATTTTTTCGCTGTGTAAGGAAGGTTAAAAAAAGGTTTCCTCGTTAATTTTATCATGCTTTCGGGTAAAAATACGATTCTCCGACGAGCAAACAAAAAATGTTGTAAAATTAACAACGAAAAAGTGTTAGAAATGTTTGTTGTATGTGCGAATCTTTTTTACCGTGTAAAAAAAGAATCGAGTTTCTCCGCATCAGATTACCGCACTTGTGTGAGAGCCTCCACTTTAATGTACCATTACGCACGACGATGATTCAAACAAATCGCGATTGAAATTTTTGTCCCGCATTGGAGGGGTTTAAAATTATTTCCGTAATTCTTTGTCCCCTCGCGGGCTCCGGAGTGAGGAATTTGTTACATTTGCAAGTCCCGATGCGCTCTCCGATCCGAATCCTTTGTCAGGACGAGCGAGCAAGCCGGAATTCGCGGAAGAACCAAGAGGAATATTAAAATAAAATTTGAACGTACCGAGTTACCCCTTTGCCGTACTGCTTCGTTCCCCTTGCCGATTATTTATCTTACTTTTGCACAACATATACATCTATACACATATACATCTCAACGCAATGTTTGTATTATTTTCTCTTATTTCGGTGGTTTCTTCGAGTCTCGCTGAGCGAAACGAGAGGCACGGTAATTGAAATAAACATAAGCTTTTGGTCGAGACGGGTCCCTTTCAAATGGAAATTCCTTCCCGCCGCGACCCTCCCACGCCGAACTCCCCACTGTCTTTCTCATTTCCTCGCGACACATATCAACGTTAACTCCCTCGCTCTATCCTCGACTCGCGCGCTCCGTCCCGTTCGATACACCGGTACGAAACGACTGAGTTCAGCTCGAAAGCGTGCCGATAAAGTCACGGATTTATAACAGTGAAGCATTTTTCCTCCCGCCCGCCACACACGAGGAGTCGCGCATTTTCTCGAATCGCTTGTTTCTGCAATCGTTCTTGCAGCCTGGACGTATACCCGATTTGGCCAAAAACGTATTCAGCGGCGACGCGCTGACAGCGCTCGCGTTCCGAACGCAAACAAATTCAAAAAAATTACATCGCTGCAAGTGGCCAAAATACGTTTTTGCAAAAATTATAGTCAGATAAAAAAAACTTTTATTGAAAATCCTTTTGGGGTTCCTACCTACCGAACTTTTATCGAAGCGCGTCCGCTGCAAGTGTCGATTATCTTCCCCTCGGCACCGAGGTAGGTGACGGAGCCGGTAAAGATAAATCGACCGAAAAATGGCGATTTAAAAAATTCTGTCCACACAGTAAAAAAGATTTGTACATTTGACAAACTTTTTTTGCCCACAAACTTCCACCGTTATTTTGTTAATTTTATGGAAAATAGTCTTAAAATTAACAGACAATTTTGTAAAATGGATACGATTTTTCGTAAAATTTACAATAAAACATAAAAATTACCTGTTTTACTGTGCACGTTGATCCTAATCATGGGCCGCGCGCACACGCTCCTCTGTCGTCCGCGATTCCATCGCAAATGGTAATTATCGGGAGCTGCAACGATACATCTTTTCGGAGGCATTTAAATCGACTCAAAAAAAAAGAGCGTCGCGTTCGGAACGCAAAGGAACTCAAAAGAAAAAAAATTACATCGCTGCGAGTGTCCGAAATACACGTTTTTGCAAAAATTGTATTCCCATTTAAAAAAAACCTAATTTTTATTTAAAGTTATGCTTTTAGGTTATCCTACCTACCTAACTTTTATCGAAGCGCCTCCGCTGCAAGCGTCGATTATCTTCCCCTCGGCGGCTTGGTAGGTGACAGAGAGCCGGTCGAGATAAATCGACCGAAACATGGCGATTTAAAAAATTCTGTCCACGTTGATCCTAATCATGGGCCGCGCGGACACGCTCCTCCGTCGTCCGCGATTCGATCGCGAGCGGTAATTATCGGGAGCGGCAGCGATATATGTTTTCGCCGGCATTCGAATCGACTAAAAAAAAAAAAAAAAACTAAAAAGTGGCAAGTCGTTATTTTTTGGTCCCTCCCGGCACGAATTCACGGGTGTGGAACCGTCGAAAGAAGAAGCTGGCTGCAACAAAAACAAGTTGAATGGAGAGAGAGTTACATAAAGAAGATAAGGGGAAGAAAAAAGGAGGGAAATAAAAAAAAATAAAAAGCGGAAAGAGAACGTGTGGTGGACGAGCGGCGAGTTACGGCGAGGCGTGGGCCACCGGACAGGAGTCGTGGAGTTGCCGCTCGATCTACCTACTGCCTCCTCTCTATATACTCTCAACTCTTTCACTCGCCTCTCGGCAGCAACTCTCGCTAATCACCGGGCTTTCGTTGCTCGTTCTTCGACGCTCGGCAGCACCGGCAGAAGCGATGCTCCAGTTAGGTAGCCCCCCCCCTCTACCCCACTCTGCCCCCCCCCCCCTCCGCCGGTTCGTCCTGTCTTGTACCATTCCTCGGAGATTCAGGGCCCAGCATCGACGATCTTCATGTCGGGCACCTGCGCGCCCTGCTGCATGCCGTTTTAGTGATGCACTGCGATCCATATAATTGCCAACGTCTCCCGATCCTTCCCGGTGCTTAGCACACTTAAATGGAGGAAGTCTCAGTCATAGAGACCCGCACGCTACTTTCTGTTACCGAAGTAAATTAATGTCTTTTTAGAGCATCGCGGATGCGCGATGGATAATTCGTTTCGACAATGTCGGTAAACAAATTAACTGCGCTTTAATTGTCGAGGCAACATTCGTTGATAAGCGGTTCACTGCGCACGGATAATGAGGATCAATAATAATAATTTCTTTCCCGTTAGGTCGGAGGTTTCAAAAAAAAAATATATTTCGACGGAATTTCTTTTCTGTTAAATCGAAGGTTTGTGAAAAAAATTTTTTGCGTCCGATTCGATGAACCTGCGCGCCCTGCTGCATGCCGTTTTAGTGGTGCACTACGATCTATATAATTGCCAACGCACGCTACTTTCTGTTACCGAAGGAGATTAATGTCTTTTAAGAGCATCGCGGATGCGCGGTGGATAATTCGTTTCGACAATGTCGGTAAACAAATTAACTGCACGTTAATTGTCGAGGCAACATTCGTTGATAAGCAGTTTACTGCGCATAGCAAATAAGGATCAATCATAATTTCTTTCCCGTTAGGTCGTAGGTTTCCAAAAAAAAATATTTCGACGGAATTTCTTTCCTGTTGAATCGAAGGTTTCCGAAAAAAATATTTGCGTCCTATTCGGTGGACCTGCGCGCCCTGGTGCATGCCGTTTTAGTGATGCACTGCGATCCATATAATTGCCAACGTCTCCCGATCCTTCCCGGTGCTTAGCACACTTAAATGGAGGAAGTCTCAGTCATAGAGACCCGCACGCTACTTTCTGTTACCGAGGTAAATTAATGTCTTTTTAGAGCATCGCGGATGCGCGATGGATAATTCGTTTCGACAATGTCGGTAAACAAATTAACTGCACTTTAATTGTCGAGGCAACATTCGTTGATAAGCAGTTTGCTGCGCACGGAAAATGAGGATCAATCATAATTTCTTTACCGTTAGGTCGAAAATATTTCCGTGACCTGCGTTTGAGATGAGACCTTTTTTATGTCAGGAGAAAAAATAGAAGACTCTGGTCCGTTTTTCCCTGGGGTTCCGGTTTACCCCCCCCCCCCCCCCGGCCAATGCAATTGATTGGTAGAAATGATTTTCAGATTTAACGAAAAAAAAACACTTAATTCAACTTACTGTTCGTTCTACCTACTAAATATTCCTTTCGATCAACCAAATATCTATCGCTAATTCAGCACATTCGATCGATTTCTTTGTCAGTTTTGTTGCAGACCTACATTAGTGAAAAATTCTCAAATTAGATAGCGTCTTTTAACTAAATATTCTAAATCCGATTCTAAATCATCTTTTCAACCGATTCAATATATCTATATATTTTTTTTGTCCTCCAAATTCCATGAGATAATTTTGCTCGACACAATGCATCTTTTTCACATCCCTCCGACCGAGGACGTTCGGAGAGATAAATTGGCAAGGCGAGAGGATGATTATTGACAAATAAGTTTGCAATAAATATATTTTTTTTCTCACCGTGAACTTTCGATCGCGACTGTATGGTCGACGCGCGGTCCCTCCCGAGGGAATTTTGCAATTCGTTTTGGCTTTCGTGCCACGGTTATTTGTAGCGGTGCGAGTACTATTGAATGGAGGGCGGAGGGGGCGAGGGGGGCAGCGCGAGGAGATCCGAAGGATCGGAGCATTATGGGACGTACGGTCCGAGCTGCGATATGTTTCGAGGAGGCGAAGCCAGAGAGGAACGCGCTGATTACACGCCACCGACGCCCCGGGCCACGCGGCTGAGACGCGGCCAGCGAGGCCCCACGTTAAAGCGTCCTACTCACTCGCCGTGATTAGAGACGGAGCCAATCTCGCTCCAACGCTATTCCACGGCATCTTTCGACCCTCTATCTTTCTTCTTTTCCTCGTTTTTTTTTATTTTTTTTTTCTTCGTTTTCTTCCTTTCTCAGTCTCCTCGTAGTCTACTTCGCGTTCGTATTATCCACGCTCCTGTTGCTCTACTCTTCAACGCGTGTCTGCATTTCTCGAGGAATACATTTTACATCGGCTGCACTATTCGTCGCGGATTCCCTACCATTAAGTTCGACTCCTCGCATACTAATTTTCATTTTATTTTTATTACCAGCGTTGTAAAAATAAAATATGTGTAAAAATTAAGATATCTTTGCGCTGTAAAGAAATTTTGTACGAACAGTGTTGGAAGCTTTTTTACATAAACTGTTTCCGAAATTTCAAACCCATGTGCGCTGCCAATTTACAATAAATTTGTATTTTTCATGACATTTTTGTGTAAATTTCAAGCAAAATATTTGTACTTTTAATGCCGGGTATTTTTATTTTTCAAGCAAAGTAAATTAATGTTCAATTAATGTAAGTAATGTCGACAAATTTCAAATTCCAGTATAGTAAATTTACAATTTATTTTTACAGTGTACTCTCGAAGTACAGACGTACTCGACTGGCTCGTTCAAATACTTTCACGTACCGCAACTTTGCATACGGCCGGCTAAGACCTTTCGATATTCGGAGGACACTCCGAAAAATAATACGCGATTTACAAAATCGTAACATAAAAAAAATGCAACCATTTTTTTACATTGACGAATAGTTTTTTTACCTTATAAAAAATGTTTTACTGGTGTAAGAAACGCTTCAGAGAATCAGCAATATTTTATTTATAAAGTATAATCTAAAAAATGAAAAAAGAAAAAAAAATTAATTAACATGGGAAAAGCGGTTCTGTTCTATCGCCCTTTGTTTTGCGCGGCCAGTATATGGGGATAAATAAAAATTAGTTTCGTGCACCAAAAGTTTAAATTGGGCAGTATAGTTGCACGGTTTAGTTCACGAGACTGAATGTTTTTTTATTTATTTTATACGTCTGTCAAGTATACTGGCTTTTTTCGTTTATTGGCTCTCCGATTATCTGATGAGTCATGGGACTGTTAATTCCCTTTCGTAAAGACGAGAGATCGTGCGGGTCGATGAGCGACGCGGCAACTTCGTGCTCGGCCAGCATCACCGGGAGCAGCAGCGGCAGCAACAGATGAGCGTTTCGGCGTGTCCGCATTTCATCGCGTGCCAGCGAGCGGCTCAACAGTCGATAGTTCTCTCGTTGCCTCTCCGAGCCGGGCGCATCACCTTGGGATTTATACGAAACTGTGCTATCTTCGAAATATTTCTACCACCGTTTCGCGTATCATAAACGAACCCTCGGGCCTCCGGACGGGGCTGAGCGTAACGCAGAGCTAAGAATTATTTTAAAATTCCTGAGCGATCCTCCCAGGATTTACGGCTCGGGATGAATGCAAAGTATCGGGAACGAGAACGAAACGGAGAGCGAAGTAGAACATATGCGAAACACGCCAAACTCGTGGATTTTATGCGGAACTTAAAAATGATAATGCGCTAGAAATTGAAAGGTGCGAGATTTCAATTTGTGTAAATTTTGATTACAAATTTGTAGATTTAAATTCATGGTATCGTATCGGATGTAAAAAAAAAATGCGACATAACGTTACGGGACGTCGATTTAAATTGATTTCAAAGGTTTCTTTTTGCTGTTTAATCCTAATCCTCGAGGATTAACTAAAAGCGAAAGAAATAATCGACAAGATTTTAAGAGACTAATATTTTTTATATTTTGATCCTAAACACTTATAGCACCGCGCATCTAATGGATAACAGTACCGTTACATTTATGAAAAAAAATAATTTCACATTTCAATAATTACACTTAAACACAGCGACAACTAGAATCTGTGCTATAAATAACCTCAAATTATTCAATCTTAAATAATAATTTACATCTTCGTCCTAAGATATAATTTGCCAATAAAGTATTTATAATCGTCAATTAATGACACGTCGTGCTTGGTCGAATAAAAAAAATACTTTATTTCATAAAACTAAGTGTAATGTGCCCATAACCGATATCTCAAAATATTTCATTGTCAAATGCCCCGCGAAGAAAAATATAAAATATCATTTAATCTCGAAGACCATAGTGTTATGGACTCGAATAAATTTTTATTTTTTGTGAATTGCCCTTTACGACTTTATCCAATTGGATACTTAGCTCGGATGTATCAATGCCCGGAATGGCCACTTATACATTCTTTTCTTTTTTTTTTTACACGATCCGAGCATATCGAATATCGAATACAGAATTCTTCGGATATGTTCGGCTCGGAGTGATTTTGAGGTTCGATTATATTCGATTCCGCGTCCCTCTCTATTCTGTACTCCCTCGACCGTTCATGTCGTCGTCGCAGTCACTCGGGACTCGTGACGTTTTCCGATTCTGCGGTCACGAGCCGATTCAGGGTCCCATTATCGCGATTAGGCCCCCGCGCGCGATGCTGCCGGCCACTCTTGCGGACCCCTTCGGATACCCCGGCCATCTCCCATATGCTGCCGCACACAGTCCCCGGTTCCGAACGGTCCGCGCGATCGCGGTATGCCTCGACCATTATGGTAATGATACGTTCCTGGATATCGAAAATGCGAACGCGCGCGCGCTCGAGCGCTGGACCCCGAGACTCCGCTACGATGATACCGATACAACGAGACTTCGGGATCGGCGAATTCACATTCGGTACTCGGACGATTCAGATACAGTAGAAAGAATACATTAATAAAAAAAAATCGCGAACGAGATTCAAATGACCGGCAATTCGATACCCACATTTCAAATCGCGAACCACAAAACGAAACCCGATCGTCCCGACACAAATAGAGAAACGAACGAAAGTAATGAAACAAAGTCCGCAGGTGCATCGAAAATATAATTTACTTTAGACTTGAAACAAAAAATTGGGAACTTAGTGTACCGGTCTGGAAGTTTTTATCTAAAAACTGGTACATTACATTCAATGTACAATTGTGATGAAGAATTATTATACTTTTTCATTGAAATTAAAGTAAATTATTAAACATAAAGTATTCCCAAAGTTTTTAATAGACTGAACATTCATTTTTCATAGCAATTGTACATAAAATTTAATATACAATTGTAATGAGGAATTAATATACTTTTTCATTGAAATTAAAGTAAATTATTAAAAATAAGGTATTTCCAATGTTTCTAATACACCGAACATTAATTATTCATCACAATTGCACATGAAATTAAATATACCAGTTTTTGCCTAAAACCTTAAAGTCCGGTGCATTAAATTTCATGTGAATTTTTTTTTTTACAGTGTAGTGTACGTAACAAATTGAATGCCGAGAAAGATGAGCCTCCATGCTCGATTGTTATCAGGCGCATCGCAACATGTTGTCTATACACGGAGAATAGCGCCGCGATTATTAGTACAGAAGAGAAGATGGTCCGCCGGTCCTCACGAATTTCTAATTATTATTCATGAATGAAGAGGCGGCGGTCGGTTCTCGGTCCGGGCACGAGGCAGTTCCTTTCTACCGTAATATCTTACATGAGGCCACGGGTAATTGGTTGTTCCTCTCGGATACACTCCTCATCGCTATTCATAGATATAGAGTAACACTGCACGCCGTCTTATGGAGAACTTACACGATGGAGGGACCAGCATATAGCGCGGATCTATAGTGCATTTAGTATAGATGCGAGGTTCGTTAGGATCGTGCGTCTTCGTGCACCGATATAACTATTACCACCGAGCTCCCTACCGGACCAGCATCACCTACCCCTCGGTGTTTCGCATAATGACGTAATTAGCGCGACCCTGCACTGCTCCGCGGCACCGGGCCGACTCCGCGTTCGCCGCTCCGTCCTCCTGTTCTTCGCTGTGGTACCGCTTTAACGACACCCGCACGCCTTCATTTTTTTTTTTACTTTGATTTTTACCATTGTCTCTTCTGCACGGCAGATTGGTTCGAGCCACGTGAGACTATCACGAACACCCGGTGAAAAAAAAAATCATAAGCCGCAGTGGCCGGGACAATTTATTGAGATTGTTTATTGAGATTGAGGCTACTAGGGGTGTTTTTTCAATTTTCAATTTTTTATATAGAGCCTGTCATTTCCAGAGCATTTGTGATGAAATATTAATGTTCTGTGCTATTAAAAACTTTGGGAATAATTTTTTTTTTATGATTCTACTTTAATTTCAATGAAAAAGTATATTAATATTTCATCACAATTGGACATTAAATTGAATACAACAATTTTTGCATACAAACTTCCAGTCTGGTAGATTAAGTTCAGGTTACTCATATGGGAATTTTTTCAATTAATTTTTTTTTAAATCCTGTAATTTCCAGAGCATTTATCGCACCCGGTGACACCGCGACGAACATGATGGTTACATAGTCTCGTATCGATTTCACTATAGATTGATCAATGTCTTGCAAAACGACGCCAGGATAAGAACCAAGGTTCAGTTAGACTCTCATAGCGCATCGACTTAAGGCCGATAAAAATGTTCCTATCGAGTTAATAATTAATTTTGTTATTCTCCAATTGCAGAATTGCCAAATATTGCAATATAATTACTTTCACGAGCAACACGATCCTTCGCGATGCACTGACGATAAATAAAATATATAATAAATAACAAATTTGTCCGACAATGAGCATCGTGACTCCTTTTACCGAGTGCCAAACGCCCCTCGGTTAATGTAGTCCAGTGCAAAATGCATCGCGGAGAGTGTACGTGTGTCCGTGTCACTTCGCGGTTGGCTGACTCGCTAAAGCTGCTCGGAGCGATAGTTCGATTTTTCGTACCGCCCTGAAAGCCATAGACCAGAGCCCGGCTGACTCGACGGTACTGTAACATACACGCGGGGCAGCGCCCGTTATCTCTGCTGTTGCCGCTGGTCCGCCAAGTATCGAGTGGAAAAAAAGGAAGAAAAGCGGCGAAGAAGGAGGCGAATCAGAGCCGAAGCCCATATAGCAGCTGTGTGTACGTTGGGCGAGGCCCAGGTGAAAGCTTGAGAAACTCTTCGAATACTGTAACTCACTCGGGCAAGAGAGCTCGACACTCACGCCGGTGCAACTACGCTCCGTATCTACTTATAGTCTCCACCTCGAGGTTCCTATACCATCCACTATATATATATATAGATATAGATATATATATATAAATAAATGAATATATATATATTATGTATATATATATATATATACGAAGTGGAGACGGAGGTCCAAGTCTCCGCGAGCGAAGGGGTTGTAACTCGTTCACGCGCGCACGCCAGCTAGGTTTCCGGATTTCAAATGCGCAGCACGCTATGGGAAATAATGGGAAACCTTACGTACCTCCCGCGGGTTTTCTATATGCAATGTACAATCCAGTGTATTATCCAATTTATTTCTTGAGACGAAGGCGCGGACAATAATATTATACATTACGCCTCTTACGAGTGTTTACTTGGCGAGGTGTGCTATCAGCTCCTGAGCACAAGGTGCCGATTTTTTGTGTTTTTTTTTTGTGTTTTTTTTCAAGCGGCGGATGAATTTTGGACGGGTCAGTCGAATTGTTCAGGCGAAGTTTCGTGTTCGGGTAAAGCTTGAAATCTAAATTGTGATCAAAACGGAGATTGAGATTGCACCCAGAAAAATAATTTGTTTAAGGACGCCCCGCACATAAACGTTTAGTTAAAACAAATAAATATCTATTTAAAACAAACCAATATTTATTTGCGGTGCGCCAGTCTAATAAGCTATTTTTCGGGGATCCGAAAATTATCCGGCGCCAGTCAAATAAATTATTTTACGATCGAATATTATATAGACAGAAAAAAGTTTGTACTTTTTACAACAATTTATTGCCCACAAACGTCCGCAATTTTTTATTTGTAAATTTTTCAATACGGCGCCAGTTTTACAATCAAAAGTACAAACTAAAATTGTCGATGACACGGGAAATAAAACGACAGGTTTGTATATTCAAATCTGAACAAAAGAGCTCGTCACTTATTCGACAAAATTATTTTTACGAAAAATTCGTATTCCGATTTTACAATATAATTTTTTGCTGTCTACAATACTTGTGATCAAGTTACGCAAAAACTTGTATAACATTTTATTTCGCCCTTTGATTTACTTCCACCGGAGGAATACCCGTGTTAGCATTTTTTTTGTTTTTTCTAACTATCAATCCCTCGAAATTGCGCAGTGGTTCGGACTTATTGACAGAGTGATCGATGCTGAGACGCGTAACCCATTTCCTCCTTGGCTCCGATCCAGCAGTGTCAAGCGGCGTTGATAGACTCTCGATCTCGCGAGTCCCCGCGGATAGAGATGGAGGCCTTCCTTGATAGTCAACAAAAGAGCGCAGAGGAGTGCATCTCTCCGGCACCTGCTTAGAGAGTCGAGCGGCGTGCGCGACCACGAGGACGCCGCGACGCCCGATGGTGTCGCGATGCCGATGACCCCTCGACGTCTTCGCTTCCTTCACTCGGGGACCTCGACGGTCTCTCCGCCACTCTCTTCGGCTCCTTGTGATGCTGCCGTTTTCATCGCTGCGTCTGCACCGCCTCCCCAGAGACTTCTGCGAGAAGCCACGTCGGTCATACAGCACTTGCTAATCCCTACACATTTCCTCACATAATATCTGTACCCGATTCGGACATTTCTCTTTCGCAAGCATTCCATCGAACTTTTGCCAATTCGATCAATTCCATCTATCGTTTTTTTTTTTTTTTTTTTTTCATCTCACTTGGTTCGTCTGACAGTTTATAGGCTGGTTCGACAGCCATTAATTTCGCTGCTAGAAATTGAAGCCTGCACGTTAGTGAAAATGGAATTGTAATTATTATGATTATAACATTACAAATTATCTGAAATTTTTCACTTTGTTTTGAGACACGTCAAGAATCTTGATAATGATCGAAAATATTTGAAAATTTCGTAAATTTCTGGTTCTAGAATAGTATTCTATATTTAACGCTCTGGAATAAAAAATAATGAATAAAGAATGCATGTGAATAGTATATAATAATAATAATTATTATAATTATTAAATAATTATTAGGTTAGATAGTTAACGGGAATTAATATTGTTCACACGCATTCTGTTTCATTAGTTGGCATTCAGAGCGTTAAATATCTAATAGTATTTTAGAACCGAAAACTTACCAAATATTTTAGATCATTATCAATATTTTTGGGGTGTCTCAAGACAGAGTGAAAAGTTTAATATAATTCGTGAGGTAATTTGTTACACAGCTTAGCGTAACGCCTGTAACGAGAGAGTCCGAGACGGTAGCGAAGTGTTTGATATCTCGGATCGGATGTCGTCAATGAAAGAGCCCTCGAGGTTTCGTATGTCTGGCGACGCGGTGAATGAAGCCGGCGTCTCGTCGTTCGACTCGCGATACACGATCGATTTATAAATCATTATTATTCCCGAGAATCTCGGTTTATCCTGGAAACGATATTGTTCGTCTTTCCGTCGCTTCGATCGAGCGTACAGAATCCATTCGTGTCTCCCACCACCGATTTTCCCACGCGTGCTTCGAATGTCGCAGTATCCTGCGCGTCCTACGCCGGAGAGTTTTTCATCCGCTGGCCGCAACTTCTGCAGGAGCGGATGAGCGCAGCTTCTATTGCCGCTGCGTGCGCGGATGACCAAGCGACCCGCCGTCTAGGCCGTGCGTGTGCTCGCTTTTGCCTCCACGGCGATACACGTAGACCCTTGACGTGCATCGCGATCCGGTTTCAGCAGACAAACCCCACTGCAAAACTGGACGATCAACGACAGGCGAGATCTCTCGAGTCGCGACACGCTCGTTCCACGAGTCGAAGAAACAACTATCGACGCTCCGGCTCGCGCCACGCAAACGACTAATAACCGTACTGAAAACAATCGGGAAGACAGAAAAAGAAAAATTAACCGCAAAGATTGTATACGTACGTGATACAAATCACTGCTCGTGAGCATAAAAATTACTTTTTTTAGTAAACAAAAATTACGTTGTTAAGGGGGTTTCGACGATTCGAGGCTGAAAAGATCATCGTTGCCCTCTGAAAAAGTTGGTGTTTCACGATGTTATCTCGAAATTGGTATTTCCATTGTTGCCCTTTTATTCGGAGGGGTGGGTTAGTATGATCAAGTTCGCACCAGGTAAAGTGGGTTCAGACGTTAATTCATCCATTTCTGTCGCAGAAATACATTTCAGAGAAAAATTAAAAATGTTCCCTGTAACGTCACTTCCGGATTGAAAATCTTACTTCCGGTTTGAACATCTTACTTCCGGTTTGAACATCTTACTTCCGGTTTGAAAATCTTACTTCCGGTTTGAAAATCTTACTTCCGGTTTGAAATTCTTACTTGCGGTTTGAAATTCTTGCTTCCGGTTTGAAATTCTTGCTTCCGGTTTGAAATTCTTGCTTCCGGGTTGAAAATCTTACTTCCGGTTTGAACATCTTGCTTCCGGTTTGAAAATCTTGGTTTTTTTTACCTCTAACTATTATAAAGTTTCCAGAATCTGCGTGAAACCCCTCGACGAACATGTTGCTAGCATCCGGACGAATCGATTTCGCTGCAAACAAGCTTACCAACACGAATGTTCCGCAGAGCAGCCTAACAAGGAAGACAGCAGCGCAGGTATACGCGTGCTCTTCCGGGGTTAATAATTTCTCTTTCCTCTCACAAATCCAACCCGCGGGAAAACAATCAGTCCTGCAGCTCGTCATCGTAAACTATTGCGGTCATAAACGTTCCTCAAGGTAGAATCTTCCCGTCTTCGCGTAACTTCCGGTCGAAGAAATAAATATCGATAACCGCGTGTACGACTCCGAACTTCCGGTCGCAGTGAAGATTCCCCGGCGCTTTGGCTTCCTTATATGTCCCGTCGGCTCGGCGAACGCACTTCCGGAATTACAAAGTACCAATTGGCTGTGTCGATGATGTTCTCAAAGATATTTTTCTCCGCTTCGGAATCGATGCTGGGCGGTCGAAGTCGACGTACAGAAACGACGGGAAGCGACAAAGTGGAGCATCCCGATGACACGATGCCCCGGCCTCTGCGTTATGCGCGTAGCGTTAGCATATTCGCTTGGGCGATTCAGCGGACATAGTCGCAGCTGTGCAGCAAAGTTCCGGAGAGTGCCCGATAGCGTGTGGGCTCTTCGTTCGGTCCATCAGCTCGGGCGCGCGTCGGGGAGAGACTCTCGCCGATGAGCGGACTCCACGGATATCGGACAAAAAGTGGAATCCTCACGGGAGATCGGGGACGAAGGAGGGGCCCTCCGCTCCGGTAAAGTGGCCTTATGTAGGCTGAGTCAGGCTGTTCGTACCGGGAAAGCGCTGCAAGAAGCTTTGGTCGCTGCCGCATGCTGCGGCGTAGCCTGCTGCTGCCCCTGCCTCGACTTCGCATACCGAGTGACCAACGACTGGAAATCGAAGGACGGACGAGGAGAGATGCAATGCAGGGGATAAAATTAAACGGAAGGATGAAAGATGTACTCCCCTGACAGTGGTTCATGTTTCGGTATTGTTAAAAGGAGTTGCCCACAAAAAAATATACATATAAATCCAGGACCTGAACAGTACCGGAATATTCAGAAGTGTTGAGGCTGCAAGCTGTTCATCGGGAACTTTATTCGCGCCGATAAATAATCGAAATGAATGATCTTCGGCAATCACCAATATCCGGCTGGCCTGTACGCCAATAGTGACGGCGGATTCGTGGTCAGCTCGAAAACAAACATGCACTTATGCAGTTCAAAATGTTAGTATGAATGTTAGTATGAATGTTAGTATGAGTGTTAGTATGAATGTTAGTATGAATGTTAGTATGAATGTTAGTATGAATGTTAGTATGAATGTTAGTATGAATGTTAGTATGAATGTTAGTATGAATGTTAGTATGAATGTTAGTATGAATGTTAGTATGAATGTTAGTACGAATGTTAGTATGAATGTTAGTACGAGTGTTAGTACGAGTGTTAGTACGAGTGTTAGCACGAGTGTTAGCACGAGTGTTAGCACGAGTGTTAGCACGAGTGTCAGCACGAGTGTTAGCACGAGTGTCAGCACGAGTGTCAGCACGAGTGTTAGCACGAGTGTTAGCACGAGTGTCAGCACGAGTGTCAGCACGAGTGTCAGCACGAGTGTCAGCACGAGTGTTAGCACGAGTGTCAGTATGATTGCCTCGGGCGAAGCCATTGCACTTTATTATATTGCAGATATTTGCATTTATCAATATGCAAGCTTCATTCCTGTAAACTATTTTTTCCCAATCTCGATCATTAACTCGTCGATAGTGTCTCGACGGTGGTTTCGATCGAGCGACATTTATGCCACGATCGTACCGCAACGGGTAGGCCTCGCTAACCTTTTATCCAGCCAGCACGGGGGGTATGCAGGAACCGCTTCCAGGTAGCCCCGCGAGTGCACGACAGTCAATAGGCATCCTAGAGAAGTGGGTACCAACTCGCCGGTGATACTTCGTGCTCGCGATGCCCGTCCTATGTATCGCCCCCTTCGACGATTCCACCGCGCTAAGAGGGACCGATCTCCGTCGCACACACATCCGCGCGCACACACAAACACAGTCCGAAGGCCGAGGCGCGCAGTCGCAAGCGTGTACGTGATCGAACGCAAGGTATACGATTTACATCGCAATCGAGCTCTCGTAATCATCGGGGAAACCTCCCTGCACAAAGTCGTGTCGGCGTACGCGCCAGAGCAACGCCAATGTGCATACCCTCGCACACCAGACCCGCCACTCGTGAGGGTGCCGTGCAGGTACGAGATCGTTAGCACTCGCAAAACGTTTCGTCTATGCGGAGCTTTCTTCTCGTGCCACGAAACGATTTGGCACGTCTCGAATTTTACGGCTCTTCTTCATCTTCCCTCTTGTCCTTACCTTTTTTCCCTCCCCCCCATTTCTTTCTCTATTTTCACTACCAACGTCATAATATTGAGCCTCACTGATGACCCTTCCACTGTCACCGATCCTCGCTGCGTGTCGGATAAGCTCGTTTTTATCTTTTCTTTTTCTTCTTCTTCTTCTCTGTCTCCGCGTTCGCTCGTACGCGTACTTTAATGCTCGCGAGTTTCTAGCTTAGGGCTCGTCGTGCTTGCATGCATTTATAACTGGCTACAGGCACAACACACCATTTCCTTGTATCCTGCATAGCCGGTATATAGACACGCGTGTAATTGAGCGTCCGTTCGCGCGAGAATAATGACCCGAGCGAGACGCTAAATTGCGTGCGATTCTCTCGCGCATCCTCCTTCTCCTCCTCCTCGTCGCGTTTCATCTCTCGTCGAGTGTGCGAGCTATGTGTGTCTCTCGCGCGCGCGTGCGCACACACAGAGATAACAAACGCTTATAGAGTCCTTTCGTTTGCGCGGAGAAAAAGAGAGGCACGAGTGAGAGAACTTCCTCGCCCGACTCTTCTTCGGCGCGCGAGCCTCTTCGATAACGAATAACTAATGGACCACTTCGTGTCTCGCGAAAAATATTCCCGCGAGGATCTATCAAATTCCAACCGATTCGAATCGATCGGCGACGCTGTATTCTAATATACGCAGACGAGCCGATGACTTACCGTCGGTTCGGTTTTCGCGTGTAACTCCTCGAGCAGTCGCGACCAATTGGCTTATCCATTAAGCCGAGGACGGGAGACTGCCGAGACGTCGACGATAAATTTCTCGTTTGTCAAATGACTCAATAATAATCGCGTTCGACGTTCGAGTGTCGCGTGACTTTGCTGCTCGGAGGTTTTGTTGAAAAATTGTTGTAATAATAAAAACTCGTCGAAATGGTCGAGACGCGATAATTTGTGAAACTCGTTTCTCGGGAATACGTCGAGGAACTTGATTGTGATTTGAGGTAAAGCGTTTTTGTTTTTTATGGCGCTCGGACGCCGGTGAAGGGACACTTCGGTTTATAAGCCAGTATCAAGGTCGAACTATTGAGTCGCCGATTTATCGACTCATACGCGATTAGACGGATCACTTTTGCTCCCTTCAGGATATTAAACATATAAAATTTGATGTCTTTGCGGTTTTGTTGGGTTCTTTACTTGAAACTTAAATTGTTATTTATCGTAGATAATTATTCTTGGGCGATGCGGGTCGGTGAAGCGGCTTCCAACATAAGTCGGAGTGTGCTCCGAGTTTCCTTGCAAAGTTGAGTTGAAATATTGTCTATTAGCGGTCGCAACGACCGGATTACGAGTTTCATCTGCCTAATGGTTTTTATTTTTTTTTATGAGCGGAAGGTCGTGAAACCTTCAAACGCGCATTTGATGTTAAAGGAGCATTCGAAGGTCCTCGGGTCGCCGGAGTGGGTAAAAAGTACGGTAATTGCTTTCGAGTTGTCGAGAGGGATTCTATTCAGCATCAAGAAACTTGACTGTGATTTGAGGTAACGCGTTTTTTTTCGTGTTCAGGAACACTTCAGTTTATAAACCACTATCAGGGTCGAACTATCAAATCGCCGATTTACCAACTAATACGTGATCAGACGGATCACTTTTGCCACCTTCAGAATATTAAACATTCAAAGATACCGTCAATTTGATGTCTTTGCGGTTTTCTTAGGTACGTTACTTGAAAACTTAAAGCGTTATTTATCGTAGATAATTCTTGGGCGATGCGGGTCGGTGGCGCGGCTTCCAACATAGGTCGGCGTGCACTCCGAGGTTCCTTGCAAAGTTGAGTTGAAATATCGTCTATTAGCGGTCGCAACCACCGGATTACGAGTTTTATCCGCCTAATGGTTTGTTTTTTTTTTTTTTTACCTGCGGAGGTCGTGAAACCTTCAAACGCGCATTTGATGTTAAAGGACCACTCGAAGGTCCTCGCGTCGCCGGAGTGGGTAAAAAGTGCGGTAATTGCTTTCGAGGAGTCGAGAGGGATTCGTTCGTACCCCGGGAGACCGTCTTAGTCGTCGGCCGCGTCGTCTCGGTGTGTCCACCGGCGCGCCCCGTTGAGAAAGAGTTGATCCGAAGCATCAGCAATCCGCAAGATAAACCGCAGTAGCGTCAGCGGCGAGCGGGACAAGCGAGAAGGATGCAAGAAAAAAATAAGAGAGGACGGCAGCGTCTTCTTCTTCTCTCTGCGTTGGCTTCTTCACTGATGGCCTTTTCATTCTATTATAAAAAATATTAAAAAACAAGGGGATACGAAGAGAGGGAGGGAGCGCAGTGAGAAGCGGAGAGTCGCTAATAGAAATCCGTAGCCCTTTATTTACTCGGTTCTTCACAGCGAAGCTTCGCTCGCCTCTTGCCAATTTCGTACCGGCTCCACCTCCTCGCAATTTTATTTCTATTATTTCATTTATTTTTCAAATTTTCCGCCCCCTCCTCGGTCCCTCCCTCACCGAATCGCAGTCATTTACGCTGCGTCCCGAGTGGCCCCGATTGACGCTAGAGAGCACCAGGCGAATCCAGAAGAGTCGTCCTGAACGCTCTACTCATCGTCGGAGACGGAAAAAAAAATATTAATATTAATTCTGAGCTCGACAGGAAAAAAACAATCCGTACTTTCCAGCTATTTTTATATTTTAGTAGTAGTTGGGGAGACCGGGGCAAAATGGCACAGCGGGGCAAAACGGGACTGTGAGGGCAAAACTCAATTTTCCAATAATTTTTGGATGCCCCATTTTGTCCCAACGATACATCCGGATTTTTAAACCCGTTTTGCCCCACGTACCACCATCGCCACCATCTCGAGGTTATTGGAGAATTGCGTTTTGTCCCATTATCCCGTTTTGCCCCGGTGTGCCATTTTGCCCCTCTTTCCCTAGTAAAATACATTTAGTGACCTCCCATAGAATGCTAGATCTATTTTTCTTTCCAATCCTTTTTTTACACCTTATAATGCTATAGAAGCGAATAGGCCATTGATCGAAGTCCTTCAGCCTTTTCATATTTTATTTATATGAAATATAAACATAGTTGGAAAACAGTCAACGATGTCAAAGCAACGGGTGTGAAACATTCCTGAAACGATGCCGTAACATTTTCCAATCCCCCGTGCGCGCTTGACCGAATTTTATCTCACAGAAATTCCGTTGTTTATCTAGCAATGTTTTTTTTCTCACAAACCCAAAATTACACATTCCCGTTTTTGCCTTGCAGCGCGCATGCTTTACGGAAAACTTTCAGAAATGACTGTTAATTTTTGTATCCGTGGGCGCATCGGCCTTTGAGGTCGAAGACACACACCGTACGGAATCATCGTGTAAAATCTCGGCTTTCGTACACGGCACGTACGGCGGTGTGTCTGGCGAACGAGAGTGGCAATTCCTCGGAGATCGTCGAGGGCAATCGTCGTCGCGACGTCCGCGCCGCCGCTAAGAATCCTCGGAGCTTCGCCAACATTGCATTTATTCTCTCATATACGTTCGTTACAAGCTCGTGTAAGCTCGTTCTCTCTTACCCGGGGTGTGTGTACTATATTGTAGTGTATGAAACGTACGCGGAGAAGGCACGTCGAGAGCACTTCCAATAGCGAGAGTTAAGGCTCGTTGACACCGGACTCGTGAGGTCAACCAACCAGTGTTCGATTCCCATCGAGAGGCCCCGCGCCCGGTCTCCGCTCCGATCTGTACAACGTACCGCGAGCGGACTGTACAGTCGAACGATCTATACTCTCATACCGTATATCCTTGGCCAAGAGAGCACATCGAACACGTTACCGATCTTCTCGTGGTACCTCGTGGGCGTTCGCAGTGTTCTCCGGCCACATTACGATCCCTCTTCCTCTTCTCCTTCTCCTTCTTCTTCTTCTTCTTCTGCTTTTTCTTCTTGTTGTTCTTCTTCCTTCGCGAACGCTCCTCTCTCGTCCTCACGCACATATAACCAATCGGCGAATTTATACCCCCGATAAGAGGAGTCTCTCCGAAAGATCCTCGGCCACTCAGGCGGGAGGCGTCCCGCCAATTAGCCCACTTCGATAACTCAATAATCAAAGAATTCGTGGAAGAGCCACTCAGCGATTAATAAAAAAAACGAAATGTTTGATGTTAAAAAATGTATGATACAGTAGAGAACCGAGTAAATGGGGTCGTGCCGTTCGCCGAGCGGATTGGCAATGTCTTTTTTGTATCGTTAACAGATCTTCAATTGCATAAATCAATATTACATTCTTGCTCGTTTTCCAAAAACCCAAAACAAAAATAGTGAACATTAAGTCTTGATTTTTCGAAGATTTTGATTCAGACAAGTACCGAGCGGTTGACAAAAAAAAATGGTTTGCACAGAATAGAGTCTTGGAACTTAAAGGTTTGAGTAAGAGTTCATATGTACAGAATTGGATTTGAACTCGTTAAAATTTTTTAAATCATGACACAGTTCGGATTGACCGTGATTTCTGTCCCGAACACCCAGGTTAATCCTTTATAAGTCACACCTCTATCCCCACTCTTGGGCGCTACCGTAGTAACGCATGTCCCCCACTTCGCTTCTATTAGTCCCGTTTCCGTACAGTTTCAGGCGGTGTGACTTATCAAGAGTTAACCGGGGTTTTACTGTATATAAAAGCCAAGGTCCGACCGTCGGATAAATTGAATCTGGAGAGGTAATTTTTCGTCATTTTGGAGTTTCTTCGACATGACAAAAGAACGAGTGGAGAGGGGGAGTGCGTATGCCAATGTTAGGGTGTAAACGCGAATAAGCGGCTCGACCGCGCAATCACAGGACTGCGGTTTTCGAGAGGAGGCCCCGGGTTGCGTCCGGGGAGGCCGCGATGCGCGAGTTTTCCGTCAAGGCGTGACCGAGTAAAAGAAACGGATAGGAATTGTTTATATATACGTATATATATATATATATATATATATATATATATATATATATATATATATAGTCTGAAGTGAAGAGAATTTGCAGAGTAGAAAGAAGCACACGGCAATCTGATCGAGTCTCGAGACGGAGAAACAGAGCCTCAGCGAGGCCGAGGGGCTTATTGTCCGTTACCGTCATTACGTCTCGCTATCGCCGTTTTTGTTAGTGCCGTAACGCAATTGCTGCAATTGTCTTTCGTCCTCTCTCGCTCTTCTCTTTCACCATCGGTCTTTCACCTATCTCCGCTCTCTCGGTCCAGCTCGGCGTTGTCTTGTATCAGTCAAGTGCTTCATGATTCTCTTGGGTATTGCGAACTTCGTGACGGGGGCGGAGGAGGAACCGGAGGAAAGTTGATCCGTCAGTGTCCAACGAAAGCTTCGGAGACTCGTTCGACATTCGCGGGATTCGTTCTGCCTGATCAGTGTTGTATTAAAGGAGCGACTACTTTTTAATGGAATGCGTCACGCTGGTTTGGGAAAGAAATTCGTCGGATATGCGTCGATAAATCTTGCAGGACGATAATCATGGAAATGAAACTTTAGTTATGTCCAATGGACTGTAAATTACTATAAACAACTAGATATTACATTTTGAACTGTAAGTCATTTGTAACTGTAGCATGGATCTTGGTAACTACTAGTATCGATTATATACCTGATAACTACTAGATCTATACTAGATGATACAGCCAGAAAAAAAATGTATTTGACGGCCACCATTTATTAAGATTAAGTAAAATATTTCTTTTATTTAAATAAATATTTATTTAAATAAAATAAATATTTTACTTAATCTTAATAAACGGTGGCCGTCAAATAAATTCTTTTTCTGGGTGTAACTACTAGTATCGACTATACTACTAGTATTTTAATATATAAATCTGTAATAGTATCAACTGTGAGGAACTAGTAATTCTAGTATTAACTATAAGTGACTAGTAACTATCGTATGCACTATATGTAAGTGATAACTATAGTATGGACCTTAAGTAACTAGTAACTCTAGTATGGACTATAAGTAGCTCGTAACTCTGGCCATAAGTACGTCGAGACTATATCGCACGAACTGTAGGTAAATTGCATGCTCTCCAATAACTTTTAACCAAATATATAAATCACTGAACGTTCATCGGCAACTCAGACTTACCAACGAATTTTTATGCAAATACATTAAAAAACATTTTTGAATATAAAAGTTCAGTCGCGTTATAATCAAAACGCTAATGTCGCGGCTTTCTTCGGCAAAGAAAAAAAAAATTCCTTTTCTCTTCTTCTCGAGCATTCGGCATAAATGCCGTCCAAATCGTTCGAATCTCCTCGAGCGCTTCTCGTCACGGTCTCGTCGTTTAGCTCAGTCCTCCATCCGTCTCCCTCTCCCCGCTTGCTTTCTTCCATTTCGTCCGTTCGATCGCAGCGAGAATGGAATAAGCACGTTGCAGGCGGATCGAACGTTCGATATGCAGCCACAGAAATTCTCACGGGGCGAAAAATTTTTCCAGCCTGCCAGAGAAATGTTTTTCGAATCTGTGCGTCCCCCCCCATCGACGCCCCACAATTACACAGTTTTAGAATGTATGGCATTCGCGTCTTGTACTATTTATAGAAGCGATGAATTCTCCGTTACGTTGGGAGACGACGAATGAAACCACTTGGTTACGGATATACGAGCTACTTGCTGGAGGGCGCCGAAAGATTTCTCGAGGATGTCCCCTCGACGGTGGGAGTGCAGCCTCCACCCTCGCCCCATTCTCGATCCGACTTCCTCGGCTGTGGGAAAATAATCTTGCGGCGAGACCTCTTGCCTCCGGAGCCCTCTTTACCTGTCACTGTAAACTCACGATAAAACGAAAAAAATAAATAAAAAATAAAACGAATTATAAAAAGGCTAAGAATAATATTTCGGCCATAACTGTGAGCAGTTATGGCCTGTAATGGCCAGCTATGGTACCTGTAAATTTACGACGAAATGAAAACATAAAATAAATAAAAAAATTAAACACATTATAAAAATTGTAAAGATAATATTTCGGCCATAGTTACGAGCAGTTATGGCCTGTAATGGCCAACTATGGACACTGTAAACTCACGATGAAATGTAAAAATAAAATAAATAAAAATAAAAGCCCCTTGGCAATAGAAATTCAAATACACACTATAAATATTATCCTACATGTATCAATGACCGCGCCATGCAAAACATTGCCAATAAATACAATTACTACTAAAAATAAAACGGATTATAAACAGGATCAGGATAATATTCCGGCCATAGCCGCGAGCAGCCGTGGCCTGTAATGGCCAGATTATGGTCACTGTAAACACACGATAAAATGAAAGAAATAAAATAAATAAAAATAAAACGGATTATAAAAAAGATTAAGGATAATATTTCGGCCGTAGCTGCGAGCACTTACCACACAGTACGCCAGCTGCGTGTCTGTTAAATGTGACTGCAACAAGTGTTGTGGACCTGTTGCAACGAAGCAGAAGAAGCGGAGGAAGCTTAAAAAAAAAAAGATTTCTTTCCTCCGAGAAGAGCGCTGCGCACCCTCGGTGTCACTTTACCCTTTAACTTTTGGCTTCCAATAGGCCGCCAACGACGGAAGCAGCGAGAGCCTCGACTCTTTTTTCCGGAGCGAAAAAAACGACCGGCTGGCTTCTGCGTTCGAGAAACGAGAGCTGTTGCTTCGTCTCCTCGCGAAGAATAACACGGAGAGTGAAAAGGAAGGGAAAAAAAGGAGTAAAAAAAATGAAACAGCGACGCGAGACGCGTTTTCGAGGGACACACACATGGCGATTACGAGAATACTATGGTGTGCGGAGCTCGAGAGGGAGTCGTAAAGTGTCAACGATACGGCGCTCTTACGACCTGGCAAGAAACTTGCGTCTCCTTCGCCGGTTTTTTTCACTTTTCTCAGTTTTTTTTAAATATTTTTTTTGTCTATTTATAAATTTATTTTCTCCCTCTTCTCCCGAGACGCGCGGCAGAAGTCCGCGCCATGCGAGAGGGGTTGGAAGGGGTTGGCAAGAAGAGCCGCGAATCTTTCGAAGCAGGCCGGAAGTAATCGAACGGGAGCGCAATGCAAAAATTGACATTTCTCGAAGCGTCGACCGATTTTTGCATTTAAACGCGCGAATCTCCTATAATTTATAAATCTTCGTGCAAAAGTCACCTCGCCGACTGAATCACCTTGGGAATTCCAAAACAAAAAGTGAAAAAAAAAATTGTCGCGATTATTAGCAATTCCGATTCTGGGCACTTCTCTGCCTCTCGAGGTGTTTTTATTTATTTCTTTTTTTCGATTTTTATTTTTGTATTTCTTGGTCCGATGCTTCGTGCGGCGAACACCGCGACAAAACTCGTTTCGAACGTTTCTCTTGCTCGCGCGACGTGCCCCGCGATGCTGGGATCCTTATGCCGGAAAGAAGGATCCGTGCCGTTTCGAGGCCGTAGGATTCTCGGGAAGAGAGAGCGAGGTGGGGGGGGGGGAGGGGGAGAAGACGACGAGACGTGGAAGTCTACTATGCAAGAGGAAACTATGTAGGGAAGGGAGAGAGAGTGAGAGGTGCACGTATGTACAGTCGTCGGCTTGCTCGTCGGCACTTCTTGCACCGGGATGCCCACACGTGGCCGACAGACGTTGCCGGCGGGGCGCGCATTGCGTCCCGGTCGTTCGAGACCTCGCCAATGGCCTAATTGGACCTCAATCCCGAGCCGAGCGAACTCTCGATGAGATACAAATATTTCATTACCGCTCGATTCTGCAATCGGAACTTTTCGAAATTTAGCGAGCTACCTGGCGGGATTCGATGTCGTGGATTTTCTTTTCACCAAAGGGCTCATTATCGATGCAGATAAGAAAAAAAATGACCTTTTTCAAATGCTCTCTATAAGTAAAAAAAAGTCCACATTTCACTTATTTAATTAAATTTTTTTTTTTCGAAATTAAATTTTAGATAATGTTTCTTCGAAAGAAATATCTCATGCGAGTCCACACGAAGATAGTGACGCATCGAGCTGCAATCCACTGTGTCACTGAAATTTCGTTAAAAAAATTATCTATCTTGAAAACACAAAAGTGTTTTCATTTCATTTTGGCGCCGACAACGAAATAAAATATTTTTCCATAAAATCGTAATTTTTGATTTCCAAACTTGCAAATAATCTCGCACCTTATCGTCGCAAATGTCGTTGATGGGTAAAATTTAGAAGAATATAATGAGAGTCTGTAGAAAGAAGTTCATCGAGTTTAAAGAAAATCGGTTTACCAAGGCGTGAAAACGCTGCGGAATAATGGAGTCGTTTTGTTTTCACTGATAACATATACGTGGCAGAAGGAGGCTGAAGTGTCAGCTGGAAAAAGTATCGTCGTGGCGTGTGTAATAAAAATAAACAAGGCAGTTCGATGGACGGAAGTGGCTCGGGGTTTCTCAGGGAGCGCAGGGACGACTCGTCGTTCGAGGCTGGAGCGCGCAAGTGAGGAACGTATCACGGAGCCATTAGCTTATCAATGGCCAACCCCCTCGAGTGCGTAGGAGAAGAAAAATAAACTGTGTATCCCTCGTGAGAACCCTTTCGCGCACATTGCTCGCACGCCACGGTCGCGTCTCGCTCTCGTTTCACTCCCTCGGGATTTAACTCCCACGCATTTTCTCCCCCGCGCAACAGTCCGCAGGGCTCTTATTTTCTTTCTCCGTTTTCTGTTGCCCCTTCTCGACGAGAGTTGGACTCCACGTGGTGCGTTTTATCGTACGAGTGGTTGTCTCGGAGTTACATTCAAGAGGTTAAAAAAGAAAACAATAATTTTTTGTCATCGTGCATTTCTTTCGAACTCTTCGGTTCTCTTTTTTCGGAACCTCGCTTGAATCAGCTTTAATTAATTGACTGACAATTAAGCGTACGGATAGACGCAGCTTTAGAAAATCGTTCGATAGCTTGTGACAAAAAAATAACTGAACAATCGATTTACTTTTGGATTCCTTCAACTTTGTATGTACGACGAAATTTTCAAAATTTTCCCATCTTATCGAAATATGACAAGAAAAAATAAATTTTTATGAAATTCACAGACGGACCTTGAAGTATAAATAAATAAATAAATAAATAAATAAATAAATAGAAAGAAGTCAACGCCCCTACATAAAGTCCCCAATTAAAATTTCTATTCGAACTTGTTCAGAAAACACGGAACTTAACTAAAATCAACGTCATCAATGACAATTTTTACCTTTTCTCTAACACTATAAATAAATAAATAGAAATAACAAAATTTCCCTGATGACATGCCCCAAAAATAAAATTACGTTAAATCACTTTATTATAAACAGAAAAAAATTACTTTGCCGAGTGGACTGGAGGACTTCGGTCGATTTATTTAAATTATACGTATCGCATATCGTTCGGAAATGTCTCACCATCAATATTGTAAACGCTAATATCAATAAGTACATTTGCTACCATGACTACTTTGCCAAACCCTTCATGCCGAGTTGCAACTACGTTGACAAGCCAACGACCAATCACCGATCGATTCCCGATTATGGCGCTTCGTCAGTGTCGCGTTACAACGGGGCGCGGGCCAAGGGTTTGCTCCAGGTGGTGGCGGGAGTGGCGTGGCCTCTAATCGTCAACTAATGAGGGTTCCTCGAACCGTGCCGAACGAGAGTGAGAAAAATGATATTCCAGTGCCGAAGAGTCCTCGTGCAGAGCGGCGACGAGAGTGCCGCTGAGTAATACGATATCCCGGTAAACAAGCGTTTTCCTTCACCCTTTCACCGCATGCGTGTTTGCCGTGTGGACCGCAAGCCTCCCCCGTCAAAGCTTCTGCCGTCTCTCGTACCCCGCACAGAGAAACACGCATGCCCGTGTCGCGTTGTCGTGACGAGCAGCCCTTCGCAGCGAGAGGGCACTCATAGCTCTCGACGGACCCGCAGTCACATTATCCACGTGGGAAGCTGAGAGAACGAGCGAACTCGACGATGACTCTCTTACGCGGCTCTTCGAGAACTTAATCGCTCCATCGTTTTTATCGATCGATTTTATTCGGTCGCGAAATTTCGCCACCGCTGCCACCCTCAAAATCGAAAATACCATTTCTCATACGCATGAAATTCATACTGCAACTTTCTTTTTGTTACTTCTGGCAATTCAGGAATTTACAACTTTTTACTTATTTTTATCGATCGAAAAAATCTGTCCTATCGGTTCCTTCGATTCTTGCAACAAAGACATACTTGTTTCTGTCCCAATATTTTTAATTTGTTATTCGTGTGAGAAATCTGTCCACCGGTCAGTAAGGAGTCGATAATTTTTTTTTATATTGATACATTAATGAAAATGTTTACCACAAATAATACCTGAAAATTGCATTTTCGTGAGAAACTAATCTCTCTACTAACTGTAAAACGTTTATTACTTAAATGGTAATTATTTAATACTTTAGTAAGTATTTTAATTCTCAATACAATTTACGCCAAGAAAAGTAAATAATACAAAATTGCAATTGGTATTGAAAATGTCACATGTTGCATAACTACGTGCCACTATCGAAATACGAGTAGTTGAAATCAAAATATTTATAATATGAAAATTACCAAAATCTTGCCATCAATCTTTCCATTTATTTAACTATTTTTATTCTATAAAAATATAAGAAGAAAAAATGGCGATTTAGTGGTAAAAAGTCTTCCCCCGATCATTAAAGGGTCAACAACTATCATCACTGTTTACAATAAAATCAATGTTATCCTAACGATTATGCGTTCGAGGATCTCTCAGTAATAAAATCCCTCTTCCTCAAACCTCAGTTCCATCCGGGCGCCGATCAAGCGCCAGACGAACGAGTCTAGCCGATGGCACGTAACGGCAATTCGAACCGATAATGCGCGCTGAATCCTATTTTAATTAGCCCATATCGAAGGCAAAAGTAATCCTTCGATGGTCGTTCGTACTCGCGCCGGCTGTAATTAGCCTTCACCAGGCTAATTGGACGCTCGTCGGTGTTACGGCCAGCGTCCCGAGACGAACAACTTCGGGGCGTATCAGTAAGGGTGTTGGATCTTCGATCGTAAACCAACAGTCGCTCGACCTCCGTAGCGATGAATTTTAATAGAATAAATTCTAATGTATTTTCATTCTTTCCGTCGCGTTTCGTGGACTTGTATTTTTTTTATTATTTTTTTTACGCCGATCTTTCTTATTCTTGAGGTCTCGGTCGTTCGCGATCCGCGGTCCAGTCCTCGGTATTATAGTATGCTGACGTGACCTACCGTAATCGATCCTAAACCAAGAGTCGCTCGACCTCCGTAGTGATGAATTTCAATAAAATAAATTCTAATGTATTTTCACTCCTTCCGTCGCGTCTCCTGGACTTGTATTTTTTTTTTTAATTTTTATTTTTTTTACACCGCTCTTTCTTATTCTTGAGGTCTCGGTCGTCCGCGATCCGCGGACCAGTCCTCGGTATTATAGTATGCTGACGTGAGCCACCGTAATCGATCCTAAACCAAGAGTCGTTCGACCTCCGTAGTGATGAATTTTAATAAAATAAATTCTAATGTATTTTCACTCCTTCCGTCGCGTTTCGTGGACTTGTATTTTTTTTTATTATTTTTTTACGCCGACCTTTCTTATTCTTGAGGTCTCGGTCGTTCGCGATCCGCGGACCAGTCCTCGGTATTATAGTATGCTGACGTGAGCTACCGTCCACAACCACCGCAGGAAGCGTTACGAGACGATTGCCGTGCGTCCCTCGGGCTCCATTAACATTCGGCACGGCAAATTACAAACCGAGTGAGAGGCTAATGGACCCGGCGAGGAGAGTACGACGGGCGCGTCGGTGGAACAAGAGCCGGGGAGATGGGGCGGTCCGTCGGGGCGTCGAGGTCCAAATGTGCCGTGCCGTACGTCCGTCACTCCGCGACGCTTTCATTCTGTTCCCATAAACTTCGCGGGAGAAAAAGAATTTTTTTATTATTTTATTTTTAATAATAATAATAAATAATAATAAAAAAATGATTCCTTTGGACTACTCGCTCGAGGGCCATTGGGCGTTGAGTCCATCAATGGATTTTAACATAAGGCAATTAACGACTCTCACGAACGATTGCCATCTCATTCGGGAATGAGATACGCCGCGAGGATCCCCTCGGAGATATATTTTAATAAACCCTTTGAATAATGGCTTATTGCATATATGCAGATGCTTTTTTGTGCGAGCTGAACTTTCTCGCGATACCATCGGCTTTGAAAATCTAAAAAAAAAAACAAAAAAACAAACAGAAATCGGAGAGTCCTTCAAGTGGCACTAAAACTTGACCAATTATATGACGTATCAGAGAGGGCAGAAAAAGGTAGCTGAATCAGCAGCAAACGCTTCATAGAAATTATTATTATTATTATTATTATTATTATTATTATTATTATTATTATTGTTATTATTATTATTATTATTATTATTATTATTATTATTATTATTATTATTATTATTATTATTATTATTATTATTATTATTATTATATTTCTTAATGGAACAAGGGTCAGTATTTTTTTTTCTAAGATTTCCAAACGGAAGTGTCGATCGTTTCAAGATCTCCTGAAAATGCGTTGCCATCGACGAATCGACGAGCGATCGAAAAATTTTCGCGCGATATCGCCATCGGCGATACATAACAGATGGCGAAGCGATCGTCGAGGAAATTTTTTTGTTTTTCGATTCGAAGAGAAATTGCATTCTTGCCGCAATTTGATGTGCCGCACCGGGTTCTTACCGGGTCCTAATCGTCGGGCCATTCGCTCCCGATGGTTATTGGACAATCGGAATTCACTGGCGTTTCTTTCCCACCCCGTCGAATTTTTACCGGATTGATAGCGCACACACACACACATACACGCTCACTTTCCGTGAGCGCGCGTCGAGAGGGTTGCTCCGGCTCTCCCATAATCGCCGGGGAAAAGGCTCGCGCAGGCAAGCTCGGCACGTTCGAGCGCGATGGTCGGCTCGACGACGAGCGCCCTCGACGCGCTCGACGGCCCGGGGAAAAAGTGCCGACCGCCTCTTCTTTCGATCCGAGCACACTTTCCGCCGCGAAGGATCGCGCGCGACTACGCGCTCGGTTCGCGACGACGAAAAAAAAAAAAAAAAAAAGTGACGATCGGTCGTCGTCGTCGTCGTTAATGCGAGCGGCGAAGACCGCGGTGAAGGCTCGCCTATAAGAGCGACCAATAACAGCTGTCTTCGCCCTATCGTCGCGTCTCTCCTGGCCGCTCCGCAGCTCGTGCCAAAAGAAGAGCCGGCGAGGAATTTCGATGTCGAAGACCGGAGTGTGCGCAGGATTGCGATCGCGCGGACGTCGTGGAAGAGATTTAAAAAAAGGGGGGAAAGGACATCGTCGCGGGTCACTAGCTTAAAGATATCGACCAATCGCCCACCGTCCAGCCCGTTACGCTCCGAAATTTTGATGGATAAATCGCGACGCGAGTCCCCCGACGAGCCACCGATTATTGCGCCCTGGATTTTCTTCTTCTTTGCGCTAACAACCCGCGGCTCGCGTCGACGTCCTCCTCGCTTTTGCCTCATACTTTCATCCATCTCTCGAGGCTCGTAAATCTCTCCGCTTCCCATCGTCGTCATCGTCCCCGCTCTCTTTCGTCTTCATCCTCTTATTTTTCATCCGCGATCTGCGCCGCGCGCGCTCCGGGAGCGATGTGTGCGTATCGGCACTGCCGGGCGATATCAATTGGCGGAGGAATGATTGTTATTGCGATCCGCCGAGGAGCCATTAAAGTTGCGCTATATTTTTCCCACGATCACATTTTTTTTTCCAGTCGATCGTGATTGCCACTGAAAAACGGCTTGCACTCGACAAAACGAAATTCTCCGCGGTGATCCGCAATTTTTTTTTCTCGTACATTTTTTTTAATTGAGAAGAGACTCCTTAATAAAGTTATTAAAAAATGTTCGTTGAATATTTAATGTTTTTTTTTTTGCAAAATGATAAATAAGGGAACGAAAAGTACCTGTGAAATACTCGGACGCGGAGCGGAATTAATCTCCGCGTCCTTGATTGTTTTAGGTCTGCCTTGCGTTGCACTGGCTCTTCGATCGCTCGTTTATGCCGGCCTCTTATTTTTGCCGCGCATTTATTTTCATTTATTGTTCCATTATTTTATTTGATTTTATTTCTTCGGTTTTTATCGTCGATCAGTGCGTGGGCCTTATAAGGAAAATCCGAGTATGTCGCTGACTGCCTACCCCACGAGATCGCCTAATGGCCCCGTGCCTTCTCGATTCTCTCTCGTGCCCTCTCCGGCTCTCCCCCTCTCGGTACCCGCGGCAACGGCGGCGGCATCAGAATTCGTTTTGTTCGCGTTTCACTTTCCGTTCGTATGCCCTAACCGACCGGAGCCACACGGAGCACACTGACCAGGTTATTACCGGCTAAGTGGACGATTCGTAATGACACCGGAGGCTGCCATTTTAGTGCTAAGTGCCGCACATTATATATCTCGTCCAGTGCAGGGACCACAGGACGAAACGCACTGTGCCCTTCCAATGGAGCTCACACTATATTGTATTTATCTGTCCGAGATCCTTTTTTTTTAAATTCATTTCCTAATGCCGTCTTTCGTAGGTCACAAATGACGGTCGGGATAAACCGACGAGTTTTTAGATTAGACCTTTTCCTCCACGAGGCACTTCCATCCGACACCTTGCAGCCTCGATTAATTCGCGCGAGCCGCGGAGCTACAATGTCGCGAAGACCGTCGAAGCTTATCACGTTCCAATGGGTGCTAATTATAAGGAGACTTTAAAGATTGAGACTGCAGGGATGTTATTATTATTTAAGTTTATTTATATGACGATGAATATTACGACCGGATGCTTTCGTACAGGGACAAAAATATTGTTGGGACAGCAAGCATTTTATTAGCGTAACTTACCTACTTAATATAGGGACGACAAAGTATTTTGCTGTAGAGAATATTTTTGCTGTCGCAGGAATTTGATTATTAACGATTTACACTTTGTCAGATAAAGAGAACAATTTTTCTCCATGTATAATTTTCCGCTGTTGCGGTCGGTGGTTATTTTTAGCGGATAAAATGTGTTTTAATATTCATATTTTTTTATGTTGAGCATACCTTGCTTTCGCGTAATAATAACTTCCCATCTGTACAACTAGTATTTTTCTGATTGATTCGAACCTTCCACATTTTTGCACCAAAAAAAAAATGATATATTGGGTGTCCAGCAAATAAATAATTATTTAAATCAAATAACAAACATTTATCTCCGCGGCTCCCGTAAGACGAATGTTTTTTTTTAATGTCCTACACTTGCCAACACGGTCACGCGTGCCAATGCTGGACGAGTGTTCAGTAGAACCCCGATTAATCGGGGTCGGTTTAACCGGGAAGCGGATAAACCGTGCCTCTTCCGAGGTTTTTTTTTGTTTTAATTTTATGCACTGAGCAAACCAAAGTCACTAAGTACTAAAAAAAAGACTAGCCTACCTACTATTAATAAAAAAAATGTCCAAAGTTTTACATTCTAGAAACACTATTTAACAATTAAGTGCAATTGTACCAAACTTCATTGTAAATGGTAAAAATAAAGTTGTATCATTAGCCATTATTGACTTACATACTTTCGCTCTCCAGTTCGGATTCACCGCGATTTCGATTATCCGGGGACTTTTTGGTCCCCAGCATCCCGATTAATCGGGGATCCACTGTAGTCTTCGAGGACCGCCTCGACGACGAATTCCCGGTTGTCTTGGCTTCGCATTGCACCCTTTTGCATTTGCCGTTTAAGATGCTCGTTTAGATAGAACGGCGGCTGATTCGGCCGATTCGGCTCTGGCCATTCGTCATGCCCGGAGCGGTATCATCAGCCCGGGTCGTTGCACCCCTAGAAGCATCAACTCTTTCGTTGCGCTTCGTCTCGACACAGCCAGTTTACCTCCATACAGGCCCTTTATGCTCTCTTCCGTGCTGTACCCGATCCTCTCTACGCCCAAAATTTACGAGGCAATTTCGGCTCGAGATCCGTTAATTTCCGTACGATACTGCGCCGATATAACTTCGCGGAAATCTCGGCAATCGATCTCCTCCCCGTCGTCGACGAAGACTCTTTCGCCACTCTTTTCCTCTTTTTTTCTGCGGTTTTTCGTTCATCCCGAAGCCCTTGCAACTACACATGATCCTTACCGACTTGCAAGGTTACCAAAATCTTCATTTACAGGATATCAACCTTTGATTTTTTTTTGGTTTTGTTTATCAGTTACAATATCCAAGAGTAAAAATCAAAATGCTAATTTCGGTGACTAAATTGATCAAATTTTTTTTTATCCTTCGTTGTTATCGACATGATTATGAAAATCTTCATTACAGAATTTTAACCTGGCAATGTTATTTTTTTTTTGCTGTAGCAGGGTTTAGAAATCAAAGTATTTTTTCCTGAAAGAAAATTGATAAAGCGATAGTTTTGCTTATCACGCTTTTTTTGTTATCGCCGTATGAGAGTTTACGCAAATCCTCATTAGCGAACTTACGTTCCCAATTTCGTTTTATTCATTTCTATTTATCACACACAGTAAAATATTAAATTGAATATATATTTGCTGGGCGCCCGTCAAATAAATAATTTTTCTGAGTGCAGTAAAAATACCGGAGAATAAAAATTTCAGCATCTTTTCTCTGAATATTTTTTTACATCTGATGGTTTTGCTAATTTTCGTCACTTTAAATGGTCAAGAAAGAACAGACGGGGCGTGTTTGCTCTCTGAGACGGATCTGGAGCGGACGCTGGACCGTAATTGGGACGCTCGTCGATTAAGAAAGTATTTAAAGACCGAACTCGGCACAAGACCCGCGCGCTACTTCGCGGAATATTGAAACAGTTCATATTACACATTTGCACGCCACATGTCATATAATTCTCGAAGATAAAATAAAATGCCGCTTCGCAGCGGTTATTGAGAATAATCTCGAGCCGGCAGGTCAGCAGTTACTTTAACGTGCGCGCGCACCTTATAACCGACAGCATAGATCTCTTCGGTGACGTATTATATTCACAAGAAGTTTATACAGCGAGCGTCCCCGCGGTGAGGTTCGACGAGAAAACCTATCGCACATACGTACACGTCGTCCTGTCATAAACATTTATTACGTCGAAGCCCGCCGTCGAGTACGTGTAATGAAATATTTTACAGCTCCTTCCATCTCCGCGTCAAACACCGGCTTCTGGACTTGTGCTACTGTTCCGTCACCGTTAGAATTCCGAGAAATTCGGAATTTTTCATTCCCAATTTCAGTTTTATTACACTAATACATTAGAAGAAATATTTAACATTTATTTACATCGTAACGACAATTAATCTTTTTAAAATAAATTCTCTACTACAGCCAATATTTGATTCAAGTCGCACGACCACAGAAACAGTTCATTATTCCCTATCGATTTGAAAGTTGTTACACATATTCATAATTTTTTCAGAAATTTATATTCATTTTGACTGCCGGAAGTATTTAATCCTTCGTCTGCCGTAACAGTTTTGCTAAATTGGCACACATATAAAATACACATATATTTTTTTTCTTCAATTTTTATTTAAAAATTCAATGATCGTATTAATTTACATTCAATTTTCCCCAACATTAAAATCATTATCTTCCCTTCATAAATCACAACAACAACAAAAAATCACTTTCATTCATATTCCGTCGTGCGGAAGTCGTTAAGAAGAAGAAGTTCAAACGCTCCATCCGATGATCGGATTTCCCTCTCGAGCCCTAAGAGCTCTAACTAATAACTCAAACAAAAATTTTAACTTTCCCCATCCAAAAACCTACCAAACACAGCCGGCTGGTCAAAGTTCGTGCATGTGCGCGATGGCAGCGGAGAGCGCAGCCGCGCGGTATATTACGCATCTGACAGGGAAGCGCTAATTGGCTCGACAAGAGTAGGAAAATCTCAGATCCGAAAGACCAACATGCCGAGAAAGATATATGGGAGTGGCGTTAACCGCGGTGTCCTTTGAGGAATTTATTAATAAAGAACCCTCACCGGAACACTCGCGTTTTCCTTTTGTCGGCTTTTGTGACTTATTCCACCGGACTCTCCCAAACTCACATGGACTACCAGCAGAATCGAGAGGCACATTCAAGAAACAATTTGTCCCCCGAGCCGCCATCCTCCGATACCAGCATCGATCCCGCACCCCGAAAAAAAAATTATTTAACGACCCCCGTTTATTTGGTTGAAGTAAAATATTTTTTTCATAAAAATAAATATTTATTTAAATGAAGTAAATAGTTACTTAAATGCAAACATTTAGTTAAATCAAATAAATGTTTTACTCGAACCAAATAAACGGTGGCCGTCAAATAATTTTTTTTTCTGTGTGCGTCACAATTTCCCGAGGAATAATTCCGATCTTTAATTAGTCGCCGGAACGGATTAAATTTTTTATTCCCACTTTTCGTCTCTCCCTCAGTATTGTCAAAGTGCCCGAAGCTTTTACTCGCGTCCTCTGCTGAGCTCTTCCCCATCACAATCGACTACGAACTTTACGATTCACCCGACCGATTTCTCGGGTTCATTTCTCGAATCTATATGATTCTCCGGGGGTGCAGGCCGGAGCTCCAATCTCGATTCTCTCGCCGATGCTGGGAAGGCCATTATAATTTGGCGAGAGGCAAAAGTCCGAGGGAGCTCGTAACGATGAGATTCTCTCGCGGTGGTGATTTTTGTCTCTTCGTTTTCTTTCGTTTCTTCGCGCACGCTCGGCTAGGAGGCTCACTGAGTGGCCGGCAATTTGCATCGAAATGCGAATCGATACTATATCCGACATGGCTCCGATGATGCTCGCACGCGGCGCGTTATCCGCAGTGCAAACATATCCGAGGATGCATGCGAGCCCGGCGTCCGGCAATCGGACGGCGAAGGAACCGTGAGTATAGTTCAGGGGGCTTCGATTCGATGTTTATTTCGTCTTTGAATTCGCTATGTGATTGGATCAATTATTTTTTATATCAATTTATGTATTCATTTATTTTTGTTTGTTTCGTTCGGTTGCGGCGAGGTCTCGTTATCTTTTCTGGCCGTAGTGGATGGGGCTCGTAGAAAATATAGCGTGAGCTTTTCTTCAATCCTATTGATGCTCGATCGGCGAGACCGGGCGGACGGACATTACGCTTCGCCATATAGAGAATCACGTAGTCGTGGAACACTGGACCGAAGTGGATAGAGTACAGAGAAATAAGAACGCAACTGAGCTACATGAGGTTTTGCAGCGGAGAAGACGATGAGGAACATAAGATCTCGGGATTTTTATACCTTTCGATGTATTTGCTCGTGCATAATGCAGGTTTCGATGCCTTTTTTTTTTTTGTTTCCCTCCGGACTTTATTGCAGATGGATCGTGATTGATACATAACGTGCTCACCAGAGAAATTTATATTGAGTATGTGCGGGTCTAAAAAATAAGTAAAAGTTTATTTTTCATATATAATTTTTTTTTTATAATAGTGGGTAATTTTTGGTATTTGTCAACTAAAAATTGTAAATACAAGTGGAGCAGAAATGATGGGTTGAAATATTTAACGCATACTTGAAGAACACAACAAAAGTTTTAAAAATTGATCATTAAAACAATGTTTTTTTTTAGTAGAGCTTGCTTACGTTTCGAAACTAGAATTTTTTTTATTCCAAGCTTTTATTCGATCTCTCTGCGATTGCAAAAGCAAAATGGTTAAATAGCAAATTTTTTAAATATACATTCCGAATAACGGAGAGAAAAAAATATTGAGTTTGAGAAATCGACACTGCACAGCTTGGTTAAGAGTTATAAAGGCAAAGTCCGAATTTTCCTCATAACAAGATTTCTTACGTTCCAAACGTAGAATTTTGTATTCCAAGCTTGTATTCGATCTCTCTACGATTGCAAAAACAAAATTATTAAATATGAAATTTGTTTAATTTTTTAAATATACATTTCGAATAACGGAGAGAAAAAAATATTGAGTTTGAAAAATCGACACTGCACAGCTCGGTAAAGAGTTGTTAACGAATCGACAAGGGTTTTCGCTTCGGGGGAAATCCAATGAATATTCCGCGAGGCCGATGGGAGGAAGGGGGTGGTGAAGGAGTTCATAAATCCCGCGGACAGCCGCGTTCTTGCCATTGGGTAGAAGACACACCGGGGATCACCTGTGAAGAAACAGCCGGTCGGTGGAAAACAACGACGTTACCGAGGAGAAAAGGATAGGATAACTGCGGTGTAGGGTATCGATAGTAAGAAAAATCTTTATAGGTGCAGGCGCTCCTTAAGAAGCAACGCGAACCGCCCTCGAGAATCTCTTCCCTCTTCTTCGTCCTCTTTCTTCTCGGCCTTCTCGATTCCTCTGGCAGCGATTCCGCGCCCGCTTCACAACGGAGAGTCTTTTACGGCAGGGCAATCAACCAGAGTTCTTCAACTTGTCCGGCAACAGTAACAGGCCCAAGTAGAGATCGCCTTTCGAACGAACTTCTTTTTTTCCTCGAATTCGAGTCTCAGCACACCACGACCCCGTCTCGATACGATCTTTTTGTGATTTTTTCCTCCATCGCTTCGAACTACCGTCGATTGAAAAAAACACTGTAAAATAAACGACAACCAAGAATAGATGAACAATGCTACACGAAAATTTATCGGAATTAATTAGAATCATTTCATTGTTTTTCAAGTTGCTATTAAAAATATTAAATAATAATTTTTTAAAAATAATAATAATAATTTACTGCAAAATAATAATATAGTTATAGTTTTTTTTTATTTCTGGTATACTCTTTCAAGGTTGTCACCGTTAAAAAGCCTCTCTATACATATGTTTCCTTCGACATTTCGTATTCCTGTAACGAATAGTCGACTAAAATTCTTTTATCGCATTTAGAATAATAATATGGTAGTCGTAGTCAAAGAAATTTATTGCCAATGCTATACATTTGTAGAGTTATAATCTTATACGAGTTTTATACCCAACGATAATTATACCCATTGACAAAGGCCCATCGACCTGAGCCCTTCAGTCCGGGATTCTCTTTGGTATTATTAAGATTTTTTTTTTCGTTTCCTTAGATCACGATAATAATATATTATTTTCGTATATAATTCAATATTTAAAAAAAAATTTAAATCGACTTCGTAAAAAATATTGCTATATGATGATTTTTTTGTCTATTTTTCAGCTGCACATCAAAGTACGTGGGCGAGTACTGTCAGCATCTGAATCCCTGTCACAAGGGTCCGCGCTGTCAGAACGGTGGTTCGTGCAGAGTGCGCGAGGGTATCGATGGCCGTCCACCCTCGTTCGTGTGCTCCTGTCCCGTGGGATTTAGTGCGAGCCTCTGCGAAATCCGGATGGACAACGCGTGCGACTCGTCCCCCTGCAAGAACGGGGCTGCCTGCATCCTCAAATCTCTCGACGACTACGTGTGCACCTGCGCCACTGGATACACCGGTAAGCGGATGCAGAAAGCTAAAAAAAAAATAACAAAAATAATATAAAATAACGAAAAAAAAAATGCCCACGAATAATAGTACTTTGCAATACTGTTGCGAAAAAGCGGTCTTTTGACGAAGGTTGTGAAGTTGGCTGCACGAGCTGGAAGCGAGTGCTGCAAACTTACAAGCGTCAGAAAACGTTTTTCGCACTAGTATCGTAATGTACTATTATTACACTCGGTGCGAAAATGTCAGTTTTCACACCTCGTGAAGTAATATTTTATACGATACTCGTGCGAAAAACTTTTTCTGAACTCGTGCGATTGCAGTACTCGCCTTCGGATCGTGCTGCAAAGTCACACTCGTCAAAAAAAGTTTTAACGCACTAGTGTCGTAAATTACTATTTTATAACAAATGCACAAAAACTCGTGCGAAAAAATCAGTAGAGTGTTAAAAAATCGTGTAAGAAAGTAACTAGTATGATCTGCGCATGCGCCGTATTTTTTCTCGCACGGCTTACCAAAATGCGTCACTTTCGCCACGCGTTACAGGCACGAAAAGTGGGACTTTCTGTGCATGTGTTACAACAAGTAGTATTATTATTAGATCATAGCGACGGTAATTGTCAGCGTGGGTACAACAGGTTTTATTGTATCGCAATGGGAGGTCGCGATAGTTCGATTGTAGCTGTCGGGTGTGTCATCGAGAGGCATAAAAGCGTGACGCGTTGATATCCCGGTGATCAGCAAGTCCTTGCGGCTTTGCATAAACGTGCAGATCGAACGGAGAGACATGAAAAAAAAAATGGACAAAGCGATAAAATGGTACGGCGAAACGTAACAATTCACAAGGCGTAGTCGACGGGCGCGTGGGCTAAAATCAAGGTAAGTAAGAGCCGTCCGAACGACGACGGCGAAGACGTCGATTACGCGATCCGCCGTCGACGCGTCTCCGCATCGCGGAGATCCGACGCCGAAGAACCGTTAACCGAGTCACGCGTAATTATTGTACAAACAACGCCGCGTCGATATGCATAGCTGAGTCGCGGCAAGGCAACGAGGTGTGACCGGATATGTAGGGGAAAAAGTTTAATATTATACATATCGAGGAATAATTATAGAATCGCTAGTTGAGCGTGGGAAACTGTGATATCTTGATCGTCGGTCGGTTAATCGCGATATTTTTTTTTTGTTTGTATTCCGTCAATTGAGTTTTCAACCAGGGCATCGCGTAATCACGGTGTGTACCGTGTCAATTAATGTTTTATTCTCCACATTGATTATACCGTTTTCCGTTTGTATTACATGCATCCGACGACCTAGGCGAGAAAAAAAGAACGAGGTTTTTTTTCTTTTATATAATCCTATTTATTTTTATTGTACTGATCGTGAAACACCGTGCATATTTTTGCACCTCGATGACACCATATAACGGAGCTGGCAGACCCGACGTCTTCGTAGATTGCAAAAAATTTACCGAAAATCAATACTTTTCAGATTTAAGATGCTGATGCGCCATATCGATATACTAAATTATTATGGATGTTACATGTTTTCACAAAAAATACCTAAATGACACACTTTTGAAACTCAAAATTTTCTCGAAGCAGCTCCAATCCATCAGATCCACGTGTGGTCTTCCAAGGTTCAATTTCATTACAAATAAATTTAAAAAATCGGTTAGAATTAAGAGTTTATTATGAAAATTATTATAAAAAAATAATCCAATTTATTTCTAATATATTAATCCTGAAACATCGCGCATAACTTTAACATCGTTCAGCGGGCTGGGACCGATGTCTTCCTACATTGCAAAACTTTTAAGTTTAATTGTAGTCAAAACGGGACGACAGGATGTAATCGCGATGTCTGATGCGGCGCCATATCGATATGGTAAATTATTATGGACGTTCTAAGCTGCAAAATAAACACCTAAAACGCCAAATTCTTTAGAAACTCAATACCTTCTCGAAGCAGCTCAGGTCCATCAGATCCACATGTGGTGTTCCAGGCTTAAGTTTCATTATAAAACGAAAAGAAAAAAAGATCGGTTGGAATTAGGAGTTTATTATGAAAATTAAATTGTCCCGAAGAGCCCGTCGATCTTGGCACGTGCGCGCTCCGACGACTGGAGAACAAGTTCGGGAACTCGTGGAATTCAGCGGAAGATACGCTGTAAGAGTCCGAGCCAAATAATTGGCGAGGTAGACGCTCGCGGCGTTTCCTTTGGTCCAGTGATTCTCGATTTACCCCTTTCAGACAAAAGTCTCGTTTCCCCGTCTCGACCATGGTCCTCAAGGCGCGTCTGTGAAAGTCTCGGAGACCGTAAAAATCCTAATGAGATCGATGCTCGCAATGTAATTGCGGTTGCGCAATTTCTCGATGAAAATATTGTGATGAACAGTTCTTAGAGACGTCCCGAATCGAAAGGTTGAGAAACTCTCAACTCGCGTCAGGTATATCTCTGACGTGACTCCGGGAAAGGGACACCTTTAATGCGGACTGCTCGTTCGCCCACATCGGAGAAAGACGGGCGCGCTAGATTGCGATGGGAATTAGCGAAAGGCCGGTAATTAGTTTCACCGATCGGCATTGGTAGGAAGATCCAACTTTGCCCTCCAGCTTTATGTTTCTGTCCTATAGAACAAAAAATCTGTGACCCAAAATGTATCGAAATAATAAAAAATGTTATCGATTTATTCGCTCTATTGACTACTGCAAAAGATCAAAACTGAAAGATGGTTGTGCGAATCTTTAATCGCGTCGAATGCGAAATAAAGCAATTGTACAAACAAAAATGTTGAGGCCAAAGCTGATAATGCGTCCGCGTTCGGCGTAAAAAAAAAATGCATTGAACTATTCGGCTGAGGATTTTTTTTATGTAAACAATTTTTTTAATATAAAAAAATGTGTATAATGTGTTTCTGATATTTTTTTTACAATTAATTTTCAAAAACAGGCGAACGCTGCGAAAAATTGGATCACTGCGCGACGTCACCGTGCAGAAACGGCGCGGAGTGCAACTCGCTCGATGACGATTATCGGTGCACCTGCGCCTCGGGATTCACGGGGATAAATTGCGCCGAGGACATCGACGAGTGCGAGTACGAGCCCTGCATGTACGGGACTTGCAAGAACACTCACGGATCATACAAGTAAGTGAATTAAATA
The DNA here is from genome assembly GCA_917499995.1 of Ichneumon xanthorius. Classification (NCBI taxonomy): domain Eukaryota; kingdom Metazoa; phylum Arthropoda; class Insecta; order Hymenoptera; family Ichneumonidae; genus Ichneumon; species Ichneumon xanthorius. The sequence continues at coordinate 17,920,291 of OU824202.1, read as the reverse complement.
ATTTTTTTTCAGTAATTTAAAATGTAGTATTATACCACAGCATTCGATATACGCATAAACCTAAGATCTGTCCAAAGATGCATCCTTCTCGCGAAGATACCCCAATTTGGACTCGTCGAAGAATGCGCATCTTTCCAAAATGGCAAAAACGCGTCACAATTCTTACGTCAAAATATTGCATAATATTTGTACAAGTTTGATGCGAAATACATCTAAATAAACTTCGATTCTCGGATCGAAGTTTCTCGACCTAACCAGGACTTCGGCACATAAGCGACCTGAAAAAAAAAGAATACAAAAAACCCTAAATATGCCTTGGGTTAGAAACTGTCGGAAAAAGAGGGTTCTTTAGCTATCGGCACGCTAATAAAACCCAACTCCTAACAATCCACCTCCTTAAGCGGTCGATCATAAAAACCCGGAAGTTTTTCCAAGTTCAAAAGCCCATCCCATCTCATCTCGTTCGGAACTCTCAGTGTGGCAATATATCCCGGAGGATAAGCCGCGTCGCTGTCCTCCGAATATGGGACCGATAGATACCTTCTACCGATATATATACCGCTGCCGCGAGACGCCACTCGATTTATAACCCGTGATTATTTTTTAACCCATTATTACCTAAATCGTTGGACGACGATGCAGTAGTGTATCCGGCTCACCGCGATTCTCACAGAGACGACGGGACTTTCTGTTTGCGGGAGATATTGTTATATAGAGAGAAGGCTCATAGAATAATGGCTCGCGGACGGAGGATCGGCCCGTCCATCGAGAATGTCCGTACGGAAAGACCCTCGAAGGAAGAAGGAGAAGAAGAAAAGGAAGAATGGTCAAAAGAAAAGCAGAGGAAAGACAATATAAGGAAGAAACCGAGCGTCTTCCGAGGAGTTGAGAGACATCAGACTGCACTTCTTCGCATCCCTGCTGCTTAAGTCTTTAAGATCAAAACTTCATTTCGCGAGATTCAACTTGGGTTCAGACGCGGATTGATCGAATTTTGAGTTAACATTTTCGTGAGACTTCATTTTTTGAAATCGAACTTCATTCCTCAAGATCAAACTATGGAGTTTGATCTTAATGAATGAAGTTTGATCTTGATGAATGAACTTTGATCTTGATGAATGAACTTTGATCTTGATGAATGAACTTTGATCTTGATGAATGAATTTTGATTTTGATGAATGAACTTTGATCTTGATGGATGAAATTTGATCTTGATGGATGAAGTTTCATCTTGATGAATGAACTTTGATCTTGAGATGAAAGAACTTTGATCTTGATGAATGAACTTTGATCTTGAGATGAAAGAACTTTGATCTTGATGAATGAACTTTGATCTTGATGAATGAATTTTGATTTTGATGAATGAACTTTGATCTTGATGAATAAAGTTTGATCTTGCTGAATAAAGTTTGATCTTAATGAATGAAGTTTGATCATAGAGAATGATCTTCAAGATCAAAATTCACTTCCTATGTTCAAACTCAAGTCCCAACTCAAGCTCCTCGAAACACTAAGTACGTATTCGCTTGCTAACCATGATTCTCATAGACGATGCGACTTTATGTTTGCGGAAAATATCATGTACAGAGAACAGGCTCATAGAATAATGGCTCGTGGACCGAGCATCGGCTCGTCCATCGAGAATGTCCGGACATTCTCGTTCGAGGAGAGAAAAAGAAGAAGAAGAAGAAAAGGAAGAAGGGACGAAAGAAAAGCAGAAGAAAGAAAATATAAGGAAGAGAAACTGAGCGTGTTCCGCGCAGTCGGGAGACATCAGGCTGCACTTCTTCGCATCCTTGCTGCTTACGTCGCTTTTACCGAGTCCCAAGAGGCAACAGTGTCGCTCGAGTTTGTCCTCGCAATTACCGATTGATCACGGACTCCCCTCCCCCTGCCCCCTTCCCTGTGCGGACAACGTGGAAGCAGTTGGCGCAAAGAAGACGAGAGATGTAGATGAGGACGCCGAGGGATTGCGGTACTGTAACACACTGTACGTAAGAAAGGGACGATCAATCTCACGCGTCATTTAAAATTTCGCATCCTTCGTTCGCGTACCGAATTGAAAAATGTTCATCAGGCGGCGTCACGTCTGAGATTCGTTTCCGATTGCGGGACAATTCCGCAGTCTCCGGCTGTCGAAGGGATAGAGACATAATGAAAAAAACCAAAAAGCACTCGCTCAGGCACGATTTTATTGTGCAAAAAAGAGAGTTGGGAAGCGAATTTGTAGCTACCATTTCAAGGAGCTTAAGTTCGAGCTTGAAATCAAGTTTGAACTTAGGGAGCGAATTTCTATCTTGAAGATCGTTCTTCAAAATCAAACTTCATAGTTTGAATTTCAGGAATGAAGTTTGATATAACAAAATTGAGTTCTCACGAAAATCTTAGTTCATATTCGATCGATCAGCGTCCAGACTCAAGTTCAAACTCGGGAAATGAAGTTTTGATCTTAAAGATCATTTTTAACGATAAAACTTAATACTTGAAAATAAAAATTCGTCCTTAAGATCGTACCTCATAATCCGATCTAAAGAAGTGATAAAAAAATTAAGTTCGTACTCAAATTCACGATCGATGCTAAAATTGATTTAGAGATCGAACTTGAGTCTGGAATTCCAGCCTTCACAATCAAGCGTTTGCGTTAGCGATTATCTTTGAGCGAAGAAGAAAGCAAAAAAAACAGCCAAGTTTTTTTTCCCGATAGAAACTTAATTTGTATCGCGGGGGTCGCGCGGATCGTCGCGCCACCCCACAAAGGCACAGTAGTCAGCACCGTTTAGTGGTCCCTGTCACCGGACTGCATAACCGAGAGGGTTCCAGCTGGCTGCCCGAGCGGAACGTCCTGCGGGAGGCGTGCACCTGCGCCTGCATTAAGGAGATTCCATTCCTTCTTTCGAACAACGAGCGATTCCCTCCCGAGGTCTCCGACCTTCGGCACCTGCACTCGGAGTCATCGAGCTTATTTTGCTCGAGTTTCGAACTGTGCTGTATTTCCGGCTTCTCACGAATCGCCACCCCCTTCTCGGCCCACAGCCTCTTCTTGCGTACATTTGAGCAAACCCTCTCCCCTACTTACTGGGCTTACTGGCCTCGTTTTATTATCACTACCACTATGCTGTTACTATGCTATCACTAGGTTATCACTATGCTCCATATGCCTTGATTATTAGGGTAAGTTTAGGTTCTTAGGGTAAGTTGAATTTCATAGGGTTAGTTAAATTAGAGTAAGTTTTGGTTCTTACGGCGAGTTTAGGTTCTTAGGGTAAGTTTCGGTTCTTAGGTTAAGTTTAGGTTCTTAGGTTAAGTTTAGGTTCTTAGGTTAAGTTTAGGTTCTTAGGTTAAGTTTAGGTTCTTAGGTTAAGTTTAGGTTCTTAGCTTAAGTTTAGGTTCTTAGGTTAAGTTTAGGTTCAGTTTAGGTTCTTAGGTTAAGTTTAGGTTCTTAGGTTAAGTTTAGGTTCTTAGGTTAAGTTTAGGTTCTTAGGTTGAGTTTAGGTTTTTATAATAAGTTTAGGGTCTTAGATTAAGTTTAAGTTCTCTTAGGTTAAGTTTAATTTTAGGTTCAGCTGTAGGTTTGGATTTAACAGTTGCATTATTGAATACCCGCATGTATGTTGCGTTTGCGGCACGGTGGTCTTAGGGAGTTTTGCCCCAGAGCACGGAATAAACGCTTCATTCTATCTCTCTCTCACCCCCCCCCCCCCCCCCCCCCCTCCGTCGATACGCGTGCAATTTGCATATTTTTCTCGGACCTACGGAAAGTGGAATAAGGGGATTCCAAGTGACTGATAGAGAAGATAATTCAAAGAGAGTCGTAAGGAGGACAAAGTGTTCGCAGAAAACGTGTTTGATCATTGTGGTAGCGCGGCATCGCTTGAGGGAATAGAAGCGTGGTCAGTTAGGTTCGGCTAGATTCCGAAAGCCACCGGAGAGTGCGAGAGAAGAAACATAATCGCGAGTCGGTCCTCGGTTCTCATACGTGACTCGAATGACCCGCGGTGGAAATTTCGAATTGTGCCGGATGTGGGATCGGACAGCCGGTTCGCAAGGTTTTTTTTATTTCATAGTGGAGAAACTAATGTCACGCTTTGTCGTGCGTCGGACGCGCGCATCTCTACGCATTGCTCCGCGACGACTCATTCGTCGTTGACGGAGATTATATATTTTTTTCGTACTCGGTAATCGCGAGTCGGTGGAGAGAAAAATTTTATCAAGCCGAGGATCACGCGTCTGGTTTAACCGGGCAGACGCGCGGGTTGAATTTAAATTCTGTGATTCATAGAAGCGCCGATTCTCGTTGGATTGCTAAAACTTATCATCGCACCGAAATGCGTCAACGTACTTTCCTACTGAACTGATGCATTTTCGTCGTATTCGTTACACAATTTTTTCTTGGTGAAGTTTAATTATTCGAACGGTTCTTTTTTCGCAATTTTTTTTTTTACATTTGTTTCGCAAAAAGAGTAAATGTCGGTGATAAAAAATTAAGTGAATAAGGTTAAAAAAAATTAAGTTACAAAATAAGAGACATTTAAATTCGAACGTCGACCTTTCACGTGTGGGAAACTTCTTGGCTGAGTGTTCATCAGATTGCCGTTTGATTTTTTGCTACAACGAGGATGAGAATAATTTTGTTTATCTATTTGTTTAAAGGATATAACTAGCGCCATTTACAAGTAATAATAATTGGCATGGTAGATGCAAAGTAGAAAGCAGAAAATAATAGAGGAAAGGCTACCAGAAAAAGAGGTGAAGAGTGAAGTAAAATTATTAGTCGCTGATGTTACAGCCAGTTAAGTCTGGTCCGTTTTTTCCCCAATTTTTTTTTGTATTCGACTACTTCGAACTTTGCGCACTGGCACACTCTCGAGCCTCCTTTCAGTCCCTTACGTCAGAAATAAATAGTTATTTATCAATGTAAAAAAAAAAAAAAATCTTCAAAAATTTATTTTTTCGCTCATTCATAGGCGCCTCGCCTTTTACATTAATCGTGACAAATTAGCGTGGCCCAGTGTAATTCCCGATCCAGTTAGCGACTAGACCTTTGCCCTCGCTTACGACGAGAGAGCGACGAATAAAACGGCGGGGTCAACGTTCCGGATTAAAATTATCCTGAGAAATCGCTCGATTTTAATTACGACCGCTGGCGCTGAGAGCGTCGTTAGAATATTCGCGCGACAAGTCGCGATGAGCACCATGAAATTTTCACGGAATATTATTATCGGTGTCGGACTGCAATTTTCCACGATAGACTGGACGTGTTTGTTGCGCATAGCACAGCGCCTCGGTTGTGGCCTTAAACTCGCTGGACGCCTCGACCTCGCTCAACATTATCGATGAAGTATTCAGCGCGGTAGATCGTGGCTCTATCCCACGTACTGTAATCATTGCTCGTGTTCTAATTATCGTCGAGGCGTGTCGGCAGCCAAGTAGGAGCGAGATATCGCCGCTCCGTCGATAAATAAATGCGCTCGAGTGACGAAAGTTCCGCTCAAATGAAATGCAATTAAGCCTCGATTGAATTCTTTCGTTCCCTGTATAGATTTTTATAAAATCGTTGCTGGTACGTGGGTGAAGGATTGAGAGTGAGCGAACACCGGCCGGGCTGATTTTTGAAGAATCGAGCGGCGATGTCAATACGAGCCTTGGGTTATTTTTTTACGTACGTTTTAGCTGGTCCAGCATTTTTTTTTTTTTTTTTTTCAATCCGATTTAGGGATTTGGTCGATATTTCTGCATAAGAATTGCTGAACTTTGAGAGATTAATTTTTATGCTGATAATGTACCTTAGTGTATTAATAATGGCGACAAGTTTTATCGCTCTTTTAACAGTAAAAATAAATTGAGTCCTGGTACAAGTCAAAACTTTGATGAATATCATTTCTATGGGTAGAACGACACTAATATAGGTGTTGAGGGGCAATACGAACTGCTGGCTATATCCATTGGGATTCGCGAAATGAGATTTTACTGCCATGCATTTTTTTCCAAATTTATCGTTAATTAATTATTGATTTCTAAACTAATTTTTAGACGAACTCTTTTCATCTGCCGGGTAGATAATTTTTTACTATTGCCGAAATGAAATATTGGTCGGCTGGAATTATTCTAGTCTACTCTGAATTGATAATTTTTGTCAATTGTTAATGATATTTGTTAATATTTCCAAGCTTGTATATATAAAAAAAAAAAAATTCTCGGAAATTCATTTTACGACTGAGATTTTAAGATCTCAGTTGCATGTCTCACAGGTGGACGGCATTCGCTCACTTTTCCCTGTGTCGCGTTCGATGCTCGACTGTCCCTCGGACGGACCTTCAATAAAAATAAAAAAATAAAAAAAACATAACTCGCAGGTCGTAAGAAATAAATAAATAAAAAATAAATAATAACGAGCTTGGCGAGATGCAGCAACATGCAAATGCGCTTTAAAACTGTCATTCTTTATTGCATACGGAGACTGTGGACTCTACGTGCCGTGGTTGTACGTGTATCCTGCAATAAACTCGTGGTACGAGTCGTAAGTAACGAGTGCGCACGCTCAGTTATGTCGTATCGAAGAAGGAATAATTATATCTCGACAATGATCGGTGTTTCAAGGCGCGACAGTTCGGCTCGCTGTTCCCGGTGAAAGGTATGCCGGAGGAAATGATCGTGAGATAGCTCAATAAAATATCTTGCGGAGTTTTATTGGTCAATCGAAGACGCAAGTGCAAGCGTCATTGATGTCTGCTCCGGCGAGCTCGAAACTTTCGCGACCGCGTCGCCCAAAATTGATCTCACTAAGCTGTTAATCTATCATCTGTCTTCTCATACATTACTCGTATTTACTATCTCTTGTACACATTTTTTTGCTATCAAGGTCTGAGCGAATCGAGGCAGCCATTTGCTTAAAAAGTTATGAGCGTCTCTTAAATAAAATAAATACAATAAATACAATAAATACAATAAATACAATAAATACAATAAATACAATAAATACAATAAATACAATAAATACAATAAATACAATAAATACAATAAATACAATAAATACAATAAATACAATAAATACAATAAACACAATAAATACAATAAACACAATAAATACAATAAGGATAGTTAGGAGAAAGTCGTGACGAGGAAACGCGTTGACCGTTCTGATAGGAAAGAAGAAACGGAGGAACCCATGGAGCAGGTCTGACGTAACAATTATCGGGTCGTTCCCAATTCGGGCAATTACGGTGGGAAAAGCCTCGGTACGGTTCTGCACTCGTCGCGGTCGTCGCGATCGTCGTCGCCCAGTGTGTTTCGTTAACGACGTTAATCCGTCGCGTTAACGGGCGCGCACACTCCTTTGCATTTATGTGAACCATATAAACGATATATACAATCTCGCGTTTGCGTCACTAGCGCCCCTGGACACTTGATATATTTATCTGTATATGTACCTCAAACAGTGCATATGCATATATATTATATATATATGTTTATCCTTGCAGTCATCTCGTCGTTTTGCAAGCACTTTGGTACTAACGTTATTACACGCTCGAGGAATTAACGACGGGCTTTGGACGAGGATTACAGAAAGACTCGGAGGAGGTAGAGGGAAAGATGGTGAGCGAGCATCGCAGGATCCGTTATCGTTGCGCTCGAGTGCGCTCGAATCGATCTCCTTCGATTCTCGTGCTGTGTCTCGTAAATTTTCTAAACGCCGAGAGGGAGAGACCAGCCTCGGAACACACGCTCGCTCGAGTTCCTCCCTACTTTGCATCGCAACAGAGAGCCACGGCTCCGAACCGGGCACGATTGAAGCTCGCTTCCACTCAGGTGGAATGCGAAAATTCTTCGACTTCGCACTGGCTATTCATGCAGTCGCGGGAATTTATGCACAAGGTAAACGGCCCAGTTTCTGAACACGCTATAGTTTTTTTTTTTTATTATGTGTCGTGGATAGTGTTGATGACGAGATTAGAAGTTCTGGAGCAATTCATTGTAATTATACACATCCGAAGACGTTTTCACATTTGACAATTAATTACTTTAGTTTCTTTTTCTTAACAATTCTTTAATTTTTTTTTATATTTGTGACTAAAGAGAAAAATATTAAAATGAAAAAAGATGATTTATCGAGAGAAAAAAATTATGAATTTGGGCCTCAAAATGTTTGTTGAATCCTCAAACAGTTTTCACCGCCTGGACTGATAAAAAAAATGTCTACAATAATTTTTCAACATTCGATTTCCAACTACATACTTATAAATTTTACATCCCATCGTTAATAAAACAATGAAAAGAAACCCTCTCGAAAAATAAAAAAAATTGGCACTTGGCTCCCGCGAGGACGAAAACAATTGAATAACAAGTGGTTCAACGATTGGGCATGCAAAGTTTCGTGTACGCACCGTTGCGTCCACGAGCCGAAGGAGGTGTGTCGAAGTCGACTTTTGATAAGCACACCCGATTCGCTCGCCTCAACCTCGCCGTGTAATATTTTACCTCGCCGAGTGCACTTTTTCAATTTACTCTCGCGTTACCTTACTTCGTTGTTTTTTTTTCTCGCCGGTACAGCAAAAAGTTTGAGACTCGCGTTTCGTGCCGAAGGATTTCGCAGTGCGCACAGGCGATATCGGTTCGTGCCCACGAGGGCGAACTCGGTCCGTTTAATATTCTCATCGGGAATGTTTTCATCGAGAAATTTGATGGCCTCGTAAAGGCTGATCGGACGGAGTGGTTTACGGCTCTCTTCTTTTTCTTCATCGTCGTTGATTCGCGCTTAACTGTATACGCATGGGTTTCGCTGTGGGCGCGATACGCCGCTCGCGATGCCCTCCTCGCCTTCGTCGTCGCGGGCCTCGATATTCCTCGCGGATCCAATCTTCGCCCGGGCCCAATTTGACGTCAATTAAACGCGGCCCTTCTCGGGCTTCTGGCCCGGTCCCCGTCGTCGCGCGAACAACCGCTCGGGCATTAATTTTTCGTGAACCCTGCGTGAGCGCTAATGACAAAACTGGTCAAGCGGCGGCGCACAAGGGAACTTGGCCTAACGACGAAGAAACGAACGGGATGTATCTCTCTATAATTTCGGTCCGCGAGCTTTTCTTTCATCCGCGGCGAATACACTTAATTACTTCTCGTATATCGCCTTTTTTGCCCGAACCTCGTTCCAACCCCCCCCCCCCCCCCCCCGTCGATCGAGACCATCTCGTATTGCACGTGTAGGCTCATCGTCGTTAATATTTTCATTCCCAACGATCTTTCGTTTTGTCCCGCGGCACGAACTCATTTTGTGACGAAAAACAAAAATTCTCGATTCACTCGGGAATTGGACGCACGTCGGCGTGCTTCCGTGAAGGATAGCTTGATTGGTTCTTCGATGATGATAATCGTTGATGTATGAATTGAGATATTTTCCCATGGACGCGATAATAGTCGACATTTCAGAATAATAATTCGGTCCGGTCCATTATTGTTTCAAGAACGCAAAAAAATTCCAATAAATTTATATTCATTTGAAGAACTAAATATTTACAATGAAGTAATAATTACTTGATAGAATCGACGAAAAAAAGCAAAAAAAAATACATTTTTCATGTGACGGATACGGAAATTGGAAATTAATTTTTATATTAATCTTAGCTCGATCGCGTATATCGTCATTCATATTTTTATTCCCGACGATATCATGTTTTATCTCAAACACGAACTCATTTTGTGACAAGAAATAATGATGCTCGTTTCACTTGAGCATTGGCTGCACGTCGGTGTGCGTCCATGAAAAATAGCTTTATTGGTACTCTAATGATAATAACAGTTAAAGTACGAATTAAGGTATTTTTTCGTGGACACAATAATAATTCCTTGTCCATTATTGTTTCAAAATCATCAACAAAAAATCCAATAAATTTATATTGATTTGCATAAATAAATATTTAACAAGAATTAACATTTGCTTCATAAAATCGACGGAAAAATGGCTCGATCACCAATGAAAAAAAGCACAAAAAATGCATTTTTAATCTGGTGGATACGGAAATGAAAAATTAATTTTTATATTAATCTTAACGTAGCGGAATATCTCGGCGGCGAATTGGATTAAATTATTTACGAAAGGATCATCAGGGAGCGAGTTGCGCATCCTGCATTGAGTCATTTGTCGTTGCCACGTCGGGTTTAATGCATCGGGATTCTCGTCCGAGCCTCTCGGGGACTCTCATGAGAGCTCGACGATCGAGAATCGCGATATTATGCTGCTCATGCTTGTCCGCATTGAATTGACAAAAAGACCAAAGAAGTTTTTTTTTCCACATACAAAAAATAAAATAAAAAATAAACAACAGTCTCGATAAAATCGATTAACTCGACGAACTAGATTCAACGGTCGTAATATCTTCGGAGCATGACGATTTATCCTCGGGTCTTTCTGGATCGTTTCTCTCGTCGCGTCGACAACTCGAATAAACTTTATCTCTCTCCCTCTCGCGATAGAGAAACATCGGCGAGAGAGTCGTCGCTCGTTTGATCGTTTCCGTTTCGCGGAACTCGCGATCGGATACCGTGCCACGCGAGAGTTCGTGAATCCGTATCGCTGCTATACCAGTATACATATATATGTGTATATAGAACAGCCACGGCAAAACGGGATGCTAGGGCCGTTTCTATGATAGATAGACAGATAGATAGAATTTTATTTATTACTGGAATAAATCGCCTAAATACCATAGCAGTACAAAAGGTTACAGTGAAGTGTTGATTTTTTTATTCAATCTAGAACAACGATAGTGCAGAGTATGCACAGTTGGACAATTTAGTATGCAAGATGGTAATAAGAAAGAGACTGAAGCTATTGATTGACTGTTTTACTATAAAACATTAAATAAAGCGAAATTCTTAATAATTAGTCTGAACATCGGAGAAAAATTTATTTTCGGAGCAAAACGGGATATTTTTTAGTCGCTGATTTTTTAAATCATTACTGGCATTTTTTTTATTCGATCCGATTAAAGAGTTGCTAAATCCATTGCGCCCAGTACACCGTCAGAAAAATGTTTGTATATTTAACAAACTCTTTCCGTCTGCAAAGGTCTATGTTTCTTCTTGCTAATTTTACAATGTTTTTTCGACTGCAAAATCAATGTTAAAAACGACATGAAACAATTGCAAACTAAGCATCAAAATCATTGTAAAATGAACCAAAAAAATTATCTCGGACGTCTGTGAATGGGAAATATGTGCTTAATGTAAGAACATTTTGTTTCCGCGCATGCGCATTGTGCTCGCTTTACCGTCTCTTGCAGAGTTCCCATGCATTTTTCAGATTTTTTTGCTCCACGCCATTTTGCCCCTCGTCTTCATCTTACAGCTTTGCCGTTTTGTTCCATTACGCCCATTTCGTCTGCCGTTTACACAACTTCGCAATTTCGTCCATTTTACCCCGTTTTTCCATATGTCGCATGTCGGAGTGCAATTTTCTGCGGCAAAGGACACGCGGACAGATTATCGATACGCTATAATCACGGGCGATATGAAACGAATCTGAGGATGAAAACGCACCTGGGCGAGTCGAAAGATTCCTCAGGATTTACCGAGCAGCCCCCGTCACGATACAGCGATCCGCAACGCCGCGCACGCGACGTTCACGCACAGCCAGCGCGGCGATACGCAGCATCCGACGAAAGGGTCGACTCGATGAATTCTTTTTGGGCGAAGGAAAATCTCGCTCGTCGGCGCCGAACGATCGAGGGCTCGAGTTCTAAGCCGGCAAATAAGGTGTACTAGACAACGCGACTCTGAGGTCTTAATTGGCAACGGGGAATCTTCGTGTCACGTGCTGGCCGGCTACCTCGCGATACGCCTAATTAATTAGCCGTAGGGACAATAATTAATTATGGAGAAAAAAGAATCTCGGTCTCGAAGCGTGCGATTATTCACGGCTCCGTGTGTGTGTGTCTTTTTTGCACAGGCTCGAGACGTCCCAGTTGTACGACACGTACTTTGGTCTCGTGCTCGAGCTTGAGATTTTTTTTTTTTTTAGCGTAGGCTGCAAACAGCACAGTCGTGCAGAGTACCGTTCCCGTAACGCCAAAATGCTGTGTCGCTAATTACTTGGAAAAATAAAAATAACGATAACAATCACCGTAGCGATGGTTATGCGAGTTGCCCGATTAAAATTTCACAGTTATCGCCCGCTCGCTCGGACGAGAGAAATCTGAAATTGTAGTGAGGAAAATTGAAAAAAATCTACTTGAATCGGTCGGACGAGAGAAATTTGAAATTTGAGTGAAAAAATTTGAAAATTTAGAGATTGAAAAAATTTAACGGGAATATACTGGACGCACTCGATCTTGCAACGTTTCGGGCCTCGATTTCATTTGATTGAATCGACTTTTTTAGACAAATCAAGGCCATGTTGGGCCGTGTGCCCAAAGAGAAATAAGATTAATGAACCAATAATCCAAATAAAAGTTGCAATGTAAAACCCGAAGTGCCTAAAAAAAATGTGGATTTTCACCAATTATTTTCCAGTAAATTTGATCTCGAAATATCTTAACAGCCCAATTACTGTCACAAATCCTCAACGTCCGAGACACTGAGCCCCTATCTCATTACTGAAATATTTTCTTATTTCCGAGCCCAAAACAAAAAAAAAAGAAGGTAAAGAAGAAAAATCGTGAACAGTCTCCTTACTGTCTTCAAGCAGATCGGACTTTCTCATCGAACGCCCGTTTACGGAATCCTTTCTTTCTCGCTCGGGTGGAAGCGCATATTTTCGCGATTCGTGAACGGTTATTATACCGGTCAAAGTATTTCTCATCGTTTTGTCCGAAGCGGTAGTTCGTGCCGAAAGTTCGGAGGGAGTTTGAGAAAAACGCATATTGGAATATCGCGTCCGGCCCTGAGGCATGCGAGCAGGTCTCGGGATGGCCGATTCCGTATATAATACTCCGAAACGAAACTCGGGTCTGCCCGGTTTTACAGTCAACGGGACTGGTTCCTGAATCGCGGGCGAGAGAGCTCTCCTGTCCCGAGAGCTGACATATTTCGTCGAGGCCGTGTGCGCGCCGTCCGACCGAGAGTTCCTCGGCGAGGCCCCGTAGAGTGTGCTATGGGGCTTCCCCCCCCCCCCCCCCCACCCCATTCGCCGAGTGCGAGCGAGAGAGTAACGAAGCGAGAGAGGTAAGAGAGCATCGGAGAGCCTCCGGCTCAGCCGGACGAACGTGAATCATGCGAGCCGGTGGTGGCTACGTCGGAGACGCATAAACATCGCGGTCCTCCGACAGACCCACCGGGGGCACCCTTCGACGACTCAGCGAGCAGCTTATACGTCCTCTCCTCTCCTCGAAATTGGCTCGGTGTGGTCAGGGTCCGCGACTAACCCAATCCAAATGTATGACAATTGTAACCGAATACAATTTTTTTTTACAATTCAGTGACATTTAGACGATTGCAGGGGAATTTTGAAAAATTGAACGAATTTAGTGAATTCACTAAAGTAATTTATTGCAATTCAGTAAGTACTTACGTAAGTACTCAATTTTATTCAATTTAACTAAATTACTAATTTAATAAAACTAAATTACAAGTAAATTAATCGCTTACTCAAGTACTTTCGTACGTAAGTAATTTACTTTGGTACATTTTAGAGAATTTACTAAAATTCACTAAAGTAATTTACTTAAGTAAAGTAAGTACGTACTTGAGTAAGCGATTAATTTACTTGTAAGTGATTTAGTTTTATTACATTAGTAATTTAGTAAAATTGAATAAAATTTTATTAAATTATACTGAATTATTATTAATTTAATACAACTAAACTACTTAGAAGTAAACCACTTTAGTGAATTTCACTAAATTCTCTAAATTTGGCTATACTTTACTAAATTTCACTAAATTTTGCTACGTTTTACAAATTCTACAAAATTTTACTAAAGTATGATAAAATTTATAAAAATTTAATACAATTTACAGATTGAAAGAAATGAGCGATCGTCGAAGAAGGACGAAAATAGTTTTTTCGATGATCGATAGGGGGTAGAGCGTGGTTTAATCCGAAGAGATATCGTTGTAGAACGAGGAGTTTAATTTTCACTTGTTTGCCGGATGTCGCTGGGCGAGCCCCGTTCGAAAGGGAGAAGGGACGGCGAGGAGGGGTTGATTCGAACGTGGCAGGCTTTCGGTGATGGCACACGAAAAGCCTGCCACAGAATCGCGACGCCCTTAGGGGCACGTTTCCGAAGAGGACAATAGAATATTGCAGACCTGGGATTTTCCCTTCTATGCCGGCTTGCACTACGCTCAGCTACGCGACCGGGGGAGCGTCGCGCCGAGTGCTAACTCGCAGGAACCCTTGGTCTGCACAGACAGGATCTCACCGAGCCATCCCCCGTTGCCCCTGGAGAGTTGACCAACGAGACCGTATTCCCGTCGATTCGAACTTCTGGCACGCTTATTTCATTACGAATCCAACTCTTTGATATTTATTGCTGCAGAGTTTTTTTTATTATATCTAGCTTTCACATAATGCATTTTGTATGTGCGACTCGAGTACGAGAGTTTTTCAAAAATTGCAATCGTGTTCAAAGAAAAACCATTATAAATGACCGTGGATTCGAATTAATGAATGCTTGGTCGGTTAAAAAAAAAATTTCGATACATTAACAATTTACAAATGAACAACGTAATTTACATCGATAAACCACGAAGCATATTTTTTATGCTATTTTCAGAAGAGAGATTTGTAATTTCAGTTTGACTTCCAATGGCGACCAAAAGCGCCACATTCAACATCTTTCTCTCTGTTATCGCAACGAACATAAGTTCCATCGCGCCAGAGAAAAAAAAAATTCTCTGTTATACCAATAGTGTATTCGTCCTGAAAAAATACATCGAACTACGTGCCTCAGAATATATTCTGCGCTCGCTCGGTTGACCCAAACGAGGTTTCAACGACGAAACAAAAAAAAAAACAAACAATCGATCGTTGCCTCAAAGCCTTGAGTCCGCAGAACCATTCCAATGCCCTCCATTTCCGCCTCTTCCGCGAAATGTTCGGCGTTCGCGCACGTCGAGGCGTTAAGCGCTCACAAAAATCTCCGACAGTTACACGAACACGTTTCCGGTATAAACATTTAAAACGAAAAAAAGAAAAAACAATCGTTCGTTGCCTCGATCCCGCAGAATCGTTCCAATACCCGCCGTGTCCCTCCCGCCCCTTCCGCGAAAAAGTTCAGCTATCGCGGACGTTGAAGCTCGAGCGTTAAGCGCTCACAAAAATCTCCGACAGTTACACAGTATATCGATGCATTATTCGTAACAGTAGTGCATCGCCGCGTCGCTCAGCGGTATCGATGGGGGGGATTTAGCTTTCTCTCCCTCGCGTGAAATCGTCAGCGAATAGACAGACAGACGTGCGAGCGAGCGAGAGACTGTACAACGAAGGGGGGGGGGATCGGCTCTCAGCAGCAGAGCCGGCAGCGGAGCAGCAACAGCATCGAGTTTTGCGGCCGGCGAGTTCCACACACAGACCCAGGTGGTTCATCGAGAGAGATGGACGGATAAAAGTTCACTCGACTCTCGCCGGGGCAGGAACGAAGACGGGAAAAAGATAGAACGAGAGCGCTCGGGCGTTCGTCAAGTGCGAGGGAGGGAAAAGAGAATCCGAAGAAGTGGCCGAGAAGCGAGAGAGGAGGAAACTCGCAAGCGAGGCTCGCAAGGGACGAGGGAGAAAGGAACGCGCGCGCCCGTAGTCCTGGGTCCGCGCAACCTGACGCGCGGGGGAGTGGGGGGAGGTGCCGGAGAGATTGGGCCTTCGGCACGAGATCCGACGGAAACATACGAAGAGACCCGTGCGCCACCGCAGCGGCGCGCGATAGAACGTATAGCCAGTCGGTCTGAGCCGCCCGAGAGCGTCGCACGTCCCGTCGACTCCATCCTCGTTTTAAATTATAATATTTCAAACTGTTTAACGAACAAACGGACGATCCGTCGCGAGTGACAACCGACTGTTATCCGACGAAAGTCAGCGCGAAGTTTGGATAATCGCGGAAAGTGCATCAAAGAGATAATCGGCTCGAGCCGATTTTCGTATCGTCACCGGTGAGACTGTCGAAGCTGCGCGGTAGAGGTGCGCACGGGATTACCGGGGGTTGACGGGTGTCGTTGCTGCCGCTGACAATCAGCAACTGCTCTCGAATCTTAAACAGTGAATCGAGCGACCGAGTAACAGGACGACAAATAAAAGACGGAACCAGTGCCCCGCTTGGATATTGGATATTTCTTTTTTAATCGAAGTGTGGAAAAAAAAAGTTTGATCTTTCTGTTCTGTTTCTCGTCGATATCCTTCGGCGTTCGTGTGTGTGTGTGTGTGTGTCTCTGTGAAAGTAATTAAAAAAATGGTAAATCGGTGCTCGGGCGATTGATGCCTCGTGATTTGGCAACGCCTCGAGAACGCTCGGACTCTCCCGTCATGGATAGCACGGTGATTCGTCGTAACACAGGATAAAGGCAATTTGAGCGAGTTTAGCGGCGGGCTCGAGTGGACACTCGGGCTTGTAGAGTTCGTTCGGTGCGTTAGCCGAACTGTGCGCTCTCGCCACACGAGAGCCGCGCCACCGCGCGTTACCGACCCAGCGCGGAGGGCTGTCGCTTGCCGCGTGTGTTTGTGCGTCGGGCCAAGCGCGGTGGGAGAACCGCACGGAAAAACGTGGGAAAGCCGCAGCCAAGCGGCCGGACGCCTTCGCCCTGCGCCACGCGTTGTTTACGTCAAACGACTCGTGCGTTAAATAAAATTCCACTTCGAACCGGGAGATAAACTCTGAGTTAATAAATTATAAAAAAAAAGAAATAATTACTTTTAAACGACGAGGTCGGCGATCGAACTTATCGCTGACACTGAAGTTTTGAAAACAAACCGAGTTTAGAAAAGAACGCGGCTATTCTCGTTCGAACTGCGAACTGCGACCTCCGACCGGAGATTAAACGGAGGAAGTTGATTTAAATTAAAGAAATTTAATCGACAATGTAACTCGAGCGCGACTCGGAGTTCAATCTCGCTGACATTTGCCCGCGCAACGTCGCCGACGAGAAGATAACAATTTTTTATTTATAAAATTACAATCGCGACTATGTAATAGGTGATTAATCGTCGAGTGTGAAAATTGTGATAAAATCCAGGATTATATATCTACATATATATATACACATATAGTTTTTCTTTTCGCTGAGAAAAATAGTTTTTTTTTCTTTCACGAAGGATAAAGGTGGAACGGTGCAATCTCAAAGTTTCTAGTGAGCCACGGATATAAATATATTATTATTTTATTATTCGATACGTCGCGGGTGACTTGGTGCAATTTTACTTGTGTCGGTGACCCATAAAGTTTCGTGATTTTTTTTTTAATGAAAAAAAGTGCATTTGGGAAAATTTATTGGAATACACGACAACAGAGAATTTTTTTTTGTACACAACGAAGGGCCACGCTAGCCGGAAGTGTGATTTCGTCCGGATAATGGCGTAGCGAAGGGATAAATTTAATTTAATAAAAAATATATATATTATCTCGTGAAGTTTTATGAAATATGTGGAATACGCCCTGGAGTTATTCGCGGGCTTCGAAAACCATTGAAAATGTGTATCACGAGGGTATTTCTGGTGCTCCTGCTGGCAGCGAGTTCAAGGTGCAGTAATTGTTTTAATTCAATTTTTTTTTTTATTTCTCGACGACAGAATCCATTTTTTTTAATTATTAATTCAGTAACGCGATTTCCGCGGGAAAATTATCGAGTTGCTCGTTTCGCCGTCGGCGGATCGTTCGGGCCGAATTTTTATTCAAATCTCAGCGAAGAAATCAAATTTTTTTAAAACTGATTTACTAAGGCGATTTCCGAGGGAAAATTATCGACTTGCTCCCGTCAGGGGGTCGCCGCGCCCAATTTTTTTCTTCAATTCTCGACGGAATTCAATTTTTTTGAAAATTACGTCACTAACTCAATTTCCGCGGGAAAATTATCGAGTTGCTCGTTTCGCCGTCGGCGGATCCTTCGCGCTGACTATTTTTTCAATTCTCGACGACGGAATACAAAAAAAAAAAAAATGAATTCAGTAACGCTATTTCCGCTAGAAAATTATCGAGTGGCTCGTTTCGCCGTCGGCGGATCGTTTGCGTTGAACGGGAGATCTGTGGGAAAGCGGCATGTGGAAAAGAAAAAAAAAAATATTCTCTCGTTTCAAACGCTTCAACGACGGACAATCGTCAATTTGCCAAGTTTCGCATTGTCGTCGCGCCGGATATTGTGCGGAAAGGCGATATTCGCGTTCGATAAGGGACAATAACACGCGTTGTGGGACACGCGATCCACGCGAGCGAAACAATAAAGCCTCGTTGCTGGAGGATTAATTTAACGTTCCACTTACGGGAGCCGCCGAAGATGACACGAGTCGCGCTCGCGATACGAGCGGGTAAATTCGTTGGCGCAACAGGTGGCCGAACGAAGAACTTTGTCGATGACGAGTATCGATTAAATAATCAGCTAAATTCGAAACTGCAAATGCACTTTCGAAGCGACGAACAATATTTCAGCGATTAAATTTTTAGGTGTCGAAAAATTGGGCCATTTTGGAAAGATGCATTCGATATCCGAGCTTTTTGATTATTGTCTGTATTGGATTATTGTATTGTTTTCGGTTATTGTTATTATAACGTTCGTTACGGAATAATTAATTTATAAAAGTAATGTCTCCCTCAATTTTCGAACGAATACGATTTTCTACACGAATAACGCGACCATCGTTCTTAAAAAAAAAAACACGTTGTTTATTTCTCTAATTTTTTTTTCTATCGCCAATTTTTTCAGATGCATGTGCACGACCGGATACACTGGACAAAATTGCGAGAACGAATACTTACCCTGTGATCCATCGCCGTGCGAAAACGGCGGCTCGTGTCGACAGATAAATCAGCTCGACTACGAATGCAGTTGTTCCGAGGGTAAGTCAAAGATATTATTTTTCCGCTAGTTGTCAAACGTTTAGTCGCGCTCTTCAACGTCACATCTTCAAACGTTTAGCCGCGCGGTGTGAAAATTTCGCAAAAAAATTAAATATCATAAAAAATCTTGTCTTCGTCACACTCTCCTCAGCCCAGATAAAAAAAAAACGACCACGAGATTCCTCGATACAGTTTCTCAGAGTCGTCGGCCTCGGCCGGACGAGCGCCGCGCGCCCGAGGTCTCTCACGCGCGAAGAATAAAGCAATTTCGTCGCATCGAGTATACACTTTACCCGAAGAAAGGCGCATAATACATACAAATCACGCGATACACATAAATCGAGTGTCGTCCTCTTCGACAATGATGAAGCGACATCGACGCTAATGACCCTCGAAAAACAGCTGGACGTGGCTGAGAAAAAAAGCTTACAAACGTTGACAATTGCAGAGCTTCCTGGTCGAGTAAATGCAATCTTTTTCCTTGTCTTCGTTCCGGTCTCTTGGCTGCAAAAAAAGAAAAGGATAAGTCCTGCTGATATGGCGAGCCGTAATATCTTTTAACGTAACAAATGAATGACACTGCCGTTTGCACGGTTTTTATATATAACACAACAGCGCCGAAAATTAAAAGATTGTATGTGTAAGGATTAAATCACGCATCGAAAATATCGAAAGTTCTGAGTGAATTGCTTGTTTATTTAACGTCAAACCTCCAATTTTCATTGCTTAAAAAACCATGCCCATATCACCCCGACTTACCCTATACATACATATATATACAGATATTTGTTAAAGACCTTCACAAATTTTGTTGTAATGATTCGCGCACTTTGCTATGCACGACCACCAGTTACGTAATAACTCGGCGTGTGTGTACGAGCCGTGCGATGATAAATATAAAAGTCTCACGTGCATGTTTTGCCGGTGCAGCTTGTGATGGCTGATGATGGAAGCGAGGTTGCTCCCGCTTCGTCGCACTGGGGTATACTGTAAAAGGGAGAAAGAAGAAGAAAAAGGAAGTCTATAGAGGAAGAGAGTAAGGCGGCAGGGAGGGGGGGGAAGGGGGGGGGAGGGACGATTACCCGGAGTAACAGGTACACTCAACAGGGTCGGTCGAGTATTTCATTACACGAGCTCGCGCAACGAGGTGGATGCTTAATTCGAGAGCCTAGGGTCAGCCTAGCGTGGCCTGTGCCTCCGCTTCTCTATATACTGCTGCTGTTGCTCCCGCTGGTTCGAAACCTCTCTCCACACACGAATATCGCACAATGCGTTTTGCTCCCAACTCTTTATTTATTTCTTTCTTTATTCCTTTCTCGGTTTTATACAATCTCTCCGACCTTCTTTACGATTCTTCTTCTTTGCCGAGGTACCCCCCCCCCCGCCGTCCCCCTCCAGCGACCCGCCTTCACCCTCCCTGCCCCCTGCCGACGCTTCGCGCAACGCTGGGCTTCCATACTTCATCTTCTTTCCCAGGCGGACCACAACCGTGGCGACCCCACCTCTCGACGGGCGAGACCGAGCCGCGTGGATGTTTTTTTTTTTTGCTTCGCGAATATTTTCATAGCTTCGCGGCATTTTCAGTCTTTCGTGACTTTGTTTTTTTTATTCGTGGATTGTCAGGCTTCTTTGGGCTATCGGGTGCAGCTTTGCGGGGATGTAGAAACGATGATTTTTTATACTGGATAGTGCGCGAGTCGTGTGATCGATTTGTGAAAATTGGAACTGTGAATTTTATGACACGTTATAATTAAATTATCATTTGTTTGTAATTATTTTTAGTTTCACCTGCAAGTAGCAATGTGAATCTAGCGGTCCACTAAAAAAAAATCGTATTTTGTTTAAAAAGGATTCTTAAAGATTTTTGTATTTTGATGATTGTAGTAACAAGTTTTTAGTTTGTAGAAGCTCGCCAAAATACATTTATATATATAGAATAATATAGAACTTGAAAAAAGCATCATTTAGTATAAGAAAGGACTTCATTTAATTTTCTCTCGAGTTAAACGGCTCTAAGGAAATATCATAATAATCGTCGATTATCTCGAAATCTGCTTTTTGCACACTTCTTTTTATCGTACCTCGATTCTACCGATTAAACAGATTTGTTTATCCGTTCCAAGGTTTAGCCCGATATACTTGTATCCCGCGGATTCCTCTCGCAACGCCCATAGCATAAACTTTGGAATTCCTTCCCTGGAATTCATTTTTATTCGTCCTCTCACCTATTCGACAGAGTTATTTTACCGGAGGGGGGACTCGCTCGACGCGTCCTTATAACGTTGCAATCGGGAAACCGGTGTTCGTCGCTCTGCTCTGCAAAGCCCCGATGGCTCACGGGGCAATATCCGACGAGTTTAAAGACCCGGGTTCGGAGAGGGCGCGGAGGGAGCGCAGCAAGGACGAGGTCGTAACTATCCTGCGGAGAGCAGCCGCGCCTTTCGAAAAAGCAGTTTCCCCATCGGACACAAACTCGCGCCAGTTTTCCGCGCCCCGTGCCGTAATGGTTCAAATCGCGACGGGTTGGTTCGCATCCACAAACTAGATATTTTTCCACTTCGATTTTAGAGCTACGAGCAGATTTTGATTTTTTTTTCCTTAATTTTTTTTATTAAATTTTTTTTTTTTGTTTATTTATTTTCTCGTAAACTTTCCAACCCGATGGCGTCCGTTAGGCGAATATATTCCCTACGCGTGTACACAGAGCCCGTGATACGTACTGTGGCCAATCCGCTAATTAGAAACCGCTCTATCGAGCGAGGCGGTTAAACGATTAACCGCACGCCCAATAGATTAATCGCACGGTCGAGATTCCGCGTCTCGATACACGCTGCAACGGAGAAGTACGTTTGTTCAAGCTAGGCCGGGCGATCCTGCGGCGTTGGCGCGAAGCCTATCTCTGCACGCTCGCGGTGCAGCATGTACAAATATCTGCGTTCGGCCGATACTTTACGCTCACCGCTTCCTATCACGACCTCCACGCTCTTCGAGAACGGTTCGTGCTGTGCGAGGCAAACATCGTCGTAATTGATTGGTTTTCTTTTTTTTTTTTATAAATTTCTAAACCAAGTCTGATACTTTGGTACATTTCGCGGATATCGAAAAACGTTGAAAACTCAGCTGCAAGGGATTTCATGTAACTTAATTCGATCGAACGCACATCAAATTATATATATATATTTTTAAGTACAGAATTGCTGAAAAGGCGGAAAACAACAGTAAACATTTTTGATGCGCCTTTTTCCATATAAAATATTGAAACGGAAGTGAAATAAGTGACAAATTCGTGACAATCGGAAAAAGTACATCGGACACGTGCTTTAAATGTATATTTTTCCAAAATACATTTTGGAAAAAAATACCGATTTTAGAAGAAAAAAAAATCAATTTTTGATATTTTGAATAAATTCTTCCTGCATTATAGTAAATAGGATTTTCCTCCTTCGCAGCATTGACCAAAGTTCCGCAAAGCCGCAAGCATGTAAATTGATAAATGCACCCATAATATCTCGATAAAGAGAGGAATCGCGCGTTGGCAACGAGTCAGCCCGCTTATTTCCGTGCGATATTCCTGCGCGCAGGTATTGCATTTCGGCCAATCGTATCGAGGGATTCAAGGGCTCGGCTGGGAGAATCGTCGTCCACCGTGTTCCCGCGTCCTCGAACACGTACGAAATTCTTACGGCATTATACCGAACATGCACGAGGAGATACTGCAACAAATCTTGGGCTCTCGCACCCACACGGTACGCCTCAGCGTGCCTCTCTCTATAACATTGTAGACTATACAGGAGAGGCAGTCTCGGGCAGCCTCTCCGTTCGAGGATGTAGGATCGAGGAAGCGAGTCGAGCGGGTGGTTATATGCGCTCTCGGCGCTGATTTATGCCGTTGAGCGGGCATAAAGTGCGTAGCACGGGGAGAACAGGAGATCTGGAGAGAGAACCGAACGGACGGACGGACACACACACAGAGCTCTCTCGCGGTCTTTTTTCTCTCTGAGGAATACGAGCGAACGATAGTCGGTCGAGGCTCTATGAGTGCGAGAAATACGAGAGTTTCAACTTCTCGGTCTTTCTCTCTCCCACACGAGGCGGCAGCTTGTTCTCCTCGCGCTGCTCTCGGTGTCTCTAGGCCTGGCTCAACGGGCGCGTGCGCGCGCACGCGGAGACTCTATGAACTCTCGTGGCTTGCCCTTACGTCCTGTGTTTATACTCTCCCCCCTCCCCTCTCTTGCGAGTTCGTTGGCGCATCGAGTTTTCCAGGCGGGAGTTCGATCGTTGGTCTCGCTCGGCTGTCTGTATCTATAAGCTTCTCCCACTTTGCCTCGACGAGAATCTCGCAGACTCTCGGCACTGCGGTGCCGTTACAGCTGGCGGACGAAAATTTGCAACATGGTTTCTATAAGAGAATGACCAAAGTTGCGAATTTTCAATGCATGGGAAAATTCTCTTGGGTGAAAAAAATGTAGTTCTGAGTTTTTCTTATAGGGATGTGCGCATGCGCCGGATTGGCAACATTTTTAGGCACGGTTTGCTTGAAAATGAAAAATGATCCGTGGACGATGATTATTTTCACTAAAATGTTTATTGCGAAGAATAGATCGATAATAAGGTAGGGAAAAATGATTGCTCTTTTAGTGCGAAACGAATTGTCTGTACGTGAGAAATTTTTCGATAAAACTGAGTTAACAATGTCTCAGGCAAGAGGGGTAAAGAAAATAAAAGTGTGACACATTCTACTGTCGCCCGTTGAACGTTTTACAAACGTCCTTATGCATCAGTCATGCGTACATCAAGTCGCGCATCTGCGGCGATTCTCCATTCCGCACGGTAGGATTCTCCGTGCCCAGTCCTCTCAATCACCTTTCGCGAGCTTGCGCAATATTTTACATTCCCGTCGCCCATTCACGCATCGCCCCGTCGTCCCGAGAGAGTCGCAATAACAAACACGATATTACGGATTCCTCCGAGTACCTGCAGAACCATCGACGACGGTAGCCACGCCGGCTCGTCACTCGGACCGTATCACATTCTCGACGTATTGTCAAAACCTCGGAATAATTCATTTAACGCATTTGTTATTTATACTCGAAGATTTATCGGTCGGCAATTTGCGTCGTGGATGCAACGCTTCTGGTCTGTCACGTTTCTCTTTCCGTTCTTCTTATTTTTCATCGCGCACACACACCCGTCGCCCGCAGTTCTCGGCGTTTCTCCGACTTTCTAGTGGCGACCCCGCGCGGGGAGCGGCCGCAGCGGCGCGACTACCGGCGCATGCGCGCGGCACTCAACCCCGAGCCAGCGCACGGGGCGCGCACGGCGCCCGACAGTGATAGATTCCCGTCACGGCGTTACGTACTGTTCTCACCGTTAGGCTATAACTATATCGCACGATTACCCGGCACTGTGTAAGCCCCGCCGCGTGCTTCGAGGCCATGCAGAGAGTATCGGTATCCCTGGGTGGCAGTTAACGTTCGTAAGAGCCACGCCGCGTGGGCAGTTAAATAAACGACCCAAGAACCAGATCTCGCGGCACGGTGAGAGAGAGGCTTGACAAGCGAGCCGAGCGCTACTCACGACCGTACACGATCATCTTTGTCATCCCCAGTGACAGTAAGAAAGACCGAGGACCGTACACGCTTACTCGGAACTGAATAATCTATGCTACTTTCTTTAATCTATTACGGCCGAAGTTCGGCCCCGCACTGTAGAAATCCCGGCGCTGCGGATTCAGCTCGGGAGATGTTGTTCCGCCTCTCTGACCGGTCCAGGCTGCACGATCACTCTTAGACATATGTTGGGTCGTGTCTGGATGAAGTAGCAGCGTTTGAACCGTACCTCGAACTTCAATTTCTTTTTTATCATTATTTATTTATTTATGGGGAGAGGCAAAACGAATCCCTTTTAAATTTTAATAACATGATACATCTTTTTCTTTTTATAAAGAAAGAAACAAGATAATCAATATTTCACACTCTGTGCGTTGAGAAAATAGTTGCCCGAAGTAGTAAACAAACGATACACCGTCGACTAGGGGATTACTCGAAGCGAAGCATTTGGCTTGCGGTCACGAAAACTTATTTATTATTTTTTTTTTCTTGCGTATCGAGATATTGTTTACAACGTGAGAATATAAAAGATACCAGCGTGTGAGCGGCGATTATTTTCATTGATTAATTCGACAAATTATGTGGATTAAAATTTCTTAAATTTACAGTTCAAACATTTTTTTTATTTCTTTGATAAAAATTCCTATCCAATATGTGGTTAGAAAAATATCGATCTATCGAATAAACCTTAAATGATAGAGTCGATAGTTTTTTAAGTTAATACTTCAAATGAATATTAATTAATTTTTTTTCGAGCCGTTTTTACTCGCGCACATGATCGAAGCGAAGAGACGGAAAAAAGACGAAATACCGCGTTGAATTATAGCAAGTTACGGTAGCCTCGGAGCGACGCGTGATTTTGCATACCCCGAGCTCACGATAGTCGCACACTCTCTCCCGCCTGAAAGGGAGAAAGAGAAAGAGAGGGTTACCGGCTCCCGAGTGCATCGCGGTACTTCGCTGTGAACGTGACCTTAGCCTCGGAAGTGGCTGACGGGTGCTGAAGCAGCCTCGAGAGAGAAAGACCCCTCGACAGCAGAACACCAACCTCCTGCGCCTTTTTCGTTGCGCGCGTAACGTACCTCAAGTACGTAACCCTCGCGTGCTTAGCCGGTTTCAGTTTCCACGCTAAACATTTTTACAGCATGAGCTTTATGCGTTCATGGTAACGTCGAAATGTAACAATGCTCCGGCACACTCTGCAGCTTAACGATCGACCGACTATACCACATTTCGTCGAAGTCGTAAGATTATAATTTCTCAGTCTTGAATTGGGTATTGTAAAAATTTCGAAGATTCTTTACATTTAAGGATAAAGATGAAATACTAAATTTTCAACTTAAAATAATAAAAAGTATAAAAAATTTTTAATCACAAGATTAAACGTCATTACTAAAAAAAATATAAATATAGTCAAAATAATTGAGAGAAAGATAATTTTTTAGAAACTGATTTTTTTCAGACCATTCTGAAGAAGTACAATAAAAACATCTGAACTGTTATGGCTGAAAATAAATAAATAAAAAAATCCAGATAAAAGGATCATCAGTTTCAGTTTCCCAGCGTCAATATTTCATACAATTCCCAGCACAATTTCTTTCAGAGCTCTGACTCCACTCCGCCTAAATGGCTGTATCGAATGTAAAAAAAAAATATTTCAATCGAAAGAAAAAAAAATTTCTTATCAAGTACAATCGAGTCTCGCTGATGGGGCGAAGTCGTCCTCGCTCGAGTACTGTGCGGTCGCCAATATAAATGCAAATACTCCACGAGGCTAATGGCCATTCAGATCGTACGAGGTTTCGAATTAATCCAGATTTATATCGATGTCAACCTGACCGCGCCGCACTGTGCGCAGGACGATTGCACACACGACTCTCTCTCCGCGCGTCGCGCTTGTAATCAAGCCTTTATTTATTTATTTGCACACCGAGCTTACGCCCCGCATCGGCGCGACGCGCACGAATTCTCGTACGCATTATTCGATCTCTTACACGCCTCGGAATTTCTCGTGGCGCGTGTTGGTGCCGGCGAGCCGTTCGTTCGCCCTCGACTCGCCGCATGGATTATTCTCGATCTCTTCGTGCAACTTTGCGCAGGCGTTTCTGCACTCCGGATTCTCCGGCTCTCTCGTTGCGGCAACTGTGCGGTTCGCCCGCGCGCCGCGTAGGCGTAAATATCATTTCTCATCTTCTCGGACAAAAGTCCGACCACGATGTACACGGACGTGGAGCTCGGACTTGAAGAAAAAAAAAATTGCTTGAGTTAAAAAAAAAAATGCGTTTGAGGGTGAGAAAGTTCTTCTTTTTTCTTTAAATTCTCAGAATTTTTTGGGAGAACGAGTTTGACCGGACAATATCATTTCATGTTTATAGCGCGGGCGGAGGCTTAAAAAAAATATAATAATAAGAATCTTTTTTTCTTTTGTTGGTCGAGTACTCGGAGATCGAGCGTAATGGCTCGACGGGGTCACGAACTCCGGGAGCACATGCTATACGCAGCCCACGTGAAACGAGTCCGAGTTTTTATTACCCGTCGCGGAGGAACATTATGAGAAAAAAAAAATAGAATAAAATCGAGCCGCAAAGTGTACGATCACCCTGAAGATATCTGCATGAGACTAAATTTCATCAAGTTTATAACGGTTGTGCTTTACCACAAACGGTAAAGGCTGGATTTATCGCACAAACTTCGCTCGGGGAAGTTCACTCGGCGAATAAAATTCTACGAGTGAACAATTTTTATTTTTTTCTCCCCGAAGCCAAAGATGAAATTCGAGGTCAAATATCTTCAAGGTCACCCCGAATATATCTGCACGAGACTAAATTTCATCGAGTTTATTGCCGTTGTGTTTTACATCGCACAAATTTTCCTCGGGAAAGTTCACTTCGACAACAAAATTCTACGAGTGAACAATTTTTATTTTTTTTCTCCCCGAAGGCAAAGATGAAATTCGAGGTCAAATATCTTCAAGGTCACCCCGAATATATCTGCACGAGACTAAATTTCATCGAGTTTATAACATCGTTTTACATCGCACAAACTTTGCTCGGGGAAGTTCACTTGGACAACAAAATTCTACAAGTTAACATTTTATTTTTTATTCCCGAAGCCAAAGATGAAATTCGATGCCATGCAGATATCTTCAAGGTCATAACTTAACATGGTGTTCTAGGCTTATAAGTTCGAACTTAACATGGTGTTTTAGGTTCGTTCTTGGAATGTATTTATTCAAACGATTCTCGCATAACTCAGCGAGATTTCTATCGGATGGCTCGTTGAATTAACTTGGATAGTTGTAATAGTTGCACTGTCGGGGTTCAATGTATCGCCAGGACGAAGAGTCCCTCTCCGTCGGGATGTCTCTCGGTCGCCGCGCCGCGGTAATAACCCTTTTGCAATGTGCACTCCGAGGAGTGGTCCACGCGATTCCGTTCCCCTCCCGGAGGAAAAGAGCGTTTGTTTCCTCCGCGTGGGGGTCAAACCTGTGGAAGACGCTTGACCTCTGACTTTGGCGCGTCCGTGTTTTCCCATAAACGAGGCGACTCTCGCGTGATTCGCTCACTTTATGACCCGCCTCGACGATTTTTTATTTTATTTGAAAAAAACAAAAACAAATTATTTCCTCCTACGTCTATCCAGCGACGTTGCAATTGCCTACTCGGACTCAACCTAGGATAGTTCCACCATTATTTTTTTTATAAGTTTGCATCTCGGTAAAAATTATTATTCGATTTTGATTTATTACCTTTATTTTATCCTCGAATAAATCGAGGATTTATTCGATTTTTTTTATTTATCGTTCAGATTTGGTGGACACTTTCCAAAGGTTGTAATTTTTCTGGCGTGTCGATTTCACTACAAAGAAGCTTCCACTACAAGGAAGTATGAAATACATGAATATGTTCGTTATTTGAGAATTTAGAAATTTAAAATCGAACTTGAACGCACAAATTAATTCTGAACAGAATTTTTCGTGCGAGGTTTTTTTCATCGTAGACAAATGAATGAAACGCATTCGCCCGGAATTCCAATCGTCTGCGATTAATTTCCACCGAAACGATTGAAGGCCACTTTTAGTTCGCCACAAACAACTCACGCGGCGATGCAATCGATCGGGACTGTTACAAGTGCGCTCATTAATTCCTCCGACGGAATTCTTCAGTTATCGCACAGTGCCGCGAGCTTTATCGTTAACGTGTCGAGATTTACGAGTCTCGCGACTGCGAAGGGCCTTCTCGTTACAGAGCAACTCGGGCGGGGTGAGGGACGGGGGGAGGGGGTGCGACGAACTCTCTGCCGTCGACATCGAAGACTTTGCGCACCTGCGCGCCCGTAAACTTGTCCAGGTCTCAACGGTTGCTGCACAATAACGGCCTCGCATTGTGCGCGCCGCACCGCTCCAGCGTTACTACCAAGTACGCGTTATTGCCTTGCCCTCTTATTATTCACCGTTGCCCTTGATTGCGTCGATAAAACTGGCGGGAAGCTTCAACCTTTCTTCGCACAAACTTCCGTTCGTTTTTCGCATTTCAAATTTAATCGGAATTCTCGGTTGAATCTGCAAATAGATCTTCAGATGGATCTAAAAATCGATCTTTAGCTGAATCTGAAAATAGATCTTCAGATAAATCTGAAAATAGATCTTTAGATAAATCTGATAATAGATCTTTAGATAAATCTGAAAATAGATCTTTAGATAAATCTGAAAATAGATCTTTAGATAAATCTGAAAATAGATCTTTAGATAAATCTGAAAATAGATCTTTAGATAAATCAGAAAATAGGTCTTTAGATAAATCTGAAGATGGATCTTCAGTTAAATCAGAAAATAGATCTTTAGATAAATCTGAAGATGGGTCTTCAGTTAAATCAGAAAATAGATCTTTAGATAAATCTGAAGATGGATCTTCAGTTAAATCAGAAAACAGATCTTTAGATAAATCTGAAGATGGATCTTCAGTTAAATCAGAAAATAGATCTTTAGATAAATCTGAAGATGGATCTTCAGTTAAATCAGAAAATAGATCTTTAGATAAATCTGAAGATGGATCTTCAGTTAAATCAGAAAATAGATCTTTAGATAAATCTGAAGATGGATCTTCAGTTAAATCTGCAAATCATTCTTCAGTTGAATCTGAACATAGATCTTCACTTAAAGCTTAAGACCGAACTAAAAATGCCTACCTTAAGTCTGAATATCCGAGCTTAACATACGAAAGAACGAAGGACGCAACGAAAGACGACAACGGAAGCAGGACAGTTGACAAATCGTTCAGGTGTCTACTCAGAGTCTGCACATGCCTTACTTCACTCTCCTGTTGCACCGTGATGCTGTTGTTGCTGCTGCCGCTGCACCCGTGACTCATCGCTCTAGCGCGAAGAAGCGAGGCGTCCGGACGACCGTAACTCCTACGTTAATTGCGACAATGTACTTCGCGTCTACTCACCTCTGCCGCTTCACTTTCCTCTCATTAGTTATGACTACTTAAAGACCGGCCTCCACACGATCTATTTTAAGCATTAATGTTTCCCCGTAGACTCCAAACGCTGAACAGCTATAAACAGTTGAAATTAACTTTAAAGATCTTCACTTCCGTTTTTTTTTCACCCTCAGAGTTTACTTTGAGATTCCAAATTGAGCGATAAACAGTTCACTCGACCACCGTGGTTTATCCACTCTGCAAGCGGAACGCTAAGTTGACACGCGGAAAGAAAAGAGAGTCAACAAATCCTGAACAGTTAAAAACACTGGAAATTCATTTCAAAAATCTTAGCTTCCATTTTTTAAATTTTTTCACCTTCAAAGTGAACTTTCAGAGACAAAATTGAGCGATAAACAGTGAACTCGACCGCCGTTGCTTATCCACTCTGCAAGCGGAACGCTAAGTTGACACGCGGAAAGAAAAGAGAGTCAACAAATCCTGAACAGTTAAAAACACTGGAAATTCATTTCAAAGATCTTAGCTTCCATTTTTTAAATTTTATCACCTTCAAAGTGAACTTTCAGAGACAAAATTGAGCGATAAACAGTTCACTCGACCACCGTGGTTTATCCACTCTGCAAGCGGAACGCTAAGTTGACACGCAGAAAGAAAAACGAGTCAACAAATCCTGAACAGTTAAAAACACTGGAAATTAATTTTAAAGATCTTAGCTTCCATTTTTTAAATTTTTTCACCCTCAAAGTGAACTTTCAGAGTCCAAATTGAGCGATAAACAGTGAACTCGACCACCGTGGCTTATCCGCTCTGGAAGCGGAACGCGAACTTGACAAGCGGAACGAAAAAAGAGTCAACAAATTCTGAACAGCTAAAAATACTGGAAACTAACTTTAAAGATCTTAGATACCGTTTTTTTTAAAATTTTTTCACCCTCAAAGTGAACTTTCAGCATCCCAATTGAGCGATAAACAGTGAACTCGGCCGCCGTGGTTTATCCGCTCTGTAAGCGGAACGCGAGCTTGACAAGCGGAAAGAGCCAAAGAGTCAATAAACCTTGACCCGAAGACGGTGACTCCGCGATATCGTTAATTAGCGAATTAAAGCCGAACACCCCTCGGGCTAATCTATCGGAGGTCGGGTTCTCGTTCCCGGCGTACGGAGGAATTCTGCATGGTAGCTCGTCGAACCCGACGATCTCCCCTGAATATCGGCGAGCTCGATAAGACCGCTCCCGCGACTCTCCCGCTTTTTATTTATTTTTTTATTTATTTATTCCCTCATTTTTATCTCGTGTTCTTCTCGTTATACTAATACGTACATCGTGTACACCGGCCGAGCGCACTAGGCGAAAGATATCCTAGAGATGTATCCGCGGGTCGCCTACCTGCGCGGCGAATTCCACCGGAGAAATCCAGGCGCGCGCACATGGATTACGTACCGTCGATATATTAAACGTGAATCTCCGTCGTATCTGCGGCCCGGGCCTTATTAGAAGAGAACCGGGAGCGAGAAGTTCGCGCGGCCGGGAGGAAAGCAAAACCGGCTCGGGGCTCGCCGAAGGGGCCTTTCGGCTCCGCTGAAGATACAGAAGGGATTCGACGGGAAGGGATGGAAAAACTTCGCCGATACCGATGGGCTCCGGTGCCATCTAATTGGAACACGATTCTGACCCCGAAACCCAAGATACGAGGAATATTCCTGCGGGACTAAAACCTTCGAGAGCGTTTCTTAGCGCTGCCTTCTTGTCTCGGAGTTTTTTTTCTCGATTCTCCCGTGAGAATTTTTTTCACTCAACCTCGCACAACTAAATTCATGTGGGAAATGTCGCGTCCGAACTTCTCGTTAGTCGAGCCTCGCATTTTCCGGTCAGAAATCTGCCATCGAGAATGTGAGAATTTTTTCTTCGAATTATAACAATAAAAAAAAAATGATTATTCGCCTTTCGTGCTTTTTATCTGCTTCGAGAATAATCGGGAGACTAGGTTAATCCTGAATGGAGCGCTCAATTACCGCTATCGGGGGTTTCGATCTTTATTAGTTTCGTATTTGTACGTCTAATGTGCGAAGTTCGAGGGGAAAAAAAATTATACGTTAAAAAAAAAATGAGTATTATACGCCAGTCGCCGGGTGATTAACCGGCGGTGCGAGCGTGCGATCTTATTAACGATAATATAGTTTTCGTAAGAGATGAGATGGGAGGGAAAAAAAAACGGAGAATGAAGAAGCGAGCGGAGAGTTGATGGATCGAGCCGCGGAGTCGCGGGTGGCGGGCTCCGGAATTTCCCTCGCCGATCCGATGTAACGGTTTCTGTAACCCACGCGCGTAAGACGCTTGTACCGGCCCAGCGCCGGATCGGCCGGAGAGAGGTCTTCGTCGACTATCCCAACAACCGCAACGCGCGGCCGGCTCGCATCTCTCCGGCTGCGTTACACACTCCGCGAACTGCTGGATCTGCATCGAAAACTTCGCCGACAGTTACACCGCCGTTGCACTTTACTCCGGGAGATGCTCGGCTGCAATGTCTCGCGCACGTTTCCGCGTATCGGAGCCGCAGGCCGGGAGCTACTCGAGGGAGAGACGAGAGAAACTCACGGGGCATTTCAGTTCGAATCTACCGGTTCTAGCGTCTCTTCTTCTTTTTTGGCGCGATGAAAGTATTCGATTTTTTTCTTCTGGCACGGGGTCGATACGCATGACCCTTTTCGGAGCGAGGAACGAAACGTCGGGTCGGGAAAAAGTGTATGGAATTTTTTTGGTTCGACGCTCGAAGAGAACTCATCATCATAGATGGGTGGATAGATAGATGGATTCGTTTATTTCGTGTTCTGAGCCTAGGCTGTCTAAGAACACCGTGCAACAACGTAGAAAACCATTACATGGTCACAAGAATAGCGCATCAATTTCTTATAAATCAAAAGAACTTACAGATAAAAAATAAATAACAATATAAACAGAATATGAAACAACATCAGCTTTTCTGATTTTTGCCATATTTTCTGTCATTTTATTTTGTAGTTATTACCTTACTTATATTTTTATATTCTTATGTTAATAAGAATATGAGAATATAATAATATAAGAATATAAGATAATAAGTAGAAAATAAAATAACAGAAAATATGGCAAAAAGCATAAAATAATATTATTGATATAAAGAAAAGAAAAAACTTGATGCGCAAAAATCCGGAGTCACCCCCAACTGTACGGCTCATCCCTCGAGCCCTCGATAAAGTATTGACCATTACTAGAATTTTCAAAAATATTTTACTTCAGGACCTTTTTCTCATATAAGTAACCCAATTTTTTTAAATAAAAAAAATCTATGTTATACGTTGAAATCTAAAAAACATTGCCCACCAACGAGCACCGCTTTCACATACGGGTTTTACGATCTCGACTTCGAAACATAAAATAAAAAACCTCCGTTTCACGAAAACCGCATCGATCTCACAGGTTTTAGGCAATAAAACCTCCGTCCCGAGTGCGCGCGCTGTAGCGGCCTGGCGGCAGTAAAATTCATTCCCGCAGACACATGTGGGTGTACGCGGAAGATAAACACGAGCTCGCGGTTGCGGAGTATCGGGGAAAGGCGTGCGAGCATATTGTCCCGTGTCCTCTCGTCGGGCCGCTCTTTTTCCTCCCGAGTTCTCCCGCAGCCGGAACGCCGCGCTCTCGTGAGCCTCGCTCGGCCGAGGGAACTTTTGCGTCGATCTGATTTATTTCCCCCGAGTATTATCCGTGCGGACTTCTCCGACACAGCCGGCCGGAGTCCAAGGATACTTCCGAGATGCAGATATCTCTCTGTGCTGAGGACACCGAGCGCAGTGGAGTTTCGAACGTGGCGGTCGGTGTGGAGGGAGTAAAAAAGTCGGAGCGCTCTCGCGCATGCGCACGTTGCCGTGCGCAAGCGGGCGGCGTTCGCCTCGCTCATACGATTTACGCTGCGATCGTTATCTTCCTTAATTACCGGACGGTTTTTAACGGTTTAACTCGGCGGTGCTGAGCGTCGAGTCACTGTGTACCAATACTTGTTCGAGATACGGCGGAGAAAGAAAGAAATAATGAAATAACGAAGGAGGGACGGAGAGAGAGAGACTCGAAGTCCATCGCTCGCGATACCGACTTCTCATTACTCGAGAAAATACTCTCGACTACTCCCCCCCAATCCGGTATTTATCGTAGTTTCAGTCGCCTACCGGAGTAATCGCGTAACCACAGTCCTCTCTTAAATACCAAACACGTTCAAACAACTATCAATTATATGATCGCACGATTTATAAATTTCTTCAACGTAGACCATTCTTATTTCATTTGTAACATAAAAATTGAACTCGATTGTAGACAAAAAAATAGTTGTACGTATCACTTATAGGATCAATTGTAGGTAAAATATAGATCATGTATAGATCACGTTTAGATAATTGTAGATCACATTTAAATCATTATAAATATAAATCACGTTTACATCATTATAGATCACATTTATTTAATCATAGATCACGCACCGATTATTACAGATCACACTTAGATCATTATAGATCACATTTATTTAATCATAGATCACGCCCAGATTATTACAGATCACACTTAGATCATTATAGATCATTTATTGATCTCTAAATAATAAAAAATATATATTTTTTAAATACAAAATAAGTTTGATGCAAGCAGTCTCTCGTAATTTGTGTATCCATCGATATTTGGACTCTTTTGACAAGTATATTAGACTTTATACATCCATTGCAACTAAATAGTCGAGCGAATCGGCGAGAGATTCTGTTCCGGTGAATATATCCAGCGCGGTCCATCGTGATCGGTGCGGTGAATATATCCAACGTGATGCCGAGGAAGTGGCGGATCGCGCGCACACACCCTCGACCACCGAGAGTAAACACCGTGGCGAGATTGCGCGCAGCTCCTTCTCGGTACATAATATAATATTCCGAGTGGTAGCGGCGCGCATATACCGGTAGTCTCCTTCCATTAGCATAGAGCGAGCCACCGCGGACGTTCTCATAAAGCGACGAGGATGATAAAGAGAGAAAGACGGAGCCGACCGGAGAACGGAAAGCGAAGAGACGCTTTAATGCTAATCTTTATTTGTCTGTTACTCGATCCGGATTTATGACCCGGGCCACACACCAGGATCACGGCTTTTAACTTCCTAATACACTCGCAGTATATTACCCACGGTGTTATCTCGTGTCGATTCAATCCCCCCCCCCACACACGATTAGTTACGCGTGCGGTGAGAAAAATTTAATCAAATTTTTTTTTTAATATCCTTTCGTCATACATTTTTTTTTTTTTAATCTTCGGTCAATTTTTTTCGCCCGCGCTAAGCTACAAGCTCGGATTACGGGCGGGACTCTGCGCCCGAGACGCGAGAACGCGAGGGATCGAGCGAGAGAGGAGAGAAATGCGGCGAGAGAAGCGGGAGAGAAAGAGACTCGGGCAAGGGTACGTGCCAGTCGCATTAATCACGGTGCCCCGAGACAGCGAGAAACCCGGCGCATAATGCGTTGCGTAGATTTATTTATCATCCGCGGACACGTAAGTCACTCGCGCGAACGCGCCGGTCGACCCGGCACTCGCTCTTACTCTCCTGCCTCGCCCGAGGGAGCTTCGTGGGTGGAAACGCCGCTGTTGTGCCTCCTTGTAATCCCTTGACTCTTCTCGTTACGCCGTCTCCGCCGCGGCGCGCCGACGTGGCTCTTACGTTGCCCAATGTCAATGTAATTGGCGTCCACGCTGAAAAAAAATTTGCTTGAGGGCTGCCTAAGAAAAAAATTCATATTGTGATGAAGCGTTATGAAAATTTCAATTTTCAACCGTTATGAGGAAGCGTTATGAAAATTTCAATTTTCAACCTTTATGAGGAAGCGTTATGAAAATTTCAATTTTCAACTTTTTGTCAATTCCACTTTCAATTCTTTCAATTCCATATGATATTGAAACGTCGACGGCGAGACTGCCAAGGTGACCTGTTATCGTTTCAATCCCATATGCAATTGTAAGAATTAAAAGTAGAATTGAAATAATAAATTATTTTTTTGGAAAAAAAATCATATTGTGATGAAGCGTTATGAAAATTTCAATTTTCAACTTTTTTTCAATTCCACTTTCAATTCTTTCAATTCCATGTGATATTGAAACAACGACGGCGAGACTGCCAAGGTGACCTGTTATCGTTTCAATGCCGTACGCAATTGTAAGAATTTAAAGTAGAATTGAAATAATAAATTCTTTTCTTTGGCAGCCCGCAAGCGAAATTTATTTGAGCCATTGATATTATTTTTTCAGTGCATAGTTTGCCTGAGCAGGCTGCTAAAAATCCGTCGATCGGAGTGGTGAAGTTTTTTTCTTTAACCTTCGTTCGAAAATAATATAGGTAGGTGCTTGGTAGCGTCGGGTTTTTAAAGAGTCGGCTCTGCTCATTTCACCGGAAGCCTTCAAAGAAATTAATTTATAATTAAAATTTGACTGTTGTTTTATTTTATTTTCATAACGGGCTTTGCGTATGTTATTACACACGTCCATCAAGACTTAATGCCGGGTCTCTTGGTCCGGAGCAAAAGGGACGAAAGAAATGAATTTTAAAAAAATGAGACGGAAGGGTGCCCGAAGACAATTTCCGGCTGATTCGCGACGCTTTTTTTCTGGACGGCGAGCAAGATCCGCGCGTCGGTATCAAAGCGAAGCGGCGAGGGGGTCGGTGTCGAATTGAAGTTCGCGTGGTATCGGAGCGGGGCGAAACGGACATGATGATTTCCGGTTCAGATGGGATTTTTTTATGCCCCACCGAAATGTATATATTCCATTTATTTTATTTTATATTCATTTTATATTGTTTTCAAAAATAGTTCGTCTTGCCCCGCTCTTCTCTATGTCCGTCAATTTAAAGATGATGGACATTTTATTTTATTTTATTTTATTTTATTTTATTTTATTTTATTTTATTTTATTTTATTTTATTTTATTTTATTTTATTTTATTTTATTTTATTTTATTTTATTTTATTTTATTTTATTTTATTTTATTTTATTTTATTTTATTTTATTTTATTTTATTTTATTTTACTTTATTTTATTTTATTTTATTTTATTTTATTTTAAAAAATAATTCGTTTTGCCTCGCTCATCTCTACGTCCGTCAATCCGAGGATGGAGACGCGCATGCGCGGGCCGTCGAACGGCCTCGGAGTAAAATCCGTCTTGCTCGGCGAACTTCATGCAAGTCAGTGCTTCGCCGTAAAACTTTCCACCGACGCCCGGAGCGATTCTCCGCGCGGCGATCGTAAAAAAGAAACTAAATAAATGAAGTGTAAAAAAAAAAAGATCAAAAGCCAAAGTGTAAAGCTGATTTGATCGAGCGATCAATCGTCGATATATTTTTATTCGAGCCGCCTCGATCCAAAGTCAAATATCGAAGTTCAATCAGGTAGGCCATGCACAAAGCCACTCCGGACCAAAGTACATAGAGCCCGATGAGGCCCGGATCGATAATCGACCGAGAAATGGCAAGATCGTTTAAGAGATCTCGCGGCGCCAAGCCAATCGCGTTCACACCGAATAAACTCCTCGAGAGCTCCGCTCGATAAAACGAATCGATTTCGCAACAGCGTCGGCCTCCTCCGTCTCCCTCTCTATTCCATTCATTTTATCCCTCTTGCGAACCATCCAGCGCCGTTCCCTCGGGGCGGCTGCCCTGAAAAGGACTGTCACTTTCGCTCCGTGGAAAATAACTCGAGACACCGAGAAATTCACCGACTGTTCTCGCTCAACAATGCAACTAGTTTTAATGAGACTTGTGCACATTTTTTTTTTCATCCGTTCCATCGTTAAACTATTATTTATTTTACGATACCGATCTATGTAGTATTTGTATGTGTCGTTTCGTAGCATAACTGTGGTGAATACTGCCCGATCCATTTATCGATCGCCGTGAAACAAAAGGGCACATCCCACACCATTTAACGAGTAAAACGATATGAGTTAAGATCTTCTGTGTCTTTGCAGTTGGTTTCATTAATTCACATGCTACACCGGGTGGACCATGTTCACTAGTTTGGATTCTAATAATAATAATAATAATAATAATAATAATAATAATAATAATAATAATAATAATAATAATAATAATAATAATAATAATTCAACCCTATCTTTTTCGAAGTATTGCAGTATCGAAGTATTGCAACCTTTGATTGTAAACTGCTCAAAGCCAAATAATAAAAATAATAATAATTATTATTCATACCTATCTTTTTGAAGTATCACTTCAAGTATACCTTTTGAAGTATTGCAGTATCGAAGTATACCTGTTATGATAAACTGCTCAAAGGTTGCTCCTATTTATCTTTCTCGAAGTGTACCTTTGATTGTAAGCTGCTGCAAGGCTGCTCCAATCTTTCCCGAAGTATCAGTTGGAGTACACGACTCAAAGGCTGCACCTATGTTTCTATCTTCCCCTAAGTATCGAAGTATACCTTCGATTTTAAGCTGCTCAGAGTCTGCTCCAAGAGGAGCCTTGGACCTAGGACACAATAAAATCGAATACCTATGTGTATATGTATATCTACACACACACACACATACATCTCGCGGCGAGCTGCTCGAAACGTCGTCTACCACCGGAGAGAAGGTTGCTGCGTTTCCATGGAGCAAGAGCCCGGGGAAAGAGAGCCGAGAATCGATGCCGCGGCTCGGCCGAACGTGGCCCAAGAGACCATGGCCGACGCAGCCCCGGCAACAATAACAACAGCGTGGCAAAAGATTCGCAAGACAAACTCCCGAGAGAGAGAAAAGTAGGAGAGAACACAAGCGAGTCCGGATCACGAAGAGGCGAAAGAGGGGGAGGGCGAAGAGGGATTGGGAGGGGGGGAGGTGGGGTTGTCCCACCCACTATACTATAGGTAATACTGGTTGCCGGGGCCCTCCGTACTTCGAGTGGAAAAGAAGGCAAGGGAAAGAGACTCGTGACCACCGCAGGCTGATATGTCGAACCAAAACCCTCTTCTTCGCCTTTTGCTCCGCGCTCAGCCGTCTCCCTCCCTCTCGCCAATACTGTCCATCCTTCGCCGTTTCTTTCGCTCCTCTTCTCTCCTCTCCTCTTATTCTTCTTCAAT
This sequence comes from Ichneumon xanthorius, assembly GCA_917499995.1. Taxonomy (NCBI): domain Eukaryota; kingdom Metazoa; phylum Arthropoda; class Insecta; order Hymenoptera; family Ichneumonidae; genus Ichneumon; species Ichneumon xanthorius. The sequence continues at coordinate 17,881,148 of OU824202.1, read as the reverse complement.
TTTTTTATTTTTTTATTTTTTATTTTTCTTGTACGTTCTTCGTCGGCTTCTTCTCCAGCTTTTTCTCGTTCCAGCGGGCTGAGCTCCGCTCGCATCTCCTCTTCCGCTTCGCGGAGCCCGGCGAGCCTCTCTCTCGGGCGCGTTCGCGTTTCTCAAACCCCCGGAGCTCCGCGGAGCCGAGACTTTTCGCGATAGCTGCCTCCGCGAGTGAGGGAGAGAACGGAGGAAGAATCGGCCGAGACGCCTCTCGCTCGAAGGAATATTCTTCCCATGATTTACTCCCGCGTCTTTCTCTCTCTTTCGTGGTCCGCGGATCCTGCGTTGCCTCGCAACAACTCTGTGGGGCAAGGAGGAAGCGGGTCGGAGGAACTCCTCCGACCTGGAGGATGCTGGAGATCCGCCGATTTTACTGGGGATATTGGAGGCTTCGTTCGTGGACTGGGAAATCGCTTGCCAATGGTTTTGCACGTTCAGTCGAATCCGTCGCTTATCGATGACCCTTCATTGCCGTTTCTTCATGTTCTCAAGGTCTTTGACGTACTTGCGCGTCGTTGTGTAAATAATGCTTCACTGTCGTTCCTTCGAGCTACTTCGAGACCCCACGTGAGTTAGGGGGGAATCGAGAGAGGAGTTGCGAACACTTCTCCATGGGATGAAAGTCTGAAAAGGGTGCTGAAAATATTGAGTTTGGATAATAATAATTTCAAAATGTTATTCACTAATTAACGGGAAAAAAATTCAGTACAAACTACCCGGCAACTTAACTTTTTTTTATGAAAACGTTTTGTTAATTTTTATGACGATATATGCATTTTTTCAGAATTTCGTGTAATTTTTTTAAATTACGTTTTTAGTTAATAAAAAGAACGTCATTTTCAAAAGTTACACACAATTCTGAAAAAATTCATACGTATTATTTGGTAATAACATTTTGAAATTATTATTATGGAAAATCAATATTTTCAGCAACTTTCATACGCTTGATTTTTTTCAGATTTTTTCCTATCGAGAAGTGTTCGCAATTCTCTCTGAACTCACGTGAGGTCGAGCTGTCCGCTAGTACCTTAAGCTCTGTAATATATTCATGCATATTTTTGTGAATAATCCTTGATCGCCGTTCCTTCAAGTCCTACTCAATCGAGAATCTATCTTCTGCACATCCCACACGGGAAAACAGAATATGCAAAAAATATTTTAAAAATATGAAACTTTTTGCCTGAATATACATTTTTTGTACATAATTTAAAAAAAATATAATTCTTTTATACACAATTTTATATATAATTCTTGTATACACAAAAATATATATTTTCATATTTGCTAGGATATACCGGTCGTCGAATTGAATATATTTCCAATCTATTTTAAATACAGTTTGATTTCCATGATTGAAAAAAGCCGATAATCGTCCGGCTTGTTGTCGTCCAACCGCGGTAATTTCCCGGCTTTCACCCTCGCCATTGTAAGATTACTCGGCGGAGTGAGGCGTCCGGACGGTGTGTTACGTGTCCGGTGGTGAGAACGTGGCAGTGGTATTAGTTTATTGATAGAGAGGCATAAATTACACAGATTTATGTTCCCCGCGATTCACTTAGTTAAGGGCTTTTGCCAAGGCTCCTTTCCTCGCTCCGGCTTACTTGTTCGTATCAATAAAGTCTCGCTCTTTCCTCTCTGTGTCGAACATTCACACGCCCTCTCACGATCTCACGGAGCCGACTCTCGCGCCCAGTCTCTCGGTGAGTGAGTCCCATGAGATATCTCCCCACTTTTCTGTGCCACTCTGACGCTCGGGGGATTCTCTCGTGCCACGCCACTCGGTGCCTCCGCTGGTCCCACGGGCGAAACTCGTAACCCCTTCGCCGATTTTTCTTTGCCGCAAAAAGCCCGCAAGGAAATCTTCCTAATCTCACAACCCGCGAACGAACGGGTCGCGGCCGTAGTCGTCGTCGGGGTTCATGCAAATTCCCGACCGATCGAACTCGAGCGCCGCGAGCGAACGACGATCGTTGGAATCACAGAGAACAAAATTTATTCGACGTCGCAGAATCGCGGATCGCCGATCGATATATCGCAGATCCGTGGAACAAAAATCATCCCCTCCGATGTTCCGATGCAGTATATTTGGTATCCGTAATTTCGAAAGGCTTTCCTTTTTTTATGAGAAAAAAATGTTATTGTGAGAAAAATTATGAGTCGGGAGAACTAACGATTAATTAGAAAAACTAACGATCTTTATTTCTTCTAATTAATCGTTAGTTCTCCCGACTCATAATTTTTCTACCTAATACCTATTACCTATTTTTCGTACCTACTTAACTGTTGGTTCTCCCAATTTTCTCCCAAGTGCAAAAAAAAAAAAAAAAAAAACAGAGTCGTTTATCAGACGAAATGGCGTTCGTACCGAGTTTCCCTGGCTTCGGTTTTAATTTGCCCAAGTGTCGATTGTCCGAGTGTACGAAAAGTTGACGATACTTGGCATCGTCAACTCTTCTAAAAAACTAGTTCTCCAGACACAGAATTTTTTTTTCCGGTGCAGAAAAGATATAAAGCCCTTTGCCAGAAGAAATGGCGTTCGAGCCGAGTTTCTTCGGGTTTTGTTGCAATTTGCCCAAGTGTCGATTGTCCGAGTGTACGAGTACGGGTGTCAAGGGTCAATGCCATCGGCGGCGGTGGCGGCGCGTGCAACACTTACCGGGTCGTAGGTCGCCCCGGGGCTCCGATAGAGAGAGAGAGAAAGATAATACGAGAGCGAGTGTGCAATACATGTATGTATGTACGATCGTGAACACAGTATTATGTACTACGTTGCCTATTCTTCATCCGTTCCCTCACCGATCCACCCATACACAGACAAATACACACACTCGACGAGATAAAGTGCAGGATGATCGACGCAGTAAATAAGGTATAGAATACGCATATGTAAATCACCAAGGGCGCACCCACGCCCCCTTACTCAGCGCTCTATCTGCTTCGTCTCTGTGCTTTCTTTATCTTCTGTTCCGTGGTTCTCCGTCGAGGATCGGACAAGTTCTCCGGGTCTCTGGGGCCGGACAACGGAGCTCTTCGGCTCGAATTTTGAGACGTTAATTTGAACTTAAGATCGCTTCTGAGTTCGAACTTAAGATCGAACTTGGTTCCATGCTTAAGTTTGATCTTTAGTTTGAACTCAAATTCGATTGTAGTTCGACTTCGATCCTAAGTTCTATCTTAAGTTCGATCCTAAGTTCTATCTTCAGTTCGATCCTAAGTTCTATCTTCAGTTGGATCCTAAGTTCTATCTTAAGTTCGGTCCTAAGTTCTATCTTCAGTTCGAACTGAGGTTCTATCTGAAGTTCGAACTTAAGATCGATTTAAGCACGCAATGAAGTTCGGGCCCAATTCGATCTTAACTTCGACCTCAAGAGCGATTTTAAGTGCAAAAACTAGCGTCTTAAAATTCGACGCTTCGGCGTCTTTCTGTCTGGCCGATCGGCCAATCCGTAGAAAGACGAGCGAACAGTCTTCGCATTGAGCATCCGCGCCGTCTGGAAGCCGAGAATCGGACGATAGATTGTGGAATAACGAATATAGAGAGGATCTTTCAGTAGGATCGGATGCTGTATGGGTTCCCGATGGGGCCAACAATGCACCCGAGTGTCCCTCGGTCTTCTTCTTTCCGCACGACTAAAAAGTCTCCACAGCCTTCCTCTTGTCCTCGGCTGCGGAGATAAAGCCCAACCCCCTCCGGGCCGCTTCCTCCCGTTCGCGTTCTCGATTCTTCGATGGGCGAGGACGGGAACTGTGGGTATCGTTATCCACAGAACCGCAACAACCCGGCACTGGTTTTCTCGCGAGCTCGGTTCCCTCCGAAGCTGACGCAACCCGTTCCACCGCGATCGGGCGCCGTCGACCTGGAAACACCGTCGGGAGTCTCCCACGGGATCGATGTCGGCGACTCCTCCGGTTGCTCCAACCAGCCGAGAAACCGATTTTTCGCGCCGCTCGCAGTGGATCGTTCACGCTGCGATTCGTTGTTGATGTTCCTTTTCATTCGTAGCGGATATGTTATTCGTGTGCCTCGTCGTTTCACAGACTTCCGGCGTGAAGATCGGCTCAGCACATTTTCCGTAGTCGCAATGGACTGATCATTACGCAAGGAATGCAATGACAGCTAATCCGGAGGTTATCGTGAAGCGGCAATATTCTATTTTGGAATCTCAATGATGACGCTCGAGCGCACGAAGAAGCTGAGGATTTTATCACGCGATTCGCTTACCGTGCAATAGATCCGTCTACTTGCTGCGCAAATCTTAATAAATAAGTCAAGTTCAAACATAGAGGATCATTTCCGGGTGCATTGCGGAGCTCATTATCCTCGCGCAACTGCGCAAAACGTCACGTTTTTATCGTGACATTGGGTTACCCTTGTAAATACAGTGAAGTCGTATTGGTTATCTTTGAACTTTGGGAACGTATAAAGTGTCGGTCCTGCGTCCGATCTGGACAGTCGTCGTACCAGCTTCTTACTGACTAGAAGGTTCGAGCTATAATTTTTTTACTGAGTTTTTCGTCGAGTACCGAGAATTAGTGGAAAATGATTCGTGAGTTACTCCTGTGTCTCGCGTGTGCCGGAACTCTCGGCGTCTCGCGTGCCGATGACGAACGATCCAAAGTACTCGCTTGCGAGGACACGGGTCCTGACGATATCTATTTGGATCTCTCCAACTTGAACATTCCGACCATTCAGAAGCGCATGGCACCCAGCGCGAAGATAACCTGTCTGAATCTCGCCAGAAATCAGATACGAGATATCGACTCGGACGCCTTTGACGGACTGCCGGAACTACATTATTTGAATCTTGCCGAGAATCCAGTACGACCCAATCATTTCGTGCAAACTAAACTTTTAAACTTGAAAACTCTGATCCTCGATAGACTAATCTTCGACGACTACGAACAGTACTATATGAGGCAAGACTCAGAAAATGTCCCACTTTTGCCGTTATCCATGCCTGAACTGGAAAAGCTATCGTTAAATAGCTATGGAGAGGGTTATCTGTATCGCATTCGATATTTCCTAAAGTCATTTGAAGTGCCCAATTTGACTCACCTATATCTATCTGATAATGGCTTGCTTGACGAGGAGCTGTCGCATATTGTATTCAACATGCATAATCTCACTCATCTCTATTTGGATGGGACGGTGATCAATTATTTCGACGGAACTTCGCTACCGAATTTGCGATACCTATCTATGGATAGAAACAGACTACCCTCGCGGTACGATCGCTACAATAATTATGAAACCCCCACGATACCGCGTGATATGAACAATCTAGAATACTTGTCCTTCGCCTCTAATGGGATTAGAGTTATCCATTCAACGATGTTTGAATCGTTGCAAAATTTACGATTTCTCAACCTCGCCGGAAATGAGATCGAACATTTTCCATTGGAAGCAGCGATGAATCTGGTCAACTTGAGAAATCTGACGTTGGACAAGAACAAGCTAACGAGCGTGCCACGGATCTGCGAACTCGAAACGCTTCGTTTTTTGTCATTGAACGGAAATAAGATCCGATCTCTCACAGATACTTCGTTCTGCAGTATGGCGCATCTTTCCGCCATATATCTAAGGAACAACGACTTGAGTAGTATCGACAACGAAACTTTTGGGCACCTTCCCGCTCTTCGGGTGCTCGATCTTTCCTACAACAAAATTGTATCTCTTCCCGAACATTGGATCGCCCCGAATAACTACATCGCTGAACTTCATCTGGATGGTAACAAGTTCGTCGACATCGATAGCATGTCGCTGAAGAGCGTCAATGGACTTCAACGCTTGAGTATCGGACACAACCCCATAGCGATGCTAACGATTCTATCGCTCGTGGATCTTCCCAACTCCACTAGGATCGACGTTTCTCGAGACTCTTCGTCGAATTAATTTCTCATAGACTGATCGAAGGGGTCGATGCAATAATCGATACCATTCTACGTTACCGGCCTCAAATACTTAAGCATCGTGTGCACAAGCCGTTCGGGACGATCAATGATGGGACTTGCCAAATCCAGGAAAATTGCAACGATTTCTTAATGTCTTATTGATTACGGCTAACAATTTACGAAAACTGAAAAACGCAATGCTGCAAATGAGCGCATTATTTAAAAAAAACGGTTTATTTCTTTCTTCTTTAATTTCCTTATCATCCTCTTATTACCCCATAATATGTCTCAGGAAGGCAATCAAAGCTATTTGCTCTTCATTTATGCAATACATATCCACTGACTCAACCGAGGAATATAACCACAAAAATTCTTGGAAGCTTGTCGTTTCTCAGACTTCTGGGGTGGCGATAGTTCGACTTACTTCTTGTAATCCCAAGAACTTATCTTGGTGTGCAATGATAGCAAAACCGGAGCTTATCGTGAAGCGACACCTTTGAACTTTAGAAATTCAATGATGAATCTTGTTCGCACGAAGAAACGGAGGAAATTATCAGGCGATGCGCTTCCCGTGCGATACATGCATCTATTTTTTGCGAAAATCTAATTCATCCGCGTTTTATCGTAGGTCAAATTAGAAGATCATTTTCTGGAATCTCGTGTAATTGCGCAAAACTTTTCATCATGTTAGATATTGGTAATTTTTTTATCTTTAGGAATGTATAAAGTATCGGTGCTGCATCCAATCTCGACAGTCGCCGTACCAGCTTCTTACCGATGAGAAGCTTCTAGCTGCAATTTTTACTGGTTTTTTTCGTCAAGTACCGCGGATTAGAAAATGTTTCGCGGGTTACTTCTGTGTCTCGCTTGTGCCGGAACTCTTGGTGTCTGTCTAGGCAACGATGACTTGTCGAAAGTACTCGATTGCGAGGACACGGGTCCTGACGACATATATTTGGATCTCTCCAACATGAACCTTCGATCGATTCACAGGCGCATGGTGTCCAGTGCGAAGATAACCTGTTTAAATCTCGCGGGTAATAATATAAGTTCTATAGCCTCGGACGCTTTCGACGGTCTTCCGGAATTGCATTATCTGAATCTCGCCGGGAATCGAGTACCAACCATCGAGTTCATGGAAACTAAACTTCCAAAGCTGAAGACTCTAATCCTCGATGGACTATTCTCGGACACCACCAACAGTTACGATACTATCAATAATCTGGGTGGATATCTGATGGAACCTGGGACGTTGCGGCATGTAGTACCGCTGTCCATGCCGGAATTGAAAAAGCTATCCTTAAAGAACTATCATGAGAATGATCACTATCTCTTGTTCAATTGGCTCCAGTCTTTTCGAATACCGAATTTAACACACCTGCATCTGTCGCGCAATGGGCGCCTTGGTGGAGACATTGTGAATATTTTATCCAACATGAATCACCTCACGCATCTCTATTTGGATGACACTAACATAATTGATTTCAACACGACTTCGCTGCCGAACCTGCGATGTCTCTCTATGGATCTAAACATTCTTTTCTCCACCAACGATGAATTATACCTTATACCTCGTGATATGCGCAATCTGGAATACTTGTCACTCGCATATCGTCGGATTGACGTTATCGATTCGAAGTTTTTTGAAAACTTGCGGAATTTACGATTTCTCAACCTCACCGGAATTGGGATAGAGCATTTTCCACTGGAGGCATCGATGAATCTGGTCAACTTAAGAAATCTCACGTTGGACTATAACACTCTACGGTGGGTACCTCAGATCTGCGAGCGCAACGCGCTTCGTTCGTTGTCATTGAACGGAAATTTAATATTTTCTGTCAACCGTACGTCATTCCGCAATATGCAGCATCTTTCCGCCATATATCTGAGCAACAACCGATTGAACACCATCGGTGACGAAACTTTCGGACATCTTCCGGCTCTTCGGGTGCTCGATCTTTCAAACAACAATATTCTGTTTCTTCCCGAACATTGGATCGCCCCGAACAACTTTATCGCTGAACTTAATCTCGATTTTAACCAGTTCGTAGACATCGATAGCATGTCTCTAAAGAGGGTCAATGGCCTAGAACGCTTGAGCATCGGACACAACCACATGAAGACTGTAACGATTCGATCGCTGATGAATCTTCCCAGTTCCACTACGATCGACGTTTCTCGGGAATTTATATGTCCTCTCTGGGACTACCGACCCATCGACTAGATAGCCTATCAAGGTTAACGGCCTTAAATTCGAGACTCTGATTCTGTAATTTAGGGAGGGCGTACGTCGGATAAGCGAAATATCGGATAACACGGATAAAAGAACTCCGCAACGATTTTGTCGTTTTAATTTACATTTCTTATTGTTTTCATTTTAATGTCTTATTAATTACTTAAGGTTTAATGTCTTATTAATTACTTAAGGTTTAATGTCTTATTGATTACGATGAATAATTGACTAATACTGAAGAATGCAATGCTGCAAGTAAACGCATCGTTTGTAATAAACTGTTTATTCCTTTCTTCGTTCATTTCCTTATCATCCTCTTATTACCCCCATAATATGTCACAGAAATGCAATTAAAGCTATGTTCTTCGTTTATACAATAAATATCCAACGACCTAATCGAGGAATATATGTGTACCATAAAAGTTCTTGGAAGCTTGTCGTTTCGCAGACTTGTGGGGTAAAGATGGTTCAGGTTATTTTTATTTGCAAACGACTCGTCTTATTATCGTCTTAGCAAAACCGGAGGTTATCGTGAAGCGACAATGTCCAACTTTCGAAATTCAATGATGACCCTTGTTCGCGCGATGAAGCGAAGGAAATTATCAGGCTTTCGCTTCCCGTGCGCTAAATCCATCTGTTTGCTGCGTAAATCTTAGTAGATAAAAGTTATTCGTCTGCGTGATAATGGTAATTCAAATATAGAAGGCATTTCAGGGTACATTATCGTTTTATCGGGACTTGAGTCACCCCTTGTAAATACCGTGCAACCGTATTGGTTATCTTTGAACTGTAGGAACTTATAGTGTCGATACTGCGACCGATCTCGCCAGTCGTTCTACCACCGTCTCTCTGACAAGAAGCTTCAAGCTATAACATTTTAGTGAGTTTTTCGTGAAGTACCGAGAATTGGTGGAAAATGATTCGTGAGATACTTCTGTGTCTCTTTTGTGCCGGAACTCTTGGTGTCTCGCGTGGCAACGATGAACAGTCGAAAGAACTCGCTTGCGAGGACACGGGTCCTGACGATATATATTTGGATCTCTCCGACATGGAACTTCGGAGAATTCGCAAACGCATCGTCTCCAGTTCTAAGATAAAGTGTTTAAATCTCGCGAAAAATCAGATAAGTTCTATCAACTCGGACGCTTTTGACGGCCTTACGGGATTACATTATCTGAATCTTGCCGGGAATCCAATACTACCAAATGAGTTCCCGCAAATTAAACTTTCAAAGTTGAAAATTCTGGTCCTCGATGAACAACCCACGTACGATAGCAGTGACCACCAATTTTTGCCGTTCTTCATGCCTGAACTGGAAAAGCTATCCTTAAAAAACTATGGAGGGAGTTATCGGCATGGCGTTCTCAAGTGGCTCAAAACTTTTGAAATGCCGAATTTAACCCATCTGTATTTGTCCGGTAATACGCGCCTAAACAGAGAGGTTTCAAGTATTTTAGCCAACATTAATAATCTCACGCATCTCTATTTGGATGGGACTGCGATCGACTATTTCGACGGAGCTTCGCTGCCGAATCTGCGATACCTCTCCATGGATGGAAACGGAATACGCTCGGTCGGCGCTGACCGCTTCAATAGTCCCGACGACGCCACGATACCTCGTGATATGGACAATCTGGAATACTTGTCGCTCGCGAACAATGCGATTACAGTTATCGGTTCAAATTTTGTTAAAACGTCGCATAATTTGCAAGTTCTCAACCTGGCCGCAAATGCGATCGATTATTTTCCATGGGAAGCATCGGTGAAATTCGTGAACTTAAGAAATCTCACATTGGACAATAACAAACTATCGAGCGTGCCTCGGATCTGTGAGCTCAAAGCGCTTCGTTCTTTGTCATTGAACTTTAATAACATCGTTTCTGTCAACGGTCAGTCATTCTGCAATATGCAGAATCTCTCCGCCATATATCTGCGGAGCAACGGCTTGAGCAACATTGACGATGAAAGTTTCGGACATCTGCCGGCTCTTCTGGTACTCGATCTTTCATATAACAACATTGTATCCCTTCCCGAAAAGTGGATCTACCCGAAGAACTTTATCGCCGAACTTCATCTCGATGGTAACAAGTTCGTAGACATCGATAGCATGTCTCTGAAGGGAGTCAGTGGCCTCCAGTGCTTGAGTTTCGGACACAACCCTCTGAAGATGGTAACGATTCTGTCGCTGATGGATCTTCCCAATTCCACTAGATTCGACGTTTCTCGGGAACCTGCATCCGATCCATTTCCGTTTTACGGCTAGCAAATCCCGGTCCGATAGATTCGCCCGATGGATCGATGTAATAATTGATACCATGCTGAGTTAACGACCTTGAATCCTTAAGCGTTATGCGCAACACCTTCAGGGCGATAATAGTACTATCAATGATAAATCTTCCCAAATCCACGATGCTCGACCAATCTTGCAACGATTTATTAATGTCTCATTGATTACGATGAATAATTTACCAACACTGACGATTTACCAATACTGAGCGCAATGCTGCAAATAAACGCATTGTTTTTAATAAACTGTTGATTTCTTTTGTCTTTCATTTCCTTATCATCCCGTTATTACCCCCATGATATGTCTCAGTAACGCAATCGAAGCTATTTGTTTATCATTTATACAATAAATATCCATCGACCCTAGTAATATATGTGTACCACAGAATTTCCTGGAAGCTTTCGGTCGATCTGCCTCTGCGTGACCAATCTCGATTTCTCGCGCTCGAATGCACGATACTCTCTCGTGGCCTGGCTTGCCGTTACTCTTCCACTGACGAAGAAGAGAAGAGCGCACCGAAGAGTGATAAAAAAAATGAAAAAAAAAAAAAAAAATGATATAGAGAGAAAAGGAGAAGCCGCGCCTACGCGCACGCCCAAAATCGTAAATAAGGGTCCCGATCGTCCTTTTAAAGGGGACGGCCTACACCGTACAGTGGTTCCTCTTCTTCTTCATCGTCGTTCTCTCCCCTTCGACAGGGACCTCGCGAGCCCTTCGCCGGCCGCCGATCGCGGCCTCCATCTCCGTCTCTCGCTCCACTCTCGGGGCCCGTCGCTGATTGTCCGTGAAGAATGGTAGCCGTATGACGGCCCTATTGTTCGACTGTCCCGCTCCCAGTGTGTATGTTTTTACCCACACATCATTGTCCGCTTCTTAACGGCGATACGCGCGCGCCCGCATGGCGTACGAACCGGACACGAATTTAAGAGCGGCTCAGCGTCGTCGAACCACTGCCGAGATACGCATGGACCAACATGAAGAGCCCGCTATTTTAAGTTCTCGGAGCGATGATCCGGGACGGTTTACTCCGCACGGTTTACCCAAGTTACGTTTTACCAAATTCTCCCCTCAATGTTCCCAATCGTCTCGTCCCATTGATTTCCGAAATTCCCATCAGACTTCGGTCCACTTCACCGTTGCGACGAAAACTTTGTTCGACTGTCCCGCTCCCAGTGTGTATGTTTTTACCCACACATCATTGTCCGCTTCTTAACGGCGATACGCGCGCGCCCGCATGGCGTACGAACCAGACACAAATTCAAGAGCGGCTCAGCGTCGTCGAACCACTGCTGAGATACGCATGGACCAACATGAAGAGCCCGGTATTTTAAGTTCTCGGAGCGATGATCCGGGACGGTTTAGGGGAGAGCGGGGCAAAATGGCACAGCGGGGCAAAACGGGATAATGAGACAAACCGAAATTTCCCAATAACTTTCGGATGGTGGCGATGGTGGTCCGTGGGGCAAAACGCGGTTGAAAATCCGAACGCATCGTTGGGACAAAATGCGGCATCCAAAAATTATTGTAAAATAGAGTTTTGCCCTCACTATCCCGTTTTGCCCCACTGTCCCATTTTGCCCCGCTCTCCCCTACTCCGCACGGTTTACCCGAGTTGCGTTTTACCAAATTCTCCCCCCAATGTTCCCAATCGTCTCGTCTCATTGATTTCCGAAATTCCCGTCCGACTTCCACTTCACCGTTGCGACGAAAACTATGCTGGTTCTTCCCTCCGACGCTCCGCCGCGGCTCGGAGTCGAAGGATAAGCTCTCGGAGATGCTGGTTAGTTTTTCTGCCGGTTCGGACTTTCATTATTCTTTTAGCTTCGTCTCTATTCCCCCTTGCGTCCTCGCGAGAGAGCGGATTCTCGCATAGCGGATTCGTTCGTTGCCTCTCGCTCGGGCCAGCTCGCCCGAAGCCCAGATAAGAGGGGGAGAGAGTTTGCGAAGGAGCGCGGTTCGACGGTGTGTGTGCTCGAAGGCGCAAGAGGACGGCGAGGAAAGGCGATACCGGCCTGGGCATCTCTCTGAAACGGCCGTAGCCGCCGCGGCGTGCCTTCCAGACGGCCGGCATGCGAAACAACCTGTTGATTGTCTTATACCTGTTGCCCGGGCAGGAGCTCTTTCTGCTCGCGATCCCCGCATACTTTCGTGAGACACGGGCCTTTCTTCTTGCTCGCCCTGCGCTCGCCCTCCTCGGGACTCCGTGCCGGGCTCGAGAGCTCTTCGCTCCATTCGTGGCACGGGGAGAGGGAGCGGCGCTCCGACGCGAAGAAACCCCCGAGGGGCAATGAGATACCCGAGAATCGAGACGGTATCGACTGACCAGGATTAACGAATAGACGAGCCGAACACACGAGAAGCATCCAGTTAAGATTAACAATGTCCCTGGAGAAAAACTGATGTGTTCTTAGGACGTACACGACTATGTCGTCGTTTAGGGGATAGGGTGAAATTTTTGAAAATTTTGTTTATTGTTGGAATTAGGTTTTGAGGGCGTTGAGTGTCTTTCAGGTAAAGGCGGTGCCAGTGGCCGGAAACCTGATGGAGCAGTCTAGGTCACCGGAAATCCAATTTCATAAAAGTGTGCATTCATTTTACAATCATATCTTTTTTGTTTGGGGATCACAAAAAAGTTTGTTAAGGTGAAGTCTCGTGAGGGAGACATGAGTGAGAGAGATAGCACTATCGGTCGTACAGCGGAGCGAGAGAGAGAGAGTAACAGAGAACGTCTTTCACTTCATCTTAAAAGTACAAATTTCCCAAGTCAAATAATCAAATAAAAGCGAATAGAAAGAACAAACAATTGTCAGAACATTTCCAATTTCAGTTTTCCAATTCCGCGTTATGCGGTGGGAAAGTCTCCCCAACTTGGTTGTCCAAACGGCGTTTCTGGGGCAGTTTCAGTTTCAGTCTTGGTCGTGTGGTGGAACAAGAGAGGGAGCGATGGAGAACGTGTTTCACTTCACCTTAAAGTACAGATTTCCAAAGTCAAATAATCAAATAAAAGCGAATAGAAAGAACAAAAAATTGTCAGAAGATTTCCAATTTCTGTCCTCGAATCGCAAGTTCTTCGATGAGAAACTCTCCCCAACTTGGTTGTCCAAACGGCGTTTCTGGGGCAGTTTCAATTTCAGTCTTAGTCGTGCGGTGGAACAAGAGAGGAAGCGATAGAGAACGTGTTTCACTTCACCTTAAAAGTCCAAATTTCCAAAGTCAAATAATCAGATAAAAGCAAATAGAAAGAACAAAAAATGATCGGAAGATTCCCAATTTCAGTTTTCCAATCCTGCGTCCTACGGTCAGAAAGTCTCCCCAACTTTGTTGTCCAAACGGCCTATCTGGGGTAGTTTCGGGCACAAGATTCCGAACCCGTTCCTCCGAGTTGTCAATTCCGGTGTCGCTCATCGACAGTCCTGCGATCTCGCTGGCCATTCGCCAGTCCCAGAGTTCGCTCCGCGAACCGGTAAGCACGACGCCGATCTACGAACGGTTCGAGTCGGCGAAGAGCTCCGGTATTGAACGCGGAACCCTTCAACCCCGGGCATCTCGCTGGCCGATCGGGCCCGGAGTTCTTCTCGTCATTAACCGTGTAGGACCCACCTTGCTTGCCTCCCTTCGCCCGCCCTCCTGCGCCTCACCCTCGCGCCGCCGAAGCCATTACCCATTCAAATTACGCTTATCGTCCGGGCTCCCCGGAGCCTCGAAACACCGACGATGTGCGCGGGACGAGCGTGTAGGTGGGCCAGCCTTTTAAGAACCAGCTCTCTGAAGAGGCCTCTCGGTAATACAAGGGTGCATTTATGCTCTCACAAGAGAGCTCGCTCGTTCGCTCTGCCTATAAGATAACGGACAACGTTTTATTCCGACGAACCAACACAACGATGATATAAACCTCCGGGTATTAAACACAAGCAGTGCCTCTATCGCTTACCCCCTCGGTGTTCCTCGGGCTTTCTTTTATTTGTACTTCTCCCTCGCTCTCTCTCCAGATTTTTATTTATTTTTTACGTCTCCGGGTCCTCGACCACTCCCGATTCTCGAGACCCTTGGACTCGTCTCTGGCAAAGACAGACTGCGGAGGAGCATTTTTTTTTTCGCCTTTTCTTGTGTCCGTCTTTCGCTCTCTCCGGCATTAAACGGCATTCACGCATGTGCTCGATCAGCAGACCCGATAGTCCCAGCGCGCCCTGTCGTTTCGAGCTCTCCGCAACGAGAGCCGCCGGTGGAAAAATCGCGCTTCAGGACTATCGACACCTGTCCGCCAATACCGCGATTTAACCGTTCATCGTCGCGAGCCCCTACCGCGGAACACACGCGAAATCGACGAGCGAGAGAGCCTCACAAATTATTTGGACAAACGAGCCGGGACGCTATCTCGCCCGCGAGAGAGACGAGGGTCGCGGCATGTCTCCGACTCTCGCGACCGAGATTTCAATGGGACTTATTTTATTTTATTTTATTTTATTTTATTTTATTTTATTTTATTTTATTTTATTTTATTTTATTTTATTTTATTTTATTTTATTTTATTTTATTTTATTTTATTTTATTTTATTTTATTTTATTTTATTTTATTTTATTTTATTTTATTTTATTTTGCAGCTGCGAATTAACTTAATTAGACCTGTTTGGTCGCCGGGCGGAATGTTGGCCGGCTGCGCGCGCAGATACGCAGGCGAATTCTAATGCAACCCGGTTGTTCGCGTTATTTTATGTTTTTAAATTTACTTCTGAAGTATTTTCCGCGCTGGTATTTTTATTTCGTTGAAATTTCTCAACAATCGTACCGTTTAGCTGTCTCTAACGAGGAGTTAAACGCGTCCTGCTGAGCGTTGAAATAATTATTCCATAAAAGGGCATCGGCGAGCGCGGGGAGATCGGCGGCCGCGGGAGAGAGCCGATCGCCGGCCGGGAACGCGGAGGAAACCTCCGTCGCTGCGTTCCGTTCGAGATCGGCTCGGATACGGCAGAGCCGAGCTTCGATGTGTCTCTCGCGATTTTCTCCTCGACTCTTTTGCCGAGCAACTTTGATACTCCGTCCGCTCGCTAATAACACTGTCGTTCGCTACGGCGACGGAACTCGAGATCGGGCTACTTACGATACTTACGATGGAACACTCGTCTCTATAACGGTTTGCGAATCAAACGGACGGAACGTTTGTGCAATTTTTTTTTATAACTGCAACTGTCATGAAGGAGGCATTTTTATTTCTTTACGAATTAGGTTCGCAATCGAATTTATGTGTTGAATGGTTTTTATACACGATAAGTATAATTTGAAGTTTGCGGAGAATCGATAAATCGCAATCGGTTTCTTAATTTCTCGAGCCATAATAAGTTATAAATTTAATTGACGAAGGAAAAAAAAATGGAGATGCACTAAGTTTGTGTAGCAACGAAATTTTAAACACAAGTTACGAAAGATCTTCATACATTTTGGATTTGTTTGGAAATTGCACGAAGTTTAAGCCGAGTTTAATTTCTTTGATGACATGAAAAAAGAAAAATAATAATTACAACATCCGCACGGGTCGTTACAGCTAGAATAAAGTCAGCGAGTTCTCGTAATCCTCAAAAAGAATTTCCTGTGAGTGAAGCCGATAAAAAAAAATTGTTTCTCAAAGTCGGAACCCAGAAACAGATGACATTAAAACTGGACTCGCTGAAACTATTACTTTTCTATTTTTCCACATCATGTTGTTTCACCAAAAAAATCCAATCTAATTTTCAGTCGTAAATTTCAAAAAATGTAAATTTTCAATATCGTTTCAATGAGTAAAACTGTTAATTTTTAATTATACATCACATTGCTCCACAAATAAGCTGTCACGCTTAGAGAGCCGAAAAATTAGGGAAACGCTTTGATATATTTAGTGATATAAAAAAAGTGTTTTACGAGTGGAGAAAGGGCGAGAATAATCTTCGGTGGAAGGTAGAGAGAGATTGAATCGTCAGATGCTCGACCGGACACCTTGCCAAGGGTCAGTTTATGTATGAATTGGACCCACTTTCTCGCTCGACTCCCCCGCCATCGCGTCTTCATCAACGGCGACGTTCATCGAGCAATGATTGCGTCCCCGAGCTTACCGAGCCGAGTGAGAATCGATGACCGCCACACACACACTCACACAAAGTCTCTCGGAGTGTTCGGAAGCGGCAGCAAAATGATTTTTCCTTGCGCACCCCCGTGGCGTTCACCGCGCGGCCACCCGGTGCCTTTACTCGGTTTTCGGTGGGGAGGCGCACGGGTCCGCAGTTAACCTTCCTCCTCGGCATCGCGGGGCCTTCGACGGTGCCCGACGGCCTCAGGGATTCTCATGCCGTTTCTAACCAATTTCAAAATAAAAAAAATAAAATAAAAAAAATTTAATTTCATGCTCACACGACCATAAAAAGAAATCCTTCGACTTGTAATGAATATCAAAGGATCGACAAAACACTTCCCCCTCCTTTTAAATTATTATTTTCAGTTTGAAAAAAAAATTCGAATTTTTTTCTCCATGTCCTATCGACCCTCGATTCGTCAAAAAATTTCGTCAAATTTGTCTATTTTACTGCGATGATACTTTTTGTTGCCTCTCGTCTGTTTCGTGGTTGATAGTCACTGCTTCTCGTAGTAAAAAAAAGTCATAATTTTGTTTTCATGTCCTATCGATTTTCGAATCGTAAAAAAAAATTCGATACATCTTAGAATTGTACAGCAATGATATATTGTTTATTGCTTCCCGTTTGTTTGGCGGTTGATAGTCACTGCTTCTCGTAGTAAAAAGAAGTCATCATTTTTTTCATGTCCTATCGATTCCCGAATCGTAAAAAAAAATTCGATACATTTTTGAATTTTACTGTGATGATATTTTTTTTTTGCTTCGCGTTTGTTTGGCGGTTGATAGTCACTGGTTCCCGTAGTCGGCGGCATGAGAATTTTCCCACAGTCCCCACTGTACAGAGAGTGAGGCCCCTCGGGACGCACACCCGCTCTCGCAACGTTGCCACACCTCGGCGACGACGAGGACGGGGACGAGGATACCACGACCGGGAGGAGAGGCACTGCTCGAGCGTGTTTCGTGCTGTTGCTGCTGCGGAGAGCCCGCTGACGATCGAGCGATACAGAAACCACCGAGCCGAACGGAGAAAGAGAACGATAATGGTCTGTGCTTCTCCTCTGTGTAGCGGTCCCGATGTCCCTGTGTTCGTACGACCAGACACATACTTGCCTGTAGTTCGGAATCGGGGAACACAACGCTCAAAGAGAGCGAGAGAAAGGCGTCCGCGTAAGCTCGAGGGAAAAAGAACAGCGGTATATATTCAGCGGACACCCTAACATTACCCCCCCTCCACTGCGCAAACTTCCGATTTTTTTCCCTCGTAACTTCTCGACGTCTCTCCGTCACTTGGAAAATGTAAATGTACGGATAACTTTTCTGTTGGACGGTGCAATGCGTGATCGATACATATTTTTTTTTTTTTTGAAAAAAATAGTGAAAATTATATTTCGGGGAAAACGGATGGAGGAAAATTTGAAAAAAAAGAATGTATAAATGTATAAGTGTATAAGTGTATAAATGTATAAATGTATAAGTGTATAAATGTATAAATGTATAAATGTATAAATGTATAAATGTATAAATGTATAAATGTATAAATGTATAAATGTATAAATGTATAAATGTATAAATGTATAAATAACTTTTTTATTGGACGATGCAAAGGGTTATCGATATGCAACTTCTTTTCATTTCAGAAAATAAAATAGTAAAACTGGAATTTTGGGGAAAAAGAGGGGAGGAAAATTAGAAAAAAATATGAAAGAGGCACGTGACCCTTGGTAAAGTGTCACAAAGTCAGCTAATTTTTTGTCGAGCCTTTTGAAACAAATAGGGTTCTTTAATCGCGATTCGAAGAGTTACTCCTTGTCCAAAGGCCCGGAACCATTGTCCTCCGGCTCGAGACTTGAAAGGCTCCATCGAGGCTTTAATAAGTGTATCTCAATATGAAAAACGCCAGTCCAAAAAAAAATAAAAATAAAAAAAAACGATCCATCACCTTCCGTAAAGTCCAGAAGCCATCGAGGTATTCTCCCGCTCGCGGTTAAAATGCCATCGCGGACAGAGTCTCGTGTCGTCCATCGGGACTCCCCCAAAGAATCGAAGAAGAAGCCTCGTCCCTACGGACAATCGCAATTACGGTCCTCCGGCGTTTTGCCGTCGCCGTTGATTTATAAGTAGCAAGGTGGAGGGGCGCGGGGGGAGGGGGGGGATGACGCTCCCCCCCTCTCCCGTTCCTCTTGCCCACCAGACGCGACAGGCTATATAACATTGTTTTTATTTTTTATTTTTTATTTTCTGGCCCTCTCGGTCGGAACTCCGGCTCTATGTGCAATATTCTCGGACCCACACACTAAAAAAAGACATTCGATCGTTTGTGTCCTCTCCTCTCATTTCCCCTAGCTCATAAATAAACTATCGTCTTCGTCCTCGCGCCTGCGCTCTACGCTCCCCCCCCCCTCCACATCTATCCGTCTATCTTTTCTTCTGCTTCTTTTCTCTCGAGCGATGTTTTTTTTTTATATTTTTTTTTTCGTGTCTCGTTCGTCCTCGCGCCGAAACGCGAATCTCCTCGGCGCGGCGAGCGGGCTTCGGCCGTTAAAAGGAAGACGATACGAGGGTGGACGGAGCGAAGCTCGGAGAAAGAGGATTTCCGAGAAGCTGAGGACCGTAGCTTATGGAAATCAGCGTACGCATTATTAGCGGTGCCCTTCTCGTCGAACCCTCTTCGTCCCTTTCCGCTTCGACCTTTTCGTACTCCACCGTCCAGACTTACGGCCATTTCTTATTCTTCGTTTCTCTTTTTTTACGACAAGATTTAACCAAAAAAAATTGAGCTCTAGATCTAATATCAATCGGATCGAAGATTTTTTTTTATAATTATTTTTTCTCCATTAAATAAAATATAGTTTGTAATTGGGACTGGCACCGAAATGTCGCAAGTACCGAATAGGCCGAAAGAAAGTTTTAATTCATTTTTCTCCTTTTTTTTTTACACGATTTTTTAAATATTTTTTTTATCCAGTTTCTTTAAATAAGGTTCGTAATTGGAATTGGCACTGAAATATCGGGGGTACCGAAAGTTCGAGGGAAAGTTTTTATTCATTCAATCCCTCCAGCACCTCCGTCGTTAAATTGGTGCAATAAACCTTCTACGTCCCTTTTTGCTTCGACCGCACATTTTTTATCCTTCGCTTCTCTCTTTTTTTTACAACGCGGACTAAAAAGAAATTCTCCTCTAATGACCTAACATCAATCAGATCGAAGCATTTTTTTTATAATATTTTTTTCTACAACTTTTTAAATAGAGTTCGTAATTGGGACTGGCACTGAAATGTTGCGAGTACCGAAGAGTTCGAAGGAAAGTTTTTATTCGTTCACCCCCTCCCCCACCTACGTCGTTACGACCGTGCGATAAATTGCTAATAAAAACATCGCGGCGCGAACGATGTGTTGGCAAAAAGCGCGAGACGAATCGTCGGGTAAATGTGTGCTCCGGTGTTACAAAGTCGATCTCATTCGTACCCGATCGGAGCGGAGGCTTTTGTTGGCAACCCGCGCGGCATATCGATATTAACGCGAATCGATTCGTTCCGGTGGCCGACAACGCGCGGACGCACGAGCCGCGCGATCAAGCTGCCAATGTGGCTGAAACAAGTTTTTTTAATCTTCCAATTTTCACTTTTTATTTCATTTTTTTTTTTTTTTCGTGACTCTTCGCAATATCGGCTCTTCGGCACACACGAAGCCGATTGGCAAAAAGTGATTAATTTATTGCGAGAGGTGGGTTTTTTTTTGGTAAAAAAAAAACTATCCATATTGACCAACAGTGGATATTTGTTCGACCCACAGCTGGCGATGAAGCGATAGAGTTATTCAATCTTTTCTCATGCCGCATCAGTTTCGGGCGATTTGGAATCTCAAGAAGGCTCGTAGAAGCCTTCTTAGTGCAGTTCCATTAAAAAAATTCCTACGGTGCTTCGCTGCGAAATCAGGCGAACATTTTTCTGCGAAGCCCCAAATTTTCAGACGCTCTGACAAACTTTTCGAGTGTGTAAACTAAGCGCACAAATTTGGTAATTTCCTCTCCTTCGATTAACACTTTGATGCCCAATGCACAATATTTGCCATTAATCTTAACATTTTGCGAATATTAATGCACTTTAAAAAAGTTTTCCAAAGACAATTCCGCCATAATATTTTTTTTATTAAGTTGCACAAATTTCCTTTTTTCCATTTTTCGAGTCGCACTTTTTAAGAATCTCAATACTTTTGAAAAGAGTCCTCAAATATAATTCGAAGGAAAAATAAACTGCGCGAGCGCTTGCGAAAAATGATTTTATCCACCCGGAAAAGAAGCTTCGTATCTAAACGATTAAACGTCATCCGGAAAAGAAAAACAAATCTTTCGCCGAGCATAACAAAGATCTCCCCAATGCTCCAGAGTCTTCAAATCTCCACTCGAACCAGACCATCATCCCCGCTACAATTCTACATCGATGAAAAAAAAGAATGAAAAAAAAACAGCTCCATGAATGATTCACCGATCGACTCATCCGGAAATCGCCGGAGCGCCGACTCCGTAGATCGATAAAGCATTCCTCCGGGCTGTGTCCGCATCGAGGCACATGTGATCTCGAGTTATACGATCGGCGAGAATTTTTTCTCGCGACCCCCGACAGAGCTCGAGAGAAAGAGAGACAGAGCGAAGCCGAGGGCGTTAATATTAATGTCACTATTTTATAAGTAAGGTCGGAGGCTGCGGCATAATAACGTCGTGGGTCGAGGGAACGAGTCGGCCAGTTTAGCACACGAGCGATATCCAGCGAGCCCTCGAGTCATCGTGTAATCTCCGCGAGAGAGCGAGAGAATCCGATGGAGAGTTTATTGGTCTGGTTGAACGAAAGGGAGAGAGAGGGAGAGAGGGATGGTCCACGGGCATGCGCACTCCATATATACGACATGTAATATACACATGGACTCGGGGCAAGGCATAAGCGATAGTTAAGGCGCCCTCTATCGGGCATAAATTATGCCAGCCATTAGATGCTAACTATGGTCCACGACCATAGAGGCATGCATCACCGGGCGCAACAGCTGATACCGAGACGATAAGAGGAGTCGAGGAGTTGCGGACGGAAAGAGAAAGGGGTACATCTGTGCGCCTCCTTACGAGAGGACGAGTGAAGCGAGTACTGCATGAAACTCTCGCGCGGCTCAGGACTATTGAGGAAATACGTCACACGGCGACTTTTACACTTGTGGAACTAAAAATCACAAGTCTTATGAAGAAATAAAAGAGCCTCTTTTTTTTAGAATTTTGAATAATTTTTTCACCACATGGATTCTGAGATACTTTAGCTTAAAATGGTGTCGTTTGGCATGAGCTGTATATGGGGCAGCGTGAAAAGCAACATTCTTATTTTTTTTAATGTATATATTTCCAGACTATTTTATCAGAATTTTTTAAAAATGAACATTACAACATTATTAGGAAATGTGACGTATTCCCTTAAAAAACTGCACGAGTCTCCTTGAGTTTCCAAATCACTCGAAACTAATATCGTATGAAAAAAGATTGAATAACTCTCTCAAATTCATTGCCAGCTGTGGGTCGAACAAATATCCACTGTTGGTCAATATACAGTTTATATATATATATATATATATATATATATATATATATATATATTATTACAAACTTGTATATATATATTACAAAAAAAAAAACAAACAAAAAGGTACCGCTCGCGATAAATTAATCACTTTATGCCAATCGGCTTCGTGTGTGTCGAAGATATAAGCGATAGTTAAGGCGCCCTCTATCGGGCGTAAATTATGGCAGCCATTAGATGCTAACTATGGTCTGCGACCACAGAGGTATGCATCACCGAGCGCAACAGCTGATACCGAGGCGATAAGAGGAGTCGAGGAGATCGCCGAGGAAAGGATGGAAAGAGAAAGGGGTACATCTGTGCGCCTGCATATGGGAGAACGAGTGAAGCAAGTACTGCATCAAACTCTCACTCAGAACTACAC
The DNA here is from genome assembly GCA_917499995.1 of Ichneumon xanthorius. NCBI lineage: Eukaryota > Metazoa > Arthropoda > Insecta > Hymenoptera > Ichneumonidae > Ichneumon > Ichneumon xanthorius. The sequence continues at coordinate 17,858,617 of OU824202.1, read as the reverse complement.
ACCCGGATTTCCTCGGCAGTCCGCGCTCCCTCGGGAGGGGCTTTAATTCGATTAGAAGTCAATTCGATATAGAGATTATCCGTTGTAAAATTTTATATGCAAATCCAGCGATTGTATTCTCGCGCCGTAAATCATCCGATCTTATACATCATGTTCGATGCGTTATATATTATGCACAGACAATTTGCCAATTTGCATGAAGATTGCGACGTAATTTTGCAGTCGATACTTGTCGGTCGTTCGCGCACGTCGGTGCGGGAACTTTGGACGGCTCGAATGGTCGCAAAACGTGGCGACATTATAATTTTTTTATTACGCGTTTATCTCAAGGTATAATTTTTCATTACTGTGTAAAAAAATTAATTATTCTTTGACGAATTATAAATGCAATTATTATTATAAAATCGCAAAAGTCTTCACGACTTTTACTTTAAATTTACTTTTAATTTAAATGTTGTATTTCTTTATTTCTCGCAATTTTATAATCATTTTCACAATGATTATAAAATCCAAAAAAAGAAATACAACATTTCGCCGATGCATTAATTTTTACGGTGACTAAAACTTTCTCTTATTAATTTCACATTTCTCGGTGGATTACCTCGTTAGCCGCGGCTCCCGCGGAACGATCACATTTCGTCCATGTGTGAAAAAAGCAATTAACGAGCGCGGGAATTGGGTGTTTCTTGAGTTCGCGCGGGTGAAACTTCTCTCGTTAATTATTTGCGGGTCTCTCGCTCTGTCTCGCGAGAGCGAAGTGAAAAAAAAAAAAATGTACCGCAGTCATTATCGAGTATCGGAGCAATTGCTGTGCGAAAATAATAATTAATGAAGTAAAAGCTCGCGCGGCGCGGCCGGCACAGAAGCCCGAGCGAGTCGCGCAGGCGGCCCGCGAGGGTGAACCGGAAGTCGGTTCGCCACGCCGGTACTAAGGTATCGGTATCCCACTCGGTCCCACAACCGGCGCACGGTTATCTGTTCTCGCGCTTTCACGGCTTCTTGTTTCTCACGTGAATTACTATCTCGAAGCGATTGGGAAACCCGAACGACGCACCGACTGCGAAATAAACGTTTCTCTTGTTGCCCCTCGTTCCCCCTATCAATTCGACACCCACGCTCGTTATCAGGTTCTTTCAACAATTTTGCGGTTGGCTTGCTTCCTGCGGAACGGACGATAGCTCGTTTTTTTCCCTCGGGAAGACACGCTGAGTTGGATTACATTTAGGCAATAATAATATTATTTTACTTTGTAATAATAATATTATAATAATATTGAATATGGTTTTTGGGTTAGAATTATAGATAAATTATTTTTCACGTCGACAGACTTCGCTCCATTCCCGATAATAAGTTAATAAGTTAATAATCGACATTTCGATTATTATTGGTTTTTATATATTTCTCTTCAGGAAGATACGCAATGTTCGATTACATTTAGGTAACAATAATAATAATAATATATTATTTAGTATGATTTTTTAGTGAATTTTATACTAAAATAATAGATAAACTGCTTCTCACATCTCCCCGTAAGTTTAATAATCGATACGTCGATTATAAAATTTTTTCTGCAAATACCAAGACAAAAAAAATCCAAGAAAATGGCATTGCATTCCGACCGAAGGTTAAGGGGCTTTAATCGAAAGCTCGTGGAGCTCGAGAGTACAAATAGTAATTATAATTAATTCAGATATCCGTTGGTTTATGAAACGCGGAGTCGTGAAACACGAGAGATAATGTTCCCCGTTCTTATTACACACCGCGTCGTCGTGGTAAACATTTATGCTCAAGTCGCCTGAATTACCACTCGCGTGCCGCTGACTCGTACGGTTTCTATTAGCCGGACATTATCGCGTTTCCTCGAGGGCCGAGAGGGGGAGGAACAGAACAGTGAGAAAGAGAGAAGCGGTGAGAGGTATTAAAGCAGCGGCTGCCGAGAGCCCCGAGGCGAACCCTTGTCGATATGCTTCGAGGGTGTACATCGGATCGCCGCACAACCGGGGCCGACGACGGGCTCTCCTTCTCTTCTTTATCGCCACTTAATTACGCCTCTGTGCGCCTTATCTCTCCTCCTCGGCATACACCCCGTGTATTACCCGGCGCTGCGCGCATGTACGCGGGAGAGCGTCGATTCTCGAACTAGTTTTCAACCGCGGAACAGCTCGGCTGTATCGAGTTCCTTCGACTTCCACTCGCATTTTCTCATCGCCGATACCACAATACGGCAGAACGTGAAAAATAAACAAATATCTGAATTCCGAAGACTTTTGTATTTTGGTAAAAAAAACTTTTTTTTTTTATTGTTTTTTTTTAACCTTCGATGAAGAATACTTAATTGATACTTTCAATTTTTTTACTCGACTGTTTTGATTTTGTAGTTGAAATCAATAATAAACATTGTCAAATTTTTATGCCACACTAACAGGGTCGATAAGTTACTTTGAGTTTTTTTTCCCCACCAAATTTTTTTTCCGCTCAGATAAAATTAACAAGTCGGCTTCCGGTTTTCCAATTTTTAGTACTCTATATTGTTTTTATCCTTTGAGAAGACCTTGCAAATGAAACAATTTTCCTTACATGTGGAACGCGGTGCTCAAAAGGATAAATACATTTTCCAAACTTAGATCTTTTAACCCTATTCCTCGCTCGTTTGACTTTTCAGTGTTATCTTTTTAGCGTTCAAAGCGTTCCCGTTTTTGTATTCAAAGTCCCATCGACATAATCCGAGCTCGTTACTTCCGTCACGGTGCTAGGTTCGACGAACCCGCGACAGATCGTCTCCGCGGTTCATCGAGCCGCAGTTGCGCAACGACGATTTTTGCGACTCGAACCCGGAGGACATTGAAGAAAAGCTGGACGACGAATCGGCGCGCGCAAGGCCGCGCGAAACCGTCGCGAATCCATCATCGCATCTTCCCTTCTAAATATTTGATCTTGCGAATCTCGCTACGGGGGTGAAAAAAAAATCGATCGCAAAGAAACAAGGATGGAGATTCGCCGATCAGCGATCGATCGATTCGACCCGGTCGATATCTTTTCCCTGCCGAGTCTCTTCGTAGCGCATTTTCGCCTCGTCGCTTCGCCAGCGGCCAGCGGCGAAGTCTTCCGCCTCTCGGCGTTAGATCTTAAATATCCTTTCTTTACGACCGTCAGGATCATCGAACCTGCGGAATACCGGTCAAACGGGCGTTGCCGCCGCGTCCCTAATGACTTCTCGCTTAATATTACCCGCGCGGCCTCTCCGACTCTCGCCGATAATAATCCAGGGGCGATTCTGAAAGTCATCAGTGCAACCGCCACTGGCTCCACCCGTCTGAAACCTTCTCGGCATAAATTTTTATTTTTTAATTATTATAAACAAGAAAAAAAAAGAAAATTCCAGGCAATGCCTCCTCGGACATTTACCGTGCGTATTTATAGATACAAACTCCGCAGCACATATCCGGCGTTTAATATTACGCAAGGATAAGACTCGCGCTCGTTTATATTCTAATCGAGAGTCCAGACTGTAAAAGTAAATTGTAAATCTAATGCACTGGAACTCGAAATTTGCTTACGTCATTTACCTTAATTGAACATTGAGGTACTTTTTTTGTAAAGTTAAAATACCAGATATTAAAATTGCAAATATTTTGCCTGAAATTTACAAGAATTTTCATTCGATATAATATAATATAATATTCAATATAATTTTACCGTAAAATTGCAAGTGTTTGAAATTTCACGATGCAGTGTACGTAAAGAAGCTTCCAATACAGTTCGTTAATTTCCAAACAAAATTTTAGTTTACGCAATGAAATACGTGACGTTAAAGAGCAAGGATACGTAGTTAAAAATTTTCTGATAACATACAAACATTTTTATTTAAGATTTGTGCGTCTGCGATTCATGGGTTTAATTTTTTGATTTTTTTGTTTTTTGCAGGATTCCGAGGCGACCACTGCGAGGAGAATATCGACGACTGTCCCGGGAATCTGTGCCAGAATGGCGCGACCTGCATGGACCGCATCAACGAGTACTCGTGCCTATGTCCGCCGGCTTTCACGGGCGCTCAGTGCGAATTCGACGTTGACGAGTGCTCGGTAAGACCGTCGCTGTGTCACAACGGCGCGACGTGCACAAATTCGCACGGAAGCTACTCTTGCATATGCGTGAACGGCTGGACCGGGCCCGACTGCAGCGTCAACATCGACGACTGCGCTGGCGCCGCGTGCTTCAACGGGGCAACCTGCATCGACCGCGTCGGTAGCTTCTACTGTCGGTGCACTTACGGAAAGACCGGTGAGTCGACGGCTTCGAAATGATTTTTCCTTATTTTTTTTTATTTGGTAATTTAATTATTTTTTTATTATCGCTATCTGTCGGTAAATTTTGAAGTGGAGGAATTCGAAATGAATGTCTCGAAGAAGTTACGAGGCTGGATATTGTTACGCGTCGAGCGCAAAATATTCGTGGATAAAATAACTATCGTGAAATAAATCGATGTAATTAATTAGAACTTAGATTTTTTGAGATATTATTGAAATTTTTTGCGATAAAAATATCTCTCCATCTCGGTATATCAATTGCAAAGACACCTATATAGATAGAGATTTCATGTGAGGTAACATTTTTGATATATTTTGTGATCAAATAACGCTATTCGCATCGCCAATTTTTCAGATATTTTTTTCAAACTCTTGTATTTCGGTATTTTAATTCCTAAGTCAAAAATGATAAATTCAACTACTGCAATGATAAATTCACAGCTATTTGCAACCACAGAAATTGTTTACCACTCTCAAGACACAAAAATCAGCTCCCACGATTATTAATAAAAATTTAAATAGTGAATGACAATTGCGATTGAATGATGAAGATTTTTATCCACCGCGGATGAGTGAACAAATCATCGTAAATAATTGAATCGATCGCTCAGCCGTGGAATGTGTTATTGCCAACCCCTTCGCGCATTCGTCGAATAGCTGCGCGTTGCGCGCCGCGTGTAACTCGTCAGCTACTTTGTTATGCGGTGTTCCGAAGCGCGCGCAACGCGCCCGTTCGTCAAGTCTCCTGTTCAGCTTCCCGTGGAAGCCCCGCTTCGCGAAGAGATAAATCGCAGTCGATCCCCGGGACGATTAGAGCCTCTCGCGAATGTGTCCACTCGCGATCTCGCGCGCATGCGCGTTCGTCTCGGTCTGCGCAGTAAAGCACCGCGCAGGTACGCGGGTGGACACGCGGCGCTTTTAACAGGCACACGTGCGTTTGTGTATTATCGTCCCTGACAGGGACAATCCGCCGTGCGCGTCCCCTTAGAACGGTAAGAACGACGACAGCTTCGCCGGACTCCGCGATTGTCGAGAAACGAGTTTTCTCTGCCTCCGCGTTATTACGGCCAATCGTTATTCGAACCGAGGTCGCGCTCACGCCGGGACAGGTGTCCGCGCTCGTAACCCGAATCTTTCCAATAACTTCGGTGCGATACGATTCGCACGGAATTATCGAACACAGCTCCATCTTTTCACAGCCGAGACATTTTTCGTCGATTAAATATTATCGCGGCATCGATCTTTTTTGGCAGATGGCCGAAAAAAATATTCGAGAAAAATATGCACGGTAACTTACATGGAGAAACAACTTTTGGTAGATTGTGTAATTTGAATTAAAACCGGGAGAGAGCACAAAATAATTTGTATGATGTGGGATTTAAAAAAAAGGTTTTTGAGATATTACTTGGAGAAAAAGTCTCATCGGAGAAATATGTTGTATCGTTAATCTTATTGTAATTTACATTGTGCAATAAACAAAGGTTTGGACTTTCGCAAATATTTTTTTGTTCACAAACGTCGAGTATTTTTTTTAGTTCTATTTTTATGATTTTAGGTTGACGAGCAATAAAAAATGGTAAAACGAACGAGGACAAAATTGTGGGCGTGAAATGTTTGTTGCGTGCAAGAAAAATTGACTATCAACATTTTTCTCATTGCATTAATATATCAGGTTTTGCAACATTCATTAAAAAAAAAAAACAATTTTTATGAATTATCAAATTTTTATTTCGTCACTTTTAACGCAGAACGAGAGAACAATGTAGGTCAGGACAATAATGTCAATTAACGAAGAATTAAATGTCGACTCGTTGCCGTTAACAGGATTTTCTTCGGTTCGATGGAAGAATCTCGAGGATATTTCTTTGTCGAGGTCACCGGAGAGCTTCATTCCGTATATAATTTATCGAACCCGTCGTGAATTTGTCGGGGCTCACTTTGTCCGTCCGGTTGTTCGACGGTGGAAAAGCGGTGCCGAGACCTACATCGCGATAACTAGTCTCGCCGCGCGCGAAGAAGGTACCGCGGAGTTCGCCGCAGCGGCACAGCGAGCAGAAAACGAGACTCGTCGCTCGGCATATCGCCTTCTTTGGCTTGAGACGTTCGAGACCATGTTTGGCTGTAGCTATATACACTTTTGTCCTAGAGATACTCCAAACCGGACGCAGATTTATTTCTTTATATCATTTTTTTTTTATACCTCATCCTTCGTTTCACAGATGGCAACAATTATTTTCATCTCGTTCGCGGTTCATGTTTTATGCAGTGATTTATTTTTCTTATTTTTTATACATTTTTTTTTTCTTTTTCGCAGGTCTTCTGTGTCATCTCGACGACGCGTGCACCTCGAATCCCTGTCACCAGGGCGCCATTTGCGACACCAGCCCGATCAACGGATCCTTCACCTGCTCCTGCGCGAGTGGCTACAAAGGACTCAACTGCTCCGAGGACATCGACGAATGCGAGCAAGGTAAGCGAATGCATAAAGGATCTTGTTTCATTCGTATGTAGCCGAGAGCGGGGCAAAACGGACCATCTCACCCAATTTTTCGTGAAAATCAAAAAAGAATGCTGGTCCATTTTGCCCCCGGTGTTCCATTTTGCCCCGCTCCGACCTAAATCTCTGCAGTTCAATAATTCCGTCATCGGCTCGAAGTTTTGAAGCGCAGAATCGAGAGTAATAGCGACTCTTACAATGTTCGATTAAAAAATCATTTTTGACTCCATAGTTCAAAATGCTAATTTTCGAAAAACCGATATTTTTTTTTTTTTTGTCACCGTAAATGAAAAAAATTGTTTCCGGAGCGGTTTCTATCTCGTTCGAAGATCGTTCATACGGGCCGACTCGAGAGTAAAAGCGACTCTCCGCTTGACCCCCATAGGAAACAATGATCACGACCGGCTCGTTAAATAATTTTTCCTCTGCGACGGAACAATGCCCCGAGATTCCTTTCCCGAAAGGGACACTCGTCCTTGGCGACGATAATCGGTAAATCCCCCACCCGACCAAAGATCGAATCTCCCGCCCCAATAAAAATCGAACCGATTCCATTCGATAGTTCCGAATCAAGAAAAAAAAAAAAAAAAAAAAAAAAACCACCGAAAGATATTTATCTCCAGCCCGCGAGAGTCGTCGCCCTCGCAATTTTCATTTCGTTCCTTTTACAATCGATCTCGTTCCCAACGACCCCGCTCGATCCAGCGCACGGCCGGGGGGGGGGGGGGGGTGGAGCGCCAGAGGGAAGACGTTCTCGTACGACGATCAAGATCGCCCTGGCAGCATTAAATAAAAACACGCAGAAAGAGAAGCACCAAAAAAAAAAAATAAAAAATACATAAAAATAAAATAACTCGAAGAGAGAGAAAATGTCGTTGTGGCATCGGATCGTTATTATCATCGTCGAGTAATCTCGTGCCCCGGGACACCACTCGCGATTGCGAGCTCCCGCGGGGTCCGACGATCCTTAATAACCAGGCTGCTTCTTAGCCTCTCTCCTCGTCCCTCCTCCTCGCCCATCCATCTTCCCCCTCCCTCTCACCCTCCATCCGCAGTAAGAAAACAAACAAAAAATAAGTTTAAAAAATGCCTCACTACTGCGTGGCCGTAATCGTTGTCATTCGCCTTTCGCGGCTCCTTTTCGTTTTGTGCCAGGAGCAAACGCCCGATCGTCGCATCAACAGGCGATGTGTTTGCCGAACGCACCCATACACACATGTGTATATCTATATGTGTGATCGGAGGATGTTCTCTGCGACAAGAGTTAACGTTCACCGGACGAGTCTCTCGTCGTGCTCCTCACCGAGTTGACACAGCTTATTAATTATTCCAGCCCGGCAATTATTAATCCCGCTACCGAACCATTTACGATGTCCCATCGGCGTCGGGTATTTATGCCCCGGTCGTTCCGGTGCGGTAATGAAATTAGAATGAACGGAGCGGGCGAGGAGACTAAAAAATCACCGCGGAGGAGGCGAAGAGCCGACTCTATTTTTCTTTTCTATTTTTTTTCGGGTGGTAAAAAGTTGGTCTTGCACACAGAAAAAAATTTATTTGACGACCACCGTTTATTCGGTTTAAGTAAAATATTCATTTTATTTAAATAAAATATTTATTTCATTTACATAAAATATTTATTTGATTTAAATAAAATATTTATTTAATTTAAGTAACTACTTACTTAATTTAAATAAATATTTATTTAAATCAAATAAATATTTTACTCAAACCAAATAAACGGTGGCCGTCAAATAAATTTTTTTCTGTGTGTGCCGCTCTCGATAATAAAATACCCGCGAGCGCATTCGTGTATCTCCCTCCTCGTTGATGCTCCCCATTCCTTTGCTCAAAGACAGTTCATTAATAATCGGAAGCTCCTTTTGTGTTCCCGACTTTCGCTCTCTTCCTCCCGCTCTTCGCTTCTCTTCTCTTCGGCTTTGTCTCTTCCTCCCTGCGACTGCGTGGAGCCTTATCGCTCGCTTCCTGCCCGCGCTGAACCAATCGGGCCCGTGTGAGAAAATAAATGCGACTGCAGAAACGAGGCTTCAGTGTTCTCGCACACTGCCCGCGAGATGCACTCCGGAGAGGAAGATAGGGGAGACCGGGGCAAAATGGCACACCGGGGCAAAACGGGATAACGAGACAAAACGCAACTCTCCAATAACTTTAGGATGGCATCGACGGTCGTACGTGGGGTAAAGCGGATTTGAAAATCCGAATGTATCGTTGGGACAAAATGGGGCATTCAAAAATTACTGGAAAATTGAGTTTTGCCCTCACCGTCCCGTTTTGCCCCGATGTGCCATTTTGCCCCGGTCTCCCCTACACTCTCGAAACTGAATCTCTTCATGTCCTCCTCCTCCGACTCGCCGTCCGCCTCCGACCTGCGCGGAGCTCGTCGCTCTCCCGACGGAGAATCCTCCGGAGCAGAGAGAGCTACCAGAGCGCGCGGATCGAGTGTCAGCGAAGGACCGACAACGAAACGGGCGAAGGATCCGGAGGAGAGTGTAATTATAAGCGCATTACTCGGAAGACGGGACGGACGTACGCTCTTCTCAAACTACCAGCATCATCGGCCTCTCGCTCTGAGGTTTTTTTTTTTAATTTTATTTTTTCGTCTTATCCTCGCAAAGAGCGTGTAAAAGAGCGAGAAATATAACCATGTGGAAGGCCCCGCAGGCAAGGCCCACCTTTCCGCTTTGGGATTCTCCGGGGTCCTTGCCACGAAGGCGTGTCATCCTCCGGCGGACAGGAGGGACGGCTCTCGCGACTTCCTCCTCCACGGTCTCCCGGCTCTCGGGATCTGACCCTTCTCGCGGTCCCCGCCGTGGGTACCGACGTGGGTCCTGCCGACAGTGATAAACCGCGATGAGGAAACGAAAAAGGGTCGGAGAAATTGAAGAAATGAAGGAGAAAAAAAAGGCGCGGAAGTGAAGTTGGGGCGAGGATGTAGTGGCGGTTCTTAAAAAATGTTGTACACTTTGAACTTCGAGGAAGGGGGCGAAGTGAAGGCGAAGGAATATTGCACATACTTTCGGCTGAAGTATGTGCTGTGAAGTATGAGATAGGAAAGAATTAGGGGGGAGCAGGGCAAAATGACACAGAGGGGCAAAACGGAATAATGGGGTAAAACGCAATTTTCCAACAATTTTTGGATGTCCCATTTTGGACACCATCCAACAGTTATTGGAAAATTGTGCTTCACCCCATTATCCCGTTTCACACCATTAGGGTAAAAGTGGTGAATATGGCCCATCTCGATTAACACGTAAATCAATTATATATGGACCGGGCCATATTCTCCACTTTTACCCTATCCCGTTTTGCCCCGTCGCCCCTATTTCAGGTCAGCTTCGTTTCAACGAATCGCGCAGGCGTGTCAAGAAGAGCCCGGATTTACCTTGCACGTACCTGAAATCAAAACGATTGAGTATAATTTCCGCGTTTCAGCTGGTCCAGCCTTTTTCTAATAATTTACAGATTAATTCTGTTTATTTAAATACAAAAATCCCTGATAAGTAAAATTAGCATAGATAATGCATCTTACCACACATACAATGTAGACGGTAGTTTTATCGCTCTCTTAACGATAATTCGAATGCTGCTAAAATTCAAAATGCTTGATAAATATAATTTTCACGAAAATCGAAGTTACGTTACCGAACATACATTTTCCAATTATATTTCCAAAATTCTCGAAAAATTTTGAACGAACCCTCACTATAGCTCAGCCCATAAAAATGCCCCGTTACGCAGCCGTTAATCCCCAAACCAACGAAAATTATGAGTGCCGTACAATCAGCATCGGCACCGGTCGGCGCAAATTGCGGTCTTCGATTATTCCATGCCGCTCGGCTCGCTCCCGCAATCGTTTTATTTCCCCTCGTCCGCGCTCTCGTATTTATCTCGTTGGGAGTCCGAACCACCGAGTTACGCCGCGAGAGGCCACGAGGCTTGAGAGGAAGATCCCAGCTCGGCGATAAAGGGTGTTCGAAGGTAGGCAGAGGAGATATGTTTGCGAGCACACCGGTACGGGTAAGAAACTCTCGCTGATCGGTTATTAACGTCCACGCGGGTACAATTAACGCTCGGGCTCGCTTTTCTCTCCGCGGCTTCGATGTCCGTTCGTTGGCACTGTTCGCACAATTTACCCGCCTCCTCGACTCTTCCCCACCTTCGCTATGATTTTCTTCCTCTTCCTCCCCCTCCTCCGCCTCTCCGCGTGTATGCCGTTTCTCACTTTCTTTACGCGTCGTTACGTATACGCGACGTCCAGCCACGTTGCCGAGTCGTGTACTCCGCTCGTATTATTTCCATGATTTTATTTCCTACCCCACGGGCGTGCGACGACCCGGACGATAAAGAGCAGCGTCCCGACAACGAGCCCGAGGCAGCGATAGCGGGACCGACCGATTCGCCTTATTCGCCACGAGGCTCGACGTCGCTTTTTCCCTTTTTCTTCAATCGCAATAAACTAACCATTCCGCGCGTTCTCCCGCGCTATAAAGACAATATAAAATCATAAAATCCGCGTGGATTCTCCGGGAACGTCGGAGGGGCGCGGTGAATTTCCCCGGCCCCGTGGAATTTCCGGGCAGCGAGAATACCTGTGATAAATATCGAAGCTTCGAGAGAGATGTTTAATGCGGGGAAAAAAAAATCATAAAAATGGTAAAGCTTCACGCGATTCTCACGTGACGGCGAGTCTCACGTTCTCACTCGATCACGAATCGCCTCGTGTCTTGCCTTGTGTTTCGTTTATGAATTTAAGAAAAATTCTGGGAAGCCGTTCCTCTCTCTCCTCTTCCACTTCGTCGTCGTCTTTCATGGCAAACCGGACCGGACCACCGACGTCTGGCGTCGGATTACCCTGTGGCACGTCCTGTGCCCGCTCCTCACTCTCGGCGCTCCTCGACGCGGAAGGACGACCGAGCTACTCGATTCTCCTGCAATCTCTCTCTCGCTTCCACTCGACTTCGGTCTTTCTTCGCTGACTCTCTCGTTTATTCTTCGCGTGTTAACTTATCGGGCTTTCGTGGGATGAAAAAAAAAAATTGAAACTCTGCGGTAAATCTGTCGGGTTAAGCGTACCAGAAAATATGTTCTCGGTCTGGTGTATTCTTTGACCGCAAATATGATGATGTTTCATGCGTTGGGTGGATTTTAATAAAAAATAGTGACAGGAAATTTGCCGGAATCTGGGAAATTATTTTTTTCGAGTCATTCGTTCCCTGATTAGCTCTTGACTGGTGAACGAAAAGAAATTATCGGTGTTTGTTATTAGCAAAAGTTCCCCGAGTCCGAGAAGGGTTCTTGATTCGTTCGTATGGGAGAAAAATGCATTGCGTTCCATTTTGCTGTAGAAAGAAAAATGCACATCAATTTATGTTTTTAGGAGTTGAAAAAAAAAATTGCGCTCTGGGGTGAAACTGTCTGATCAAGCTTACCAGAAAATATGTCTCCAGTTCGATATATTCTCCGATTGCTAATCTAATGACGTTTTATGTGCTGGTAATATTAAAAAAAAAAGCAAACAACAAAAATCCATGGCACAAAATTTGCCGAAATTATGGAAATTATTCTTCTCAATTTATTCGTTCGCCGGATTGGCACTTGCCTAGCGATGACAACAAAATTGTCGGTCTTTGTAACTAGCAACATTTTTCGGGTCGCAAGAAAATCGTCGTGTTGAGAAAACTGCAATGACATTGCATTTTGCCGTCGACACAAAAATCCGCCCGAATGGATTTTGTCTGTTTGTTTATAAGCTTCGGAAATCCGCCGGAGGATTTTAGTTTTTTTTTTTTGCCCATGTTGGATCTCCCGAAAGAGATATAATTTCGCGATAGGAGGTTGAAAAATAAAGTCCGGTGACGGGTTGGTGCACTTCCTCAAATAAGAACGATATAGTATTACATCGGCAGTGAGGAACGGCGACTACCTGCAACCCGCTAAACAAAGAGTCCCATTGTTCGGGGAGAAATTCGGCAACGTCGCCAACCAAAGTACGATGATGAAGAGGGAGAGGAAGAGGTACGAGGGAGGCGGTGGAGGAGGACCACTGTATATACGTAGGAGAGAAGTAAGCCGATACCCCTGGGGGCCTCACCTCCAGTTCTTGGGCGCGCTCACCTTCGTTCCTGCGTACACTATACCTGAATGGGTGGCGAATACCTGAGGCCCCGGAGCTCACGGATTTCGTACTGGCCTAGAGGACCTTTATCCCCTCTTTTTCACGTCGTTTGACACCCCGCTGGGACCCGAGGCGACTCTGCTCCCAAAAACACGAGAGACACGGATTTTCATCGAACTGTTCTCTGAAGACAGGTCGATCTGAAATTGAGAAAAAAAATTAATCGATTGATCAATTAATCGTCGAATATTTTGAGATATTGTTTTTATTCGATCGCACGTCGAATAATTCAATTTTTCAGGTGTTATATTCATTTACAAGCCATTGGCATTGGAAATAAAATATAGAATAAAGTTCCAGCGTTGGCATTGGAAATAAAATATAGACTAAAGTTCCAGCGTTGTTTTTTTTTGCATTATTTAATATTAAAGTTAAGTTTTAATGTTAAAATTACCGTCTATTTACAAAATATGGCTGGTAATGTTCCAAGCATGGACCACGATCAGTTACAAAAAAAAAATAGAAATTCGGTTTTTTCTTGCTTTATCAATTCGATATTAACAATGCAAAAAAAAAAAAACAAGAACTTTATTTTTAATATTTTTAAAAATGTCAATCGATTTAAATTCCTGAAAACCCTTAAAAAATAAGCTTACTCGATCTCTCTTCGATTCTTACAATATACAAATTAAGATTTTTCTAATTCCAATATAAAACCTCGAAAACGCAAGTAAATTTATGCCTCGTATCTCGCCATTAAAAAGAAAAGGATGTTTCCTAGACACGAGCCATTTCGCTTTCCGCCGCTGATCCTTTCCCGGCGCGCTCGATCCACGGCTCTTGCTCGCGATTTGCCCGCGGTACGTCGCACGTCCACCGAGCATCCATCCCGTGTACATCGCGTACACGAACGAATCTAATTAAACGCTAAAACGTTATTTTAAGTTTAATAACGACTATAATGACCTCTCGCCCGTTGATGCACTCCGCGGCTCTGTTATTATCTAGATTGCATATTTTCTGGTGGATTAAGTTCCCTCTCATTCCTCCGCGACGCTTCTTCTCATCTCGGTCCCGCTCTCCCTTGTTCCTCCGCCGCCGGGCCGGTGCGCCTTCCTCCCGGCAAGAAGCAGTCGCGGTCCCGAGAGCGTAATTTCGCGTTCCGGAACGCGCTCGTCTCCCTTTTCATTCCCTCCTTCACCGACGCTCGCTTCCCCTCTTCCCCCCTTCGCGATCGATAGTCTCCCGATCGAGGGCTCATCGATCGATCGGAGGCGATCGATCCCGCCACCGATCGGTCGGTGTACTTGGAAAAATCGTCTTTAATCGTTTCGCGATTCCCCTCAGACGACCGCGGGGTTGCCCGCGCGTCGAGCATCGTTCGCGAGAATTCTCGATTTGGCTCGGTCGACTCTCTTCTTCAAACGTTTATTTTATCCCTCGCGATCTCGCTTACGGAGTACCGCTAGCGCGGTGGCTTCCACTCGCGCGGCCTCCGCGTCTCTTCGTCCCGGTCGTCGCGGCGATCGCGACTCTTTAATTCTTTATAGAAGGCTGCGCGCCGATCTATACCACCGAGAGGCTCTCGCGGCATTGTAAACACGGCTTCGCAATGCGTTTCTTGCGACGGCGAACGCATCTGCACGACGCGGAGACGGAGCGAAGAACCCTTTCGCTCCGAGCCAATTACAATGGCGGAAAAACATGGTCGCGAATTACATGTCCGAGGTATGCGTGCTCGCGTTACTCTCCTGCGCGGCGAAGCGACGCTCTTTTCTCAGCGCACTCCGTACCTGAACCTCAGCTCCGGGATGGCCGGGGCGATACTTTGTATGGTGGAGGCAAAACGGTATGGTCGATACTGAGAAACGGAAATGGTTTGGTCAACCGAAAGTCGCGGTGCCCGTTCAAAGCTGTTTGGTTGGTGCAATTAAAGCTTTTTTTTTTTTTAACAATTGATCGCTGTCAGCGATTTTTAAATATGTTGGTTTAAACAAGAATTTTTGTTGCTACCAACCAAATAACACATTTGAAGGTATGTTAAGTGCGAGTTTTGGTTAATTCAATCGTTTATTTTTCTCAGTGCTGTTTGGTTGGCACAAGTGAAGCATTGTTTTGTTGAACAATTGGTTGCTTTCAGCGATTTCAAAATATGTCGATTTAAACAAGAATTGTTGTTGCTACCAACCAAATAACACATTTGAAGGTATGTTAAGTGCGAGTTTTGGTTAATTCAATCGTTTATTTTTCTCAGTAAAGCAATGGCTGGGTCAACCAAAAGTCGCGGTGACAAACGTCAAAAAGTTGATTGGTTGGTACAACTAAAGCATTGTTTCATCGAACGATTATTCGCTTCATTCCATTCGAAATATGTCGATTTAACCAAACTTTTATGTTGGTACCAATCAATTGCATTTGGTATGTTAACCGCGACTTTTGGTCAACACATTTGTTCCCAATAATTACTCCGAGAATTCGAGCAAAAATTGGTGCTCGCTTAGTGCGTCACCGCATCATCGCGAAAACTGCCATTTTTTAAATTTGCGGTGCAATTTTTTTTTCATTCTGACCATTTTACCCCAATTTTTCCGAGAGTGTTCCAATTAATTTGATTGGATATTTTGGCGCACTGCATTTTGCCTCCGTCTCCCCCTATCTTAAAACGTTTAAAGTATGTTTCGGCATTTGCGAATTTGCGAATCGCGTGCACTTTAATGATACTTATCGCGGGCTGTTGCCAAGTGAGATGTAACTGTATCGACGGTCATTTGGGGCGTTTAATACACGCGAATAAGTGTGTCACATGCTCGGATCGAAAACGGATCCGGTATCTGACGGCGCACCGGCGATCGGTCCTCGAGCCCTGAGGTCATCTACTTGTTGCCAACCGAAGTTCATAACTGTATCGTAAATATAGGAATTGGTGCGTAAGTGCCCAAAGAGGGTACGATTACCGGCTGCAAAAAAGTCATTGGTCGGACCGCACCAATTTCCGGATAATGATCTAAATTATTTCGATAACATCGCCCGGATCGAAATTCGAAGAAAATAAATTTATCTCGCATCGTATCACTTGGGTTTTGGGACGATCACTAGATCATTTTTTTTCTTTAAATAGCTATCATTATCAAACAACAAAACTCAACATTTTTAAGATCATTATTATTAATGATAATAACAATGATTATTATTATGGTTCTCAATAATAATTATCATTATAATTCTTATGATTATGATTACAATTATGATTGCAATTATTATTATTATTAGCAAAAATATTTTGAAAAGAGTAAATGCTCGAAAAAGTCTTATCGAAGAAATTAATTTAACCGAATGATTTCACGTACTGGACAGAGCCAGAGTCGAGGGAACGAATGCAAGCGAACAGTCCGTACCACCGAACCGCTCCTGGAAAAATCCATAAATATCTTGGATAATTGGCGAGTGCGCGCGAGCGTTCACGACAGCGGCAGGTGCGCGCCTCGTCCTCGTCCACCGATTTCGTCTCGGTTCATCCAGATACACGTGCAGCTTCGCGCACACTCACCAGAGGCTTGCACTCTGTGAAAATTCTCTCGCCGTCGCGTGTCCCTCCGGGCTTTTGCCGGAGCGAGCGCGAAACCGCACCGCGAGGGGAAGAGGCCATCGCGAGTATGACCATTTACGGTTGACGAAGGATATAATACACTATACTATGTATGACGAAAGTGCACGCATATGTACAACCGCGAAACGCGCAGATCTCCGAGCGCTCAATTCTCGGCCTCTCGGCTCTCCGAGGTGCGCTAGTACGCACTTGTTTCCACGCCGGTTCACAATTAGGTACTCTATATATGTACGCGAGGATCGTGAAAAATTCCTACGGGTTTTGCTTTATTGAAAATCAATCGATCGAGCTCGATGCATTAATCGTTCGATATTTAATACAATTAACACTTTCGTGCGCGCGCGAATTTTTTTTATCCTTCGTCCATTTCACCAACTTTCCGAAATGAAAATTAATAAAAATTAAATTATTGAGAACAATGTGTATATTTTTCGTTATATAATCGCTACGAGTTTTGCCCCATTGAAAATCGTTCAATATTTAGGATAATTAACGCTTTTGTGCGCGGACAATTTTTTTAATCCTTCGTTCATTTCATTAACTTTCCTGAGTGAAAAAAATAATTAAATTATCGATAAAAAAAAAGATGTATATATTTGCGTTATTATTGCTCATTTATTACCGACATTGAATGATCTCAGCTTTTTTTTACCCGGAAACGCGGAAATCTCCGAGCGTTGAATTCTCGATCTCTCGACGCTCCACGGTGTACCCGTACGTACGCACTTGTTTCCAGTCCGGTTCATAATTACCTACGCTATATATGTACGCGCGGATCGTGTATAATCGCTACGAGTTTCGCTCTATTGAAAATCAATCGATCAAGCTCGATGAATGAAACGTTCGATTTTTTAAATCCTTCTTTATTTAATTAACTTTACTAATTGAAAAAAGAAATCTAAAGATCGAGAAATATGTATATTATTCGTCATTACCGATCATTAAATTATTCGCGAAGCAGTTATGAAATATTTTACTTGACAATTTTTTTAAATAAAAAAATTGGTCAAAGTTGGTTAATTGGTAAATTGGTTAAACCGTTTAGGTCCGTTTTGCCCCGCGGTTGCCCAGCGCGTTCCAGACTGCTCTCTCGAGGATTGGAATCTAAGTATATATTTTTTTCCCGCAGTGTGGCAAGCTTAAAAAAAAAACCTCGAAGGCACGGATCGAATGCGCCAATTAAGGAGCTTTTGTTATGCATTTATTGCGCGGGTTCTTCGGAGGTTCGCGAGATGCGCGCGGCCGCTCGGAGAGCCCGTATTGCATACCGTGTCTTTCTCTTTGCTCGGAGATCCATGGGACGAGGAGGTTCGCGGCGAGAGCGCCGAGTCCACCCGGACTTCGCCGCCGCATTAATCATGCCGCGCGCGTCCCTTCGCCTTTTAATTATCACTCGCGTCTACTCGCGGCTCTCTCTCGCGGGAATCAATGAAGTCCCGGGGTGGCTCGGTGGAACGCCGGTGAGAGTTCGTACCCCGGGCTCTTTCTCTCGCCGAGACGAGCGGCCGCGCTCGCCCCGTGAGAGAATCGAATGCGAATCGAAAAATCAACTAGATTGAATTTATAAGATCACCGAGCGAGAAAGCGACTCTCCTTAAGTGGATTAACGACGCACCGGGGGACTCGAGGATCGAAACCTGATTGCATTCGAGCCGAATAATACGGAAAACGAAAATAGAAACTGTTCTTCGTTCGAACGGTTTTTTGGTCAATTGGCGGAAACAACTTAGGATTTTTAACGATTGCCATGCAGAATAGCAATTTTTTATTTATTTATTCATTTTTTATTTACCGTATATTGCATGAAAATTTGCACTCTATTTATTTTTGGTCATTCACAATGTTTGTGACTTCTAATTGTTTGTGACTTCGACTGTTTAAATGGCGAGTCTTTTTGCCGTCGACTTGGTTTTATCTTTTTTTTTCAACCAGTCGACACTTTTTTTGTGTAAAAATATGCAAAAGATCACTTTTGAAAAAATGAGTTATTAAATTTTGATACCTAAAAAAACCCTAAATTTAACTTAATTTTCACATAAGAAATTCAAGATATTTTCCTAAATAAAGTTCAAATGTTCTACAGTTGCAGCATTAATACTATCCTCTTATCGGGTCGATGTCTCTACAGACAGTCGCCACACATTTAATAAATTTAATTAATTCATTTAAAAAATTCGAAAAAGCGAATTAAATTGTTGTCAGCAAAAACTAAATAAAATTTTTTAAATTCCAGGTTCACCATGCGAGCACGACGGTATCTGCGTCAACACGCCGGGCTCCTTCGCCTGCAACTGTACTCAGGGCTTCACCGGACCGAGATGCGAGACGAACGTGAACGAGTGCGAGTCGCATCCGTGCCAGAACGACGGTTCCTGTCTCGACGATCCTGGGACTTTTCGATGTGTCTGCATGCCTGGTGAGTACAAAAATAATATTTTATTTACAAAAAAAAAAAATACTCTCCATAAAGCGCAAAAAGTGCATTGCACTGCCCGGAAACAGCGGAATGTGCGAAAATTTCGCGCCGCAGAGATCTTCCGTCAGCGATAGCGTCGCGTTGAGGTAACGCGCGCCTCTCCCCGTCGCCGGTAAATTCTTCCGAGATGACAAGCGCTCGCCCGATCTTGATAACGAGACGCCCGGTAACTCTCGTTCCTCTTCCTCCCGCCGGGACTGTCCCTCTTTATTTCTCCGATTTTTTTTAAAATTTATTTTCATCCTTCTTCCCTATCCGTTTCATCGTGGATAAGGTGTTTGAGGGCCTCGCGCGAGTCGTGCCTTAATTGTTCGACACTTGGCGCGAGAGTGAGTGAGAGACGCGCGCGCGATTATCGATCTCCGCAGCACGCGGCCGACCGGGGGCGCGAAACTTGTCCGGAGAAGCTCGAAAGGGCCGATATATCTCCGTTGCCATGTGCCACGAGGCTTACCTCGCAGATCGATGATCGATAATTTCCAAGAAATTGCGAAATAAAATGGACGGAGAGAAATATACCTCCGAGCCGCGAACGAGCCGCTGGAAAGCCCGTAGGTGGAACATTTTCTATCGCTGAATCGCGACTCTCGAGGCCCTTAAACCATCTCGCCGGATAGAGAAACCCGACCGCTAAATCGATTCTCAAACGCTCTCTCGGTAGTCTCAAAATTGATAAATAATTGCTTTGGTGGAAAATATTTTTTTTTGTTTTTTTTTTTATAAAAATTAAATAAGTTCGCTCGAGTTTCCGGTGGCCTCGTGTCGAATGACCGAGTTCTTTCGGTAAATGGTGATTACATCCGGCATTTAATTTGAGAATCGTGATGTGCTTTTTCGTGCTCGCGGATACGGGGGAAAAAAAATTAGAGTTCTCCTCTGGGAGTTTAAGGCGATTGCTGGAAAGAGCTACATTATTGTTGCACTGAATAAAAATACTTTGGTGGGTAGTCTGCAAATAAATATTGATGTGAATTAAGTGAATACTTATTTGCGGATACAAAGACCCGACAAATTAATAATTTTTTAGCAATAGAATTTTTAAAAAATGTCAATGTAATGTTATCATTTTTTAAATGTCGTTTTTTATATCCAATTAATGTTGGGTAGAGATTTCCTTAATCGGTAACGGATTTTTCGAAATTTTCTTACCCACAAGGTGACATCGTATATAAAAAAAAATGTATAAAATTCATTTTTCGCTTTCGTATTTAATCTAAAGTTCGAACTTCCTCGACTACAATCGAGTGTCGAAAAACCCCATGCGTATTATCCGAAGATCAACAAAAAAAAAAATCGTAACTCTCGAACAAAAATAACAGCCAGCTTTCCGGGTCATTCATTCTCGAATGACCGAGTTCTTACCGCGTTCGATGATTGCATCCGGTATTTAAACTTAAAGAGGTAATAACATCGGCTGCGCGGAGAGGATACAGCAAGCCTGGCGAAATAACTTGTCGTGGGGGATTCGAGCGAAGTGGACCCCGCGGCGAAACAAATGGAGCATTAAAAACATCGGATAAATGTTATACGCCGGGCGAAATTGCGGCCATCGATCGGCGGCGCGTCGAACGAAGCGCGCGATCTCGTCGCCTCTCGCTCTCTATAATCGATAATCGATTTACCGCGCACTTTCGATACTCCCCGAGTAGCGGCCAGTTCGCCGAGCGAGCCGCGAGGATTGTGCAAGAAAGTAGCGAAAATAAATAAAAATATAAAACATTGTTCATTGAGAAATATTAAATTATCGATAATCTTTCCGATTTATCCGATAGTCGATCGCCACCGATAATACGCGTCGATACCCTCCCCATTTAATTATAAACGGCACAGACTTGCAAAATTAAGGTCGATTGAATTTTTTTATTTATTTCAAGGCGGAATTCATAATTATTTATCTGAAATGGAGACAAACGAAGATTCGACTTGTAGAGAGTTAATCCGAAAATTGACCTCTTTTACTTAACGTAAACTCTCGCCGATACCGTGAGGAGTTCTTATTTAATTAACGAAACACCTGCCGGCCGAAGTAGTGAACGTAAATAAAAATTTTTAACGTCCATTGAGAAATATTGAATTATCGATAATCTTTCCGATATATCCGATACTCGATCGCCACCGATAATACGCGTCTCTACCTTCCCCATTTAATTACGAACCGTACAAACGTGTAAAATTAAGGTCGACCCGATTTTTAAAAAATTCAAGGCAAAATTCATCATTAATTATATACTATGCAGGCATTGCAGACAGACGAAGATTTAACTTGTACAGAGTTAATCCGAAAATGTTCCCCTTTAGCTCGACGCAAACTCCTCACCAATACCTTGAGGAGTTATTGTTCAATTAACGAAACACCCGCGGCTAAAGTCTTTGCGAACAAGACGCTGGAGCCTCCGACACGAAGAGTGAAGAAGAAGAAGAGGAAGAGAAAGAAGAAGAACAAATAAGGGAAAAGAGGACCCGGGGGCAAACATAACATTGCGCAGCGATATAAACGCCAGGATGAAATAAAAGATGAAAAAAGAAGAAGAAAAAACGACGGAGAAAAATCAAGATCCCGTGCTCTCTCGCTCATTCGCTCGCCGTCAGTGGTTGGGGCTTTGTTTTTTTTTAAGATTTTTTTTTTTGTATAAAATATGATAGCGGAGGATTCGCGAAATGTGAGAGCAGGCAGACGAGATCCGTTGTCCGAGGTTCGCGAGGGAGCACGACGAACCTCTTGCTCGCCCGCTTATTCGGGCACAAAGGCTTATCTTTCCTTCCCGCAGAGGTCCCGAGAGAGGAAGAGGGAGACGAAAGGATCAGCCATTTTGGCACTCCGTACCGAGTCGTCCGCAAGATTTGGATTTTTTTTTTTTTTTCACTTCTCTGCTCTTTTTTAATGTACAGCACGCTGCTGCTTGTTCTCAATGTTTCTCGGGCAACTCAACTCTCATTCTTTCGCGTTCTCCAGCTTCTTCTTCTTCTTCGTCTTCTTATTGTTATTTTTGTTCGTATTATTTTACGGCGAGGACCGCCCTTCCAGCGACGTTTGATCCGTAAAAGGATTCAAACTAAATAGCGCAAAGCGGTTCAAGGAAATCGGATCCGCTTTCGATTTCATCCAAACGCGTCGAGGTATGAATATTCAATATGCGAAACCGAATTTTAAGATCGGGAGCAATTAACCTTCTCGCCAATTGGGACGGTTATATATGGGGCGTTTATATATAGAACTACGTTTATACAGAATCAACCCGGAGTTACACATTTAAAGTTTTAAACAAATGCCTCGTTGAATATAAAAGCTGAACTATTTTTTTTATATAAAAATGCACTATTTCACAGAATTTGTCAAAAATCAAGTTTTAAATCTTGTAACTGTAAAATGTTACCTAATTTTTTTTACGGAAATTCATATACGGTATATATAAAAATGGTTACAGACAAGCAGGTAAATTTAGTGTACAAGCTTGACATGAAACGAACTGTCGTTAAATTAAACCATTAATTTTTAGACCTGCTTTATATAATTTGCCAAAAATCATAAACACAAAAAGCCATGCAATAAAATGCACGCTCTTTTTATCTTTAAATAACGTTCATATTTTTCTATAATCATCTCCAACATCATCAACATTGGTATTTTATCACAAATCGATCACCCTTTAAACGGACCACTTAAAAAAAAATTGCCTCTCACTAATTTGGATAAGCTACGAGGAGAACAATTTTCCCAACCGCCGTCCTCCTCATTTATTTATTTATTTTTTTAAGTGTCCACATATATTACACTTATGTATCCGAGGGGTCCAAAATTCCAATTTTGGTCCAAAAAAAACGAAACCAAAAAATATTGATTACGTTCATAAATTCGTCGCCGAAGCCCACAGCTTCGATTCCTCCGGTATAGACGAGCGCACCTGCGCAAACTCCCCGCCTACGAAGCCGATACATTGTTGCCGCGAGAAACCCGCGGGTCTACAGCTAGTCCATAGAGAGTCCCGTCCACGCGTTCGCGAGAGCAGCGCGCGAGACAATGCTATCTCATCCGCGGCATCGTCTCCGCGAACGAGCCCGGAGACCGCGAAGGCGTTATAAGGTCTCCAGGTGTTCGCCCCCTGCGCGCCCATCCCGGAGACCGGGGATTCCTCCGGGCCCCGGGCGTAACGCCATTTTGGCGATACCCTCGGGAATTCGACGACCCCCCTCTCGCTTCTTCCCCCGACGGACTCACATTTATATATACAGCGATCATTTATTTATGAGCACTTTTTTTCATCCCGACTCGTTCCTCCGCAGCGCTCGCGGAGCTCCGTCGTGTCGGTCGCAAGGGAGGACTTTCAACTTGCCGCGCGAACCGCAAAACACACTTTCATAAAATCGCAAATTCGAGTTTCTATAGGAAAAGAAAAAACTTGAGTAAAAATAAATAAATAAATAATAAAAAGAAAGTTACAAAGTGTCCCAGCAGTCCCTCGAGTAGGAACAAGATAATTCTTTGTCGCGAGTACTTTTTTTTTTATGCCGGGGAACATTTTCTTTAGACCGCGTCTCGAGACGATTGTTACACTTCGGCGAGCCGATTATATATTTTCGACCGCAAGAAAATCGAGGGACGCGTCGACGCTTTGATATCTCAATGCGAGGCTTCGCAGGGGTTTAGACTGCAAGCTGCGCTGACTGCGATGCACCACACGCAAGTCCACGAACGCACGTGTCGGCGGAGAAAGAAAGAACTCTCGCGACCGGATAGCCGTGCATCGTCGAAGATGCAGATGACCATCGGTATTATCCCGCGCTCCGGAACGCTGTCGTCCATTGTCCGCGGCAAGCTTGCACAATGCATCGCGCACTCCAGTTGCATATTTATACTTGCAGCTCTCACACTCTTTCGTCCCTGTTATTCTGTTCCGAGCATTTTTTTTTATTTTTATTTTTTTTATCGTGAATCTTCCTACTTAGTTATCGCGAATATATTTTGTTAGGGCGCAGATCCGCGTATTTTTTTATCTCCTATGCATTTTATTACCGCATCGTACAACGGCTATCGTATAGGACATAAAAAGAATTGTTAATTAAAGAACATTTTTTTTTAGTCAGCGAAATAAAAATTGAGAAACAGTATAATAAAAACCTGAAAGGTTGTCGGACTAGGATGAATCAGCGGAATCATTTTTTTCCGACATATTTCCGTTACCGGAGTAAACGGTGACGTTTTAAAAGAATTCGTCGCTTTCGCGATGTGATAAAAAAGATCGAAAATCGATCGATTCTTCGTCCGAGAAAAATTATACCTGTCGGTAAAAAAAAACAAAAAAAATCAAGTAAAAACCGAGTCATCATTGAATTTTATTTTTTGTTGTCACCGTTTCACGCGATTAATAAGGAATAATTTTTTCCCCCAAATATCCATCAGCGGTGTAAAAAGAATTCCTCGCTCCCGCTATGCGAAAAAAAAATCGAAGATCGATCGATTCCGCCTCCGAAAAAAAAAACCAATAGCTCCAAAAAAAAAAAAGAAAAAAATCGCGCAAAAAAACGGGTTATCATTGAATTTTATTTTTCGTTATCACTGCCCCGCGCGATAGTTATTGTTGGACGTAGGGAGTCTTCGAGGGCCTCGTCGCGGGCACGCGGCGTTCGAGGGCCAGGACTTGCCCGCGGAGATTCTATCGGCATTAACGTACACGCCTGCCGAGAGAAGTCCGAGCGCTCTTTCCGAGGATATCCCCGCTCGAGAGCCGGCCGACTTTATCTCTAATCTCGGTGCTCGCGACTCTCTCTTATTCAGAAGAGTGTATAAGCGAGGGGGCAGCAGCGTTCCCTTACCGATCTTTCCCCGGTCTCTCTCGCCTCCACTTCCCTGCGGTGCGTGTCTCCTCTTGCCTTGCTCCCCTTATCCGTCCTATCATTCATCCGATGTTTCTCGTTCTCTGACGTGGATTCCAGCAACCTACATCGTATCTGTACGGCTCTATCTCCATCTCCCTCGCCGCGACGTGTACGTCACACGGGGCAAACCGTATATACTGGTTTCCACTCTCCGGCGAAGGTAATAAGAAAACTGGACGAAGATTTGTGGTCGGGGGACGCGCACGGCGAGCATCAGCTAAATTGGTCCAGATCTACCGTCAACGATTGCCCGGCGGCGATCGTAGACAAAAATAAAGATCGGAACGACGGCGAACTGTGTGACGTTTCACGTTTTCCTCTTTTTTCGTTTTAAGTTCAAACATTTTTCTCTACCTTCCTTGAAAAGTCGATGCGCAGTCATCGGGTCACGTTTATTCGGTTTTTCCAAACTAGTTTCCAGCAGGTAGTCGGCGTCCTCCGAGCACCAATTTTCTCGAGCGCGATCGTGACCAGAAACTCCTAGATCGGGATCTTCGCCGTGAGCCTCGCCGAAGAGCTACGAAATACTCGGTTCTCGTTCCTGTTTTACGTGTCACGAATATCGAAGGAAGCTTTGTTTTACGGCATTCGCCGGGATGAAAATTTAGGGGTTTCTTTTTTTTAACTTTTAATGGATTCTAGTTATTTCGTAAGTACGTGAGATCGGGGCGCATCCGCAGACTATCACGTACACTCGTTAACGCCGTGCGCGCTCTTGCATATGAGAAACCCTTTCGAACACACTGGTTCGAAAGGTTGGGAAAAGGGGTCGAAAAAAATATGAAAAATAATTCTCGAACATAAGAATCGTCCCTCTGAAAGTGTCGTACAAAGTAGTTACAGTTTTCCATGAACCGGTTGAAAGATAGAGCCCTCTATCGATGACCCTGAAGATATCTGCGTGACGTCAAATTTTGTCATTGGCAAGTCTCTCTGAATCCACCGCTATGGGAAGAAAAAGAAAAATTGTTTGCTTGTAGAATTTTATTCTCTAAGTGAACTTCCCTGAGCGAAGTTTGTGCGATGCAAATCACAGCCGTTGCAACTTGATGAAGTTTAGCCCTGAAGATATATCTTCAGGGCGATCTCCAGTGACAGAGATATACTTCAAAGAGTTAAACATTTCTCCACTAAATGTCAACATAAATTAATAATAATAATAATAACAATAATAATAATAATAACATCCTTATAAAACAAGTTTTGCCTGACATTTTGCATCATGCTATCTTCAGAGTGATCTCTAGTGACGCAGCAGGGATATACTTCGAAGGGTTAAATATTTCTTCACTTAATATCAACCTAAATTAATAATAATAATAATAATAATAATAATAATATCCTTATATAACAAGTTTTGCCTGAAATGTAGCCTCATGCAGATATCTTCAGAGTGATCTCTAGTGACGAACCAGGGATGTACTTCGAAGAGTTGAATATTTCTCCACTCAATTTCAACCTACATTAATAATAATAATAATAACATCGTTATAAAACAAGTTTTGCCAGAATTTTTTTGTTTCTTTCGTGCTGCAAAACAACGATAATTAATAACGGGAGTATAAAGGATGCCGCCTCTCGCGACACTTTACGGCCTTCTGAGAATTCGTAAACGCGAGCGTAAACAACAATTGGACAAAACGCGCCGCGCAGACCTCTAGCGGTTCTCTCGTGTCAATTGGACACGCAGCTTTTGCTCGTGGCCCTTTTACAACTGGTTCTCGAGAGTCGTACTAAATCAGTGCAAATATGACTGCAGAAAGCGGAGAGCGCGCACGCTAAAAGTGCATTCGAGTCGGGGAGTGCAAGTCGGGACGGTAGGATTTTTAGCTCACAAAAGGGTTTGCCGTGCGAGAGGTTTCTATGGAAGCGAGAGAAGTGCTCTCCTCGAGCACGGCTCTCTTGTGCAGTGAAAACGGCCAATTCGAGGGCGCACAAAACCACTCTCGAGCATCGGCCTGGGCGACGAGCTCTGCTATCCTTCGTTGCGTCGCTGCTCGAGTCCGAGGTTGTCTTCTGTCGGGACTGAACGACAGACGAACACATTTGTAGGCCACATGCGGTTAAAAAAAAAATTGTGCAATTATCAAATATTTTCTTAATTATTTTTTTTCTTGTTAATTAGAGCATTTTTTTTCTCGCAAAAATTACGGATGGTTGACGAAAAAACTGTTTTTGTAACGAGAATATTTGTTTGGTTCTTTGTCGAATTTACAAATGTTTTTGCTGCGTGTATATGGTTTGTATAAGCGTTTTCGGTCCAGCGATTCCGAGTTATTATCGCGACGAATTAATCGTTCGGCAGTAAAGAACTGCACGCTATCGCGCATAGTTGTTTTTTCATTAAAATCGTCGTGTAAATGATAGCTTTTATTGAACAGGTGGCATAGTCGTAAGGAGGCTATCTTAATTGGAAAGCAAACTTGCTCGCGGTCGTTAACACCAATTTGTACCCGAGTCGAAGTTTTGCGGTGTAACTCTTTTTTTTTATATTAGCTCCAAAATAGTTTCATTTTACGATCTCGCGGAGAAAAAGTCTCAGTTTTTTTTACGCCTAACTAATAAATAATGCGAAGTAATAACAATATTATTTTTGAGCGGAGACAACCGACAATTTAAAAAAAACCCAAAGAACCGGAAGAAGAAGGAAGATTAAAAAAACATTACCGGTTTTACAACAGCAGTTTTCGTCCCACGAAAAAAAGGGTAAAAAATTAAGAATTTCAACCCGCGGAGCGATTATTCTCGTTCTATCCTCGCCCCGATCCATCGATGGATAAAAAAAATTGATCGATCAATCGGCGATCGATCGGCGTTGCTGATCGTCGGGTTTAATTCCGGGTCGTTCGGCGACACTCCTCGATTACCCAAACGACGATACAATAGCTGATCGTCGATATATAAATGAATTTTCTCTCGATCTCCCGAGCCCGCGTCTTTTCCTTTTTTTCTCCTCATTCTCCCGTTCCCTCTTCGTATGCTTTCCTCTCCTCCTTCCCCGTTCGCTCACCCGCTCGTTAAGAGTTACTACAGCCACCAGGCATCCGCACAATTCCCAAGAGTTATCGTATTCGCGGAGCGCGAAGGGCTCCGGCGAGCGCATAAATTTATGTTCGCGAGTCGCGGATACACAGATGTTGAGGGTAGCCGCTGCAATGGTAAACGAAGACGAGCGCCCCGGAGGTAAAGCTTCTCCTCGGGTTCCAGCGCCGCTCTTATAAGGACGGGCTTCCAATCTGTCTCGCGAGTTTGTCGCTTTTCCGTCGTTATATTACGGCATCGAATAGCCACGGAGAATCCTCCGTGACTCGGATGCCGCCTCGTCGTAGCGACATAGCGGTATGCCGAGAAACATATGGAAGCTCCGCCGCGGGCCTCGATAGTCCCGACTCGCCGCTATGGTCAATCTCCGAAGCGAGATCGACAGACTCCCTCGTATATTTCCCGCGAATCTATATGCTGAAGAGATGCAGGACACGAGATGCATCGAATTCACCGCGTACGAACGGCGGTAGAACGACGAGCACAACTACCGGCACTCCGTTCCGTGCGTTTACCGCACGAGCGGGTAGAGAGTTTTATTACGAATGCGGCCGCGAGCGCACTGAAGTGCATAATGCGGTTACATACGGGAAGGGTTCCGTTTTTCGTATTTTTATTTATTTTTATTTATTTTATTTATTTTTAATCGAATCTTTTTTTAAGACTTCGACGGCGAATGGAAAAAATGTTCGGCAAATATGTAGAAATTTACAACAATTTGATTCGCTAAAACAACAGGTCTGTTCTTATATATGTAGCGATTTTATAGAACATATAGAAATAGATTTTTTTAAACGGTTATTTGCTGAACAGTGAATGAACTGTGTACAACTAAAAACAATATGAACTAATGAGTGACATATTTTCTTCTGTGCTGCGGCTGTGGAACGGTCTAATTCTGAATTTTCAGTTTCTCCGATTTTTATTGAAGAGACTCCTTTTATGTTTCGACCGTGGTCTGGATCGTCTTCAGAAGTTTGTTTGTTTGTTTTTCAATCGCTTAAATCTACTCATTTTTCCTCTCATTGTTCCGCTGGATTGTTCTAAACTAAAGAATGACAGTATGCACAAAATAATAACAATATGATTTAAAGAAAAACAAATAACAATACGAACTAAATAAATACAAATAACAATACGAACTAAATAAATAAAAATACCAATTGTGAGCGAAAAAGATTTATATAAATCTTATATAACTTGTGTGGTCAACATTTTGACCACAGTTTGTGTTCCCTTGTTTTTTTTTATTTCTCGGTGTCCGAGGCTCGTATTTTCGGTCGCTTTATCTCCGTTCGTACGGAGCTGCCTGCGTGGCGACGAGCTTCGAGCGGATGAGAGGTATGAGCTGCGTAGGTGGCGGCCCTGAACTTGGGTAAATCTCCGACGGATCTCCGATTCTCTCCCCTTTTCATCTGCGCCATGCACCGTAGGCCGCAGTACATATACGTGTGGCCATAGACACGACACCTCGTTAGAGGCGTTAGTTAAAATTCCTGTGGAGTCTCTTCGCGCTCGTCTCGCGCTAAGCCGACACCTTTTGCTTCCAGTACAGTCCAGTACACTGCTCTTATGTATATACATATACTCGAGAGACTTCCTACCTCGTACGAATAATCGCCGGAGCTGCGTTTCCTCGTGCGCGATGTGTCGCCAACGCGAGCTTTAAGTCTAAACGACCCGAGCGCGTAGCCCGTCACGTTTCTGCGAGTGGGAGATACTCCGATGGAATAAACCATCGCGACGACGCGGGTAATTATAGCTGTGCCCTCGCTACTGGAGAATTTTGTTCGGCGACTCTGCAGCAAAACAAGGCCCGACCGTAGACGATATTAATTGAACAGATCGCCGGAATTACTGCACCAAAACAATTCGAAATTTTGACCAAGTTAAAAACGTTAATGTAAAAATAGAAAAAAAAATAAAAAATAAAATATATTAATGTAATAATAAATTGTAATGTAAAAATGTTATTATTCGATGCACAGAAGTTTGCAGTAGAGTATCGTTCGAACGACACGATAAAACACCACCAAATTTCTATGATTTCATGAAAGAATTAATATTTATTATAATATATTTAGGAACATATTTATAAATAAATTATAGATGTGTTTGTTTATTATTATAAATATTAAACATTATATAAAATGTCAACAATTTTTTCAATATATACATATATTTTTTTCAACCACTTCTTCAAAGTAATATGTCGATTTTCACTTAAAACACAGTTTCCTCTGTGTGGAAGCAAAACGTTAAATCTACTAACGGGTTTACAATTTTCTTCCATAAATCCTTGAATACAAAAGTTCCGAAAAAAAATTTACAAATAAAAAAACCTCGAAACATAAAAAATGTCCGCTCCGGATTCGATCCTCCGGTTCGTGGTATTGAATATAGGCGACATAAAATATTCGCGATTTCTCGAATTTCTCGTCATTCCGTTGCTTTTGTCCGATCGTTCTCGGTAGCGTTTCGCTCGATCCGATCTCTCCCTCCTCTCCGGGTCTTTTGGAGAATGCAGTCGTCGAGGTTGGTCGCGCCGGCGTAGAGAATACGAGAAAGGATAAAAAGAGAGTTTGGAAACGCCAGACGTAGCTATAACTATAGTTCCCTTTCGTCGGCGGACTAACTCGGCGCTCTCTTCCCGTGCTCCCAAAAAAGGTCTCGGCTAAAGGGCGTCGGCCCTTTTCGGACCGAGCCGCGGACTGGGAACGCTAACCGCGCACGCTGCCGACGGACGACACCCGAAGAAACAAATTTGCGAACGCTTCAATAATGCATGAGCGCGCGAACGATACGGTCTCGTACCTTTACGCCTAACAAACAGCGCTGACCGAAGGTTTAAGCAAACTTCCGTCCACTCCGGAGCGCTTATTCCCGAATCAAAATAAATTCAGTGAAGGAACCAAACAAAATCTATAATATATTTTAATATTATAAATATAATATATTTTATTAGCAAAATAATATATTTTATTAGCAAAATAATATATTTTATTAATAAAATATTTGTTAATAAGAAAGCAAAATAATATATTTTATTACGACAACATCCTCTGGAAAAGACCTGAAAAAAAGTAACTAGTCTTGTTACAGATTATCGCTAGGGATAAAAAAATAACAGAACAAGGGGAAGAAGATCGAGTGGATTAATTTGAATTCTACCAATTTCCGCACGCGGTTCGTCGAAGCGTGACTCGAATCGATACGGCGGATTCTTCTCGCACAGAGAAACAATAATTTATTTTTTATTATTTTTTTAAATTAAAAAAGCGTGCACTATGATGAGAGAAAAGATTCTCACAGAAGCCGGCCGGTCTCGGCGGGCAGCAAGACTGATATTCTTCTTCCCCGGCGCAGTGCGCGGCACAGCGGAAAAGCAAATTTTGCGCTCTATTAGCAAAACGTTAATGACCTACAGTGGCGCAAGAGATGGTCCATTCGTTACGTTATTTGCTCGGCGATTCATCTGAGACTCTCTTAATCCACCGGAAAAGGATTCGTTATTATTATCTTTTCTCGAGCACTGTCGTGTTCGCGAGAGTGTATAATATGGCTGGGTTGCCCCTTCCTGGAAGCATAAATCACGGGTGAAACGATCCGAGAAATACTCGATAGCCCGAGTCGGGTATCGGTGAGAGCTTCGAGAGGGCTTCGAGTGAGTGTGTACGAGCGGGCCCTGCGCGGATCATTTTCTCGCCGGGATTCTCCCGTTCTCGCCCTGTGGTCGCCCTCATTTCTTCCTTTTTTTCCTTACTTATTTCTTACTCTTCCGCTCCTTTGTCCTCGGAGGTATTTTTTTATTTGTCGTATTTTTCTCGCGCCTCTCCTCTCCGCTGACTCCGCTCGCGGGCCACCCGGCAGTCCTTGCGGCGAACTGAGGGAATTGCATTAATTTGACGGATGAACGAACTGTCGATATTCTTTTAATTTTCTTACTCACGACTATATCAGCATTTTCCTGTCGGTCTTTCGCGTACTATAAATTTTTTTGCATAAGGATTTATTAAAATTCGATCATTTTTTAGGCAGAAGAAAATCTTGAATCACTGACGACCGATAGTTTCGGAACTAAAATTATTTTTTTTATTATTAATTTTTCTTGTTGCTGATTTTCACGACTTATGTATTCCGAAAACTGTGACTCGCGGCTATGACTCTAGACAAGTAAAAGAGGTTGGCACATTCATCAACATTTTTTGTCCAGAAATAATCTTAATTGTTTTTTTTATAATCGAACCGTATTGACAACTTAAAATAAAATTGTAAAATTAACAAAAATTAAGTGGTAGTTTTTCTGGACTAAAAATGCGTGTTAAATCTGGACTTTTTTTAACCCTGTAGAACTTTTTTATTTCCTTAATAATAGGTCTATATATCTGAACAGAAATTTTTTAAATTAATTATAACTAATAGCAATTTCTCTCTTTTCGTTAACAAAATTTACAACAGAACTTAAACGTAAATCATGTCAGTAGATAATCCCTAACTTAATTGAAAAGACAGTAGAAGAGGTGATTCGGTCGGTGGGTAATGAAACAAAAATGCTCTCCCAGTACGGTGTCTTAGGTTCTTCAAGTGCATTTCTCGTTTCTCCGATTCATCGATGCTCATTGACTCTCGTATTTATACGAACCATCCCGCCGATCGTAAAACGCGTCTCCTTACACCCGACATGCTCGTATCTTCCGAAGAAAAAAAGAAAGCGCAATAAAAATGTACGAAGCTTCACTCGCGCCTCGATTTTGGTATCGAGTTTCACGAGCCCCCCCCCCCCCCCCCACTCCTGGCCCAAAGATCTCATCTCGCGGTTGCATACCCGCCGTTCACCCAGAGCGCGTTACACACTTCGAGCCATTGATTTTTTAATACCCGTTTTACGATCAACCGCGCACCTCCCGCCTCCCCCATCGTCATTATCTCGGTAATCAGAGGCTCTAAAATATACCCGTAAATTAATATTCCTTCCATCAAATACCTCGACCACGAAATATCCCTCGAATGAAGACATCCAATCGTGAAGTTTCGAATACCTTGGACACGTTTTATTGCCACATATATCCCTGCGAGAGACATACATATATATATATATATTTATACATAAGACATATATATATATATATATATATATATATATACGACGTGGACTGTGCAGTATTTCTCACAAAGTTTACCGAGTCGGACGTCAGGAGGGTCGAAAGGTGAGAAGGGTTTTTAACGTATTTCCGGATTTATCTCGCGGCTTATCGCTCCTTCCGTCTCGGTTCTAATAGCGGCTCAAAGAGCTTTTTTTTTAATTTTTTAATCTTAAAGAGCGCCGCGGAGAGTTCCCGGGGTATTCTCATCAATCGTGAGCACCTGCCGAGATTCTAGGCGTTATCCGCCGATTTTATAGGGTTAATATCGACGCTTGCGTAACACCAAAGCCGCAGCCGGGCGAGGGAAACGAGAAGAGGAAATGGTTTATGTTATACTATAAAATTGCCCGGCTCTGGGGATTACTGTATATATATAGTGTATGTACACATAGTTTTATGTATATACGGTGCAGAGAGTATATGTGCAGCATACTTTAATGGTTCACGACTTTTGCCTATGCAGATTTCGCCTCTCCGATAATCCTCGATCCTCGCCTCGCCTCTTTCCTCCGCGGCGCTCTCCGCGCTGCGCTATCTCGAGGCATGCCGGGGCTCTCCTCGACCTCTCGATCCAACGCTCCTTTCAGAAATATTATTTCCACGAATCGCTATCGCTTCCGCTTAGACCCCGGTGGGGAACAGTCGGCGACCGTTATCGGACGTCGATCGTCCGCTAAATTATCGATACCGTGGATAAAACTTCCCTGAGAACTCTCGCGGTGATCCGCGGTATTGTTTCTTTTTTTTTTTTTAGTTCGGACAAGGCGTATCGATCTCCGTCGAAAACAGTGCGAAATCTTGAAACTCGGCGGTTCAAATTGTGGACTTTTTGCGTAAAAAATTGCGCAGACCGGAAGTTGTCCCTTTCACCCGAGCCACACCCAGAAAAATAATTTAATTGATGGGCGTCCACTAATAAATAATTTTATGGTTTCAATAAATATTTATTTAATTTAAATATGCATTTTTTAAAATTTAAGTGCGGGATTATTTAATTTAAACAAATGTGAACTCTTCCAAGAAATCCCAAATTATTAACCGCTCAACTTTTCGACAATGCCGTCAATAGTTTGGCTTTAGCTCAAGGTATTAAAGACCCTCGAAAAAAAAATTATTATAGTTTTCTTTACCGACCGAGACTGTTTCATTCCCCATAAAACCCCCGCGCATTTCGCCGATCGCTGCCGCCCGGTACGAAAAAAAATCCGTGTGAACGGCCGATGCAGAAACTCGCACCTCGCACCGATCTCCGATCCCCGACAAGAAAAGATCCTCAAAAAAAAAAAAAGTATGAAATAACCGATAAAAAAAATTGACCGGAATTCGGTCATAAAATAACAATACTCGATAGTCTCAGCGTCCAATCGTGCGAATGTTTTATTGCTCGGATGCGACGATAATGGTCGGCCGGGCGAGTGAGAAGACAGAAATAATAATAAAATCGATGGGAGATTATAAAGGAATAGGGAAATAAAGGGATAGCCTCGCGCCGCGGGCTTGGTCCATAAACGAGAGTTAACGAGAGTGCCGCTGAACAAAACGATCATCACGCGGACGTTCGATAATGTGGCTGACTCCGAGAGGAGGATCTTCGGTAGTCCCCTCCGGTCTCTCCTCCACCATCTCCACGGCTTGTGTTCTACGCGACCTGCATGCCGCGGAGGCAAACGCGGCCTGCCCATACCCGGTCTATGGCACCGAAGTGGCCGTACTCGGCGAGCACGGTAGTTGGATCCGCGGCGAATCCGCGGGGTAACTTATACTGCAGGCACATTATATCCTATCTATCTATATTCCATGCCTATATTCACGGCGGCCGATGCATGTACATACGTATCTCTTCATACGGTCGTCTCTCTCTGCGTCCGCGCCACCGCAGCGGGCTTTAAGGAGCCTCTAAGGAGCTCCCTCGCGAGGAGCCGCTGGACCATTATATCCCATAAAGCCTTCGGTAATTATCGCTAAGTAGCGGATGCTTTGTTCGGATTTTGTTGTTATTTTTTTTTTATTTTTTTTTTTTATTGTACGTTTCTATTGGCGCGTGTAAGTTGGCGGAGCGTGGGCTTCCGTGCGCTTCCTCGGGTTATGGTAAAAGGCAGCGCCGGGCTGAAGTCTCTTGAGAGCACTCGCGATTACGTGCCTCGCGGATTATTCGCGGGTAAATTGTATTTGTCATCGGAACGAAATTCTCGATGACGTTCCGTGGCGAGGTCGATGCGGGGGTGGAATGGGGGAGTAGCGAGGCTAAAGACCGATCCGTGAAACGGCGATTCGATGGGCTCGCGAAGTTGACGAGAGGCGCAAAGGCGGCTTGGTGCGAGGCGCAGTTTCGGGATTAATTTAATCACGGAAGCGCAAACATCGTGCCGAAGATGAAGGTTGTATCAGGCTTCGATTGAATTCGTGATACTGCGCGGAATATCTAAATGTCTGAATGTGAATGTTTATTGGTTTTAGTTGCTTTCTCTGAATAGTTTTCTTGTTTTTTCTAAAAAGAGACGAGCCTCTAGAATTTTCCTGGTAACGCTTCATGCACAGGTCTTCATCTGAGGACGAGCTGGAATCTGCAGGATTTCAATTTTGAGCTCGAATAGTTCGAAACGTAAAAAATAGTAGAATAAAAAAAAATAGTGAAATAATTTTTTTTTAATCCTGCACAATCCTCTGGGTCTTCATCGTGAGGAGAAACCAGCGACTGCTGATCTTCAATCTTCGGTTCGAATATTTCAAACACTAACGAGTAAAAGAGTATAATAATAAAATGGAAAAAAATTAGAAAAAAAAATGCATGTTCGAATGTTTCGCACATTAAGCAATACTGGAGTAAAATTGTACAATAATAAAATCAACAAAAAAAATTAGAAAAAAAATCTGAAAAAATGCGCAGATCTACCTCTAAGTGTGGTCACTTCCGTGGCGCGGGGAAAAAATTGATTGCGAGCATCCGCATTGTTCTTGCAGCGAAGAGAAGGCAACGTATGTTTGCGCTCTGGAAAAAAAGTCCCTTAACCGAGGCGCGTGGGTTTAAATGATATCGCGGACGTTTTTTTTTCCCGAAACTTTTTGCCGAAAGGGTCGAGCAGGTTGGGCGACCTTGCGCACCGCGTGTCACGCCGACAAAAATGATCGTCCCTCTTTCCGCCCGGTCGCCATACGTCGAGGGCTCCCGCGAGCCCCGCGAGTCGTATAACGAAGGCGTTTCGCTTCCAGCCGTTGTAAAAGAACTTCTCTCCTCAGCGGGGTCGCTTCTCGAGATCGTATCTCCCTTGAGAATAGCCGTGCGCGGCGACCGCGGCTCATTAAAAGTCCTCTCCGGGTCCGCGGCAGCGCGCGAGACGGAACGAGAGGAAGCTCTCTCCACTCTCTCGCCGGCTCGCGCGCGCGCGCCTCTTCGTTATCTATCGTGTTTCGCCCGTGTAGCTCGCGAACTTACGACGTGTCGTCGGGTAAACCCGCGCGCGGTCTGTCGCGCGACTCCCCTCTTTCACCCCCGCGGACGAACTCAAAGCAGCTTCCTAATCGCCCATCGCTATCCTAATAACATGGATGAAACAGAAAATTAATCAAAAAAACTTAAAAAATAAATATAAAAATAAATATAAAAATAAATATAAAAATAAATATAAAAATAAATATAAAAATAAATTGATATCATCCTTAATATGTAACTTAAATGAATCGAAGGACAAAAGCCTCTTTCATCTATTAGGTCGAGACTCGTCTATCGTGAGTTTGAAAATTATCTCCGCTATAGTTATATTGAGTCTTTTTATAATCGAGCGAACTCGACGTGTCGTCGGGTAAAATCGCACGCGACTGCCCTCTTCCACCCCCGCGGACAAACTCAAAGCCTCTTCCTAGTCGCCCATCGAAATCCCATCGCTATCGCAACCACATGGATCAAAAAGACACTTAATAAATAAATTTAAAAAAATAACGTTATATCATCCTCAATATGTAATTTAAATGAAACGAAGGCCAGAAGCCTCTTTCGCCTCGGAGGGCGAGCCTCGTCTATCGCGACTTTGAAAATTACCTCCACTATAGTTACATCAACACGTTTTATACCCGATCGAACTCGCGACGTGTCGTCGGGTAAAAGCGCGACTGCCCTCTTCCACCCCCGCGGACAAGCTCAAAGCCTCCTCCTAATCGCCCATCGAAATCCCATCGCTATCGTAACGACATACTTGAAAAAGAAACTCAATAAAAAAAAACAACGTTATATCATCCCTAATATGTAATTTAAATGAAACGAAGGCCAGAAGCCTCTTTCGCCTCGGAGGGCAAGACTCGTCTATCGTGACTTTGAAAATTACTTCCGCTATAGTTATATTGAGATGTTTTATACCCGAGCAAACTACCGTTGGCCCCCGAGTCGCTCTCCCGTCCGCACAGGACTATCTGCGTGCTATATACTCCTTCCTACATACCTGTACATGTGTACATACGCCAGCCCTTTTCCACCATCCATGTCTTTATTTATATACATATATACATATACACATATATACATATATACATACATACATATACACATATATACATATATACATATATACACAAGAAACGAAGTACAGTCTCCCGACGTACACCAACCATATATCCCCTCGACCGCACAGTTACGGTTATGTATCTGCGGGAATGCGCGGGTGTGAGAGTTCTCGCGAAGAGTGAAGAGCCCTCCCCCCCCCTCCCTCACCCGCCCTCCATGCGCTCCCTCCTCGCCATGCACGAGAAGCACAGAGAGAAGTTCCAACGGTGAGACCGAGCCATGGGTAATGCGAGGTAACGGAGAAAGACAAGAGACGAAGAGCGATGCCCTCGCACCGAGATCGCGTTACCACTCCGGTGGCCTTAATCTTTAACTCCCTCTTCCTCCCCCTTCGCGCATGTGTACGCGTCCTCGCGTCCCGGCACCCGGTGCAACCTCTGCCCGTGTGTGCATACCGACGGGCTGCGCCACCGCGGCCCGGAGAGAAGTCCGTCCATTCGTAAACGTCGTAATCCCATTACGGGTGCATCTATCTCTGGTTCAAAAGACGTCCTCCCGCCAAGGTTCGGGATCAAATTTCTCGGAAGGCCGAAAAATAAATTATGAAATTTGAGCATCCGCACGGAGTTCGCACTGACGGATTCATTTTTTTTTTTTTTTTATTATTAGCGTTTTTTTTTTTTTTTTTTTTGTGGCGGTCACGAGGCGACGGGGTGAGTTTAAGAGTTACGGTTCAATCGAGTCTCTTGGTACGGAGTTTCGAGACTCGGACGAATTACTCGCGCGAATTTCTCGCTGGGGTACCGCGTGTGAGGCTGCTCGCGCGTGTTGCTCGCGTGAGAATTAGTCTGCACGAGAAACCCTCTCGTTGTTGTACTTTGGTAAGGAGCGGCGGAGCGGAAGCGATCGCGAAGACTTGGGCGAAAGCTGACGAGGCGCGGAAAGGTCGTTGACCTCTCGGGATTCTTGGATGTTTCGTATGTAACGGGGAAGTCGGGTAGGATGGACCGATTTTTTAAGATTTTTTTTTTTGCTAAAGATAATATTAAATTTGTGTCAAACTTTGTACATGGGTCCGTTTTGCAGCGCTCCTCGGTAAATACTCCGATATGTACATTGTAAAATAGATTATCAACGTTTCTTGTCGTCAATTACTTTCTTCTTAATTTTACACACTAATTTTGTTCATCTACCATTTTTTCACATTTCAATTTTCTTCATGTTTTGTAGAATTGACAAGAAATTAATTGTGGACAAAAAAGTTTCTTAAGAGTTCAAATATTTTTTACTGTGTACATATCCGAGCTCCTGTGGAATTTTTACTGCTCAAGCTTTCGAATGACGGGAGATCCCGATCGGATTAAAATCGCGATCGGAGCCGGCAATCACGCGCCTGCTACTCCGCGAAATAAGTTTACGATAGTCACTCTCGCAATATCGCGTGGAACTCGCGCGATCACTCGGGATAATCCGTATCTCCTCCGATATGACGGAAGCTTATTATACGGCAGTCCCGAGTCTCATAGAATTGTTATTATTATTATCATCATTCTTATTATTGTACAGCACAACTTTTTTTTGGTGCTCAATTGCTAATTTCCGGCTTGACTCTATGGCTAAATTCATATCGAGTTACGTGGTCGAGAATATTTTTTTGAAGCTCATTACGAATCCCGAGTATCGTAGAATTATTATTATTATTTTCATTCT
Organism: Ichneumon xanthorius; assembly: GCA_917499995.1. Lineage (NCBI taxonomy): Eukaryota > Metazoa > Arthropoda > Insecta > Hymenoptera > Ichneumonidae > Ichneumon > Ichneumon xanthorius. Next base: position 17,819,332 of record OU824202.1, on the reverse strand, counting down.
TATTATGAAATACCACGAAAAATAATGTTTCTTCGCACCCAATTAGGAATGTCTGGCACGACTGTCGGCCAAAATTCATGTCGAGTCACGTGGCCAAGAAAATTACTTGGAATCTCTCGATTTGACGCGAAAAATAGTAAATTGCGATTTTCTACCCCTTCATCATGCATCGACAAATCGGCGCGAGAAAAAAAAATGATTATAAATTACAAAACGTAGCTGAGGTGAAACTTATGATTCCCCGCCGAGACTTGATGACCCTAAATTTTACCAAGTTACAACGGGGTCGTTTTTTTAATCGGACGAGCTTATCTTATGGAACTTCACTATGGAACAAAATTTGACAAGTGAGCAACTTTTTTTCTTCGTAAAGCAGTGCATCGCCAAAGACTTGTCAAATATGAAATTTGATGTCCGGATATCTTCAGGCTCATGAAAATTGCGGATATTTTTTGGGCAAACTTGGAGCAAGTTTGTCCAGATGAAGCGTAGAAATAGGCGTACAATAGTTTCATCCAGCGACGACTTGCGCGAAGTGAAGAGGCCTCGGTATGCATTGCTCACCGGCTTTTCTTCCAGCGCCATAACTCGACACAGTAATATCGGCCTAATCAGGCATCGCGGCTTCCACTCGGACGAACGCTCAGCGTGGTACGAAAGAGTGGAGCTTCGTGCGCAGCTGCAACAGTAGGTAAGGATAACTACAGTAGAACCTGCAACATGAACGCACATCACATGCCTGTGCGTTACAGCGAGACGTTCACGCCGCTTTTGAAGTCGGGCCCTCGCGGAATAGCGTCGGAGAGAACGGCGCGTTGCGTTAAAGGGGCCCGCGGGGCTCGAGAAGAAGAGTCCTTGCTGAGAATATCTCTCGCACACGAGGAAAACCCGCTCGCGGCTCTATAGCCGGCGTAACACGGCCGATATCGCGTGCGATTCGCACGGATTCGCAAGATGCTATCGGTCTCCCGCGCACCGGCACGTACGGACACACACAGCTCTTCGGTATTACTTTTTATTTTTATTTTTTTTTTTTACTGCAGGATAACGCGAATCCTTCCAACTCGCCGCAGAAATTGCTCGGTGACGACGCTTCGCGCTCGTGCGAGAATGTCGAATATGCAAAAATTCAATGGTTTTCGCACGGGTTATTTTAAAGTTTATGTATTACTCGCAGGGACGGAGTTTGTACCTATCAATTTATCAGCCTTCGCATAAACTGCTTCATTGGCATAAAAAAAACGGAGACTACTCATAATTCGCCCTCAACCTCCCCCCCTCCCTGCAACCCATACACAGTACAGAGTTTGTATTTAATAAACTTGTCTTAACTGCAATTTTTTTAATGTTAATTTCACCATCTTTTCTACCTACGAAACGTATTTTTAATAAATTTTCTTTAATTAAAAAAAACAATTATATAATTAGAACCAAAATGGTAAAAGATAAAAAAAATTGCTAACTTTCGCGGACAGCAATGTGTACGAAATATGCAACCATTATTATACCCATCAAATTATCAGTTTTCACATAAATTGCTTTATTGCCATAAAAAAACCGCACAATTTAAACCTCTAGCACACAATAAATGGCAATACATTTATTTAACAAAAAAAATTATAAAATTAGAACCAAAGAAAGCCAAAAGTAAAAAAAACTCACTGCCATTCGCGGACAGAAATGTGTGCCAAATAGAAAATTTCATTTAAAGTATACAGTCCATTGATAAAAAAAAAAAGAAAGCCACATATTCTCCACAAACACGCTTTTCGTCGCGAGTCCCGACAACAATTTTTTCCCCTCCAAGAAATTCCCCGCGAAGCATTCCGGCTTTTCTGTGCCGCTCTCCTCCACGCTCCCCCTCCCTCGCCCCGTCCTGCCTGCGTATTGGCTCGTAACGAGATGAGAGAATAAGTCAGTACCATAGAGGCCACTACAGATGATAGACGTTCGAAGGAAGTACTCGCTGAAGGATACTCTCGCGCGGGGCAAAGAAACTCAAAGACTCTCGCGTTGCTTTCCTCTTCGGCGCCCCCCACCCCCCCCCCCCCCTCCACCCGCCCCCCTCCCAGCCCCCCTCCACCCTCCCCCTCACCAACCCCCGTGTTCCCTTCTCATCATTCTGCTCGTTCTCTTATTCCCTCGCAGGAAAGGCACGGGCAAAGAGATGCTGAGGAGAACCGCGAGCTCGTGATGTCCCGAGGCTACCGCGGCCGCGAGACCGCAGTATCTCCTCGCTCTCCCTCCCGATCCATCCGTGCATTCGCCGTCGAAGCCGCTCGCGAGCCCTCTCTCTCCCCTGCGTCGGCAACTCCGCTCCGGCTCGGATACAACACGCCCATACCGGTCCACACAGCATCTCACCACCAGCACAAATCCAACCGTGGAACTTGTCTTCTCCCTCGCCAACCGTACGATTATTCATTGAATTTATATTCAAACCGATACCGAGGCGAGAGCGCCTGCGCGGCCTCTCGAACGAACCCGCGAGGGAGAGAAAGGGCCGGTGTGGGGGTGGACGACTGAAATTTATTTACCACGACTCGTTTCGATCGGATAAATTCATCGCGCGTCGCTTTTTTTTTTTTGAACGAATTTTAACAGGCCATAACGTAGATCGTTCTCTATTCTCCCCCCCCCACCCTCCCCCCCTTTCGTTAGATCGTGAGTACATTGTCTTCGAGCCCGCTCGTGCGTTAAGGCGGGAAAGCGAGTGCGAAATTTACGTAGCTTTCGGTAAGGTGGGTTTGAAATTTTGCCGAAAGATCTCGAATTTAAAGGGACTCGGATTTATAGTCGGGGAGGAAATGTCGATGGAGCGGGAATGGTGGGGATTTTTTTATTCCGTAGTGGAGAAAACACGAACGCAATTAAAATTGAGATTCGCGAGTTCGCGTCGGAGATCGAGACGTCGAGCGGGCTGGACCGATTGGACCTCGTTAAAATTATCCCTTCGCACGCTATGGTTTTTTTTTTTTTTTTTTTTTTTTTTTATGGAGGGCGAAAGGGAAGGGCCCTGTCGAGAGTCGGGAATTCGGGACTCGGTCCAGCTTATCGCGATCGCTCGGCGATGCTCTTAATATAGAGGAAAGGAGCGGGAGGCGGCCGAGCAAACGACAGTGAAGAGGCAAAGGGATTGCCATCGAGAAAGCCCGACGGAGATGGGAATTAAAGTTTTTTTTTTTTTTTTTTTTTTTTGTCGAACGTCGGGGAGGGAGTGTGCGCTGTCCTGTCGAAAAATAATCGCGATCGCCACCTTCCGGATCGAAAATAAAATGTACAATAAGAGGAGTATTGTGTCGCGTGACTGGGAGCTCCTTCGGGGCGAGACTCGTTGCGATTCAGCGAAGATTCCTCGACTCCTCCGAGATACATTGAACTTTATGGTAATGCGATAAGATACACGGAGGCTCGAAAAAAAGGAGCTCGGTGCGTAGCGGAGCGAGCTGGAATATAAGGGCGATCGGAATTGCCTTTAATTTTTGTTTTTTTGAGATACGTGATTTATTTACAATTAGTTACGTCGTTAAAATTCAGTAAATTCTATTGTTTTAATGCATTTTTTTTTTCAAAATATTCCTGGTTTTTAATCAATTTTTTTATGTGAGACACTACGGAGCAATGGAAAGGTTTGTACATTTAACAAACATTTTTTTGTCCGCAAAGATCCCCAAATTTTTGGTCAATTAAAAAAATTCTATTACCGAACCGTATTTTTTTATTGTAAAAAAATGGTAAAATTAACAAGAATTAAATCAATGGACATCGATCAGGAATGATTATTAACCGCGCAAAACTGTTATACTGTTATTCATTTTTGCCACCGCGCGACCTGTTCGAAGATTGCGGACTGGCCATTTATATTCAAATTTCAGTGTATCTTAACATACTCTCATTAAAAATTTTTTATTTCTCTTACCGTTCAACGAGACAATTTGTTTTTTGGCACACACCGAGAAATAGTCTTTGTGCGACTACAAAAAAATTCCTGACGCCTCTAGCCAATTGCATTAATCTATCCGAAGCCGGCAACGTCGCACGAGAGACCAAATAGCAGAATCTCATCCGGCGACGTAATTGTCGTCCAAAAATCAAGAGCAAGAGCCGCACTCGAGTTTCCCTAGGCGTACTTGTGGTTCGTGGTTCGAGTGCATTGTCATGCTAATGCGAAAAAAGAAATTGGAGTGATTGCGATGCGAGCGTCACGAGCCGGCTGACCCTGCGGCGATATTTTTTATCGCTAAAAAAAAATGGTGAACAAGAAGAGAGTTTCGAGTCGCGGAGCCAACTGGCCAAATTTAATATATACTGACATCGTACAATGTCGCGTGAGCGATCGTGCCCGATGGGGAGTATAATGCTCCGTTTCTGTCTCGAGTGTCTCACGATAAATCATTCGGGCGAGAGCCGGAGAAGAACTCTCGAGAGGCAGAGGTACGCTCTGCACCATTAATCTCGATAATTGAATCAATATCCGAGAGCCGGTACTCGTAGTGGCTGAGTATTCGGAAACGTCCACGGTAATTACCCGCGCTTTCGTCATCAATCATCATGCCCGGAGAAGTGTTCGAAAGGGTCAGGCGAGTCGTATACTTGGAGTTCTGCAAGAGAAGAGTTTTTTTGTTTTTTTAAGAAACAAAAAATATTACGCAAGGAAACGGGAAATATCAGAACCGGAAATGAGGGGAAAAAAATTGAGGTTTTTTTCTAGGCTGATAAAAAAATTGCTGCCGCAGGTAAAGTCTGTTATTAAAGGCCCCACGTTTACTGAGAGATTGTACTTAAGATGACCTCGGGACTGAGGTTTCGAAATATAAATTTGAGGTATTAACTGTTCTGATCGCAAAGATTTGGGGCGCAACTCCTGATACAATTAGCAAAGGCCTCCCATTTACTGAGAGATTATACTTAAATTACCTGCGGACCACAGTTTCGAAACATAAATTTGAGATATTAACTGTTCTCATATCAAAGATTTGGAGCGTAACTCCAGATACAATTAGTAAAGGCCCCCCAATTACTAAAAGATTGCACAGTAAAATGGGTACCAATGTTTTTTGTCCAGAAACGTCCATAATTCTTTTCGGGTTCATTTTACAAAAATTTCTGTTAATGTTACGAATATATTTTGTAAAAATTAACAACAAAATGATTGCGAACGTTTATGGAGAAAAATGGAATTTTTTTACTGTATACACTTATAAAATTACCTCCGGACCAAAGTTTCGAAATATAAATTGGAGGTATTGACTGTTCTGAATTAAATTTTTCTCAAAAAACAGAATCTAACACAGCTTTCCAATTTTTATTGCAAAAACAAAACCTCATTGCGTATTGAGATTTTGGTCTCCGTATTTTATTTTTAAAAAAGTTTCCCCGACGGAATAAATTCGTTCCGCATATAAAACAATTCGGCACGTTTGACAAAAAGAAAAAAGTGTCGAAAAAAAGTTCATTCACTCAATTCCGATTCAGTACCGCGAGTTCATTTGACTCTTGACTGTCCGATAAATCTCCTCGGACTTAACTTTATTCATCGAATCCCCATATCCGTGGCGTCGAGGCACACGTATCCTCTCGCCGAATCGATCTCACTTCTCTTTCATTGCCCGGTGATCGGATCGGAAGCCCGGGATCGACAGCGGCCCGAGCAGCAAGAAAGAAAGAGTCGTCTTCCCGTTGACCGGTCGAAGAGCGGAGAACCGATCGTAAATTCGCTCGTGCCCTCTCCCGCCGTTTCTCTTTCTTTGCCTTCCGGAGAAAAAGATTTATCGTTCTAGATGCCGCCTGACTAATTGACGCCCCGAGATACCCACGATTTCGCGAGGAAACGCGAGGAACTCCTCGTTTCTCCTCGAGCCTTTCGGGAGATACTTTTGCTGTTCCGCTCTCACCCCCTCCTCTCTCACCCTGTTCCCCATTTCTTGGTAACTTTTTTGCTGCACGCGCGAGAGAGACTGCGGAACTCACCGGTCACGGCGACCCGTTACGCGTTATCTGACGATTCGACTCCGACGACTTCGGGCCGGGAATCGTAAAACGCACCGCCGGTTAATGAGCCAATTATTTAATTGCCTCCACCCTTCTTTCCCCCTTCGCCTCCCGACCGAAACCTTCGAGCAGTTTCCATCTTTCTCTCGGAGTTGACGTTTTTTTAATTATGCTTTCTCCGTCTCCGTACACCAATTTTATGCAGTCCATTGACTCCACCCTTCTTCCCCCTTTTCCTCTCGGCCCAAACCTTCGAGCAGTTGCCATCTTTCTCTTGAAGTTGACTTTTAAAAAATATGGTCTAGTTACTTTCTCCGTCTTTGTCCACCAATTTTATACAATCCACCACATTGCCTCCACCCTTCTTCCCCCTTTTCCTTTCGGCCCAAACCTTCGAGCAGTTGCCATCTTTCTCTTGAAGTTGACTTTTAAAAAATATGGTCCAGTTACTTTCTCCGTCTTTGTCCACCAATTTTATACAATCCACCACACTGCCTCCACCCTCCTTACCCCCTTTTCCTCTCGGCCCAAATCTTCGAGCAGTTGCCATCTTTCTCTTGAAGTTGACTTTTAAAAACTATGGTCTAGTTACTTTCTCCGTCTTTGTCCACCAATTTTATACAATCCACCACACTGCCTCCACCCTTCTTCCCCCTTTTCCTCTCGGCCCAAACCTTCGAGCAGTTGCCATCTTTCTCTTGAAGTTGACTTTTAAAAACTATGGTCTAGTTACTTTCTCCGTCTTTGTCCACCAATTTTATACAATCCACCACATTGCCTCCACCCTTCTTCCCCCTTTTCCTCTCGGCCCAAATCTTCGAGCAGTCGCCACCTTTCTCTTGAAGTTGACTTTTAACAAAATTTGTGTCGAACTTTCTCCGTCACCGTCCACCATTTTTATACAGTCAATTGCCTCCACCCTTCTTCCCCCCTTCGCCGCTCGGCTCAAATCTTCGCGCTGTTCCCATCTTTCTCTCAAAGTTGACTTTTTTTATAGTTCTTTCTCCGTTTCCGTCCACGATTTTTATACAGTCCATTGCCTCCACCCTTCTTCCCTCTTTGCCTCTCGGCCCAAACCTTCGAGCTGTTTCCATCTTTCTCTCGAACTAGACTTAAAAAAAAAAAAATTGTAGTACTTTCTCTGTCTCCGTCCACCAATTTTATACAGTCCATTTATACATTCACCCTTCTTCCCCCCTTTGCCTCTCGGCCCAAACCTTCGAGCAGTTTCCATCCTTATCTCGAACTTGACATTTCTATTTTTTAATATTTTTTTTATAGTGCGTTCTCCGTTTCTGTTGACCAATTTTATACAGTTCACGTGTCGGTCGGTATTCCGCGAAAAGGGAACTTCTCTCTCTCCCGTACCGGCGGCCGCTCGTACAGGAAATTTACAGACTCCTTAAGCAGGCAACGTATCTCCCTTTCCTTTCTTTCATTCTTTCGTTCGTTCGTTTTTTTTCCCTTCTCCCGCGGTTATCCTTTATTTTAACGTCGACCGATTCCCGCGGCCTTCCGCGAGCCACGTTCGCCCTTTCGTAAATTGCGTTCGCACTCGTCTCCGTGTATACTTAATAAGGAAGGGCCGAGCGAGCGAGTACAGGGAGGCGAGTCCTCGATGCCCGAAGCGAGAGAGGTCGATGCCACGGGGCTGAGCTCTAACGGAGAATTTATCGTACCACCACGCCGACGTGTGTTCGTAACGCCCAGAATTATTTTTCGTTTTTTTTACATTTTTTTTTTATTTTTTCTTCCTTGCACACTTAATCTGCCCGGTAACCAAATTTTAACGCGAGCTTCGTGGCGATATCGAGCTCGTGCTCGAACGCTTTCGGAGTCACGATTTGTTGCAGAAAGAAGAAAAAAAAAAATCAGAAATCTTCATCAGAATTTTTTTCTTTTTTTTTGGGGCTGTTCGAATTTTATAATAATCAGTCGATGGATATTTACTTCGCGATGTGCAAAGCCCGATCGGTATCGAAAAGAACAAAATGTAATTTTCGTAAATATTATTATTAGCGTAATAATCGAACGATAAAAAAATTTAATCGGCAAGGAGCTCGTGCTCGATGGACCATTTTATTTTATGCGCTACGATTTCTGAAGTACGAAGAATCGCAAATATTTTTCGGACATTCATCATTACAATCGATCGATAAAAAGTTGATCCCCAAACGAGGTCGGCCGTTCCGAATCGCGATCAGTTGCGAAAGATGCTGAGCTTCGTCTCACAATTTCCTCGCGAAGGTATAAAATTAATGATCGAGCGGTAGCACGAGAGTTCACTTTGAACCATGAAGCGAGTAACTCGAACATCGCCTGCAATTCGAAGTAGAAAAACAGTTTGAATATTCGATGAACATTTCTCGTTCACAAAAAACCCAAATTTTTTTCTCCGTAATTTTACTATTTTTTTTCATTTCACATCAACAATATTTTTAACTAAACACATTGTAAAATTGATAAGACAAAAAATGGTAAAATTGATAAGAAAAAGAAATGGTAAAATATATAAGAAAAAAAATTGTAAAATGATTCAAAAAAAGCGATAAAATTTATAAGAAAAAAAATGGTGAAATGGTCAAGAAAAATATTGCAAAAAAATAACAAAAAAGTAAATTGAGAACGCTCGTAAGCGCGAAATATTTGTCCAATGTCCCTTGTTTACCGTTTGGTTTGAAAACCTTCGGAATAACAATAATCATCGCGTCGTGTTAATCATTTCCGAGCTCGGAGCTTCGGGAGTTCCAGCTGAAAGGTTTCCACCCAGGATACTGCGGCAGCAGCAGCAACAAATACATGCACACATGCACACGACACACTCGTAGTCGCGAGTGCGTAATGCGCTACTAGTTAGGTGAGAAGTAGCAGAGGATATGATGGAGAGGAGAGATGATTCTTCCGCAAGTAGCGTAGAGTGCAACTCTATGCACCGAGTCGCGACTGCAGCCTGAACCAACGTCGTAGACCCTAAAAAAAAAAAAAAAATCGTGGACGAGGCTGAAGAGATAGAAAATAGGATGAGATGGACGAGGAGGCCGAGGGAGAAGAAGAAGACCTCGCCTCGGCCACGCCACATTCCGAACCGCGCTTGATTGGTTTTGGCGAGGAAGAGAAACAGCGAAAGAGAGCCGAGAGATGTGCGGAGAAAAGCCTTGTATACGGTGTGGCATTAGGTGTATAACCACACCGCCTCCGAGCGCGCGTGCTCCGCACCGGGTCAGGTCGGGTCGTCGCTGGAAACTTCTACGTGGACGTGTATACGGCAATATACAACGGGCGATCACTTCCTCGCTTCTCTTTTCCCTTCGACTCGGGCCTATCAGCGCAGCTTCTGCCGTAGTCCTGCACGTTCGTTAGGTCTACTGTACGCTCTCCCGGACACCTCGGCGTCTTCATTGAGCTCTCCGTTCCTCGCTTACGGGAGTTCGGACGTGGATTTTTATTTTTCAGCGTTTTGTTCCTGGAAGGTTTCTTCTTGAAACTGGAGGAAGAAGCTGAAAAGGCCGCGACTTCCTTTCAGTGAGAAACAACTGTAGGCATTTTTTATCAAAACCTTTTTTGTACCGTCAAAGATGACGGTACAGGAAAGGTTTCAATAAAATAATAATATAAAACAAAAATGAAAATTATATGAATATTTTTAACTGAAAAAACTGAAAAATTTACGGATAAGCCTTTCGGTCCAATAAAGATATTGGACCGAAAGGCTTATCCATACATTTTTCAGTTATTTTTCGGTGCCTTGTTGCGATTCGAAAGTTTGAACATTCAGGACTGGCGAAATGATGGTTCAAAATAAAATGACGTAAACAATTTTTTTAACACGTGTGGTTTAATCCTTAAAACAAAGAATTAAAAAGACGTCCGTGAGATGAATCAACCCTTTTAAAGGTCACTGGAAAGAAAGCTATTTACTGATATTTAAGGCACAGAAATTCCATCACGTTCGTGCGAGCGAGATCGACCGATGGAAAAATAAATTTGATGTTTCCCGTATAAATACGATAAATGTACAATTTAGTGGCAAGCCATTTCCCCCTGACCGTTAATGGGTTAATCGGTTGACTTCCTTCAATATATGGCAAAAGATAATTGACCATGCGAGTCCAGAAAATGGGTTTATAAAACAGAGATTTGTGGAAGCCAATTAAATTTCTTCGCTAATTCGATGAAAGGTTTCGTGGGATTTCCTGGAATCGCATCGACGCGAGTGCGGGCAGAGAGTGCCATGCGATCGGCTCGGTCGAAGAGTGACCGGCGCTGAAGGGACGATAAAAGGACGACGACTCTACTTAGCTGTGCCGGAGGGTTGAAGAGACTACCCGGGCACTCTTACCCGCGATAAGTTTTAATGGAGAATGAGAAATCCTCTTTGCGAAGTAGCCGGGTAAAATACGATGGAGAAATAAAGATACAAGAGGCGTTTGGAAGATGAAGAAGAAGAAGCGTCGGGGCGTTTAACTGCCACGCAAAAAAGCGTCCTCATCTTGTGCATTTCTGACGCCGTTTTGCCTCCTCCTCTGCGTGTTCCACTATCTCATCGGGCTGTTGCCGGGACGTACCAAGTAAAACTCCTCTTTTCCCTGTTCACTTTCGATCCGCCGGACTTCGCTCGACGCTTACCGGTCGTAAACGACTTTAACGACGAGACCCGGAAGATTATTCTCTCTTTCTGACTCTCAAAATTGCACTTTAAGACATCAAAAAACGGCAGTACTGCAAATTCTCGTTGGCTTTCGACTTTCGTTGAATGTCCAAATTCTCTCGATTATATCTGTATAAGTACACCTCGGATGGGAGGGGGTTGATATGATGAAAATATAAAAAGTTTTGACGATCGAGTAAGGATTCCATTAACGGAATATTATTTTTATTATAAACGATAATATTTTGGGCATTTCTTTTAAATCCTCGGAAGCATAAAATTGCAAAAAGGAAGCATAAATTTGCAGAAATATACTTGAAATCGGGGGGTCGATAAGAAAATATTTAAAGTTTTGACGATCGAGTAAAGACCCCATTCCCGTAATATATTTTTTATTATAAATTATAACATTTTGGAAATTTCATTCGAACCCTTCGAAGCATAAAAGTGCAAAAAGGATGGGAAGGTTTGGAAAAAAATTGAAAACATCGAAAAATAATGGCCATCGTTTGCGAGAGATCCCAATAAAAATGTGTATTTCAATGGAGCTGCAAATCGCTGAAAAATAAATAAAGTATGTCAAATTCTGAAAAAAAAACGAATTAAAGAAATTTCCAACAATCGTATTAAACGATACTTTCTCTCCATGCACACTCGGTATCTTCCAGGAAAGTAAAGATAAATGCATCCAACCATAGGATCATGCGTTCCACATTCATCAATGATTCATCGAGCCCTTTAAAATGAGCCACTCATTTAAATATCTCTTTATCTTCAAATATTCAGCGAAGATAATCTCCAGCACCTCGAGCGCCAAAACTTAGTTCATCGACATCGAAACGAACCCAAAAGTATTGTCTCCTTTTTAACGCAACTTCATACCCTGCCTCAAAAAAAAAAAAAAAAAAAAAAAAAATCGGCGATCTTGAGAGCTTCGCGAGCGCATCGCGGCGCAGCCCGTGAAAGGTTACAATTACCGTCCGCGCAGTTGCATATACGGCAAGGTGTGTAATTTAACGCATTCGAATTTGGGGAGGTCAAACCGTCCGTGTGATCAAGAGGCAGGAGGAGCGAGCCGGGAACCTTTCGGGCGAAGGAAAGAACGGAACCTCGCGAGGACTGAGACGATGAAGAGTGTAGAAATCGAAGGCGAGTGCGCGCGAGACGGCGCTGGTGTAATTATCGAGGAAAGACGCGGAAGAGGCCATTATTACAACGTCGCTCTCGGGTTAACGACGTTAACGCTCGGATACATCGCTGTCTCGCGCTCTCGACCCCACCGCGAACCATCCGGCATAACCCTTTATCCTCCCCCCCCCCCCTCTCGTTCTCCTGTCGTTATCCCTAATTCGTGTTTGCTCAGCATCCTCACGTTTTTCTCCTGCGAGTTTCTAATGATTCTCCTTCGAGCTTCGCGCCCTCGGCGGGCGCGTGCGTTCCGAGAGAAGGCAATCCTCGCGGAACGTGCCATTGAATGTGTGCATTGCTATAAAGGCGCAAGGAGAAAAATAGATAGCCGGGAGTTTAAGGATCTCCGCGGGGTGAATGGGGCCAATATGGACCAACCCGTTTAACACGCACACTAAAAAAATATTGTTGGAACAGCAAATTTTAACGATCGAGACTCTGTTAAAGTAACAGAAGTAACACATGGAAAAATGTAAAATGTCTACATCGAAAAATATATCAGTGATGTAACAAATATTTTTTGAAGTCAAAAGTTTTATATTTCGGATATATTTTTGCAAACACATTTCTTACGATATTTCTTACAATATCATATAAAAAGGCTTAGTTTAATATCTATATTGAATATGTTATTTACCATACATTTGATTTTCTTTTATCGCATCCTAAATATTTTTGTATGAAGTATTCCATATTACATTTATCATATTTACCATCTTTTTTTATTATAAAATTTATCAAAATTCGTGACAATTATAAATTTTCCATTTTCGGTATCGTATCTCGAATTTTTTGTTACGTTGCCCAAAAGCATCCGCGAGCCCGAGATCTCGGATACGAGGACCAAACAAGTTGCGGGACCGAGATGTGCGCCTGATGGTCGCCCGGAGGAAAGAAAAGAAATAATCACTCGTGAGATTATACACGTAGTCGCGTTCTTTTTTTGCAAGTTGCGTTACTCTCGAGCAGTCTGCCGCAGAAGAGAGGAAAAAAAAAAAATTCTTGCGTAGTGCGCGGCGGTTATGCGGTTGCGTTATACACGAGCTCTTGCGCTGCCGGGTTAAGTCGAACGTTATCCGGCTTCTGGAGCGAGCGGAGCGAAACACCTGCACCACCTGTGGCATCGAGACAAGTTCACGGAAGGCGAGAAGCTGCGGGAGAGACACGATATGTATGTGTGTCTGTTGAGCTCCTGGATCCACAGGATCGTCCATCCTCGCCCTTCTATGGCGTGGCAGCACGGAAAACCGAATACTCCGGCGGAGAACGGTGAAGAGCGCCGGGGACGCGAGGAGTTGCCTCGCGAGGGACGAGGCAGATGAAGAGAGACGCTTCGAGTCCGGTTCTCTTTACTCTCGAAGCGATTGTAATTTATATGTCTCGTTGTGTGTCGGCGGGAACGATAATCACCATTCAAAAAGATCCTCGAGCAGACTGCGCGGAATGAGCTCGACTCGTGTACGCATCTTCGGTGCTCGGACAGTTCCTCCCGCAATGTGTTATCGGAGAGCCAACTCACTCGAGAGCAACTCGAAGATTTACCATAAACGAGATCCAGCGATGATTACGAAATCGGTTTTATCAACAGAGAAATTAACGCTGCCGTTGACGGAAAAAAATTGTCCGCTAATGAGCTTTGTATCAAAATTGAAATGGGGAGAAAGGTAAATTGGGAGAAACTTGCTCCGTAGTAAAAGCATTGATCGAGACAACTATGAAACTATATATTGCATGTTTTTTAATCATTTTTTTTTATCAATCAATATATTTTTTTGTGGCACGACAAGATTTTACGATTTTATTAATGACACTATAAGTATTACTGTTTTCTATTTTACCATTTTGCCATTTTACCATTTTACCATTTTATCATTTCATCATTTTATCATTTTATCATTTTATCATTTTATCATTTTATCATTTTATCATTTTATCATTTTATCATTTTATCATTTTATCATTTTATCATTTTATCATTTTATCATTTTATCATTTTATCATTTTACCATTTTACCATTTTACCATTTTACCATTTTACCATTTTACAATTTGACCATTTTACAATTTGACCATTTTACAATTTGACCATTTTACAATTTGACCATTTTACCGCATTAAACCAAATAGCAATTGCGATAGTAGAAGCTTGAATAAAACTTTATTTACGAACTAAAGTAAGAAAGTTATGAGATAAAAAAATTCGCTCGTAATTTTTTATTTCCGAGCCAAGCAGAAAGAGCGTCCGATAGTCTTATCTTTGTTAGTGGGTGCACGACTACCGGAGACTCCCGGTGCGGTGGACTCTCGTTACGAGAGAGGATGCAGCCGCGAGCTGTATCAACCTCCGCGACCGGTAGAGTGGATGCTATACATGTATATACACCAACTAGGGAATGATGGCACGATAATCCATTCGAGTTCGCTCGGGAGCGCCTTTGCCTGTCGTGGTATGTAGGCTACCAATGCCATTTCGCGCTCATCTCTTTCCCACTCGCGGCCCCCGCTGTACTTTTCATCCGAGACCAAGGAACTGCCGCAACGAGCTTCGGGAACGTGTACGAAACGAACGAATAGCGGTACACAACCGGCCCGACGCCCGTGAGTGCTGTACACGAGGCGAGGAAAACGACGATGAAGAACAAGAAGCAAAAAGCCGACGGGAAGAGATGAGGCCGAAGGTCGGGAATGGACGGGCGAACACGCCCGGCAAATCCACACTCTGACCCGATATGCCTCTCCCCGAGATTTTCTAGAGCTGCTGAGCCTTCAAGCAGATTTTTTTTATTTATTTTTTTTATTATTAACCTCGCGCGGATTAGATTTATATCGATTTTCTTATTTTATCTTTTTAGGATTTTCTCTTTACCCCCCCCCCCCCCCCCCCCCGCCGCTCGCCTTCCGGCTAATGTAGACATTGACCCGTAATTCCTCTCTTCAAGAATTTCTGCAGTTGCTGAGGCTTAAAAGAATTTTTTTAAAATCTTCTTCGTACTTCGCGTGGATTAGATTCATATGAAGTTTCTCTTTTAATTTTTTATATATATATATGGGTTTATTTTCTATGTACCTCGTTCGGCTAATCTGGGCGTCGATCTGATCAATCGTGGAGATTTTATCGTGTTACTGAGGATTAAACTATTTTCTTCGTAGCCGCGGAGCTTTGAAGCAGAAAACGTTCCTGCTCGAACTTCGCGCGGATGCTTTACTTAATTTTCTCTTTCTCAATTTTTTAAAAATTATTTATATCAACTTTATTATTTTATCCATTTCATATTTTGCCCTCCTCGACGTCCGGCTAATCTGCACACCGACCCGTAACGCCTCCCTTCGAAATTTTCTGTATCTGCTGAGGCTTAAAACTGATTTTTTTAAAGTCGCACTTCATCTTCGTACTTACCGTGGCTTAGATTCATATTAAGTTTCTCATTTTATCCTTTCTGTGCGTGTTTCTCTCTGCCTCGTCCGGCTAATCTACACGCCGATCTGATGAATCATCGAGATTCTCTCGTCTTGCTGAGGATTAAACTATTTTCTTCGGCTCAGCGGAGCTTTGAGGCAGAAAACGTTCCGCTTCCAGCTCGTCCTCCCGCTCGAATTTCAGGCTGATTCCTTATTTAACCTTTCACGTACCGGATTCTTGTTCAACGAGGACGTAGAATTTGCCAAGACGCAACATTGAACGATTCGAATAACAAGTTAATGTGCTATAAAAAATCTTCACATACGTACCTTGAAGTGTCGTTCATTTGATAACGCAGAAGAAAATTTATTACGTAGATCCGAATCGTTTTTGTGCTTAAAAGAATGGTCGTTTGCTCTCGGCAAGAAGTCTCCGATATTTAAAGGGTTAATTTTGTCTTAATCATTTTTTTCCCCTCGACACGGCTCGCTTTTTCCTCGAGTGAAATTCACCGTAGCAGTTTATTCGAAATGTGCTTTCGCGCCCAAAAAAAATGATTCTTTAATATATAATTATATACCACACATGCGATGTATTACATACCGATATATAAATCTTTTTGAGCGACGCTACTTGATTTTCATCTCTAACGACAAACATTATTTATTTTCTGTTACAGGTGAGTTGACAAAAAAAAATTGGTTCAACCTAGTCCCTATCGGCGGTGTAATCGGCTCTACGACAAGGTCAGATAGACGATAGACTGCTATTAATTCCCATAACGAGAACGAGTAAGAGAGTTCCGTGTCTTGTAAATCGCTCCCGTCTCGCCGAGGCTCGCTGCCTCTTTTATTATTTTTAATTGAGCCGCGCTGCGTTCCGCCGACGACAGGACTAACGACACGTCGTACGGGAAAACTCCATGCGGGTAACGATCGACACGTCGACAGAGAAACATCCGTCTCAGACACAGAAGTCCCACACTGTAGATCGCTCGAGAGGCGCGTTGCCCTTCTGCTGCCGGCGAGATACAAAATCACCGATGGATAAAGGACAAAAAAAAATGAAAATAAAAATGCCGAAACCGAAGGCTGTATATTTGATTTGCCGATAGGATCGGCGGAGAGAGAGAGAATCGGAGAGAGCCGGCCAATTATTACCGCGGAGAATCCGATGTCAGTCGGGCGCCGAGGGGGCTCGGCCAAGACGCCTGTCACAGAGCCCAGTGGCAGCCCGCGTGTTGATTAAACTTTCGATTTAATTGGATTAACGTCGAAGCATCGGACGTTTCGTTATTTTATTTTTATTTTTGATTTTTTTCCATTTGTCATTGTCGTCGACCAACGACTCGACTCGACAGCGGCGATACATTTTCTGAGATCTGTCGAGAGCGATAAAAAATATAAACGCTTAATAATAATAATAATAATAATAATGCATTTATTTATTATTATATTATTATTATCATCATTATTGTTATTATTATTATTAAAAGAAAAGCGTCGCCTTTCGTGATAATCATAAAAAAATGGCTTGCCTTTTTATCTATGATGGTTATCGAAAGGATCTTGGGAGAGTCTGTTTGGGAAGGCGATTCCAGCTGAGAGTGCGCATTATCGATCTATCGATCGATACGCCTCGCGCCTCGGGCCACAGCCTCCGAGCGTCGGTGTGTGTGCACGGATAAGAAGGTAGCACTCCTAGTGCCGCCGTTGGCATTTAAACAACTGACCCAACTAACCCAGAGCTAAGTCGCCGAGACAATCCCGTCGGCGGTAACAATGATTGGCCACCCCGTGGCAATGAAGCTGTAAAAACAAGGCGATCGGAAAGGGATAGCAGTATGCCGATAACTGCAGTTTGGCCTTTTCCTCGGGAACCAATAGCTGCAGAGCCTCGAAACTGTATAGGTTGTCGCGGCGAGGCAAAGGAACACCGAAGTCGGATGTGTTACAAGCAGTGCACGCTGGAAGAAATAATGGGGCGATCGGAATAATTCTTATTTTTCTTTAATATCGGGAAAAGTTAAATTGGGAATGAGATGTCGATGAATTTTTACTCGGAAGTCAAAATCGAAGAAAATTAATAAAAATAGAACTATTTTTATTTATTTTTTATAAATGAGCCTTTCTGTTGTATATCCTGTTTGGAATATTTTGAAACAAGTTTTATGTCAATCAAGTTTAAATTAGGCAAAACAAAAATTTGTACCCGTTTTTGAATCAGTGATCGTTAGAAGAATCTCATACTCGAATATAAATTATTTTTCCGCAGGCACCCGAAAATATTAAGATATGTCCAATCAATGGATGTTCATTTTCTACAAATCTAAAACAAAAAATCTCCAGCTCATATTTTCAATTAAGAAAAGTCCTCAGGTCTCCGATAGCTCCACAAGTTAAAAAAAAAAAAAATTGTCGAGACAACAAGAATTTTGTTACCACAACTCATTTACCTGGTTAACACAGGGAAAATATTTTGGTGTGGCAATAAATATTTTGCTGCATCAGCCAAATATTTTTGCTGCCATAACAATGAATTATTAACGATCTACATTATGTAAGAGAAACAGAACAATTTTTCTCCGCGCATGCGCCCGAGAAGCCCTAGTGGGTGCAATGTGGTCCGTCGGCTAGATCTTTGCACTTTTCGCTCCGATCTCCCCAGAAACTCGCTACGGTACCAGGAGCAACAGCCGGCGCGGACCGTTAGTCCAGGAAGGGCCGTCCGAGTCGTCGCCGTCGTCTTCGCCGTCGTCGTCCTCTGTTTAAGGAATCATGCGCAAAGTGAGGCGCAGCACGCCCGGGGCTCGCTCGGATACAGGTTACGAAGTCCATGAGGATGAGGATACGACGGGGAGAGAGCCGAGTTCAGCAAACTGCATCTCGTTGCGAGTACCGCGGCCTCTCCGCGGTTGCAGTTGCATCGACGCCCGATGCATCGGGAGATGCGGGGACCGTTCGTTCTTCCGACGCTGTTGTGCGCTGCCTCCTCTGGACCACACCCACGTTGTCTCCTCTCCTTCGCTCCGCTATCCGATCGCGCTCTCCCTCCTCCTCTTCATCCTTTGTACGTACCAGCGTGCAAGACCGCGTCCGAGATACTCCGCAGCACCGGCAAAGAGAACGTAGCTCGTACCGCGTTCTCAGGTCTCTCGACCGCTGCACGGAGCAGGTATAGTGCGCCTATGTCGTCCCGATCGCGCTCCACTACCGAAGCTATGCACACAAGAAATTTGCATTCGCTGCTCCACTTGCGAGATCGCATTGGCTCGGGACAATCGAGCGACAACCGAGATTTATCGCGAACCGAGGAGAGGAGTGGCCAAGTCGAACCGACATTTTTTTTGTTTTTTTTTTTCGAGACAAGTATTTTTAGGATTACATTTTTTTGTGTGTCTTAAAAGATTCTCATTGACGAGATTTATTTTGGATTTAATTCATATATGTTATTTGGGATATTGGAGATCGGTGCGGTAGGTTACATACGGGCTCGTGAGGAGTCCGTGAGTATTAAGGACTACAGTGGTTGTGAGAATTTAGTTAAACTCGTGGATCAAGTGGTGGAGAAAGAAAACTAATATTGTACTAATAAATCAAGTATTGACGCTCTGGATATCGAAAAGACAATGCTTAAAAAAGGTTTCGTTTTTTTGGTACAATTTCCGATCAATTTTAATAGATTCTCAAATCATCCAAGATTTATATTGGATTTACTTAATACAAGTTATTTTTAAAACATTATAGATCAGTGTCTTAAGTTACATACGAGATCCTGATGAGCCCGTGAATATTAACACATTACACATTACGCATTATTGGCTACATTTGTAACATTTTAGTCAAATTCCTGGATCAAGTGACAGAGAAAAAAAATTGAAAACCGTACTATCGAATGAGCATTAACCCTTTAAATTTTTAAAGGACAATGCTTAAAAAAAATTTGTTGATGTTTCAAACATTTTTTTTTAAACACTGTCCTTTAAAATTTCTATATAAATAAGCCGTGGATTCTGCAAGGCTTATTCGACTAAGACGATACAAAAAAAAAACAACCAATGTTGTTACATTGGTTTTTTTTTGTATCGTCTCAGTCGAACAAGCCGTGCAGAATCCATGACGAAAGAGGTGAAAGATATCGGAAGAGATCTCGCTGAGAGCTGTCAACGTTTCACCGAGCTTGTTTTTGTCCGCGTCTTCGATTTGCTTTCTTTCTTCACCTCCCGGGGCTCGATACCGCGATATCGGTAAATCCCCTCGTGAGCGGTAATGCATCTCGCGGTAGGGGGAGGGAATCGAGTCGCGTGGGAGATTGCAGTAAAGTGTTGCCGGCAACACGAGCTTAGCTCTTTGCTCGCCACGCCCATAACGATTACCCCGGGTGCGACGAGAGATAGAAGTTCACCGGGTATCAGCGCGCCGTTAATCTTCGACACTTTCGAGAACCCGTTGTCTTCGTAATCCCGGACCAAGATATACGTGCACTCGCGGTTACCCTCGAGCGACGCGGTAAATTATGTCCCGAAGTTCAAACTTAAGTTCGAACGTATAAGTGAACATTTTTTTACCAATATTATTTTTTTACCAGCATTCCGAAGAGTCCCAAAAGATATTCTGCACCACGCGATTCGACGGAGATTGGTAATGGCAAAAAAAAAATATATATTGAAAGTTCCGCGCGAGTTACTTCCAGCTTCGGCCTTGTGCGAGCGTCGATCGGCAAATCAACGAACCGACAAGAGTGCATACGTAATATAATAAGGAGAACGACTTTTACTTCATTCAGCTGATACCATTTTTATCGCAGATTGATTAATCATCCTAGGCAAAGTATATTTTTATATCTATGCCATTAATGAATGGCGATAAAATTGCGGTGTTGGGATTAAATATTGAGGATCGAGACTTGTGCGGAGAATTTTTTACTTTTTCTTCTCTTTATCACTCACCACCGTACAATAAAAAAGTTACGAATATCCTGTTAGGAAGGGGGGGGGGGACTGATCGTGTGGAAGGAATAACGTTAATAAGAAAAATAAAGGTCCATCAGCGAACAAGCAAAATGACAAGAGCACTTTCGATCATTTCGATAAATTGGGATCTTGATTTTTTCAGATGGGAAGAAAAAAGTAAAACATACGACTTTTACTTTATTTAACTGATACAATTTTTATAGCAGTTTGATTAATCATCCGCCTAGGCAAAATACATTTTTTTATCCATGCCACTAATGAATTGCGATAAAATTGCGGTGTTGGGATGAAATATTGAGGATCGAGACTCGTTCAGAGAATTTTTTACTTTTTCTTCTCTTTATCTCTCACCACCGTAAAATAAGAAAGTCACGAATGTCCTGGGGGAAGGGGAGGGGGGAGGAACGGATCGTGTGGAAGGAATAACGTTAATAAGAAGAATAAAGGCGTTCCCTAACGATGCAACGAAGAGATATGCGGGGAATATGTATCCGCGGTGAGCGCAGGCGGGTGGGCAATGAAAGATCCTTAAGATCCCTTCGGTGGCTTCTCTCGCGAGGAGGCTTCAACGATCGGAAGCTATCGTCGCGTAAGTGCGCGATCGCGTGCGTGCATAATATTCATTAAAAGTCTCTGGCGACGCGACGGGACCGCGGAACTGCACTACCGGCCGGGGCGACCGGTCCAACCGTCTCTCGCCTCGTCCACTTTTTAACACTCCGAGGCGCATTATACGAAAAATAAACGATTGATTTACGACGTAAAAAAACGTTTGATGATCGACAAATAAAATTTAAAAAAAAATAGATCGTTCGCTCCTGAAACTAAATCCCGACGATCAGAGTGTGGCTGATTAGAAAGTTGATTGAAAAATTATGATTGATCGATGAAACTGATAGCCTACGGTGATCTAACGTTTCTTGAAGGGGATTTAGGTTGATCTATATTTGACGAAAAAACTTCAAAAGCAAAATTACTGACTTGACGACCCGAATCACTTTCGCTGGATAAGATGTGTACAAAATTGATATTGCATTTTGATTTTTTTGGATCTTTTTAATCCGAATTAACATCCGAATTTCTCACTCTAAAAACCAAAGGAGTTGAAAATGCTGAAAAAAATGTAAAAACGGAAATAAAAATCACGTAATTCAATTCTTTCAACTCTAACAAGAATAAAAAAAGTATTACAGCATCTCTTGAAGGACCAATAAATATGTCCAAATTGGAGTGATTCTGAGTGGAATTCCACCGAAAAGAAGTTTGAATGAAAGATGATTAAACGAAGTAAATTAAATTCCGGAGCGAATGATTAATCGTATCGGTGGGTGGGAATTGGAAGGTTGGTTACCGCGCACATAGGTGGATTGTGCCGGGTTATATATATATTACGGTAGATGAATGTAATGGGAACGAGCGCACCGAAGGATCTCTCGAGCGCGAGGTATATAAGACGAAGCGCCAGCAGTCACAGCATGCAACAGCAGCTGCGCCTGACTAGAGGATCTTTCGCGATAACGTATCGAGAGTTCCCGTGCACTGTCTGGTATATAAACTTTAGATTGTGTCCGTGTGTGTGTGTCTGGAACTCTTTCTTTCTCGGGAGACGTTAAAACTCTCGTCTCCGGGCGAAGTTTCCAACGGTGTGTGCAACACACTCGTTACTGTGACCTGGGTGTGGCGCCCGCACGTTTTCTGTCCCCCTCGAGCGCACGGGGTGTATAAATCGGCGCGTATGTGCCACGCCGTGTGATTAGCGGGCGAAAGGATAACGCTCTCATACCTACGCTACATGGAAGCACGATACCTCCGCGGTGGAAGTGTTGCCTGTGAATTCTTTCTCTTTTCATATATTCAGAGCCCACCGAGCGCAGCCGTGCGAGCTAAACCCCGCGTCGGGTCCCTCGATCGAATTATGCAATTGATTCAATTTTTTTTTTTTTTTTTTTTAAATTCCGACATGGGAATATTTGCGGGATAGGTGAAAGCAATGGGACCCGAACAGGATTGCGAAGAAATGGTGTCCGGCGATGGGGTGAATTTTACAAAAAAAAATGACTGGTGACGTTAAAAATATTTTTCAAAAATGCTTAGAAAAATCGCGAAACAAAAATGGAATTTACAAGGGGGTTCAAAAAAAAATTAGTAACTTTAGGAAGAAAGGCGAAACAGAAATGGCGTTACCAAAGTGAGGAGCTTTAAAATTGTTTAAAATAAATTTAGAAAAATGGGGAAAAATCGTCGCATAGTGGAATGAATTCAAATCGCTGTCGAAGATAATCACTGATCAATATCCAGCGACTCGTGCGACTACGTGATAATCGATACGTAACGCACTCGGTAGACAATAACGTTCTGATATTTAACAAATATTACTTATTCACACAGTTCCGCAATTTTTTATTTGTAATTGTAACATTTTTTTTTAGCTAGAGACACGATTAATTAACAATCAAAGAAACAATTTTAATTATCAAGAAGAAAATTGTGGACCTCTGTGATCACAAAACGGTAGTTAAATGCACAAACTACTTTCGATGTGTAGCTTGCATGTATGAAGAAAAAATCTATTAAAAAAAATACACATCCGATCAAAGACCGCTGAATATTCGAGATCGCGGTATCAAAGCCAGAGATTAATTTTTTCCAAACAAGTTTCGCCGCATAGGAATTATTAAGTGGTATAAGAATATCGAGTTTCCGGCAGAGCAGCTTTAAAAAAATAAAATAAGCTTCGAAGGACGCGTTGCGAACAAACAGGAATGGTGACTCTGACGAGTCTACGGCGTTTCATTCCCGTAACGTTTCTCTATTTGTCGCTTCCGAACTCTCGTTCCTTAGACCGCGTCTCATCGGGGCCGATAACGACGCCCCGATCGGACGTTAATTGCATTCCGAATGCAGTTTCTCCCGAGCTTCCTTGAAACGCTGACTGCCTCTTTTTTTAACAAACCCCTCACTCGCCGCGCCGCGCGCGCCGCGATCGTTCGAATAAATTTATATCGCGACAAATATAAATCGCGTATGAATCGCTCTATCGGGACTCGAATGGCTCTCGAACGGGTGAGTAATGAAACTGGAACTATTTCGCTCGGCGCTCCTCGGAGTGCGTAGGATTCCATCGGAATGGAAAATCTTTGGAAGAAGAAGTGCGCCTCGCGCGGGAGAGAAACGACAAGCCCGTAATTAGTCCGGACGAGAAAGAGCACTGCGGTGGAGTCGTCATTTGCATATAAGTCCGATGCGGGATTGGCCGCAGTCGGCCCGTCGTCCCGCGGCCAAACGCACGGGCGCTCTTCCTCCTTTTCGCCCTCCGCGGCTCCTCGTCGGCTAATTGAAATTAAAGGAGAAAAAAAAAGAAAAAAAAAATCGGGAAAGGCAAAATCGTTCTCCGGCCTGTCCCGTTCGTCGGGGCGTCTTCGCGGCGCGCGGCGCGGAGCACCGAGATCGCGAGACTCAATTACGCGAGGATTAATTGGCTACCGCGATGAAAAGTCCCGGAGCTCGCGAGAACCGCCCTCGTGATCGATCGCACCGCGAGTTGATCGATCGTGTTTCGAGCGAGTCTCTATAAGAGCTCTAGCTCCAACCCTCCTTATAGAACGTACAGATAGAGTCATGAACTTGATCTCCACAGAGCTAGGTAATTAAAAAATAAAAAATTTAAAAAATATATATGTTTCTTTTTTATTTTATTTTTTGTTGTAATATTATTATTCTGATTATTTATGTAGAATATCCACATTTCTTGAAACATTCTCTATAAGAGCTCTAGCTCCAACCCTTCTTATAGCACGTATAGATAGAGTCATGAACTTGATCTCCACAGAGCTAGGTAATTAAAAAATAAAAAATTTAAAAAATATATGTTTCATTTTTATCTTATTTTTTGTTGTAATATTATTATTCTGATTATTTATATAGAGTATCCACATTTCTTGAAACATTCTCTATAAGAGCTCTAGCTCCAACCCCTTTTATAGCACGTGTAGATAGAGTCATGAACTTGATCTCCACAGAGCTATTTAATTTAAAAATAAGAAATAAAAAATATATATATTTCGTTTTTATTTTATTTTTTTTTTGTAATATTATTATTCTGATTATGTATATACAATATTCGCATTTCTTGAACCATTCGCGATCGAGTACTTTTCCTGTCGTTTATTATGTACGTGTGTTTTTATCTTCTGCCCACTTTCCGCAGTGGTTAGTTTAGCTTTTACGAGAGCGAGAATCCCTCCCGGATGATCGGACGAAACGGGTCTTTACTCCGGCACGGTGGCAATCGCGGTCTGAAATGGAATACAAACGCTCTCTGTGCAGCGCCACTCGTTCCTCTCGCGCTTTTACGATCCACCGGCTCGCCCCCCGCTCCGTCTATTCGCACCAGGTTTTGCATTTCCGGATATTTCTTTACGCACCGCGACCAAACCCCGTTGCATGCTTCTGCGCCGATGCGCGCGCAGAGATCCGCAAGGCCAATAAAGGATTGGCAGAATTCCCTTGAAATCCCCTCGCATCGATCATTATTCTTACTCCTCTTATTGTTCTATTCGATACCCAATTTAGCGAACACACGTTGCGCGAAGTTTCACGTTCGGATTTAATAGCTTATATATATATATATATATATGCGAATTGGCTGTGCGAATTTACCGCTATAGAGCTCGATCGTTGTTGCTGGATTTCCAGCTCGGATCATTATTGGTAGAATGATCAACGAGAGCCGCGAAGCCTCACGTAAAATTATCAAAGGGGTCCGCGACCGCATTCACGGTAATTGTTACACTATACATCTCCCCCCCCCCCCCCCCCCCCCCCGGGAGTGATTTACCACCTAGAGCCACCAGTCGTATTATCGATACGCCGGGAACTCGAGCAAAGTAACTCGTTACAGGATCCGCGGTGATCGATACAAAACGATCGATTTGTAACTCGAGAGGAGAGGAGAGAAAATTGAAAGGAGAAATCCCGAGACTCGTCGGCCGCTGAGGTCGCGTCCGGCGATCGGACCTCGCTTAAGATTGAGTCGTTAAGTTTATTCGGGGAATTGTAAAATATTAACCCTTTGCGGAAATTCCGCCCAAATCGAATTGCCGCTATTTGACTACAACAGCATGGATCATTATAACGATTTTTCATCACCGCTATCGAGGAAACAACACTTCGGAGTTCCTTCACTTAAAAAAAATTGGTATAAAATTTAATGTACTGGTGCTGGAAGTTTTTATTTGTGATGAATAATTACCGTGCAATAAATGTATTGCACATTAATTGTTTTATTAGCTTTTAATAAAAAGCTTTAGAAATACTTTACTTTTAACAATTTCCTTCAACTTTACGATAAAAGTACTTCAAATCCGATAATTTACTTTATTTTCGCTCTAAAAGTTCATTAATTTTTCATCACAATTATACATTAAATTAAATGCACCCGTCGATGCATATAAACTTCCAATCCGGTCTATTAAATTTCCGATTTTTTTTTACAGTGCTCCATGAATCGCCTCAGATTTTTATGTTCACCACACTTCCACACAAACGCTCGACTACACTTTGTCAACGCGTGTTAAAGTCCCGGCCGATTGAGTCATTAGTTTTATTCGAAAAATTATAAAATATTAACCGCTTACAAAAAAAAAAAAATTCCGTCCAAATCGAACCGCCGTATTATACCGATTTTTCTTCGCCGCCATCAAAGAAACGACACTTCGGACCTCCCTTCATGAATTCCGTCAGATTTCAATTTTTACCACATTTCCTCGCCACTCGAACCCTTCGAAGCTCGGCAACCGGCGAGTTTTACCCTCGCGTTAACACCGTCCAGAATTAAACATAAGTATTTTTCTCTCCCACCGAACGCAACGATATTCTCGATCCGCGTTGCACACAAGCGCTCGACTACACTTTATCAACGCGTGTTAAAGTCCCGTCCGCAGACGCCGTCGGGGGCGAGGGGGCCGCGAGGGAGCGACGAACCTACACCGGCAATAGATTACAATTATCCGAACACGGGAGAGCTCGGATGGAGTCCGGCGTGCAGCATCGATCGCTAGATCCTCTCTACGTGGGAGTGTGCGCGAGAGCCGCTGAACTCGCGCCGTCTGTTCCGAGCGACCGGTCGAGCTCACGGAACGCAACCGAGCCGATCTCCGACGTTGCATCGAAAGTGCATCGGGATTCGATTTTCCGCGCTGCCGTTCTAATACAGTTCTCGCCCTCGCCGATTGTTGCCTCTTCTGCAACGTCCGAAACAATAACGCGTTCGGTAGTTCGGCTCGATAGCGGAGCATCGTCCAAACGATTCCGAGATTCCTCTCGCAATCCACGAGAGCTTTGCCTCTCCGACTACCTGCTGAGCGCCCGTTCGAGTGCGCAAGGGCGGATGCGGCCACTCTTCTGCCCCTTCGAGGGCCCGCAACCTGTCTTTATACCCTCGCTGCACTTACACTAACGAGACTTTACCGGTCTTGTACTACCGGAGTTACCTGCGTCCTTAGCCGGATTGGAGAGCGTGTTGCAGCGGCGCGGTCGCGATCGACGGGGACAATATGCGGTAGGCGTTGACTCGTTAGCGAGAAACTCGCTAATGACAGACTGGAAGGGAAGGCACAAAAAAAAAAATAGAAAGTTGTTGAAAGATTTTTTCTTTTACCCCTCAATGACTTTTTTTTTTGTTCATTGTTAGACTCGCGGTCGCTCCGCCCAAAAGTGGAAGCCCGAATGTTGTGAAGAGTCGAGGGCGTGTGAAAGAGACTCGGTCGGTAACGAAAATTGTAATACATTTTCTTTTTTTTTTTTTTGCTTTTTTATATATTTTTTTTATGTAATGTATTATATGCGCGAATCTCTTTCGAGAAGTAACTGCACTGCGGTCCTGATTCCGTGAATGGGGATTATTAGGAAGTGCACATTGTTCGACCGGAAGTTCCATTTGAACGGGTCTTAATGACTCGCACGAGAATGCAAGACATACATGGTGTGCAATTAGTATCATGAAAAGCGTACTGAAAAATTCGCACGGACCCTGACAATCGGGAGTTGTATTATTTAGGTGAAACATGTACGCGATGCGAGCAGTTGCAGAGGCCGTTGCGGACTCGAGCCGGAAGTCTCGATTCCGGCGCGGAAGAGACTCGCCAATTAAGTCAATTAATTCGATGCCCGGATGTGGTCTCGTGGCCGAGGGAAAAGTGTCTTTGCGAGAAAAAAAAACTTTCGAATTCGGGAATTCGCCCTTAAGGTCGGTCCCGAATAATCGGGAAATTAATCATCTGCTTAAAAAATAATTAAACGAAAGGAAATGATTATTCAATTTTCACATAAATATTATAAGTACAATAATATTAATTTCCAATAAATAAATGAGTAAAATAAACGTAACAAAAAGGGTTTATCCAACCCATCGATCGACCAAGCCTGAGAAGAGTTTAAAAAAATCGATAATTTTTCAAACACCAATTAAGTGAATAATTCGATGCCCAGATGTGGTTTCGTGGCCGAGGAAATAATGTCTTTGCGAGAAATAAAAAAAACTTTCCAATTCGGGGATTCGCCCTTAAGGTCGATCCCGAATAATCTCCAAATTAATAATTTGCTTAAAAAAACAAAACAGACGGAAATTACTATAAAATATAAATATTATAAACACATTAATATAAATTTCCAATAAATAAATAAATTAACTAAACGTAACAAAAACGGCTTATCCGACCCATCGATCATCCAACTCCGAGAACAGTTAAAAAAAAAACGATAATTTTTCAAACAGTTTGGAGGAACGTTTAACCAGCGATCGGTTTCGAAGCGAACGAGAGCGTCGCTGAAGAGATTGATGAACAATCTTGCCGGTGAAAGAAAAATAATAAAAATTTATGTGTCTCGAGGCGAGTCGAGGAGAAGCGGAGCTTCGAACAAGAGCGATGCTCGGTGAGTGAGCGCTGTATGGAAAGTGAAGTGCCCCTCGACTCCGGTCCGCGGGACAGCGAAGGGACTTCTATAGACGATCTTCGAGACCTCGAGAGTTCTTTCTTCTCCCGTGCCTCGCCGTCCCGTCCCGGGCACACCGAACGGACAACTACTATTTATTTCTCTTCTCAACATATCCATGAACAACATATCCACTCTCGTATACACTATTTACATGCTACGAATACCTCCGCCTACTGAGTGACTCGAACAAACCGAGTCCCAGCGCGGCCCGCGGAGGAGGCCGACGATTCCCCACCGCGGCGCTTTCTGCCGTTTAAGGAGGTTGGAGCGAGTGGTGTTCATTCCGCCTAAATTCGAGAAATTCGGGCAAGAATTGCAAACACTTCCCAATGTTATAAAAATCTGAAAAAATTCATACTTATTATAGGCATTGAAGAGACTAATTTTACACAATAATAATTTCAAAATGTTATTAACAAATTGTTGAAAAAAAAATTGTTCATCAGAATGTGTGGTAACTCAACTTTTTTTTTTATAAAAATGATTCGTTCATTTTTCGGAATACGTATGAATTTTTTCAGATTTTTATCTTTATTATGATTTTTCTTGTTTTTTACATGGAAAAATGTGCAAAAGTCAAAATAAAGATAAAAATCTGAATAAAGTCATACGTATTCCGAAAGGTGAACGAATCATTTTCATAAAAAAAAAAAGTTGGTTTACCACATATTTTGATGAACAATTTTTTTTCAACAATTTGTTAATAACATGTTGAAATTATTATTATGTAAAATTAGTCTTTTCAATGCCTATAATAAGTATGAATTTGTTCAGATTTTTATAACATTGGGAAGTGTTTGCAATTCTTGCCCGAATTTCTCGAATTTAGGCGGAATGAACACTACTCGCTCCAACCTCCTTAAATGAAGCGCAGTGCGTAAAATTGTCGTCGTCCCGAGGGATTTCGTGGTCCGGTATACACGGAGGCTGCGGCCCGGAGAATTCCGTTGAACCGTAAATTGCATCTGGGTCGTGTTGCATCGTAAACTCGACTCACGGGGGGAGGGGGGGGGGGAATTCGGTGGGATTGAGAAGCGATTCATGGGTCCGCTAAGCTCGAGGGCCTTTCCTCGAAGCATTCGGCGCTGGCGCTGCGGCACATTCGATTTTTTTTCGATCTCGCGATCGAGCCGAACCCTTCGGATACCTCCTTTTTTTACCCCTCCGTTGTCGAATTTACTCTCTGCCGTTCGGGGGACTTTCGGTGCCGCGTAAGGATCCGCCGAATTTTGTCCCCGCGTGTATGCGCGATCTACGTGTTCGCATTGAGATAAATCTCGGTGTATCGAACGATCTTGCTGCCGCTTTATTTTTATGCCGGTCGGCGGCCGCCCGAGCCTCGAGGCGGAAGCTACTTAGGTATATCGACGGGGACTTTCGGTCGTGTCGAAAACAAACGAAACCTTTTTTTCTTCTCATTGTTCACGCCCGCTCGATTTTAGGACAGAAAATCTACATACGTTTTGATTTTTTCAAAATTGACTATAAAAATGGACTATGAAAATTGACTATGAAAAA
Organism: Ichneumon xanthorius; assembly: GCA_917499995.1. Lineage (NCBI taxonomy): Eukaryota > Metazoa > Arthropoda > Insecta > Hymenoptera > Ichneumonidae > Ichneumon > Ichneumon xanthorius. The sequence goes on along the minus strand of OU824202.1, from coordinate 17,789,620 downwards.
AGACTATAAAAAATGAATATAAAAATTGAATATAAAAATTGAATATAAAAATTGAATATAAAAATTGAATATAAAAATTGAATATAAAAATTGAATATAAAAATTGATTATAAAAATTGAATATAAAAATCGACTGTAAAAATTGACTAAAAATTGACTGTAAAAATCGACTATAAAAAAAGATAATTTTTGGCCATTACCGGTGTAAAATTATGCTCGATCTCGCGAGTGGCGCGGATGCTGCCGCTGTACAGCGTGTATAAAAATGCTGCATGGAAAGTCGAAAGGAAAAGACAATGGGGCGTTAAGTCATCGTTGAAAAATTTACTCGGTGGTCCCGCCTCGAGGTAGACCGGGGCGTTTAATAATTCAACGCCGTTAGCCACGAACCAGCCGGCGAGATTCCCCTCCGCGTCTCGCGTCTAAACGTATTCGTATGTAAATCGGCTCCGGCGGCTTCGTCTCTTCGCCCGATGGACGCTAAAAGAGAGTCCTCGAAGAGAATGAGCAAATGCACGAGAGGATGTATAGGAAGAGAGGATAGAGAGAACGAGAAGGCCGAGCGCGCGCACACACGCGAGACACTCGGTAAATTCTCTCTTTCCCTCTCGTCCGAAGACTGAGACTCTCTGTCATATGTTCTCTTCGGAGTAAATAGGCTGCGTGGGTTAATGCGAGTCGAGAAGTGCCCCTCGGGTATAACGCGGATAATAGCTGCCAGACGACTTCGTAATAGGATAGGAACATCGGAAAGCCATCGAAGCGAGACGGAGAGCGAAAGGATTTGTTTTTATTTATTTTTTTTGTAACTCTTTTAATTTTATTTTTTCAACGTCTCATCGAGCACACTCGTCGTCACTCCGGACGATATTCTCGAGTGTAATTATACATGCATGAAGATCTTTCCGAGCGATTACACACCCGACAGACAATTAATTACTCGCGCGATGACAGATGAGCCTGTAATGATGAATCTCATTTCGAAGGCTTCGTACCAATTGGTCGCACCAAATTGTCTATGCCAAAAAACGCCCATTTTTTTGATTAAGTACCTCGAATACTGTAATTAAGTTTGGTTACGTTCATAATTTTAAGCTTGAAGAGGACGAAGGGAAATAATTAATCCTTACTTTAATAATACATAGCAAAAAAGTAAACACTTCCTGTCCACCAAAGTCCACAATAATTACCTTGTCAATTTCGCAATATTTTTCTTTTGGCAACAAATTGTATTTCAAACATAAAAAATTGGGACCTTTGTGAACAGAAATATTTGTTAAATGTACAAAATTTTTTTTCTTATCGCCGCTCTATTTTTCACCGTAAAAAAGTAAAAATTTCCCGTTCACCAAAGTCCAGAATATTTATCTTCTCAATTTTCCAAAATGTATCCTTTTGCCAACAGATCGTATTTGAAACATAAAAAAATTGGAACCTTTGTGAAAAGAAATATTTGTCGAATCTGCAGACATTAAAAAAAAAAAATGCTCTGCTCTATTTTTCATCCTAATTCTTGAATAATAAATATTTAATAATTTTACAACATTTTTATGTGTAAAAGCTAATAATTTTTTTTTCTGTCAAGGTTTCACGGGTACGCAATGCGAGATCGACATCGACGAGTGCGCGGCGAATCCGTGTCTGAACAACGGCGTATGCACGGATCTGATAAACTCGTTCAAATGCACCTGCGCGGATGGATTCGCCGGTTCCCACTGTCAGATAAACATAGACGACTGCGCCTCATCGCCGTGTCGCAACGGCGGCACGTGCCAGGATTCCATAGCCAAGTACACGTGCGAGTGCCCACCGGGATTCACCGGCGCCTCGTGCGAGACTAACATCAACGATTGCCAATCGAATCCGTGCCACAGCGGCACATGCATAGACGGCGAAAATTCCTTCACCTGCAGCTGCTTCCCAGGCTTCACCGGCCGACTTTGCCAGACGCAGATCGACGAGTGCGAGAGCAATCCTTGCCAGTTCGGTGGACGGTGCGAGGATCGCATCAACGGCTATCACTGCATATGCCGGTCGGGAACTTCGGGAATGAACTGCGAGATAAACGTCAACGAGTGCTACAGCAATCCGTGCAGAAACGGGGCCAGATGCATCGACGGTATCAACAGGTAAATTTTCTTCATTTTTTTTAAATCTTTTTTTAATTTTATTATTATCATTATTGTTGTCAGTGATGACGACCCAGTTTCTGATCTTTGTAACAGCTTCGATATTATTTTTTACACGAAAACATAATTTTTTGCATTTATTTTTATTGTAATTTTTGTTCATTGTCATCAGGCCCAGTTTTTAATTATTATAACCACTTCTCTATTTGTTTTACATGAAAATATTATTTTTTATTTTTTCAAACGCGGTATTATTTTTTTTGTGATTTTTTTTTTCGTGTAAGAAAATATCGAACATTTTTACTTTGCTTTATTTCGAGACCGAGTGAAAATCGATGCTTTGCATTATTTGTATACATCCTCGAGAAACGATTTCTGGAACTGGGTCGTTTGAAATCACTTCGGCTACCGTCTGTGATTATTTTTTTTTGTTTCTTTAATTTCCAAAACTATCCTGCATCGACAGGAACTCTCTACAAATCTCCCTATGACTAATCGAAAAATCTCCCTTTCACTTTTTCTTGTTTCAATCGCGCGCGTCTCTTCCCCTCGCGAAGCAATCGGATGCCCGGTCTAGGATGGTACGTAATTCATTAACGCGACTCTCGTTATCTGTGTGCGTGTGTTTTTTATTTTTATTTTTATTTGTGTGCTTCTTTTTGGCTTAACACAACGCTGGTTTGAAAAACTCTATTATTAAATATTTCCCGACAACAACACTAAGTGAAGTTTTCTTCCGTCCTACCAACACACCCTGTCTTAAACGATCATGCCTCGAGAACTTTGTCAATAAATTTAATTTTTTTATTTAATTTTTTTATCGTTTTTCGTGTGTCCACTTCTTGCCATTGAAATTATCAAACTTTATTAATAATCATAATCTTTTCTTTTTGTGTTTTTTGTTTTTATTTTCCGTGTGCCCTCGTACTGCGATTGAGATCAATGCACCGAATTGACTTTAATTAATGAATACATTTTTCTTACATAAAGCATTTTCTTTTTCTCTTCAGGTACTCGTGCGAGTGCGTTGCAGTTGATTGATAATTACAATATTTTTTTATTTTTATTTTTGTTTTCCGTGTGCCCTCCTACTGCGATTGAGATCAATGCACCGAATAGAATTTAATTAATAAATAAATTTTTCTTACATAACGCATTTAATTTTTTTGCTCTTCAGGTACTCGTGCGAGTGCGAGGCGGGTTTCACCGGGCAGCATTGCGAGACCGACATAAACGAGTGCGCGAGTAATCCTTGCGCGAACGGTGGCCGTTGCATCGACGTTATCAACGGCTTCAGATGCGAATGCCCGAGAGGATACTACGACGCGAGATGCCTGAGCGACGTTGACGAGTGTTCGAGCAGTCCGTGCATAAACGGCGGTACCTGCGAGGACGGTGTAAATCAATTTATATGCCACTGTCTGCCGGGCTACGGCGGCAAGAGATGCGACGTGGACATAGACGAGTGCGGCTCGAATCCCTGCCAGCACGGTGGAATATGCAACGATCATCTGAACGACTACAGTTGCCAGTGTCTCGCCGGTTACACGGGTACAAATTGCGAAACGAACATCGACGATTGCGCGAACAATCCGTGCCAGAACAGCGGCTCGTGCATCGACCTCGTAAACGACTACAAGTGCGTCTGCGAGCTGCCCCACACGGGAAGAAACTGCGAGGACAAATTGGATCCTTGCTCGCCCAACAAGTGTCTTCACGGCGCGAAGTGCTCGCCATCGTCGAATTTCCTGGATTTCGCTTGCACATGCACCGTCGGCTACACCGGACGTCTGTGCGACGAGGACGTCGACGAGTGCGTCATGACGTCGCCCTGCAGAAACGGAGCCACGTGCAGAAATATGAACGGATCGTACCAGTGCGTCTGCGCCAAGGGATACGAGGGACGCGACTGCATCATCAACACCGACGATTGCGCGCCTTGTGAGTATTTTTTATTTTGTATTAAAATAACGCATGAATAGCTTTTTTCACTGAAAACAATTATATACATTGTATTAAAGTTGTTTGAACAAAAAAATTATAAAACTCTCGTGACGGTGCATTAATGGGGCGAAATTGGTGAAGCAAGAAGATCTGAGAATTATATTTTTTTGTTCATTAGAGTTCATAGAAATTTTAAACATTGGATCAAAGTTATTTATTTATTATCGGGTCTCTCTAAAGTGTCTCTTTAACAAGCTCCGATGAAAAATTTAAAAAAAATTTCCATCTTCAGTGATCTGTCACGTGTATACATGATTTTTTTTCAAAATCTTTCTTTTTCCCACTGTCTTCATTTCATAATTTTATCGATACACGGGCATTACGTCCGAATCGACAACTAATGCCTTAACACGCATTTTATCTGTTTACTTACTTATTTGTGTAAATAATTAATTTGCAGTATTTTTTTATGTATTTTTCATTCCATTTTATTATTCATACCTTCATCTATTATTTATTTAATTACCTAATTCCCGATATTTAATTTACAGTCCCGTGTCAAAACGGTGGTACCTGCCTGGACGGCATCGGCGACTACACCTGCCTGTGCGTGGACGGTTTCAGCGGGAAGCACTGCGAGGTGGACGTGGACGAGTGTCTTTCGGCGCCGTGCCAGAACAACGCCGTTTGCAAGGAATACGTAAACTCCTACACCTGCCAGTGTCAACTGGGTTTCTCCGGTATAAATTGTCAGACGAACGACGAGGACTGCACCGACAGTAGTTGCATGAACGGTGGCAAGTGCATAGACGGTATAAACAACTACACGTGTTTCTGTCAGCCGGCCTACACCGGCTCGAACTGTCAGTACAGGATAAACGAGTGCGACAGTTCGCCGTGTCTCAACGGTGCGACGTGCCACGACGACGCGAATCAGCACTACTCGTGCCACTGTCCGTACGGCTACACGGGCCAGCGTTGCGACAAGTACGTCGACTGGTGCGCGGACATGCCCTGCGAGAACGGCGCCACGTGCGTTCAGCACAAGAACAAGTATCACTGCAACTGCTCGCCGGGTTGGACTGGCAAGGTCTGCGACGTCGAGATGGTCTCGTGCAAGGACGCCTCGCTGCGAAAGAACGTACCGGAGAAGCATCTCTGCAACAACGGCACGTGCGAGGACATCGGCAACAGCCACCGTTGTCACTGCGTCGACGGTTACACGGGCTCTTACTGTCAGGAGGAGATAAACGAGTGCGACACGGCGCCATGCCAGAACGGCGCGGTCTGCAAGGACCTCGTAGGCTCGTACCAGTGCCAGTGCACGAAGGGCTTCCAGGGCCAGAATTGCGAGCTGAACGTCGACGACTGTCGGCCGAATCCCTGCCAGAACGGCGGCACTTGTCACGATCTCGTCAACAACTTCAGCTGCTCGTGTCCACCGGGAACGCTCGGAATAATCTGCGAGATAAACGTCGACGACTGCGTGTACGGAGCGTGTCACAACAACGGCACGTGCACCGACAAGGTCGGTGGATTCGAGTGTCGTTGCCCGGCGGGTTTCGTCGGTCCGCGATGCGAGGGCGACATCAACGAGTGTCTCTCGAATCCGTGCGCCTCGCCGGGCACTCAGGACTGCGTTCAGCTCGTCAACAACTACCACTGCAACTGCAAGCCCGGCTACATGGGTCGCCACTGCGAGGTAAAGGTGAACTTCTGCGACAGCTCGCCGTGCCAGAACGGCGGTGTCTGCACGGCCAAGCAGGCCGGTCACACTTGTCTCTGTCCCGCCGACTATCACGGTCACAACTGCGAGTTCGCCGGCTCGCTGTGCGACACCGAGCCCTGCCTGAACGGCGGATCGTGCCGCGTCGCCGACACGGAGATCGGCTATCGATGCTACTGCCCTCCGGGCGCGACCGGCACGCACTGCGAGATCGACGCCAGGGACGAGTGCTCGAGCAATCCCTGCCAGCAGTCCGGAGCGATGTGCGAGAACCTCGTCGGCGACTACGCCTGCTACTGCCCGCCGAAGTGGACGGGCAAGAATTGCGAGATCTACGACCCGAACTATCGTGGCGGCGTCTTCGGAAGATTGAACTCCATGGCGCCGAAGCCGATCGACCCTTACGATCTCGATCTCGAGAGGGAGCGCAAGAAGTGCGCCGAGAATCGCTGCGAGGAGAAATCCGGCAATCACCACTGCGACGAGGAGTGCAACAGATACGCCTGCAACTTCGACGGTAACGACTGTTCGCTGGGCATAAATCCGTGGAGAAACTGCACGGCGCCGATAAATTGCTGGGACGTTTTCATGAACGACGAGTGCAACGAGGTGTGCAACAACGCGCAGTGTCTCTTCGACGGACGGGACTGCGAGAAGAAACTGGCGCCTTGTAATCCGATATACGACGCTTACTGCAGAAAGCACTACGCGAACGGCCTCTGCGACTACGGATGCAACAACGAGGAGTGCAACTGGGACGGACTGGACTGCGAGGGCGAGCCGGCATCGCTCGCCGAGGGTGTCATATCGGTCGTCGTGCGGATGGACATGCAGACCTTCCAGTCGAACATCGTCGCTTTTCTGCGGGACATCGGTCACGAACTGCGGACGACATTGCGCGTCAAGGAGGACAAGCAAGGCAACAAGATGATCTATCCGTGGAAGCGGGAGCGCGATCAGGGAATGCAGACGAATTTCTTCGGGCGTCCGACGACGATATACACCGAGGGACAGAGCGGCGTCAAGGCTTATCTGGAGATAGACAACAGGAAGTGCACCGTCACGCAAGGAGCCGTTTGCTTCCCCTCGGCCAACGAGGCTGCTGAGTATCTCGCTGCGACTGCCTCGAAGCACTCGCTGTCGAGAAACTTCCCCATCGAGCAGGTCCGCGGCGAGGTCGGACCTCAGGGTCCCGAGTATCCCGACTCGCCGACGAACTACAAGTACGTCTTCATCGGGGTCGTCATCGTTATACTCGGTGGAATGCTCGTCGGGGTTCTCGTCACCGCCCAGAGGAAGCGAGCCGTCGGCGTGACCTGGTTCCCCGACGGTTTCCTGCGAACGAGCACCGGAAGCGGACCCAGACGGAGAACCCGGACTCGTCGGTGTCCCGACGGCCAGGAGATGAGGAACCTCAACAAACAGCCCTCGATAAATTGCATGGACATCGACGTCGGTAACGGACGCGCCCAGCAATGGTCCGACGACGAGTCCGACCTGCCGCCCTCGAAGCGCATGCGCGCCATCGAGCCCGGTTACGCGAGCGATCACACAGCCATCACCGACTACGAGGAGACCGAGCCACGGATGTGGACGCAGCAGCATCTCGACGCCGCCGAGATAAGAAATCGCCCGGACGCCGGAGTCCTCACGCCGCCGAGCCTCGAGCACGGTCAGGACGTCGACGTCAGGGGACCATGCGGCATGACCCCCCTCATGGTCGCCGCGGTCCGAGGAGGCGGACTCGACACCGGCGAGGAGGAGGACGAGAGCGACGGCACCGCCGCCGTCATCGCCGATCTCGTCGCTCAGGGCGCCGATCTCAACGCCACGACGGACAAGAGCGGCGAAACCTCGCTGCATCTCGCCGCCAGATACGCCCGCGCCGACGCCGCCAAGAGATTGCTCGACGCCGGCGCCGACGCCAACTCGCAGGACAACACCGGCAGAACTCCGCTGCACTCGGCAGTCGCCGCCGACGCCGTTGGTGTCTTTCAGATTTTGCTCAGAAATCGAGCGACCAATCTCAACTCGAGGATGCACGACGGCACGACGCCGCTGATACTCGCCGCGAGACTCGCCACCGAGGGAATGGTCGAGGCCCTCATCGCCAGCGACGCCGACATCAACGCCGCTGACAACAGCGGCAAGACCGCTCTTCACTGGGCGGCCGCCGTCAACAACGTTGACGCCGTTAGGGAACTGCTGAACAGCGGGGCCAATCGCGACGCCCAGGACGACAAGGACGAGACGCCGCTTTTCCTCGCCGCCAGAGAGGGCAGCTTCGAAGCCTGCAAGGCTTTGCTCGACACGTTCGCCAATCGGGAGATCACCGATCACATGGATCGGCTCCCGAGGGACGTCGCCAGCGAGAGGCTCCACAACGATATCTTCAGGCTCCTCGAAGATCACGTTCCGAGGTCGCCGCAAATGGCCTCGGTCATACCTAATGGTCCTCTCATGGGTAAGCTTTATCTTTTATCTAACGAAATTCTAGCGTGGGTCTTCGAATCTCGAAGGAAAAAAATGAAATTTTCAAAATCATTACCAACGTGTATTTTATCGACCAAATCTTCAAAACCATTATTTTTTATCTTTTTAATTAAAAAATCAGTTTTTTGTATTGTCTTCATTTTCCCCGATGAATAATTATAGTCTCGTACATCTCGTTTTTTCTAAACTGATGAAAAAAAAAAATTGTTTTCATTGCAGGATCACCGAACCACTCGCAGCTGATAACGCACCCGACGGTGATCGGGTCAGCGCCGAAGCAGTCGAAGACGAAGAAGCGTTCGAAGGCCGGCGGCGGTAATCCGAACAGTCCGGAGTCGGAGGGAGTCGTCGCAGCGTCGGCCAGACGAAAACCGTCGGTCAAGAAGCAGCCGCCGGTGAAGCGCGGTGCTCAGCCCCCAAACCAGGAGATCCCTCAGGGAGCGGAGGGAGCCGAAGGAAATCTTCCGAGTCCGTACGACAGCGCGAGTCTGTACAGCAACGCGCTCCCACTCGTAGGTCACACGACGACCTCGACGAAACAGCCCCCGCCCTACGAGGATTGTATAAAGGGTCAAACGATGCAGGGTCTTCAGCAATTGGGCCTCGACACATTTACGACGAACTACGGTTTGCCTAATTTTCACGACCAACTGCTAGCCCCGCATCAGCGGCAGACCCAGGGTATGGTGAACACGCTGTCGCCTCCTTACAGTAACCAGTCGCCGCCCCACTCGGTCCAGTCGAACATGACGCTCTCGCCGCAGGCGAGTTACATGGGTTCGCCATCGCCGGCGAAGAGCAGACCGTCCTTGCCAACGTCGCCGACCCACATAGCGGCGATGAGACAGGCGACGCATCAGAAGCACGGCGGGATGCCACCGGTCGGCTTCGACTTCGACAATCTGCCGTACTCGACCGGGCAGGCTCAGCAGCAGATGGCGCAGACGCAGCAGGCGTTGCAGCAACAGGCCCAACAGCAGGCCCAGCAACAGGCCCAGCAGCAGGCCCAGCAGCAGCAGCAGCAAAATTCCCAGCAGCAACAGACGCAGCAGTACTATCCGCAGTACTTGACACCGCCGTCGCATCACTCCGGGCCCGACGTGACGCCTCAGCATCTCATGCAAGCGCCGGAGAGCTTCCCGACACCGTCGCCCGACAGTCCGGGCCACTGGTCGTCGAGTTCGCCGCACTCGAACAGCGACTGGTCCGAGTGCATGGCATCGCCCAACGCGTACGCCACCGGCGGACCGCACCAAAGTAACAAAGGCTCCGAAGCTATCTACATATGAGGGATCGGTTTGATGAGAGAAAAAAAAAAAAAGATAACAAAATATCTCACTGACATGACATCGAGAGTGAGTATTTTTTTTATATATGACACAAACTAAACGAACAAAAAGACAAACAAATAACTAAATAATGTATAGGGTATATATGTATACAGATATATAATGTATTATATATAGGTATATATATATTTTGTTTATTTGGATGAAAGACTTTTTGGATCAGAGACACTGCTACGTACTCAATCGACAATCGTGCCTCTCTAATATTATTATTAATATTATTATTATTATTATTATTATTATTATTATATTATTATTGCTATTATTATTATTATTATCATTATTAATATTATTATTATTATTATTACTATTATTATTATTATTATTAATATTATTATTGCAAAACGAAGTGTAGAGAAGGGATTAAGCTATTTTTTATACATAAAAAAAGGATCCGAGTGTCTTCGTAAATGATAGTAAAAGCGCAAAGTGTTCAGCTCAAATGATCAATGGTGCCTTCGACTTGCCAGAGTGAAGAAACCTGCCACTATATCGCCGATTGTAAAATTAATCGAAAGCCAACAAGACAGAGAGAGAGACAGTGATGGACAATAATTAACTTGATTTAAAAAAAAGAAATTTAAGGGAACGCGACCTTGCTAACTACGATATATAGTTATTGTAAATAGATTAAAAATCGACTTGGTGAGATAAAAAAAATGAAAGATTCGATGATAAAGAAGAATCGCTGCAGCGGGATTGTTTTCGATGGTGATTGACTGTAGTATGTAAATTATTATATGTAATATTTTCTATTTAAAACAACAACAAAAATCAACAAAAAAAGAAGAAACACTGACGAAATGTTTAATGTAAGGAGCGGAAGAACAATTTAATTACATACATAGGAAAATTGTCTCTCTGAAAAAAGAGGTCGACTGCGACGTCGCAACCGCCACTGCCGAAGCGGAAATAAGTCGGATATTGATAATTGACAACAACAAAAAAACATATATATATATATAAAGATTGTTCGTATCCGCCAATCGAATTTATCGATAGCAGCGCGATGCGAGATGATTCGAAGAGATCGAAGTATTTTGTGCCTTTGACAAAAAAAAAAAATATGTGTAGGTAAGACGCATCTGTAGAAAATTTAATAGTGCGTTACGCCGAAACGCAAGAACAAAAATGAAAGTGTGTTGTGACCCGATGTGACCAATGACGATCGACGATCGTTTTAGTTAATAATAATTTTGTAAGATAGGGGAGAAGGAATTGTGAGAGGTCGAACGGCAGTGCAGAGAATTCGAGGGTTGTAGCCTGTAAAGCGTGTTGCGCGACGCGTTCCATACACAGACATTCCAATTATGTATGGCTCTTTTCCCGCTCTCAGCTCAACTGACTGCCATCGAACAAAGGGTACTAAATAATAATTACGGAAACAAAAGAAACTTTGAATCTCGGTACTAACAGCGTAGCGTAATTTACTTCGTTTATTAACACTTCTTATTTTTCGCCTTTTTTTGTTTTTTTTCCGTGACGCTCCACGATGAAAATCATGTGATTTCTCTCGGAGATAATTTAATATCGTCGTAGAAGGCTTGCACAATGGAATTCTCTGATTGTCGTTCACCGAATGCAAAACACGATTTATAAGTGAAATAAAAACGAAATTTAAGGGGCGATAGTACGCATAATCGATATTTCACATAGATTGTTGCGAGAGAAAAGGTTCTATTCTAAAGTATGTGGATGTGATTTCAACTGCGCTTGCAATAAATCAGTGTTACGCGAAAAAAACAATTCGCCGAGTCATCGACAGCGACTCGCGATTTTGCTTGGATAAAACGAAAGTCCCGGTAAAAAAAAGTAACGTAAAAAAAATAACATCTGATGTCGCAGATTTTCTCATCCTTATCTTTCAATAATATTGTAAATAGACTCTACTTCGTCCTGCTACTGTCTTCATTCTAAAAAAAACGCACTGTCGAGTACTTTTATATTATCTTTTCTCTCGATTTTTGTACAAACTGTTTTTACATATTTTTCATTTTCTCTCTTTTTTATACCGTATATAAGTTAGCCGATATTTGGTAGGAAAAGAACAATCGACTATTCGCTAATTTTTGTAAGACGATCCACATACGATAAATAATTATGTTTTTTTCTCTCTATTATATTATTAATTTTTCCGTAACTTTAATGTATAATCATGTGATTTTTTGTTGCATTAGGGATACTTATCGAACAATTATTATTCTTAATGCAATACTTGGTTACACAGTGGTGCAATGAAGCTGTTAGCTTCAAGGGACCAATGCTCGACGCAATTTCCTCCCTCCATATAATTTCTATCGGACAATTCAAAACCAGTAACATTTTTGTTTCACGCATGACCGAGAAAAGCATTTTTTTTTCTTTCATATATCGTCCTGAGCTTCTTAAAAAGGTGAAAGAAATTTGAAACCAGTGAGACGAGCGACATTTTTTTTTCTTCGACTTTAATAAGTGCGTCCATTATGAAATGAAAGTTTATTGAAAATAAAAAATTGTATCGATACGTAGGCCAGATATATACGTAAAAAAAAGATGGACCGATGCAAACGACCATTGACAATTAATGTGACAATTAAAAAGCCGATTGCTCTCTGACGCCCCAATCACTCTGTGTTAAAGAACAATAGGACAAATAAAAAGAACAAACGAAACAGCGGTAGAACTAAGATATACTGTAGTACTACAGTTAAATTGCGTAAGTTGAAAAACTCCGATTAATGATAATAGAATTTGTTATTCCTTGTAACTTGTAAAAAGTACTGAGTTTTATTAGTATTAACTACGATATAAGGAATCTAAAGATACGTTTGATCCTATTTTCCCCCTCGACAAGCCCCTCGACCCAGGCTCCCCCTATTTCCCATATTTTTTTATAAATAAGTTATGTCTTTTAAACAGATGTAATAATAAAGATAATCTAACATTCACGATAGGGTTGTTGTTCTGTTCTACTGAGCTATGCTTCCACGTTTTTTTTACTCCCTAATGACGTAAGCATAGATACTTCTAGTATATTTCGACAGATTTTACACAACAATCAAATTGTATAGCAATAAAAGAAAATAAAAAGCTAAATAATAAAGATCGTAGGAGTTTATTCATTGATTGCCTGACCCCGGAAACTGCAAAGAAATCGGCTGAGGTGATCGAAGCGAAATTAAAAAATTGAGTTTATTGTAGTTCAATGTATATCGTTTCACCGATTCTTGATTAATAAAAATTCGAAGAATATTAAAGAAATATTTTAGAAAATTGCACTACAAATTTGCCGATAAAATGCACTGCGTGCAAAAGTATTGACCATGTCGCTTGGTCAATAAAATGCCCCGAACTTACTGAAGAAAAACCTATTGAAGAAATTCCCAACATGCGAGTAAAAGTTCTAAAAAAACAGCAGACTTCAACAAGAAAAAAATTGAACACGCTAAAAATCAAAAATGGAGCCGAACTGACAAAAAAAAACTGAAAAGCCGCTTCAATAAAGAATTCAACATAGATACGACGATAGTATTTTCAGGCAATTGGATGTAAACACTGATGATGGACCTAGACAATCCGGAAGAACCAATTGCTCAGACAAGATGCACTGCAACTAACTGTGATGCTTAAAAATTATACTCAAACGTGAGCTGCTGTCGGAATAAAGATGATCGAAATGGCCATTTTATAGAGGAAAGCTTAAAACCAAAAACAATTCCACCATCAGGATTGTTGTTAGAAAAATTGTAAAATAGTAACATAACACAGGAATAGATAGACCGAAACATAAGAGGCGCAATCTTCCAACTCCATCCGGACACGAATTATAGATTATTGCCGGAGTCAGTGCGAACCATCCTTGGTATTAGATGCGCGCCTATACGAAAGCAATTAAAACAAAATTTAACTCAATCAGTTTTTTTTATAGGGAATAAAAAAATAAAAATTAAGATCGGTGCTTCTCGAACGGGAAACTTTTCGAAGGGTTGAATATTAAGAAAATAAGATCGTAATGGAATGATAGCCTTTGCGTTTATTATCATTCGAAAAAAATCGTACGGATACTTTACAGTCATCACACAGATTTACATCATCGTAATAATTAAGATATCTTTACTATCTTGTTACTTCGTGTTTTACGATAAACTTCATAGTAGTAGTATGTAAGTATGTAAAAACTCATTACAGACTTTCATATTCGCATACGCGGGATGAGGGGTGGGTAAGTGGGTCTCACAATTGGGGGGGATTTTCATTTCATCATAATTACATGTAGGGTTCATTCAACGCAAAAGTGAAATGTCTCGTACGTAAATTATGATATTTCGTTCGATTCGACAACTGCCGTGGACCAAGAAAAACTCGTCGACCGGAATTTTTTTTTTACCTAATTATTATTCATCATACATTCTAGAAACTTTATATCCACCGTTCAGCCAGACGGGATACAATGGAAATAAGTGAAAAGAGGAACTCGTTCCGTTGCTCTTCAATTTCCAATATTAATTTAAAATTTCTTTTTTTACTTTGTTTATTATTATACCGAAAATTTGAATTTATTCGTTTAATTTTTTTTTTCTTGTGCTAACTATACACATCGCCATTGGAGTTCGAGTCTTAGATGGTCCAAGGCGTACGCCTTGACGCCTCAACAAATATACTCGCAGACACACTTGCGTTAACAACATTCGCTCGATCTTTCACAACATCATAATTGTGTAACGTAACGGGAAAGAAAAAAAAACAGTACAGCTTAAACAGCGATAAATTTGGGATTGCGAACCGAAGAATTTCATGAAAATTAGAGTTAACATATACATGATACGCTATGTTGAATTTAACCAATTTCTTTCAGAATGTTTTTTCTTTTTTAACCGATGAATTATTTTTAGGTATCGCGATTAATTAATCAATCAATCAATTAATTAAAAATTAATTGAACCGTCGTACGCGTTATCGAATGATAATCACGTGAACTGAGAGACGAGTAGGGCAAACCGGTGAGTGAGGACGGGAACGGGGATACGCCTAACGGAAGTCGATGCGGAGATATCCGGAGGGAATGATGAAACCAACTAGAATTCTTGGCAGTTATTGGAATACCGCAGAAGACTGATCGCAAGTTTTTCACCGATGGAAAATATATATAACGTGTACAAACTCTCGGCGCACCAGCGAACAGTCTCGTCGCAACGCAAATTACATAAAAAAAAAAGAACAATATAATAATACAAAGAAAATGAGAATTCGGATGAAATGATATAATGTTTATGTTTTTTTTCTTTTTTTTTCAGTCTCATTACACAAGCTGAATAGAATAACGTTGAATTCGAAAGCACGACTTCTAGAAGCGATGACTCGAGACGCGTCGATAAACACTTGTTTTTCGATTAATAAAAAAAATGTTTTTTTTTCTTATCACCTCAATCCCAGTTTTTTGCTTGTTGAAAGAAGTGCTCTCCGGGCAAAACAACAAAAAAAAAAACTAGTCTTACTTCGTAACCATAATTTATACGAGTAAAAACTATTCATCTACTTTATAAACATAAAAATGTTCGTTCAGTTATTATCTACGTGGCTCCTCTACATGATAGCTCTCACTCATTCATCGATCATATTATCCATTTTTTTTAGTCGTAGATTTTTTTGTTTTCTTTCGCGCGATACAGTGGACGATCGACAATTCTCCTTGACACATTCCTCCGCGTTACACGACTTTGCGATTAAACAATTATCAGATTTTACGGGGATAAATAGTATAACGATAAGCCGGTGATTCGCGATTAATTCACTTTGTACAATGCATTTGGTCAATGTGGAGCGGCGGGATGGGCGAACTTTACCAGTAAACGTTCACACTTATTCGGCTATAAGTATACGAGTTTTTTTTTTACCATTTCACTTCACTTTTCAAACTCCCGATGTCCGATCGTTTCTTTGATACAACGATTAAGTGTTATGTACACGGTTTAACCAAGAAAATTTTGATAAAAAAAAAAAATTCATTTCATTTTTCGAATCGAGTCGAGATTTGCGAAGAAACGCTCAAACGTTCTTTTTGTTTTTTTGTTCAGACAAATTTATGTACAAAACTTACGAGACGATAATCATTTCACTAATAGTAGGTTCGATAAAGAGAACGAAAAAAAATAATAATTATCGAAAATAATTCGGAAGACGCGCGAGAATAAATTTGCTGTATTCGCGGTCTCCGCGTTCAAAATTTCGTATACCTGATTAAATTAAATACTTTTAAAAAAGTTTACGCGGACCTAATGATGAATAGCACGATTGAGACATTTACGGTTTTTTTTTTTTGGAATAGTTTCGGTGGGCACATTGAACGAAGACTTCGCTACACAGCCTCGTCCACTGGAAGCGCTTGAGCTTTCTTACAGTTTCTCAACGCCGGAGCTTTGAATCAATTTCTTTTTTGTCATCTTCGCTCACTCATTTAACTCACTCGCATTATTATTCTCTTTTTTTCACTCGCAGGCCCTTACTCTCTCGCTCCAAAAATTCTCACAACATCGCGTTACAAACGTATATGTATAAATATGCGTATCCCGCATATCTAATATATTTTATATTTAGAAAAAAAAACGGAATATTTACATAAGATACTGGCAGTTTATATATCCTTCCAATTCCACCGATTTTTAAAAATTAATTTTTCTCAGCCGCGAAATTTGTTGTTTACGCGTACTCGTCGTACAGAAATGCGTTAATTCTCGGGTGAATTTATTTGCGAATTCTTCTTAACGAAACTATGCAACGTGTTGAGTGTCGGTGAATGAACAAACGAGAAAATACGATTGACGGTGATGGTCGTCGTCGTTTGAAAATATGGAATTGCATAAGTAATAAAGATTCGAGGGGTACGCTTATATCGTAGCGAAAGCAATAGCTAATTATTCTTCGTTTAGTACTTATTATAATATAAATAAGGAGTTTGGCAGTGTTCGTCTATAGTTCTCCGTACAATATCACCATGGATTTCTCGCGTATGTACGAGAACGAGACCTACCCCCTTCGATTCTAACTTCCCTACAGTGCTGTGTTGTATGCTCGTGGGCTTTTCCTTTTTTTTAACAACAAAAAAAAATTAAACTAATTGTACTAGTGTAGCGACATACGCGCAGTCTCGGGTCTTTCGAGTCGTACTATGAGTATGAGAAACGCAGTGAGTTTTGCTTTTTTTCTAAATAAATAGCGTATTAACGAGCCCTAAAGTACCAGAGGCGCGGATACCAGATCGAGGGAAAATAACACGATTAATAAAGTAATTAATTACGAATCGATTTCTCACTGTGGCAATTAAAAAATGAAAAATGTGCAATGAAAATGCATCTCAATCGAGGAATTCATGCTTAACAAACAAAAAAATTGTAACAATCGATTTAGAGAAAATCTAATGCGGTTTACGCAATTTTTTACAGGTGAAATTTCTTATTTTTATCTTGATGAGTAACGGCTAATTGTTTGTTCTTTACATGATTTTTTTATGGTTCCTTGTACGATCGAACCCTGTGATACGTTCTTTCTAATTGCCACTGTGAATTACACTGTTTTATTCTGACGAATTTATGAATCAATAATCCAATTTCTTTTTTTTATCAATTCATTAAATCGCTCCTTATCGATATTGATTAGTTATATATAAAAACTAATTAATCGTTGATCAATGAACGCGTGTAATTTGCTCAACCTGGCAGCTTCGCATAGACACGTTCGAGAGTGCTCGTTGCACACTTGACACACCGAGATCTCGGAAAACCGGCGTGAAACTTTGTGCTGTCCGCTTTGACGAACGAATATTTCAACTTTTTTTTTCCTCTTTTATGTATTTTTTTTCTCCAAATGATCATTGTAAAGATGATCGATTAAAATAGTTTTGTAAATAAAGTTGTCATGTACTCGGCACTATACCGAGATGATCAATTGTGGTCACGATGAACTTTCGGGTTTCGAGTATAATGGCGTGGAGGTGAATACAAAGCAAGTTTCCCCGGTCGCTTAGCGTCGAGCTCATTGGCAGAGTTTTTAACATCATCTTTGCGAACGAAAGAAGAAAGTTATTTCTAAATTTTCTAATAAGCTCTATTTTTTATGTGAAACGTCGCACGAGTACTCGCAATCTTTCATCGCTCGTTCTCTCGTTTTTTTTCGCTTTTATACATCCGTTTAGTCAACGACGTTTTCGAAGTCTCGAATTTCGACCGAAGTTCTTACACAGCAGACGCGGAGATAGATGTATGTATATTATCTACGTATCTCAAATGATTGCTGATTTAGTACTACGGATTACTTCAAAAAATATACACATCTTTTATCTCCAACATTTTTGTACACGTTGCACGAATCGAACAAAGCACTTTTTTTATAGTCGGATGGATTTTTTTTTCAATACCTAAGGGAGAACCTAAGTGGATCTGAACGACAAATTCTTCTGGCTATGAGATTCCCTCGGCGATGCAGCTCGAAAACGACAAGACGGATTTTTTTTTTGGAAAAATTAAATTACCAGAAAACAATAATTTACGAGAAAAATATTTCTTTAATCACGAAAATGTTATGCAAGACCTAATCGAAGGTCGATAAGAGGTGAAATTGTCGATTCGAGGCTGCATCGCTGTGAACAGTTCCGTTAACAAGTGCTCGGAGAATCGAGAGTAAGTAGCAACGAAAAGTCGTATGAAACATGTAAGTATATCGTCTTTAGTCTTGTGTTCGTAGTGAGCAATGCTACGGCTGCGTATTTTCAATCCCGAAAACTGAAGAATCGTAGTCGGTAAGTCGCGATTAAAAATAATCCCGAAGTGACCGAAATCCGCAGAAGCGAAGAACTAATGCTAGGACTGTATTTGTAAAAATAACCTTTGCACGGCTAGTCTGCTTCGTTTAGCTCATTTTTTTCATTCTCGTCACTAAATCACTAATCAATCGCCGTTTACGTTCAACGGCGTTTTTTTTCATTATTTTTTTTAAGTGAGAGGAACAAGCGTCAATTCTCGGCTTACTACGAAATTCCATTTTGACTTTCGTCCGCGCAATTTGTCCATCGTTTAATCTGTAAAAACCCAGACGCTGCCGGTCAATCTCCGTTTTGGATATGGTGATTTTTTTTTAATCGTCTTATTTATTCGAGGGGCGCGACGCGTGGCTCACAACCATTGGCGTGGATGCGACAACTACTATACTACATTATTTACAATTGACAGTCAACGCGATGGTTTTCGCTGGAACGTCGGCACTATCGGTCAAAGCCTAAATGACAAATCTGCGAGAAAAAAATAACTTCTTTTGCACCGAAAATTTAGAGGGTTATTACACGAGTGTGTGGATCAAAGTAAAGGTTCATCGGCCAGCAACGAACCCTGTCGACCGGAAAACCATGTTAATTTTTCCAAAGCCGAACTCCGACGAACTCACGAAAACCATCGAACGCATTTTTTTGTTATGGAGATTCACGTGGAATGTAAACGGCATAGTTTCCGATACAAACTCCTATTCTTTTTTCAATCCGAGTTAAGGAAGTTTTGATGAAGTGTCGAAAAAAAACACGTTTTGTCCTTCTTCTAAACACGTATGCAATTCACTGATTTAGCTCCGCGTTGCGTGTTATTATGTAAATATTAAAGTAGAGTATCGGTCAAAAAAAGAATTGACAACATTTAAGACGACTCGAAATGATTCGGAGACGCGTCTGTAAAATTCCCGCGAAACTTTCGTAACCGATTACGACCAACTTATTCGCATTTTTATCTTTGTTTTTTTCCCCACGTTAAGTTACGGAACATTATGAGTCAGAGTTATGAGGCATTGTACGAATACAAAAAAAGTCTCGCAAAAACAATCGATCAAAGGAATGTCAGAAAAAAGTTCAAAATATTTATAAATATTGATTTAAAAAACAGTTTGAGCCACTCCCCTCCAAGGTCAGAAACTACGCCGTCAATGGTTACCCTCCCGGAGGGAATCGGTCCACGTGGCTCTCCGAGCCCGTTCGGCGTGTACCAAAGATTCCTTATCTACCGAACGTACAAATTGAGAAACGCGAGATTGTTGGCCGCCGGAGTTTTTTTCAATCGACACCGCGGGCAACGAAAATGATCGTCGTTTAATGTCCTTAATCCCTCGTAATTAAATAGGCGTTATGTGTTCGGAGCTTCCCACTCGATGAGATACTGCATCTGGCCGTTCGGGCCTATCCTCTTAGCTCTAACGACGAATTTCTCGCCGGACGCTATTCTGTTAGCCGCACCGAAGTACATGTTAACCGAAGATTTCAGATCGTCCATCGATATGTCCGGTGCGTTTTGTTTAACCGGCGAACACTTTGGCGAATTTGGCACGCTGCCTTTCTTCTGCTGCTGTGTGTTATTATCGGGCGGTGGTAATTTTTCGTTGCTCTGGCGTTGTCTCAGGCGACGACCATTGAGAGCGTAGTCGACGCAATTTCCAATCGGGCTGTTCGTGCTGCTCGTCGAGCTGTTGAACGAACTGCGAAGATTTCTCGCGTACTCGCTCTTCACCTCGCTGTTGCGGGCCGGCAGTATAGCCGCGGTTTTGCTCGCTGTGGCGAGAAACGCCGTTTGTCGCTGCTGGGGCTGCGAGGGCGGACGACCGCGCCGATGTTGCCGCCGCCGTTTGACCTGACCGTTCTGATCGACGATTATATCCTTGGCGGAGAGTTGACGCTTCGCCGGTCGAACTATCGGTGGCTGAGATATTACCGGCGTCAAGGGCAGTGGTAACGTTATCGGACACTGATTGTAAGGTATCGGAGTGCTGCTCGACGCGTTCGTCGGTACCGTCGGGCCAGGAGTGCCGAGAAGTTCGCTGAGGTTCCTGAACGGATTGTTCTTGCCCTCGAAGTCCTTCGGCGGTGGAATAAACGAGTCGAGAGTGCCCCGAGAACTCGTCTCGTCGCCGCTCGTGTCCGCTGGCGTCGACGGTGGTAGTGTGTGCAACAGATCCACGGAACTCGGCACCGAGAGCTCGGATATGCCGGACGTCGTGGCTGGTGGCGTTGGCGGACCGGATATTGAGGTCGGCGGAGTTGGCGGCAACTCCGAGACTTCCGGACCGCGCGTTTTACTCTGAAAAATGTTGACAAGTATAGGACAAGGACGACGTGCGAGATCCATTATATTCTTTTTAAAGCCGCCCAGAAAAATCGATAACGAGAATTTGGCAATCTTTGTATTTTTAACCCGTCAAGACATGAGATATTAACATACATTTCGAAGAACAATAGCACCCTAAATACATTGACGATAAAAATATTATTTTACACAAAAATGATATCGTGAATGTTACTCTTCAAAGAGGATTTTTCCGAATTTCGATATCGTCAATATTTCTTTAGATATAGCGATTTCTATACCGCGCAATGTAAATATAGTAGAATAGTAAAATTTGCAATACGTTTTGTAAATTTTCCATAACTCATTCCACGTCCACTATCCAAATAAGATAGCTAGTATCAAAATATATAGCATACAAAAAATTATAAAATCGCACTCAATTTTGCAATTTTGAAAATTCTCAATTATTTATTTTGTGGGAGGATAATCAATTAATTTTATTACATTAAGCGATAGAGAGGTCGAAGTAATTGCTCACCTTCGCAATGGCGTTCTTGAGAAGTTTACGCGCCTTCCGATACCTCGCCTCACGGACACCTTGGGTCTTGACGATCGTGTTGTCGACGACGCAGCCCTTCTCTCTTTTCTTGTGTTTTCTTAACATGCGCTCGCGGGAGCTGCCCAGCGCCATCAGTCGTCTTCGTCTCTGCAGGCTCAATTTCGGGAACGGAAATGATTTTTTGACGAACCCCCCACCGCTGTACCTGACGCGCGATGAAGCACGAGAGTTAGCATTTTCTTACGTAAATTAAAATGGAACAATTGGGAAAATCGACGATTCTCGGGACGAGCGTGGACAAACGGATCGAGAGACTCACCTTTCGCGCAGGGCCTGTGCCGTGGGCGGCTGCGAGCTCGGACTCGGGCACGATCTCTGCTCGGCTTCGGTGTTCTGATACACCGTTCCTCGCATTACAACGTCCGATGGATTAACCGATATCTCGACGTTCTCCGCGGGCGCTTGCTTGAGCGCGTTGAGCTGCTTTGTACTTTCCGGTAAACACACGGGACTGAAAAAAACAAAAACAAAGTTCGGAGGAGATGAGCTCGCGTGACGGTGTGCGACGAACGGAAGTTGTTGATTTTTTTTTTTAACGAAGCTCGAACGGTGGGAATACAGTAGAACCCCGATTAACCGGGTTCGGATTAACCGAGCGTCTGCCGAGGTTTTTTTTATGCCTGGAGCGCGGCAAAATGAAACAGGTGATAGACGAAAATCGACGGAAGTGCAAGAAGCAAAGCAAAGTCGCTGAGTACGTAAAAAAAAAAAGAGTAGCTTACGAACTATACATAAAAAAATGATCCAAAGCTTTACATTCTAGTTCACACTATTTGACAATTACGAGCAAGTTGTACCAAATATTATTAACAGTCAATAACTGGTCAAAATAAAGTTGTATCATTAGCCATTATTGACTTATATACTTTTGCTGTCTAGTTTGGATTAACCGGGATTTCAATTATCCTCTTCGGTCGCGAGCATCCCGGTTGATCGGGGTTCTACTGTAGTTTGTTTTCATTTTACTGACCCGGCGGGCAGTGGGAGATATTGCAGTCTTTTGTTGGCGCCCCAACATCGGCGCAATACGGAATCGTCAATGACGCCGCTGGAGGGAAGATTCACCACAGGACACGGGGGTGGCAGTCGAACTCGAAGACCCCATATCGTTGTCCGTTTCTTTATCTCTCGGCCGCACTTGAATCTGTTCCTGTTGTTCGTCAGTATCGACAGTATTAATTCTCTGCGAATCTGGAGACTCACGTCCCGTACCTGAAAATAATTTATTTATTTTGTAGTCACGAGATATTTCATATTATATCAAGTTTTTATGAACAAACCAATAGATTCAATTTCACATACAAGTGTGAGTTCAAATTAATACTTAGTACATTAAATCGAATATTTTGGACGTTTTTCTTATACCGATTCATTAATTTTACATAATTTTAGTATATTATATTTAGTAATACCAGTTCTGTGTATACAATTTCGGTAAATTCACGTGCGAAATCTACGCACATTTTTCGTACATTATGACGATTAGCTATTTTATGGCATGACCATGGTTGCAGCAATAGTTGCAACAATCAGCAACAATTGCAGATTGAGAGTCCAAAATACTGGGCACACTAGACGGTAGATCGAATTGAACAAATAAATACATCTGTTTATTATCGTTTTTTTTTTTTTGCGGAAGGTGAAAAAAAATCTGGCTCGACGGTAGATCAAATTAGACAAATGACCTCATATTTCCCTTTTTTTGACTAGATATAATTAAAATTGACTAGATATAACTCACCCTGGCCGGTAATTGCAGCGTGTTCCAATTGTCATTGGCGTAAGGTATTATCACTGTGTCGAGATCGTAGTACTTCTTGGCATTGTAAACTGTGAGATTGTACAGCATTAGGTGAACGAGATCGACCCACTTCAATTCCAATCGTCTGACGAATTCCTTGCCGTAATTGCACATCGAGCAGACGAATACGTAGAATCTGTCGCCGCTGTAAAGCGGATGCGTCAGGCAGCTTACGCATTTCTCATGAAACCATTGTTTGCAGCGGGCGCATTGTAACATTTGAGTGTACCACTCGCCGTTTAGACCGCAGTAACAGTAAATCTGCTCGGCGTTCACTCGATGATGGGCGTCCCAACTCAACATCTCCGGCTGCGATATTAAAAAATTATTGTGTTATATTATGTCTAATTGTTAAATGGCAAAATTACACGACAAATTACATCACCCAGGCACGAATACATTAAAATCAATGGTTAAATAATTTTTTTCTTTGTCTTTTTACTAGAACAAATATTATAGCCCTGAAGATATCTGCACGAGACTAAATTTCATCAACTTATAACGGCTGTGTTTTGCATCACACAAACTTCGATCGGGAATGTTCAATCAGAGAATAAAATTCTACAAGTGAACAATTTTTTCTTTCTACCTAAAACAGTGCATTGATAGAGACTTGCTAATGATGAAATTTGATGTCATGCCGATATCTTCAGAGCGGTCAAATATTATCGCATGCATCCGTGGCGAATTTTGGGAGTCTAAGGCTTGAGTACCCGAAAAATTGTAACGGTGGCAGTGACGAAGCACAAAGCGGCGCGAAGCACGCGATAGGCGTTGGACCTAATTCAAATGAACGAATTTAGGATGGTAGAATTAGCAAATAAACATCGAGATCATCTTTAAATCGTGCCTAGACTGGACAGAGCTTAACTGAATAGAATGACGAATTCAATGAACAAACTTTAGTTTTCCTTTGCCATTGTAACAATACAGTTGTTACACCACGTAGATTTTCGTTTTGCAAGTTATATATTCAAGCAATATAGTTATAAGAACAGAATAAAAATCAACAAATTGGTGCAAGTCGGCAGTTATTTACCGTGTGATCTTTTCGGCATCTTGTACATCGATATTTTTTTTTACTTGTAAATGAAGCGGTAATTGTTCGTTGCAGTCACCTCGGTGAAAGAAGCTCAATTTTTCCGAGGTTTCGTACACGAACTATTAAAATAATCGGATCCGATAGTAAGACGAGAATCGCGTTTTTTTGTTTTTTTGTTTTTTTGTTCTCCCGCCAACCAAGACGCGTCGATCGTTGCAAAACCACTCACATCATACGGCAATTTCGTCGTGTCCTCGGGCGGTGGTTGAGGCTGGTCTCTGCCGCTGCATACTTTCCTGATGTTCGCCTTCACCATTGAGTTCTTTGGCTCCGTAAGCTCGCGACCCCTCGGCTGACTGTCCACGCATCGTTTGCACATCCAGTGTGCATCAGCAGCACCCTCTTCCTTTGGTATTCTTGGCTGCAAAAAAAAAACATTTTTATTTCCAAATTGGTCCAAATCAATGTTTTTTCACAATTTGTGAGAATACATTTTTTCAGAATTTGGGTAAACTAGCCAATGAATGGACACTTTCCATAAGAACACGTGCATAAAAAACGTCTATTCATTGGCTTTTTCGTCTGCATTCGTCGCCATTCATTGGCCGGTTTACCCTTGTCAGAATCAATGTTTTTTCACAATTTGCTAAAATCAATGTTTTTTCACAATTTGCTAAAATCAATGTTTTTTCACATTTTGCTAGAAACCAATGTTTTTTCACAATTTGTCGGAATCTTTTTTAAACAATCAAAATAGGGTGAATATTGAGTGTTGAAAAAAAAAATTCTTACCTGGTGACACAGCTGATGATAGCCTCGTCCGCACTTGTCGCAGACGATGATGTCGTTGTCCGCCTTGGGTTGCGATTTTTTGCAGAGTACGCACATAACGTCGCAGTCCGGCATGGCCAATTTCGTCAGCTCCTTCACGGAGGACCATGACGACGTGTTGTCCAAGAATTTTACCAGACATCTCTCTCTGACAAGGTCGACCTGCACCACCGTGCCAAGGTAATATTTTCCATCCTTGTGCTGCAGCAGAACATCCTCGCCGTGCGAGAAACCCAGACGCTGCTCCCTGGTAGTGCTGTCCGGCACAGCCGGACTGTCCTCGGGTTCCAACATCCTCGCAGCTTCGAACAGAAAGACACAAATATTTTCTCTCTAATATACATGTACACAAAACCATAAAAAAAAAAAAAAAATTAATATAAAAAAAAAAATTCCTATAGTCCGAAAAACGCAAATTGGATCGTTTTCATTTGCCAACGAGTTCGAACCGTTTCGATGAACGGTAAAAAAAAAAAGAATAAAGAAAAAGACCCCGATAAATTTTTACCTCCGCGAAGCCGCGTTCTCTGAGGCTAGAGCCGCGGGGGCGGAGGGGAGTCGATGTCGAGGTAGACCGTGGTCTCAAGTTACGACGGTCCCGAGTCCCGAAAAACGTCGCGACGAAATTGAGTAGAGGAGAACACCCTCCATGCCATTCCGGAGTCTCGCAAACGGTCCGAGAAGAAAAGGTAGCATAGAGAGAGAGAGAGAGAGGAGAGCCCGGGAGATCGAGGGAGAGAGCCAAGGGTGGGGGACGGGTGTCTCGTTGTTTCGCAAAAAAAAAAAAAAAAAAAAGCAGAAAAAAAATGCACAAACTTGGGGCCTCCGGTAGGTCCCGGGGGAATTGGAGCGTGTTTAATCCTCCGAGAGAGGCCGGAGGGGCTGTCGTCTTTGTAAATTAAAGTCGTTTAGATTCACCCGTGTGTACTAGACGCCCATATGATCGGCATCTCATTAAAAAACCAGTTCACACTCGACGTCTGTAAAACGGGAGCAGCTTACACGCACGGCATTAAAACACGAATGCACCGATAGAAGTACACAGAGATTCGTCACGTTCGCGAACATTTCAAGATTCGCACGTAACGCGTTTTGTTATCTCGCCGCGTCGTCAATTTTCGATACGTTTTTTTTCCTTTTTCTCCTCTTTTTTTTCCTCCCTAGTCAGACGATGTGAAACATCGATGATTTTTTCGAAGGAACGAGACGAATATCGAAGCACAAACTCTCGCGAGAGCCGATCAATCGCGGTTCGGACGTCGACGCGACAGACGAAGAACCACCCCCGAGAATTCGCGAGACCACCGGGTCCTATGCACGACGTTTTGTCTCATGCTGGATCTTACTCGTTTTCGCGTTGAGAAAATAAGGGAAAACTAGATCTCGTGGTGTGTCGATTACGATGGCAATCGAGGCCCGGTGTTTACGCTCGCGTCCACTCGTGTTTATGTCCGATCATTTACCTCGGCTTGTAACGGCCAGGCTGACGTGTTTTTTTTTTTTTTTTTTTTTTCAGGAAAGCACCGCTGCGTTATCCCTCATTTTCCTCAGGAGTCGGGAACGGCCATTCCGGCGAGCATGCAGAGCCCCGCCACGGTTCTCTGTCCGTGGTCGTGCTGCTACTACCAGTGACGGACGGACGACACAGCTTTACCGTCGCCAGTTAAAGCGCGCGCGGCAAAATCCCGAATATCGTCGAGATCGCGCCACCTCGATTGACGAGATTGGGCTCTTCGCGAGGGACGATCATCAACCCGGTGAAATTTTTGACGTAATTTATCGACACTCTGTCGGAAGCGAGACCTTCCTCGGGAACCACACGCTCGGAGTCATCGTGTGGCTATTGTAATTTCGAATGCACTAAGACGGCAGCCATGTTTAACAGGCAACACTTGCCGAGAGACTACGCTCGTCAGACGGACCACTAAGGCTCTAAGGCTCGAAGGAGCAATGACGGATCTTCGAGACTCGAGGCCCCGAGGCTTCGTTCTTTGGAGTTGCCGAGAGACTTTGTGTAGCACAGGATGAAAAGTAAAGCATGCGGCTAATAACGTTAGGGACGATATACTTAGCTTGCTTTATACTTTGTGTAAATGCGAATAAATGCTTCATTTTATTATACGCCGAGGCGTACGAGAAAAGTTGCCTCACGTTATATCACGAGGTGGAACATTCTATTTCATACGCAAAATGAAATAACAATATTCGCGGTGTATGGCCTAAAATGCGTCCTAACTTTGCATCTTCAGTTTCGAACTCAAGATCGGCTTTGTGATTATACATTCGAATGCAAATGTATGGATTAGTTGTTAGTTGTTAACAATTGGTCGGCGAGAATTCTTCCGAAGTTGGGGGTTTTGAGGTTTAACTGTACGTACCTGAGGCGAGTTCTACCCATTCTTTTGGTAGACGTAACATAAACAATTGATAAAGCTGCTGTAGCAGAAGTTTGTTGTAACGGGACAATTAAAGTCCCGATGTTTTAGGATTTAAGAGCAAATAATGCTTGGCGACTGGTGAGAGCAAGGAGCTCGAGAGTTGCGAGTGCGAGTAAGGGAGTGCAGCGAGAGGGAGAACACCTTAGAACGTCTCCGAAGGGGAGAAATATGATGCATTTGGGATTTATTATTCAGTCATTTATGAGACGATAGGTCGATCGTCGGATCGTAAATTACTCGGTGCTGACGCGGAGGCTTTGAATGAGCAGTTGTTTATGGGCTTTTATGGCAAATTTTAATGCCTCGAACAACGTCCGGTAAATTTGGATTTAAACCCAAATTATTTTCAATTATTTTTTATTACCCCTGTCGGCAACTAATATTTCTATTAATATTTTTCGATTTTTACCTAAAGTCAAATTAATAAATATGTAGTAACGAAAAAAAAGTAGGCCTTTTTCCCAGATAACATTTCAGCAACAGTAAGTCAACCTATTTGCATTAGACATTGAAATTATGCGAATCTATGTCCGTGTTTGTCGGTATATTTGCAGTCTAGCTTCGGCAATAAAATCGCTATTTTTTATACTAGAATTCCATTTTTTTTCCCAAGACAGTTATGACAGTAAATACATCCAACGTCACTTGTCGTAATAATCAAAGTTTCGAAAAAAACAAAAAGGAATCGAAGGAAAAGAACTTTAGAATTGTTTGGTCCATCGCATGTCGTTACCGAAAATTTGCGGTCTCAAATTTCTGCAATAATATTAAGATTGCTTCTTCGAGTTCCTGCGCGTTTATCTGTCAAGGCTGACAATTTATATTTTTCAGTAAACAATTCTTGCAGGGAAAACGGTACTCTCGTTATCTTCTGAATATTTGTATAGTGTAAAGAATACCATACATTGGGTACAAAACCAGACTTACATCAATTGTTTCTATGGTGCAAAAAGTTGAAAAATATTCAAACTGTTCTTCACATGTATTGCCCAGTACGTTAAGTTTTTAAATTAAACTTGGTTCCCGTTGTCGTCTGACGATTTGTGTTAGAAAAAAATTTAAAAATTCTGAAAACTCCTTCAGAAATTAGTTTTAATCATTTACAAATACGGTCAATGACAGCTAAAGATCGAATTATAAAATAGATATTTAAAAATACATCAAAATTTTATTACACGGATGAAAATACATAATTTATTATGTACTATTTGGTACACTTTGCAGTCGTTCTGTGCTACATCAGCGGCAGACACGTTTATTGTACAATAGAAATATTATGCAGGTGCTTTGTATCGAACATACAGAAAGAAAAAATGATACACTACATAAAATCTATAGAAAAATGTCCGCTCATTGACTCTAATATAAACACATTGTCGCAGAGTTTATACAAACATTATCCACCCATGTTACTTTACAGATTGTATGTCGGAGTCACTATTTATAAACATTGGCATTCACAAAAGAAAAAAAACCTCAAAAACAAACGTTTTCATGAAAACAAACAATTTTGCTTTCTCTATGAGGAAGCAAAGAAAAACTTTTCAGCGATCTTAAAATAGCTTTTCTGAACAGCCGTCTATCTCTCCTCGTAATCTCAAAGAGATTTCCATCCAGCGTGAGAGTCGCCACTGTGGAGCCGGACAACACTCTCGTACGTACAAAATTTAACTGAAGTCAATTCGTTAAATTTTTCCTTGAGCCTCGGCGTTTTGAGTCCAGGACATTCGGTGACTTTGTCGGAAACCGCTGATATCCGATTCTGATTGAGATTGAGCTCTGTGACGTAAAGACCAGCTGCAGAGTTTACACAAATATTATTCCACCATCTTGCGCCTTACGGATTGTCTACCAGAGCCACTTGGTATAAATACTGGCATTGACAAAACATCGCTAAAAAAAAAAAATCTTGTAAAGAAAACTTCCTCTATGAGGAAGCAAAAAGAAAATACAATTTAGCGATCTTAAAATAGCTTTTTCTTAACAGCCGTGTATCTCTCCATGTAACTATCGTATCCGTCCAAATCGGCCAGTTTCTTAATCTCAAAGAGATTTCCGTCCAGCGTTAGAGTCGCCACTTTGGAGTCGGACAGCACTCTAGTGGGTACGGAATTTAACTGAAGGCAATTTTCCTCGAGCCTCAGAGTCTTGAGTCTGGGACATTCGGCGACTTTGTCCGAAACCGCTGATATCTGATTCTGATTGAGATTAAGCTCTATGACGTGAAGACCCGCCGCAGCGTCGGGTACGCAGGTCAGTTTGTTTTTCGAGACGTCGAGAACGTCGAGATGTTTGAGTCCGCAGAACATGAGAGGAAACTCCGCTATGCGATTGTCCGAGAGATTGACCCGTTTGAGGTTCGACAATCTGGACAGCGAATCCGGCAGAAAGGTTATGCTGTTGGAGCTCGCGTTCAAGCTCTCCAGCTTCGTCAGAGCGCCGAGAACGTCCGGCAAACTGGTCAACTTGTTCCCGCTAACGTTGAGATGCTTGAGCAGCGTTAAATTACCGACCTCGTCCGAAAGTCTGACGAAATGATTCACCGAGAGATCCAACGTGCGGAGGTGCTTGCCGAGTTCGTTGATGTTCGGCGGAAGCTTCTTCAAGTTGCATTTCGTTAGCGTGAGCGTGCCAGTTTTCTGCGCCGTCTCGTAATGCGCTGTCATAGAGTTTCCCATTTTTTATTCAAATAATTTGTTTCTTTACATTTTTTTTAAATCCACAAATTCATCGACGATAGTTCTATCTACATCCTCCGATTTTCCGAAGGTCCTCGAGAGCTTCGTCCCTCGTTCGGCGCTGAACGAACTTCGACCCCTCCGCCCTACATCATCGCCCGTTCCTCGACACGAAAAAATAATCTTCCTCAATTTTTCTCAGATATAAAAGAATGGAGTTCTCCGTCGACTTTTTTTTCGTCTGAAATCCGTTTCTCTTTTACTTTTTTTTCGTTTATCGACAAGTGTCACGAGCACGTCGAATTCTCGTGGCGCTCCGATCGATCTTGCGCATTGCTCGGAGCTGTCTATTTTGCCCGATCGTTTCCGAAACTCGACGCGAAGCGAATATATCCCCCGTAACTCACGCTCCGCGACGATCGTACGCGCGACACCGGAGCACTCTCGACGAAATCTTCACGCGCGATCAGACTCCGAGGCGATGGAAAAAATTGGCGCGCAAATGACGAGGTGAAAAGTAAATTTCGGCTGCACCGCAGTGCGCCCCGTCGGCCATGCTTGTCCTTGCCGGAGCCTCCCCGTGTCGTCCACCAGATGGCGAGCGATACGCGCGCTCGCCCCGAAGATGGTTGACAAACGAAAATGTAGCGGTGCACGTCGGGTTTACATTAGATTTAAAGCGCGTCTAGTGCGTAGTTTACAGGGTGTTCGTACGTTAAAATGGTGAGATAGCGTGACATACTGTGTGTACGTGAAACAGCGGTGGGTGAATAAAATAATGGCGACCGCAACACCCAAAACGGAAAAGTACGGAGGTGAGTTTTTTTTCCTCGCTTCCTACAGCCCAGCAGTAGTATATCACGCACGGTAGAGCGAAGCGGATCATTGGCCGCTGGTTCGCCCGTGACACAGGAGACCCGGATCGTGCGAGACGAAAATCCTCGCCTCCTTGCGAAAAGTATAATTAGATGTTTGCTAAAAAAAACAGCCCGAAATGAATGAGAAATCTTACGTGCGTTTTCAGTCTTAAAAAAAAAAGGAATCTCAAGCTACCCCTCGTAGAAACGAATGAGCGTAGACGAATATTGTTTCTGCGCTGTCTTCGAACTCTTATCTGAAGAATCTTCGATTAAATTTCTACGTTATCGTTCGCGTGTAAAGCTCGCTCGATGCTCGACGATCGTGCCGTTTGTTGTGCACGAGTCGATGCAGCGAGCGTGCGGACTAGAATTTATACACGCACCGGACGGGAAACGTCAAAAGCATATGCGTGCGTGCAGCGAGGCACCGCGCGGGGCGCGGGAGTCCGTTCGGCCGCGATGATAGCGGGCACTGCCGCGAGAATACCGGCGTTCGGCTGCAGGTGTGTTACGGCACGATTAATAGTTAACTGCCGAGAGTTACGAGGCTCTGCAACAAAAAGAAAATAGATTTAAAAAATAAGAGAAAAATTAATTTTTCTCTTTTTTGTTAATCTTTTTTTTTTTATCGATGGATGCAACGAAGGGACGGGGAAGCGTTGGGTCTTTCGGGTGCGAGGCCAAATCGCTGAGAATTTGTAAGCGTCGTTGCTTCGGGACGGAGAATCGAATTATAGAGGCCCAACGTCCTTCTGCCTCGGTCGCGATCGGGAGTATTGACCGGCTATGGTCTCCCTTCGCAGTAATCGCGGTAACGAGAAGCTCTCTAGCTTCCAGAGAAAAAACTCCGTAGGCTCGGGCGAATCTTTCCGTTAAAGCTACCCGATGCGAATGAGTCACGCTAGAACGAGAATTCTTCGTTTGCCACTGATTCGGACACTCGCAAATGACGTGGTGAAGGGTTTGTGATGTTTTCGACCTATTTTGTCATCTGATGCTTTTCATCTACATTAGCATATATTATTTTGTGCAAAAGATTAATAATAATAATAATAGAATGGAGAATTTACTATATGGGATTTATAGACGTGATTTACTAGATGAAAATATGATCTGTTACTTTCTTAATATTTTTAAATATTATCCTTAGGCTAATATTAAACGCGTATATCAAATTACCAAGGGCCTAGTCCTAAAAATCCTGGACGTTAAATAGATATTTAAATAAATAATAATAATAGTAATGTGGAGGCTCGGTAAGGTCGCGCGAATTGCTTTATCAAAGCTGCGAATGCTGTAACACATAAGTCATAATAATTCGAGAATTA
Source organism: Ichneumon xanthorius (assembly GCA_917499995.1). Taxonomy (NCBI): domain Eukaryota; kingdom Metazoa; phylum Arthropoda; class Insecta; order Hymenoptera; family Ichneumonidae; genus Ichneumon; species Ichneumon xanthorius. The sequence continues at coordinate 17,757,313 of OU824202.1, read as the reverse complement.
CGTTTCCCAAAAAATATTTGTAAAATTGACAGACATTCTTGTTAAATAGACAAGATTTTTTTTGTAAAATTAACATGACACGTATTGTGGACGTTTGTGGACAAGAAACCTTCGTACCTAATTTACTGTGTATTGGTCCCAAGGCCTGTAGTAGAAATTGTGAAATTTTTGGTCGAATTTCATTGAATTTTGTCATCCGGTTCACATTCTATAATTTTTATTTAAACTAGCGTGGAAAATATTATCATCCGGCGAGAAAAATTTATTTTTACAAAAATAATACTAATACGAATGTATAGAATATTCATTGTAATTCGATGGTTTCATATCGTGGGGAAAAGGAACGTCGTAATGGACGGAATAATTTTCTCGAAGGCCTAACGGAAACACAGAGAGAAAGATAAATCGAGCTGGCAAGGCCGGGAGGCCGCGTTGTTTATTTAACAGACGGCAATGGCCCCGTGGGCAATAATATCCACTCTATAGTACACTCTATACTGCACGGCACTATATTGCACGACTCCGTTGTACCAGGGCTTAATAAAGAAAGCGCGTGCACGCGCGAACTATGGAGCTAGGATTCTTGCAGCTGGCAGCGAACTCGCCTCTTTCTCATTCGCTCTCCCTCGCTGTCCCCGAGTTTTCGCACCCTTTGTACAATTGAGAAAAACGGGGACAAAGAACCTCCGGCCTCTGTAAGAACCAATTGTTCGGCAACACCGGAGCTGATCAGTCCGACTCTATCGTAACTGCATTTTTTCTTTTTTTTTTACCAACGCCGATCTCTTCGCGTAATCCTGGGGATTCTCGTTACATTTACTTTGTACCGCAGCCCTTTGATTCACATTGGAGACTTTTGCTTACCTCGAGAAAAAGAGTGCTTCGCAAGAGCTTTGTTTAGAATGTGCACAGTAAAAAGTAATTTCGTTAAATCGAAATACGAAGTTTCGTAAAAATAATGTTGCTAAATAGGTGATAAACTCGTTTGTTCAGATTTGAATATGCAAACCTGTCTTTTTATTCCCTGTGTCATTAACAATTTTAGTTTTTATTTGTGTTTGGAAAATTTGAGCCGGATGGCGCGATCGGAAAATTTGCAAATAAAAATTGAGATAATAAGTTGTTGTAATGAACACAAAACTTTTTTTAAATTTACCCTTTTGCGTGTAATTATCTGAATGAAAATAGAAACTTGAAAAGTGCATTAGTCTGTTATAAAATCTCGCGTCACATTTTTGTGTTTTCTTCGCCCAAAATACATGTTTTATTTTTAATGATTTTAGGGCGGACGCTTCCAAGGGCTTCGTGCAAAAACCACAAACTGCTTATGAAATTATACATTTCTTGCAAAAAAAGCATCGCGATAACGGCCGACAACAACGGAAAGATAACGAAAACAAAATTCCAAATGTTTTCCATTATTGCAGTTGGTTTCTTTTACCGATCGTGTCATGAACTTTGATGACTCTGATGGCGCCTGTAAAATCGGTTGAGGATTATTGGACACTGTGCACCGACAAAACGTTACAGTGTAACAGGTGCGGCTTATCGTGTCGGTTCCTCTCGATCTTTGTGTATCACCTATAGGTCTCATCTCGTTCTCTCGGTGCCGAGATAATGCGCGGCGAGTGTACAAGACAACTCTATACACGAAGAGACCAGAGGCGCAACTCGAAGTAAGCCCTGTTTGATCAATTTGCCCGGTTGGTTACACGCAGGCGAGCATCACCAGTTGTTAACCCGATGTAGTTCTCTTCGTTCCTAATTATCTCTAATTCGGGCTGATTCGTTGGCGGAGGATTAAATCATAGCCTGAAACTCTACACCACTCGCTCGCTGCGCTGCAAACAGCGGCGCATGAAATACTGTGTATAAAAAATATAAAAAAAAAACAAAGTCATTCCGTCCCGTCCTTAAAATTCAACTCATCAAATTAATTCGGGACCAAAATTAATTAACGTCGATGTTAATAACACCGTGGATTCGGTTCTGGAGCGCATTCAAACAGTCTCTCGGTCGTTCTTATCGACCGATCTTGATTGCGAGACGCCCAAGATTGCCGAGGATTCTGCGGGTTTGAAGTGTATGGAAGGAGGGATGGGAGAGAGGAAAAAAATTGAATCACCCATTCGCTTTTTCCGCTGCGAGAGTGGTGCGAGAGACACTCAACGAAATTACCGGCGTACGCTCGGAAAGGCCGATGAGAATTCGTTCGTGAGCCTCGTCGACGGGCATCCGCGATTTTTCGAATGACGAGATGGACGAGATCGTTAGAGAAAAAAACTTTTTGCCCACGAACGAGAGAGTCAGGGTTTTGCCCAGTGGATGAGAACGAAAAATCGTTCGGTCTGGAAGTATTGCGTAGTGAGAATCGTTGCATAGGTGGGAACATTAATTGCATCCTATTGGGAATCAACATCTGTCCCGGCAGGTCATGATTTTTGAAGGTATCACGAATATGACGTTCATTTTGCTCCAAATCCAATATTTTTGATTTTAATCCCAAAAATGCGATTTCACATTAGAGCAAACTGTTTTCAGTGCATAAAATTGAAGATACAAATGTCCCATTACACTTACGCACAAAAAGGCCCGCAGATTCATGTTCAACGCACAAAAATACGTCGGAATACGTCGCAGTTAATTTTCTAAACGGAGAAAAATATTTCATACCGACAAAAAATATTTCATCAAAAATTCCATGCTACGCCTTTCCAATCCATTCTTCACGTTTTTCAACGTCCTCGAACGGGACGATAAAACGATTGTAAAACTTTGCACAAGGCCCTATTTTGTGTCTATAAAAAAATTTCATCTCACGGATGCCCCAAAAATAAATAATTTCAAATAAATAATTACTTGTTTGAATTAAATAAATTTTCTATCAGTATAGTATAGTATTAAATATTGTTCAGATAGTCTATTATCATAAATATTTATCAATTTTCTAATGCAAATACCGTTTATCTACACGGTTAAAAAGATTGGCCTCACAACCCGTCACCCTATGCAATAATATTTGTCTAATCCGTCGATAAAAGTGATGTGAAGAAAAAAAATATTATAAAACGCGCTTTGTATTCCTTCCGACGGTGGAAAAGACAAATTGATTACAAACATCCGCGTCGTTGTCCTAGCTAAGAGGAGACAACACAGTTATCTCCCGGAAACAAATTGTCCCGTAATAATAAACAGTAACTATAAAAATAATCCGTACACACGGAAAAGGATACTCGCTTAATTACGGATTGCACTGCTGCCGGCGTAAAAATAGCAAAAAAAAAAGCGACGTCGGGAATGGGAAATGCATAAAGTTTGAGAAAGGAATTCCGCGTATGCGCAATGTCAATATTTCTTCGTGATTCTTCCGTTCTCCCGCGGGGGTTGAAAACGACGGGGACGCTCCAGGGACGGCAAGCCGCATGGGACGATAGGCAGAACTCTCATTAAAAGCCCAACTAGGTGGGTCGGCTCATTGAAATAATTCTATGGACACCGGTGCTCGGGACTTTACCTCTCATCCCTCCCCCCCATATCTCTGTAGATCCATCTTTTTCTTTTCTTGCCATCTCACGTCGGCGAACGAGGGTATATGAAAGGTCATGTTGCCCTTGCACAAAGGTCCATAGGCGTAGGGCGAAGTATGGATATCTGTCGGTCCACGGGCAAAGGGACGCTTACATGCGGAAACTCGGAGTGGATGGAGCTATCGCTGAACGAAAATCTATCCAATGCCTGCACGGTCGTCAGCCGGAGGATTTTTAAAAAATTTGGTGGGTAAAAGGGGTGAATATGGTCCGGTCCATGCATGTGTCATTTATTCACGTGCTGATGGGGGTGATCCACAGTCACTAGGGGGAAGCGGGGGAAAATGGGACAGTGGGGCAAAACGGGACAATGGGGCAAAACGCAATTTTGCAATATTTTTTTGGATTGTGTCGGTGATGGTGAGTGAGGCAAAATGGCATTGAAAATCCGAATGTATCATTGGGACAAAAGTGGGTTATTCAAAAATTTAGTTTGGCTCCACTGTCGTGTTTTGCTCCAGTGTCCCATTTTGCCCAGCTCTCCCCATCTTGAAATTTGGTACACAGGTAAACTTGTCACTTCTCTTTGTTCAGCATAATTTTCATGAAAATTTATGTCCCATTTGAGATTTTAAGAGATTTTGAATGCTTCAAAAATAAATAACAACGAAACAAATCAAAGTTCCCACAATTTAACTGCCCGCATTTTGATCCGCTACCATGATTATCAATTCTTCTACTATCGAATATGTATTCACAGCAAAAAATACATAGAAGTATGTGATCGAGAACTTTTTTTAATGTGTTTCTTTTTACGCTTTTCAACTCCCTGTATTGGCCCAAAAAAATGGTTTTGTTAACTCCGTCGAATATGCTGACTGAATCACAGAATATCTTCTGTGGTTTTCTTCCACCGCAAAACACGATAGACAACGAGGTTATCCCTCGATGTCTTCGAGAAGTAAAGATATAAGAGCTGTTTGAAAATATCTTAAATCTCTACTTTTGGCAAAATGAGAAGCATAAACTTTTTTCCTTATTCGCCGTTTAAAGGTCATATTCAACTTCTTTTTCTCTGAACCGACCAAAAAACCGCGGGTTAATTTATCCTTAGACCAACTCTCGCCACAGATAGCCGCGTGAGAAACGAAAAAGAAAATTATTATTTTCAGCGACTGTAATTTGCAAAACGTTCCGCATGCTGCCGTTTGATATTCATGAAAAAACGGATCTCTGACATTGAATCTTTAGCTTTGTTACGCAGTAATTAAACTGTAGAGCATTCCAAGCAACTCAAGTTGTCGGCATATTTTCCTATCTTTTCGTTCAGAGGAATGTTGAAACACGATCTCTTTCATCCCTTCTCACTGTTCTCTTATAGTCCTTGCTCTTTGATCTACCTCGTTAGTGTCGAGTTTAATAATAAAAAACTGTTTCACAGTAAACAACAAACAATAATTAAAGCAATAAACTTAAGGGTCGGATGAAGGCCGATAACGCTGGGTGCTTTTTTTCTGGCGCACTTTTCCACGGTGCAAAAGTGAAGCTTATCTATAGCAAACGTGTCGAGAACAGAAGAGAGTGACGGAGAAAAAGCGACGTAGACAACTCGATCCTGTGTCTCATCTCTCGAGTTACATTTCTCCTAGGCATTCGGCCATTTGCGGCTCCGCTCCGGCTTTCCGCGGTTTCTTCTTGTCGCGAAAGTGCTCCTTGCGAAATTGCTAATTCCCGTCTGACATCCCTAGCTTCTTCTCTGCCGTGCTGCTGCCGCTCTTCCACGTCGTCTTTACGGCCGGGCATATCATCCAACGGCTCCGTCTGTGTGTGTATGAGTACCGGCGTTTTAGTTCTTTGCTGCCTCATGGCAATTCGCGCGTTCTCACGCCCATTCGACTTTACCGAAATTGCGAAATTTCCTTTTGCGAAGAACGGTCGTCTCGTTTGTTCTGCTAAGAAAAGAATCGTCATAAGCTGGTAGAATCGTTTTATTACTGGAATCAGAGTTTGTATATATATATACTTTTTTTTAAGGTATAAGCTATTATTTACGGAAACGTTTTTCGATTTTTGGCAAGCCTGTAAAAAGGGTTAAATATAAATATAAATATAAATATAAATATAAATATAAATATAAATATTAATATTAATATTAATATTAATATTAATATTAATATTAATATTAATATTAATATTTGCGTCGTGTTAGATCAACGATATTAATGTCTCATAACTCTTTAAACAGTATACAAAAAACTTGACGCGTAATATAAAAAGGTGTGTACGAACCGTGTACACATAGCTGAGCTTACGCATCCTCCTGGCTTAAATCATCGACATATTCGCTAAGATTATCGAATGAAAAATTTATTCTCTACGGACTTTCAATAATAACAATAAATAACATCGATATCTTTTCTCAATATTTTGAGTGACAAAAATCAACGCTTCTTATCTGAAAACGAATGGTTTCTCTTTTCAATATCTCCGGTCTGCAGGACGACGGAAATGTGCAAAAGTTTGCCGATTCCTATAGAACAAATTTTTGCGGCGTCCTGCCGTTTCACCATCGGTGACCGGCCACATAGCATCAAATATATATATATATATATATATACGTTAAACTTTCGGTTTTCACTTGGTGCAATATCCATGCAAATTCATCGTTGGTATACACGGTGCGCGGTACCGTTTCCGAGTTACGCGTTGCCTGTCCGTCGCGTGACGTGAACCGGTGGCGCAGCATGCTGTGCCACAGAAACTGTATAGACATATGCATATATATTTATATATATACATTTATATATATATATATACATCTGTCATATATCTATACACATATATATAAATTCAACACACAGCGTATACCTAATAGTATATGTATGTGTCCCGAGCGTTCCCAAGTGAGGGTATAGTGTAGCTGGTAGCATTGCGCTTCGCTACGTCAACGTCACTGGCTTTCTCATGAATATGCAACTCTGTTTTGACGTGCTCGCGGGGTAGAACGAGATCCGCCGTTCGCTATTCTCCGCAAAACGGATGAAAAGCTCACCCAACCCACCTCCAGCGTTCCTTCCTATTCGAACAATATGCTTCTGAAAAATTCAAAATCCCGCCGTTTTTCCATCGTGTTCAGATAAATTCGACGATGCCGTTATAGGGCCGAATGGGATCTACACGATTGCGCATGATTGGATGAGCGAGAATGGAAAGAAAGAAAAAAGAAAAAGAACGTCCGACGATTAGCTTGCCGAGGTTGAGGGTGATGAAAATTCGATAAGCGCCTCTTCATTCTTTCCAGTTTATCTTTTTGTTTTAAGGTAGCGCGGAATTCTGATAAAGTATTTTCTGCCTTGTGGACTTTTTCGTTTTTCGCCTCCAAGCTGTTTCCGTAATTCGTGCAGGATTTTAGTTTTGCAGATTTATTAGTTTTTATTGAATAGAAAACTATAACAGCTTATATCGAAACAAAACTGTGGCTGACGAGAAAGTCACTGTGCACTGAGAAAAACTTACATAGTAAATAGTTCCCAGGGGGACGTCTACATTTTACAGTTAAGATAATGACCAAAAATTATAGTTGTAACTATAATTATAGTTTAATCAATTGAGTATATACTATCTATATAGACGTCCCCCCTGGGAACTATTCGTTATAGTAGGAAATACCATCCTTTTTCTCAGTGTGTCGAATGTCCGTCGACGATGAACTTTGTGAGCTTGTTTTGTTACAATTATTTTCAAAGCCTAACACGAAAGTCTCCATTAATTTCCGTGGGCATTTTTTTTCGCGACATAGACGGAATACTTTTTCTCGCAGATACGATCCATCACTAGGGATTGCAGACCTGTACGTTGGATTGTGCATCCCTAAATAAAAGCTCACTTACTGACCACAAGCGGCGCGCCGAGCGCTGGAGGCGGGACGTTCAAAAGTTCTAGCGAGGAACGTAGATTAGAATTGTGATAGGAGATTCCAACATTTCTTCCGGTTTCGTTAGTTATTTTACCACAGTAATTTCACGACAACTTCGCGGCAAAGGAAAGTTGATGAGAAAGTCGCGAGCTGCGATTACGACAGTTGAAAATGAGTCGAACATTTTTTGTCCGCAGCAATGATTATTGTTATTATTGGCCCACGAAGATATCAAGTATTCTGTTTCGCAGAGAGCGATTATAATGGTAGGCAAGCCTGAGTTAGTATTCGCTGGGCTGAGAAATATTTCTGCGACGACGACGACGGTGACGCCGACATTCCTCCGATGCTTCCTCAAAGGTCAAGATCTCTATCGACATCGACTGAGCTAGTGGTCTCTGTCGCTCTCCGAACTCGCGGTATCCTTCGATTCGTGGGCGAGTCGCTTGAAAGCTCGCGATCCGGAGATCTACTTGAGTAGCCCGGCAAAGCGGCTTATACAGCCCGATGCTCAACGATGCTCCAGCGTTGCATGTGCTCTCTCGTCACAGGAATTCGGTGGGTGGCAGACATCCACAACCACCCTATAGAGCCGAGAATTTCGCCCCCGGCGACGTAGTTACGTCTTCCAGAAATTCCTGAATATCTCAAGTTCCCAAGTAGCCCAACCCCCCGAACTATGTAATGTCTGTTCTTCCCATCGAGTTGGTACATATGAGTCGGTAAAACAGTTGGTTTGACCTAACTAACTATAAGTTAAGTTGTCCCAACTGACTATTAGGTGGCTCATCCCGATTGACTGTTATTACGTCTCATCTAACTATTGGTTGGCTTTTCCATCGAACTATCAGTTGGGCTGTTCCAAGTAACTACTAGTTCGGTTGTCTCCAATAGCTATTAGTTGGGTGGTCCCTATTAACTATTAGTTGGATTGGTCCGACTATAAGTTAGATTGGTCCGACTATAAGTTAGATTGGTCCGACTAACTATTGGTTGGCATGGTCCACGTGATTATTAGGTGGATCAACCCGACAGACTATAAGTTGGGTTGCCCCAGTCAACTATAATTTGGATTATCTCAATTAACTATAAGTTGGATCGCCTCAATCATTAGTTGGGTTGTCCCAGTCAACTATAATTTGGGTTATCTCAATTAACCATACGTTGGATTGCCTCAATCATTAGTTGGGTTGTCCCAGTCAACTATAATTTGGGTTATCTCAATTAACCATAAGTTGGATTGCCTCAATCATTAGTTGGGTTGTCCCAAACAACTATAATTTAGGTTGTTTCAATTAACTATTAGTTGGATTGCCTCAATCATTAGTTGGCTCGTCCCAACTAACTATCAGGTGGCTCATCCCACCTGATTATTAGTCCGCTTGTCGCATCTAACTATCAGTTGGCTTATCCCAACCGACTATTAGGTAGCTTGTCCCAACTAATGATTAGATGGATTCCGCCGACTAGTCAATAGCTTAGGATTTTATTTTTTCAACCTACAACTATTAATCCATATTTCCACCTTCGAAACAGATCAGAAAAACTATACAGCGGTAACTAAGCAAAAAAAAAAATATTCGCACCATCGAATTGATCAGTTGACCGCCTCGCCTACTGACACGATACATCCAACGCGCAGTCTATTCTCCGTTCAATCACCGACTCCGCAAATAAATCCCTCCTTCCTCATTTCACTATCTCTGCCTCTCCGGCCGTCTCAATTCCACCCGACAGAGTCGAGAACCCCCTTCTCGAATCGCTGTCCAATCCCCGCCCCGGCGAAATAAAGAATGAACTCTCGCGGACGCAATAAAAATCGTTCCCTATATTGCCGCTCTCTTGTCTCAGACTCTCCAGCCTATATCATTCTTCTCTCCGTTTCTTTTCGTTCCTCTCGCTCTTTTATTCCCCTCCATATATTATCCACATTATCATCGGTATTTGTACATTTGCCTGTGCCCAGAGCTTTGTTTCTCTCGTTTCTCTACCTCTCCATTCAATCCGCTCGCCGAGCTCGCCGGCCACAAAAACCTCGCTAAAATCTTTTCGTCTCGGTTCTCGATGGATACGTGAAAATAGACGAGACTTCTTCTTTCCCAGCCAAACTGACTGACTGCGAGATATTAGCGTCCGATGCGGCGGTGGCATCAGTGGACGGTTAACACAGTCCACACCAGTAGTACGTCTCTGATTCGCGGCCAAGCCGGTTGCTGCCTCTCTGCCAGCGAGAGCACGGAGCTCGTGCCACCGCTGACCCGCGATCTCTAATCGCGGATACGTTTTTTTTTTTATAAATCTCGATGAAATCATTCTTAAAAATTGTCCTCCTCGCGTAAACAGAACAATCATCATCGTCGCATGTTCGCCGCTGATTTGTGACACTGTTGGAAAATTTATTTTTAAAAAATGTAAAAAACAGCCGAAAGCGACTAAAAGGTATAATATAATCCACGGATGAGAATTGAGGAGACTAAAAAATGGGTCCGCGAAGACGAGGACGAGACAAGTGCGGGAAGCTAATTAAACGCTCTCGCGCCTCGCGAGGGACTGATTGAATAATCTATTACTCGGAACTCACGAGACTACGGTGTTAGGGAGCCTATAGGAGGCATACGTAATCCTCAAACTTCTTAAGCAGTCGCGAGAGCCGAATTGCAATCAATTGGTGGGTCTCCGGGCGAGGCTGGGTCCGCGGCGACTAATTAATTCGTCGGAGAAAGTCGCGCTGGATGATGTGATTTATCGATCGTGAATTACTATTGTTCGATGACTGTCGAGAATCGAGGGAGCGCACGCGGAAAATGGATTTATTGGACGGGTGCTTCGCAAATAAACATTTATTTAACTCAAATAAAAATGTATTCAATTTAAATATATATTTGATAAATAATTAATATTTATTTATAAAAAATTAATATTTATTTATAAAATATTAATATTTATTTATAAAAAATTAATATTTATTTATAAAAAATTAATATTTATTTATTAAAAAATGTATATTTATTATTGAACATTTATTTGCTAAAAAATGATTAATTTATTTTAGATAATTATTTACTTGCGAGGCACTCAAAGTAATTTTTCCGGGTGTGAATTTAACGGTAGATGCGGATGCGAGAGTCGCATCGGGATCGTAGATGGTCGAGTCTTTCGCAAACGGAACGCGCGCAACGAGGGGCCTCTCTTCGCCGCGTTGTGGCTCGCTCGATTGGCGATCAAGGTCCGATCGGTTAGCGTTGACACGGATTTTGCATGTGTGCATGTTCGCGGCTCATGCGACGTTGCATTCGAATGTACCACGTGCGTCTGGCAAGAACGAGTATTGCGTGTGTAACAATGAGACGCAATGTCGCGATGTTGCGGAGGCTCGCGCAGCTGTTCGTGTTACTGTGTCCCCAGTGTTGGGATAGATACACGAGTAGATCCAGTGCACGCACGCAGATGCGCGGATTGCGTGACACGTAATATACGAACCGCTTGAACTTTTTCACTCGTGACCGACGACCACGAGAATCAAGAGTGGAGTCAACAGACCGCGAGATCTGGCACGGCGTAAGACACACCGTTGCGACGTCTGAGACAAATAAAAATGAAAGAATTATAAACGGTTTATAGAAAGTCTTAAGGGGACCAGGGAGGTTCGAAGTATTGAAAAGGTCGAGAAATAATAGTAGTGGTGGTCGACTTATTCCAGTGTACGGCTTCTTCGGTCTTTTACAATTCCATCCTAAATTCCCAGAAAATAGTATAAAAAAAAAGATATAACGATTTCCAAGCATTTCAAGTACAATGTTCCATAAGATTGTACTTGAAATTGTCATTTTTGATGTCCTGTTCTTCACAAAACACTTTTTCAGGGGTTGTCGCAGTCGTGCAGCGGCTTATTTGACACAAAACTCGGTAGAAAATCTAGAATAGTATATCGCACCCCTAAAACAACAGTGTAACATCTCTTGTGGGATTACCATACAAATTGTTACATTGTTGTTCTAGGCCGCGATGTTCGCCGAGCGAGATGTTTGCCGCCCGAACGAAGCAAGAGCAGAAATTACACGAGGTGAAAATGCGGTCCCACCCGTGTAGCAAATGATACTTTTTTCCGACTTCGTTAAAATGAAGACATTTCTTGCGTCGTGAAATCGTCACATTCGCCAATGACCATTACTCTCATGGGAGCAATAGGCCTTCCAGAGTGAGTAATGCGCCCCATTACGCCCCAGGAGTAATGAAACACTACTGCGCATGCGCACAAGTTATTAACAATGATCATTGGTCAATAACAGGCAACTTTCCATCCGTGTTTCACGCAAGGATTGTGGTTATTTTAGGGAAGTCGGGAAAAAACAGTTTTGCATATATTTATAGCAGAGCTGGGCAAGTACACTAAGTACTTGAAGTACGTATTGAAGTATCAAGCTCTGAATCAGCGCTCAGTACTCAGAACTTCAGCAACTAAGTTCTGCTGCGACTCAATACGTCAGAACTCAAAAACTATGTACTTCAAGTATTTGCTACTTCAATATGTACTTCAAGTACTTTGGGCATTACCCAGGTCCGATTTATAGTATAACACGTTGAAAATATTTTCCCGTGAAGTTTAGTATGAATCAGAAAAATTACGGATGGGAGAGCCTAACATGCTGAGAGAGCAGCCACGTAAGCGCGAACTTTGATAGTGATTTCCTAAACAATCAATTTTTCGGCGGTCTGCGCAAGATATAAAAACATTGAAAAAGTAAAACAAAAATCAGCACAAAATGATTCCAGCGGCAAACGCATTGAGGAAACATATCTCTACATTGAAAAACGATAAACCGTAATTTTCTCTAGTTTTTTACCCACAATACATAAATAACACCCGTTTCAGCGAAATTGCTGTCCATAAATTGTGTGTCTTTTTTTTTCATAAACGCTAAAAGTCTGGCCGATATTTTCACGAATAACGCTGCGAACCGTACAGGAACCTTAAGCCCGATATATGAACCAGATGTGCATGCGAATGTTAATATTTCGTTAATGTCGGGTGTCGCGCGATACGCGTGCAAGTTTCCACCGTCTAGCGTGGCCGGGCGTATTCGTGAAAGCCTCTCGGGCGCTCGCGAAGTCCTAAAATATATCGAAGCTGGTCTCCTCGGCCTAGAGTCTGAGTATATAGAGAGGGTGGCGGACGAGGGAGAGAGCGAGAGTTCGGAGGTGAGGAATGGGCGCGAGCAACAGCAACAGCGGACGACTATAACGCGACGGCGGCGTGGAAACACGCGGTGGCAACTTCGCGGGCCCACCGGGGAATCAGGAAGTCGTGACGAAACTGGGTCGCAAGTTCATCAACGTTGATTATTATTAATCGAGAGAAGGATAGAGAGAAGACGAACAAGACGAAGAGGAGGCAGAAGGTGAGGGGTGTCTCGACGGCCGACATCTTGGAAACTCAAATTTTGGACTGGTAACAAACTTTCGCGAACCTCCCACACCTACAATCCAAACGATTCCATACACACCAAAATAAATGCCAACTTTTCGCGCGCTCAAACATCCACAAATTTATTCTTGTTTATTTTACAAACTAATTTTTTGTTCATTTTACAAAAATGGCTGTTCATTTTACAAAAATGGCTGTTCATTTTACAAAAATGGCTGTTCATTTTACAAAAATGGCTGTTCATTTTATAAAAATGGCTGTTCATTTTACAAAAATGGTTGTTCATTTTACAAAAATGGTTGTTCATTTTACAAAAATGGTTGTTCATTGTACAAAAATGTTTGTTCATCTTACAAAAATGGTTGTTCACTGTACAAAAATGTTTGTTGATTTTGCAAATATTTTTGTGGATGTTTTGGGACAAAAAGGTTCGTTAAACTTACAAACTTTTGTTTTTACTATTTACTAAACGCAGATCAAGATTATTAAGATATTTTCATACGTAAACTTTAATGGATGTACGGTGGCAGACAAATTTTCCGTATAATAATTCGACACTTGACCTTTCCGTGATAAAGCGGAGAAACGTCGACATGGCGGGAGGGAGTGAAGGATAGCGAATAAAAATTCAGGGGTGCGCCGCATCAAGTTGTATACAAAGAACACACAAGCGCCGCTTATCGAAATTTGTCAGGGGTGAATATCGTCGTCACGGTGCTTTGGATAATTTGCGGTTGGCAAGCCAGAGTGGCGAGAGGGAGGTCTCACTTAGCTTTTCCTCGTCACCGTCGTCTTCCCCCTGGGCATACGTAAATCGTGTACACGCCACCCATGGGTATTACCTGCGAATAAGAAGACACGGTAATGCGGGTCACCTATGAAAAAATTGTGCACTGTTTCTCTCAAAAACACACCTTTATTTGCAAAGGAAACTCATATAAGCGAAAAAGCTCAATGTCACTGCTAAAAAAACATATTCGAAGATTTTACATTTCATGTAAAAAATTACAACGCCAATATCACAATTTTACAAATACGCGTATTTGTAAATTACGTATGCTATAATTACATAAATTATAATAAACGCACTTTTATAAATACTATTATTTCTCATACATACCGGTATTTATAAAACCGCCTATTTATAGACGAAATCATTTATAACAACAAGTATTTTTTTTAGATATCTTTATTTATACAAATATCGGTTTTTCTCGACTTGAGTATTTATAAAAACATTTTTTTTTATAAATAGCTTCTCGCACTTATAAAAATCTATTTTATCACAGATGAGCGTAATGAAAGAGGTGCGTAATAACGATTGATGATAAAAATATATGAACCTATAAAATAGTGTGCCGTTATAGTAAATATTATATAGATCATTCCCAACTATAGGTTGGCCTTTCCTGTTAAGGAAGAAGCACGTACGAGCCGTCGACCCGCATTGCCCCGCGTTTTCTTCTAACCTTATGATAGGCTTTAGGACCAGGTGGCAGAGTAAGGCGGCAGTATGACTTTGTCCCTTAGATAGTGTGCTCGTTCTACTGTGTAACGACGACGACGACGTCGACGACGAGGAGGGCGAAGGGGGAAAACGTTACAAGACCCGAGTAGCTGAGTCCGGAGCAGAGAGCTCTTAGTAGTTAGTACCTGTCGCGCGTACCTCGTGTACCTAGTAATCTGGTCGCAGTTCGGTTACGTGTAGGCCACCTACGACGACGACAGAGTACACGTATGCTGTGTTTATCAACCGGAGCTCTTTGCTTGTTTGTACCTCCCGCACAGTGGGCGACAAAAGTCCTGGCGCGTTAAAACAAATAAGTAGACGGAAATGATCGTTCGCAGGGATCTTGTTAGACCTGCAGTTTTTTCAAACTCGAGAGCAGTCGATAAACAAACTGAAACGCGGAAATCTTCGTGCGATCGCTTAAACGAATTTATCGAATGACTTCTAAATCAGATAATTGAGCAATAAATTGTCGTTCTTATTATTTAAAGCTTTAACACTCAATGTGCTATATTTTCTATGCTGGTGAAAAAGCTATTTTTGCGAATATCCTCGGCAATTTTAATCGAAAAATGCTGGACTTATTTGACACTCAGTAATTCTTGTGAAAGAAAGTTTTTGGAAAATAATTTTATTAAATTATTTTTTATTCAGATGTAAAAAAAATGTAAGTGAGTCTTCAAACACTGATTTTGAAAAGTGTTCAAACGTTGAGAATTAAAAAAAAAATTGAATAGAAGGCATTTGAAGGCCTACGCGAATTAACGCTCAAGCCCATTTCATTACAAATTATTGTGTTCGGTGTGCAATAAATAACGACAAAAATCAGTTGATGTACAGCTTTTCGCCTTGGGCAATCTTTCCCACGAATTTATCGTTTCGATGCTAATAATAATTGGGCGATAAATCGTTGTTTTGAATCTAATATGTGTATCAAGATTTGAGGCAACATGATCGTAAATTTCTGGCATGAAAATAAATATGGAACAAATCAGTGGAAAAATATTTTTTTTCCGTTGCACGATTTTCACCACGAATTTATTTATTTCGCAGATAAATTATAGATGCGATTTTATAATTTTATGTTCACTTAACCATAACTGAGTAATAACTTTTTGTTTGAATCGGCAAATACTCGAGCCGAGGCTCAACCTAACTGAAACGCAAATTTCAATGTTTGATGTGGTCTGAAGGGGCTTAAATAGACGACGATGAGGTGTCGACTCCACGTCCCAATAAACGTGTGCTAATTACTCGACGCTTGGCTTCTCAGACTCCCACCTTCGGTGCCTTCATCGCTGATCGATATACATATGGATTCTGCTTACGAAGTGACTTGGGGGTTATTAGAGGAAGGCTTATATGTCGCGTGTGTACAACGTTTCCGATGCAGCCCTCTGCTGCGGTCGTAGTTGTCGAGACTCGAGGAATATCTGTGCACGACCGACTGCTAATTAGCGCGCGCCTAGCTCGCTCGGCCAATTAGAAGTGCTAGGTCATTAAAGATCGGTATTAGAGACACTTTGCTCAGACTGCTATATCTCTATTTCGCTCGAGATTCGTTGATTGCTTTGTGACGACCAATTCCATAAATTATTATAGGTTTAACTTTCTTTTTTTGTTTCAAATTGATTCTCGTTAGGAAATAATTGATAAAAAATAAAGAAATAAAAAAATAACTACAAAATAAATGATTAATTAACCGATCGATTAATCGGCGATAAACTTGGTAGTCAGTGTGTCGATCAATTTTCCACTTTATCGACCTCAATAAAAACACGAAATAATTTTTATAAAAAGCAATTAAGTTCATTTTATTAATTTCAAAGTCTAAACATAATTCTATTATATAATTCTTCTTCTTTTTTTTTGCTAAATTATTATTCTTTGGAAATAATTTATAAAAAAGTAATTGAACGAGGTAATTAAAGAAATACCTCATTGTTCGACCGATTGATCAATTATTGATGAATTGAGTGATTAGTTCGATTGATGTTTCACTTTATCTATCGGAATATAATTAAAAATATTAATTTAATTTGTATAAATTGTATTTAAGTTAATTTTATTCATTGCACCGAATAGAAAAAAAATAAACGCAAATTCCCTTATGCAAATAAATTGGAATTGGTGCCTCAAGGAATCAGGGGGTTGTGTGTGTGAGGGCACGTCGAGGCGCCACTTAACTCCGGGCTATCGGAGAAACTACGCGGAAGCGGGTGGAGAAATCGTGACGGTACATCCGTTACGTGAAAATAGACACCCCGAAGACGCCTTTCTCACTCGTTCGGCCCGTTCCAAGCTTTCGTTTGCTTTCCCGTCTTCTTCTCTCCCTCTCGACGAGACTTACCTCATCCGCCTCGGCGTTACTCTACTTACCGCGTATTTTCTGCTTCTCCACGTTTCGGTCTCGTTCCGCTGCTTCTCTTTCTCTCGCTCTTTCGCGACCTATTCCACCGCCGCGCTGTCTTGCTATATAACCGGCCTTTATATTTAGCCACCCTGTCATCGGTTCCGTCCAATCTACGGGCGCAATACTGTCTCCAGTCATCGCGGTTTCGTAATCGAGTATCACCGTAATCGAGTATCACGAACTTTCGCTTCGCTAAAAATGAGAAAATTAATGAGATTTAATGAGATTTAAAAAAAAAATTATGCGGCGGAATTTGAAAATTGCAACGTAGCACATTTTTTGCATCGTCATGGAGGAAGATATAATTTCGTAAAAAAAAAAAAAACAATCGGCATTTTAGTATAGAGTTAAAATAGTTTAAAACGTCGAGAAATATTATTTTTAGGTGGGGTCCAGATATGTGAGTGCGTATGTGAGATCAATTAAAATATGTTAAAGTCCTACAATTCATAAAGTGCTTGAGCTAGTTCGCTGAAATATCGTACATTTGTACAATGGTCGAAATCCATCGTTCAGTGTAATTTTCATAAAGGTGTATGCCTGATTTAGAATTTTATGACATTTAATTTTGTTTAATTAAAATCACCTTTCTAACTGTCTAACTGTCTAACGCTTGAACGGTCTAACTGTCTAACTGTTTAACTGTCTAACTTGAGTACCCGTTTGTATGTCGGAGTAAAATTTGACACGCGAATGGTATGACATCAAACAATATTTGTTGGTATTAAATTTCCCGAGAATCGTTCGAGGACACAAAGTTTTATGACATTTTGAAATGTTTGAATTTTATAAAAAATAACCATCAAGACTCTCGCGCTAACGAATCTTACGCAATCGAGCTGAACTTTGATAAAAATATTTAAAATAGTAAAAGGAACGCAACTACCGATGTTTCCAATGAAAACTCGGTGTAGCCTCTTAAATCGAATAAGATTTAGGTTTTCGAGAAAAATCTCAAAAATGGTCTCATTTATTCCTCACCTTTCAGCAAAACGGAAACGTGTCTGGCTTCCTCCATGAAGAATTCAGGCTTATCACAGTAAAAAAAAAATAAAAAATAAAGCGATGTGCAAATTACTTCTTTACCTATTTTTTTCAATACGAAAAAATGACATAATATCAAGCTATTTTTCTCTCTCTCCCTGTCGCTATTTTTTTCTCTCTCCCAAGAAATTACTTCTTCACCTATTTTTCTTCAATACGAAAAAATGACATAATATCAAGCTACTTTTCTCTCTCCCTGTCGCTTGCAGGCCCATCATAGAAGGAGTCTTCATGACAGGAGCTTTATCTTTCTCCGCCTTCTTAACATCTAAAAAAAAAAACAAAACAAAATAACAATACCAATGAACGACTGCATTGAAATGTTTTTTTCGCCAGCTGCTAAACGGAGAAGATTTTAATACCGGATTGAATTAATTTGCCGGATATAGCGTGCGATACGCTACGAATTTCTATTCCGAGTCTCGTTGCGGTTGAGTTTCTGTTGGATCGGCTTAAGTATTGTAATCTGTTTGCGTCGTTTCGCCGGAGCGACAGCGCTCGGCAGCGATTGAGATAGGCACGCAATTACATGTTGTTTTTAATCAACTCCTCCCCCGCGCGCGGTTTCAGCCCTCGTTCTAGTCGTACAACATGCAGCGTCGGCACACTCGCCAGAAGTACAAGACACTTGTCAAGATAGAGATACAGAGAAAGAGGGAAAACCGCTACTACAGCGAGGCGCGATAACCGCGGTCTGCGTGTCAGACGATACTACCGGCGATACTGTTCTCCGCGAGTGCGGTAAAAGATCTCGGCTTTTTGTTTTCATCTCTTCTTATATCCGTCTCACCGTTTGTCCCCCGAGCGCCGCGTTTCAGCCTCGTTCTCACCGATACATAACTCGACAGTCTCGTCTTTCGCTTCCTCGTTCACTAAGACGCGACAAACTTGCATTTTATTTTGCCACTCTAGTCGACGATCCCGTCATCGAACGATCGGCGACACTTTACGCCGAACAAGAAATTGAGCGAAAAAGTTTTTGGTGTAAAAGGAAGGACATTTTTTTAAAAGTAATGATGTGCTCGATCGCAACGATGGATTGCGTTTTTGAGGAATATAATAACGAGTGTGAAACAAGCTTGGAGACACGTAAAAACGATTAAATTACCAGTGATTATTTTTTTTTGTTTTTTTTTTTACGGAGTAAAAGAAAAGAGATTTATGCAGTTTTTGCGAATGTGCTGGAAAAATAAGTAATTGAGCGATTAAGGATTTAAAAAAAGACATGCCTCATTACGACGACTCTTTTCTCGACTCGCCGTTATTTCGCCGACGCGCCAAGAGCTACAGTGTTCTAAAACAGGATGTGCCAAAATCGAAAACCTTCCAGATCACTGCTACGCCCCTCCTGCTCGCTGTGACAAATCAAGCGAGGAGCTTGGCCTCGTCGGCATCGACCTGCAGCCTCAAAGGTAATCGAACGTGTGATTGACCCTGTGAAGTAACACGATAAAAAAATCAAAAAAACTATCATAGACGACTGAAACACGAAAATTACTTATATATATATTTTTTTGTACGGTCGCTTGGAAAAATTTGTGCTAATAAATTCTAAACGAAAAATGGGAACCAAAAATGCAATGAAAATTTTTCAATGTTATTATTTTGTTTGCGATCCTTTTCGACAGTTGTTTATTTTTGTTTAAGTGCTGTTTGTCCCTAGTGAGACATGTGTGTGCTAATTTACCGACGAGCCTCAGTTACTTTTAACAATTTCTTCGAAGCGTTCAGCAAAAAAACGTGCATAATTGTTAATGCAAAATTGGAATTGATTGATTAATTGATGGAAAACAAATTTGTGAAAGGCTTCACTTTATTGTGTCATATGATATGAATGTTTAAATGAACTCGATCAATTTTTATTTTTTTATTTTATTTATTTTCTAAGAGAATGTCGACAACATCCGTGGATAAAAATACAAATCCGAGGATTAGAGCAGAAACTAGAATAAAATCGGCTTCGATTACTCTGAATCTAAAAATAGTGACATTATGAAATCGCTTCTAGGTTATCCGCAGAAACGGGAGGTGACCACTGACCTTCATCCACCCCCCCCCCCCCCCCGCCCCCCTCCACTTCGCCGCAGCCATTGCTCGAACGAACCTTTCAAAATTCTTCATCGCTAAATCCAGCAAAGCAATGCACTTTGCAACGCTCGTCCGGCAAACAGACCTGTTAAAATTCGCGCAGCCCGACACGTCGGTAGAATCTTTTCGCGCGGAAAAAAGAAAAGTACAAAGGCGCACTCGACCTTCCTCCTTCTCATTCACAGGAGAAAAGAGTTAGCAGCCTCGTAGCTGCTTGGCCTCATTTTTTTTCTTCTCTTTCCTCCTTTTTGTTTTGCAAAATCTTTTTCTCCGGCAGCTTTTATTTTTTTGGCTTAATGGCCGAGCCCGCGAATTGCGTCACACACGTGTCCTGCGCCAAGGCCTCTCGCGACACTCCGGAAACTCCGTTCCGCTTTGTATGTGTGAGCAGCGCTCCGTCTCGCTCTCCGCACAGTAAAGAAAGTTTGCACTTTTTACAACAATTAATTGTCCCAAAAGTCCACAATTTTTTATTCGAAAATTTTTCGATATGGCGCTAGTTTTAGAAACAAAAGTACAAACTAAAGTTGTCAATGACACGGGCAACGAATGGACAGGTTTGTACATTCGAACCTGAACAAAAGAGTTTGTCACTTATTTGACAAAATTATTTTTACGAAATTTTGTATTCCGGTTTTACAAAATTATTTTTTACTGTGCGGTTCGACGTGAAATTTTCCTGCTGCGACAATCTTGGATTATAAGCGAACCACGCGCATATGTACGAGATAATGCGAAAAGTTCACACATTTTATGCCGTTTATGTGCTCGGCGAGGCTGTAAGATTTTCCTTCGCGAGATGTGCTGTGAAAATTCCCGTCACGATTGGGCCACCTTCCAAATCTCCTCTCGTCTCGAGAAACTTTTATATTCGCGGTTACGTCTGGGCAATATATATTTTTTTTCTATATTTAGATCGAAACCAGAGTCCGCGTGTGCAACTAGGCGCGAGTATAATTTACGACGGGCGCTGTCGTTGCATGTATAATTAAATTTATCACCGGGTTTTCTGCGAAAGCGACGAAGCTTGGAAAAAAATCTTACGTACAGACGATTCGCTCAAATTTTAGATATATTTGATACTATCTCGTGCATCGATTATTGGGTTCTCCAATTTTGTTAAACACTGTTTCACACAAACTCGACGTCTTTGACTTTAGAAAATTTTTTTTTTTTCGCGTGATTCTTAAAGACTTTTGTATGTAGTTGTTTGCAATAACAAATTTTTCGTTTGTAGTAGCCCAAAAAAAAAACTTATGGGACTTTGGAAAAAAAAACCCATCCACCCCTTTTGAAATTTTTTGTCTAGTGGTTGATTTCTATGGAGAATCATTTGTTCGAATTTCACTCGAAAACGGCTAAAGAAATTTTTCCATCGCGTCCTTAAATTATAAATTTCGAGCATATTTATCAGTTGATCGATAAAAAAAGCGGACAGAAGATCTCAGTTTTCCGAGTGATTCGGCCCTCTTAAAGCCCTCTTGTAGCCCTCAAGTACAGCGCTAACACCCCCGTCAATCTTGTTAGACTTGCTCGAAGGCGCGGGGCGTATACTTCGCATGCATGGAGCAAGCCATTAACACCTACACCACGAGAGTGACTGAACGTCCCGTTCTATTGCACCGTGCTCGGCACAATATCAGCACTAAACTATACGCCATATACGACACCCGTGTTCCATACCGGCGCTGCTCCTCGTCTCGTGATTTCCCTTTGGGTTAGCGACACGTCGAGAATTACGCATTCGAGCGTATGTGTATAGTGCGATGCACCGTGTATGCTGCACGTATACATAACTGTGCTTCTCTACAGGTTCTGCGACGAGACGGATTTGCCCAAGCGTACTGTGCACGCCGCGAACCCCCCCCCCCTCCTCCCCGCCATAATACACCCCTCTCGTCTTTCGATACATGCTAAAGGAGCAGAGACGGATGTGACAAGAGGTATTCTCAGTTTTCCGGGGAATTAGCATTTACCGTGGAACATTGCTGCGCCATGACTATCCCCGCGGGACATACATAATCTATTCGTCTCGGAATAGTTCAGAAACTTCTCAGAAACAAATGAAAAAATATAAAAAGGTTATGTTAAATATAAAACAATATTAAATAAAAAAAAACAATATATTCAGTAATATTTTTGTGTGTCGGGTTTCTGCGTCGGTTTTAATATGGAAGGGAATTTTATTTGAAAAAAATAAAATAAAGAAGATGAAACAACGCTTGTGTTCTGCGGCAATTAGCGTAAAAATTAATGGACAGACATGTAGGTGGATGCGGTGAATATTCATGGGTAAATTTCCCATGTGCCTCCGCGTTAATCCGGGTGGGTCTCACTCGCAAGTTTTACCATATTCGTGTAATCAGTCCGAACGCAGAAGGGAATGCCGGGTTTATGACAAAAATGTTATTGTGAAGGGCGGTAATGTTTACGGTGGGTTGGATTTCGCTACCCAAATAATGCCATTGTTTTTACTGCTAATTCTTGATGATTGCGAGATCATTCGTTTATTGTAAATCATATTAATGAATAATTTGCTTTTGGCAATTGTCAATGATCGGCTTGAATTTAGGACACAATTGATATCGGATTTGTTTTTGGGACGAAAAAACACATGAAAATATACGTCGTCGAGAATATTTTTTGGCACCTCTTCTAATTTTACCAAAAAACTTACATGGCCACCCTTTTATTGTGCTTTTACTGACGTTTTCTCATTGGCTTATTTCGGCTCGAAAAACTCCGCCAAATACCTTATAGATACCGGTTTTTTGTACTTTTTAATTCCCACAAATCCTAGAAATACCGAAGATCTTTTCACATACTATTTTAGCGATCACTACTTTCATTAGGGTAAAAGTGGGGAATATGGCCCGGTCCATATATCATTGATTTACGTGTTAATCTACGTGGGCCATATTCACCACTTTTACCCAAAGCCATGCACCACAAACTACATTAGTTACCGAGACCAAATTTCATACATGACGTTCACTCTTCCCGAAAAGCCAACGTTTCTGAAAAAAATGTTCACCATTTCCTCGACATACAAGCGAGCGTACACCGTGTCAAAATTTAAACGCGCGTGAATTTAAAAAAAAACTTGAAGCTCTAGAAAGAGCTTAAATTTTTTTGTTCATTTTGCGACGTGTTAAAGACTGAAACCGTGAATTTTCTGACCGCCGTCGGGCATGCGCCGTACTGTGAGTGTCGCCTTTCCGTTTCCTCTCGTTTCTCCACACGCCTTCGGGCAAACGCGTCAACAACGAAGAGTTCAATTTCGGCTTTAGCGTGTAGCACGTATGGCCGGATAGCGTACAGTAGTCGCCTGTCAGCAACAGATCACGCAGAGGCGGCGAGCCCTTTCGCGTCAAGCCACTCCCCGGCAGGTCTGACCCCGGCGGCTCTTCTGTGTCACGGTCTCTCTGACGACTGACTGGGCACTGGGTAAGCCGCGAACGTTCGGCCAAAGCTGTCCATTCGACCACTGGCCGACTCGTCGACCCTCGATGATATCTCTGCTCTATATCATCAAGGGGTTTATGTATGTATATCTATGTTGACTGTTACATAGAGCCAATAATACATGCCCTGTGCGATGTACGATCCCAAATGTGTGCACATGGGAAAGCCGCACTGGGGCAGAACGATACATATATCCTATGGGGAAATTTAATATTATGTACCCGGGACACATAAGCTCTGAGACAATAGTAATTCACCGAGCGCAGGCAATTTAATTACTCGCGATATAATATGGACAAAGGAAATATTAATTGTCTCGGATCGGTAATTGTTAAAGATAGCCGAGTGACGCAGCACAAAGCTGAGATGATCGAATTAAATTGAAAAATCAAAAACTTTAAAACATTACTTTTTATACTTTTGTATATGAAATTTGAAAAAATTACCTACTTTAAATAAGGTGCAAGAAAGTGACCTGACAGACTGATGAGATTGATGCGATTGTATTCAAAGCGACCAAGGTGTGCTCACCAAGAAAGCAAATTTGTCACGATAAATTGATGAAACGTTAGTCTTATATTCATACGATTACGAAGCGTTTACATTTTATGCATTTTTTGAGGTTTTCGAAAAATGTGTATTTTTTTTTTTTTACATCGAACATGAGTTTCGGACTCAAGGGTTACACTACGAGTAAAATGAGTTACAGATTGGTAATCAGCGATTTTCTACAATGAATTTTGAGGTAAATTTTGACCGATTCAACTTTACGAGATGTAGACAATTTTTTATATCACTAGAAAAGATGCAAAGTAGTTTGCACATGCCTTCCTCATTCTTATCACAATTTTGCTTATAACTTCCTGTATAAGAAGGCCAAAATCGATCAACGAACTTTTTCACGGAGAAAACTATGCCCAAAATTGTGATAAATTAATTTGCACCTTATCGTTCCAATTATCATGAATGCTAGGCTAAGTAAACGAACAGAACTAACAGATGATTCGAAACTACTATCGAACACCTGTCGTCCCAAAGACGCTCGTAAAATAAATTTATCTATTTGAATTGCCGCTTCGATGAGTCGGCATAGCAAAATTCCCCCCAGCAGTCCCTAATTAATTTATTCGAGGTAAACCGTAGATGGTTGTCACGAGAGATTGTTGAAATAGCGATTTGGCTAATTTTACGAAACGAATTTTGGGTACATCAATTTTTGATGTGCGGTTTGTAGCAAACAATGAACAGTGACAGAAGTAGGAAGCAAATATTTTCCGCTGAGTAATCACCGGAATTCTGGTGGGCCCGATGGGCAAAAGACTAGCAGAGAGGAATTCACGTAAAAGACAAAGTTTAATTTAAACTTTCACTCGGACGAGTGGAGGCGTAGCGAGAGATGAGCGATATAGTTATATCGGGCCGTGTATAATGTGGCGAAAAGGGGACGAAGAAGCTCCGGAGAGGCTCTCTCCGGTTACCTATTTTGTCGGGCTCCGGGAGTACCGCCTCGAGCCACGATTTACCTTTCCCTCAAACAACTCGGCCTCTGATGGTTAACTTTACCTAATAACTTCGTGTTTTCTCCTCGTTGCAATTAAAATCGTAACGAAGATTATTACACCCCGGTTTAACGTACAACGAGAAAGATATACAGGGAAAAAGATTAACCGAGGATTAGGGTTGACTATAGTCAACCCTAATCCTCGGTTAATATTCGAGGAACAAATCGCTCGAATCCAAAACGCTAAAAAGTATGCAAAGTCACTTTAAACATTGTTTCGTCATTTTTTGATTTTTTTTTCTTCATATAGCACGAACTAAGAGAGAAGTTGGTAACCAATTTTGACTTCCAAAAAATGGGGAAGCAATGTGTAAATCCAATTTGCATTTTCATGTGATATTTCGGTAACGAGTTCATATAAAACCATTTACATACCTCGTTTATCGGAGGAACCATAATTTAACTTAATTTCTATAACATTCAATTTGACGCACTGATGTTCATGAACGTTAATCGTAGTTTTTCTTTTACACAGTTATATCTCTGTCATAGTGAAGATGTTTTTTTTTTTTTAATAAATTAAAACATTTTACAATTTCATAAAATTTAAGGGCCGTGATCAATTATCGCTAAACTTTATTGTGTGACAAAATTGTGCGACAATATTTTGTATTTGCTGTACGATACGTTATATACATTGGGGCATTTACACAAGCCCTCTTTTGCAAAAAAAAAAGTAAGACTTATAAAACGTTAATTCGAATACTGCAAACGAAAGATATGACAATTCTGTTTTTGGCTTAGCTGGTAGAAAATGTTCGCGGCTGAAAAGATCCATTTTCGCAGATGGATGACAGAATAGAGACCAAATCCGCGTGGTTCCATACCGAGCGGGTGCTTCAACAAGCTCTCACACTGGATTACGTTGAATAATTTTGTTCCTCCGCGCACACATCCGCACGTGAACGCTTCCCCGCGAACTGGAAGATTCTCGGTATAATCGCCACACCGTGGAAACTTACTCATGTTTGCGAGCTACCACGAGTACGAAGAGTAGTACGCAAATACCGCATAAAAGACGAGATGTTACGTAGAAAAGAACGGTTGCGAGAAAATCGGAAAAAAATTGTCAACTCGACAAATTATCTCATACAAATTTCGTTATCTGATTTTTTACTGTCGTATTTGTCTAAATATTCCAGGACCAACGATAACAATTAAGAGAGAGAGAACAGCTCGGAAGTTCGAGCTTTCGTAAAAAATGTTAATATATTTGCCGTAAAACCAATAATTAAAGTAACTAATGACAAACAAAAACTACCTCCATGAAGAAGCCAAAAATTACAGAGGATGCTTTCTCATAGAAAAAGATTTGTGAGTAAAAGAATGTAATGAGCAGTCAATGTGCAATTGCAATTTGTTTTAATTACTATGTGAAAAAAGTCAAGTTATAAATATGAATAAGGTAATCGTGTCGTGTAATAGTTATTTCGCGACTTTCACCCACTATTTCGCACTATTCGCTCACCTGTTTCTTTCCAGAATGTTCAGAATATACGAATCTTTTTCTTATCGCTTTATATTATAATCATAAATCGATTAATACAGCTGTAAGAACTCGTTAGTGGGCTAAATTAATTGAAAGTTCTGGACAAGGAGATAATAATTACTTAGTGATAAGATTAATCCTATGCGGAAATCCCATGTCTCGCCAAGTGTTCTCATTGGTCGGTTTATCATATATAAGCAACCTGAGAATTCACTTAGGCGCACAGTTCTACAGACGTAAACTGAGAGAAAAAACGCAGAGCAAGGCTTGGAAATAAGTTCAAGATGAATACAAAAATTATTGCACTATTCATCGTTTGCGTGTTGGCTTCAATGTTGGAGATTGCTACAGCCAGAAATCGGGGTAAGTTATAACAATAAGAATGTTGTCAGATTCTGGTCATTTAAATTATCGCGACTGAGAAATGTCCAACTTTACTATATTTTCATGCAATTTTAACGTATTTTTCTCTCAAAGATATTTGCTCGCTGCAACGTGAAACGGGACTGTGCTATGCCTCTCATGAACGATATGGTTTTGATGCTGAAGCCAAACGGTGTGTAAAATTCATATGGGGCGGATGTGGCGGAAATGCTAACAACTTCGCCACTGAAGCGGAGTGCAATAAAGTGTGTGGATAACGCAACAAGAAGCACGAAGTTGTACTGCGAGTAAGTCTGATATGCTTGAAGCTGCAAGTATAAAAAATTTAATGCGATACAGATTATCGCGTGTGTGTGCACTGAGAAAAATAAATGGTTGCAATAACCAAGGCGCGGTGACAGACATTCAAAGGTGTTATTTAGTTGGTACTACCAAATAACACTTATTATATATATGTTTTATATATATATATATGTTATATATATATATATGTTTACTGTTTATGTAAACGGATTATTATTATTTTTACAGATTGTGGTACACATAAACGGAAGAATTTTTCCTTGTCGTCCATTCTCACAAAAATCAACACCATCAGCAATCGCAGCCAATTAAAAATGATCAATTACATACACTTTGTAACTTACTTTATTTGCTGATAAGAATAAATACATATGGTAAACGACATGTTGATTTTTTTATTACTTCCCTTCTGTTAATTCATCTATGAGGAATCAATTTCAGAGACTGTACATTAATTACAAGTCACGATTGTGACGTTGGCTATGTTTCGTATGTAAACTGCTGCGATGAAACTAGCTACACAGTAGTTGAAGGAAGAAATTGTAACTCGTTCCATATCACATAGACTTACAAGTATGTCTGTCGTGCAGTACACTGTTGAAAAAGATAACATCGTTGTGGTCATGTAAAATGCATTGCTGTACGTACGAAGCGACCGATTATTATTCTGAGAAACTTCCCTACTACTTATTCAATATCTCTATAAAAGTTGCTTTAAAACTTCTCCAAAAAGTTGACAATTGAAATTTTCATATCGCTTTATCATAAAACTTGAAACTTGAGATTTTCATATCTCTTTCGCACAATGTTCCTTCATTCGCAAAGCTTCTTCTACGAGAAAGCATCTTCTGTTTCTTCGGCTTCCTCATAGAGGAAGCTTCGTGAATAAAGGAATATTCATGAAGGAAAATTTCAATTTTCAAATTTTCTCAACCTCAAGGTCGCGTTAGACATTTATGCAAAACGGCTGGCCGATTCAGTTTCAGAAAATAGAACCTGAATAGAAATCATAGAAATTTACATATCCAATATATAACGTAACAACGCCAAATGCAATATATTTCATATATTCAATGTCCTCCGAGTTGCACCCCACGCATGGTCGAATATACTCCGGTTCATTAATTTCGCTGTGTCAATACTGTCAATAAATTTGTTGATCCGACCAATTAGTTGATTGCACCAACCAACCGCATGATTGAACCCGAGTCCGATGATTGAGTCCGTTTAACCGTGCAGTTTGGACCAACGAAGTTCTTCTGGCATGCTCTTTGCACGGAGGACGCTGCTCGGGACCCGATTTCGTGCATTTTCCAAGCCCAGTCTGACGCAACGTAGGGAGAGTGCAGATGTGAGAGGCTCGAGTGGATCCGCGACCAACAGTTTAAGCCACCACTTAATCAAGACGCAAGCCCAAGAGTCCTCACGGTCACAAGCGCGCGGCATGATCCACCCTCGGCAAAAGAGCCCTCACCGGTAATGCGAGTGTGCACCGCTCGTTGCCGCACCGACGGGGCCTCCAGGGTGGATTGAACGCGTTGTCCGCTCTCCCGTTCTCCCGCCTCGCCCTGCGGATTTCCGGTTTTTCGTTCGAGACCAGCCAAGCAAAAAGAGGGAAAAATGCTCGGACACTTCCCGACAGTCCTCTTCGCAGACAGCGTCGGCTTGTTCGTCCACCTTCCACTTCTCAGTCTCGTCGATCATCGTTAGGGATCTTTGATACAAGTACGGCGAAGCGTCTGGCGAGCCACTTGGGTTTAATTGCTGTCACTCCGGAATTGGTGGGGAAAACGGGAAACGGCGGAACCGCCAGCGGAAAGAATAATATTTTATTTTCGTTAAAAGGATTCGCCGGTACCGTTGGTTTGCCGAGCTGGGTCGGTTTGCCGTAGATGGGTTCGAGCGTCGTTTGGAGCAGCACCGATGCCACCGGTCCAGTTTCCCCGGGCTACCAAATAAATTTTACAGCCTCCAGGGTTATAGGCAGCGGTGGGTACACTCGGGGCCGAGCGAGTAATTACGCCGAAGCACCGGGGAAATTCTCTCTCGCTCTCTTTATCTCTCTCTCTAGGCTAGTCCGGTGCAGCTCGTTATTACGTTGCAATAATTCACTGTGGGGGGGGGGTCTCTGTTTCACTCGTTCTCGCGGTTTTAACAGAGAATCCTGCTAAATGCGACCGATGTACGGGTCAACAATAATTACAACCTCGCCGCGCATAATGAGACTGACGGATACAAATAATTGTGATACTCGGTGTCATGAACCGAATGGCGTTGGTCACTTCAAAACGACGTACGTGCGAACGTGGGGGACTCTGTCCACCCCATTACGACACGTCGATTAAACCCGTGCGATGTTGATCTATGTTTTTGTCGTTTTATTTTAGGCGCCGCACGAATATCTCGTGTTTTAGTTACGAGGAAAACATTATTTTTTTTTGCCGCGTCTAAAACATGGTAAATCGGCTTATAGACTAGTGGATAAGCAATCGAAAATAAAACGACAAAGCGTTATTTGAAAAATTGTACGAAAAATTATATTTATCGCATTTTTTAAAATTATATTTATTATCAGCAAATTGTATTGTATTAATTAATTATAATTAATAGCGTTTAATTGGCTGCGATTGTCGATGATGTTGATTTTTGTGAGAATGGACGATAAGAAAAAATTCTTCCATCTATGTGTAGCGCAATCTGTGAAAATAATAAAAATCCGTTTACATAGGTAGTAAACAATTAGGACAATGTACGTGAGATATTAATAGTTGGTTGTGGCTCGGTTTTGATCCTCTCGCACTTTTCATATGCAGGAAAACGAAAAGTTACTAACAGTTAAATCTTTCAAATACATTTTCATTTGATTGCCGCGATTTTGCGAGTCTTAAAGATCATTATGACAGTTTTGTTTGACGCTAACGGTTTCAGTAAAAAAATTTCCTTAAAAATGTACTCGACAGAAACATCGTTTGGTTTTTTTTTTGGTTGATTAATAAAAACTTACATTTTTATTAATCTTTTTATGCCGAAAGAAAAATTCTCCACGTATAATCTAAAAAAATGTACGCGTTTCCGATCGGGAAGAAGCCATTTTTGGGCAGTAACTCTTTAGAGTGTTGACGAAATTTCTGTTTAAAATCTTAAAAATTGCTATCGTCAGTGTGCGAACAAAAAAAATCTGAACGCACACGCACACGTTTTGTCTGAATCACTTTTTTGACGTTTTAGACCTGATTGAGTATCCTGACATAAAAATATCGCTAACATTTTTTTCACAAAAAGAAAGCTTTCTCTATACGAAAACAAAAGTTATTTTTCCTGTTAAACGGTTTCCTGTCAAATCATATCCCTTTTCCGTTTCGCACTGTACTCGGTCTTAATCATAATACGTCTTAATCCATACGTCCGTTCTAAGATTACTTCCAATTTTACCAACTTTTTTTGCCGAGATTGTAATAAAAGAGTTAAGCTAATAATAAAAGATGGTGCACATGCTGTGCTTCAAAGACTTCGTTATCCTCAAAGTACAGCATCCTTCAAACTGCCCTGTAAAAGATTATAAAATTTTTACGAACATCCTCAGAGATTTATTACGTCTGTTTTAAATTTTTTATCAAATTTTTTCCCAACCTTTATTTTCTACGCAACATCTCGTTTTGATCACTACCAAAAGGTGCATAGCTATACGATGCGCTTGAAATCGTTAAAAATGCTCGTCAAGAAGGATGATTGATTCACGTTCAGCCAACGAAAAACCCAAAGTGTACGAGCGAACGAAATCCAACTCTATCGAAATGTAAACGGATTCATTTTTTTTTAATACATAATATCGCAAAAAAATCCTCGAATTGCCAGACGTATCGGTGTTCCCACCGGTATGAGAGCCCCTTTTATCGGATTGTGAATAGCATAGCTTAACCTTCCCTCCGTATCACATTCGTGTCCGCGTAGAGGGCGGTCCAATAAATTTTCATCGTGGAAAAGCTTTCCTTACCACCCGATAAGTGCATTCATGTGCGCCGAAGGTTTGGTAGGTCGATAGCCAGTGTGGCTCGGCTCTTTCTGTCGCGCCTCACCTCCCGGGGCTCCTGCGACGCTGCAAGGGTAGTTTCCACCCTTTCCCCCCCTCCTCACCCGCTTGTTCTTCTTGTCCCTCTTGCCCGTCCATTTCTCCTCCGCACCAGCCCCGCACCGGGATGCCGTCGGGCGAGCTTCTGCTGTTCAGAAAAGCCCCTCGGTGTATTCGCGAGACTTCAAGAAATGCGAAATTCCACATCGGACGCCCGACGAAGAGGACGCGGAAGGGTAAAAATAAATGAAAAGAGCCTCCAGCCCGGCTCTCCTTTTCTTTCCCTCAATCTCCCTTTTTATTCCTTCCTCCACTCC
Organism: Ichneumon xanthorius; assembly: GCA_917499995.1. Taxonomy (NCBI): domain Eukaryota; kingdom Metazoa; phylum Arthropoda; class Insecta; order Hymenoptera; family Ichneumonidae; genus Ichneumon; species Ichneumon xanthorius. The sequence goes on along the minus strand of OU824202.1, from coordinate 17,725,802 downwards.
TTCATCTCCAGCCCTATTTTTTTTTTTTGTTTTTTTTTTTACTTCTGTTGCTTTCTTTTTTACTTTCGTTCTCGCCTTATACAGCCGCAATTCCTCACGAGCCTCGCTCCCTCCGAGGTCTCTTGCCGTGTAAGAGGTCGAACCTTCGTCGATCCTCATTCATGCGCGAACTTCCACCGAAGTGAATTTGCGATCGCGGAAAAGTGAGGGGTAGTTTTGGGACGCGAACGACGGAGAGAAATCGTCGTACGAATTGCACGCGTTTTAAGCCACAATGATTTCTATGCAAGAAATAAGTTGTCCTCTCCTGAGTGGCGAAGAAGCAAGTTCCGCTTCCGCGATGGCGACTCGCCTCGTCCCTCTTTCGGTTGTTTTCATGCCGTGCGACGAGTTTCGACGGTGTCGCGGAAGCTTTTGTGGCCTCCATAATGATGTCATGGAGAAAAAAGGCCCGGACGTAGAGTGAAGTAGTTCTCGGAACGTCGTCTAGACGATGAAAAAAACGCCGCTACGGATTTTGCCCCCCACCGCTATATGACATTACCGTCTTATATCTAAGTCTGACGAGCGAGACTCCCGTGAATTTCGGAAGTCGAACTTCCGGGTGAAAGAGCGAATCGAGCCAAACTTCCACGGGGCGTACGCGAAATTGGAGAGTCTCGATTTCCTCTCGGTTTCATTTCTCCCGCTTCATAACTTCACCGGGCCGGTATGAATATTCATTAAAAGCGAGAGGAGCTCCGAAGGTTTGGCGAGATCTCAAGGCTGCGTGATGATATTCCTGTGAGGCTCGGCGGGCGAGCTTTTGCTGGAAGAGACTCGGGTCGTTGCCGACCTACCCTTCCGGGTCTTCTGCGCAGTGTACGCTTATTCGAGTCAACCATCAATACAGAGTCATTCGATGCAAACTCCGACTGAAGGAGTTTCGTATCGCAGCTTGTGACTTCTTATCGCATTTGTTGCTTGCGTGAATTGTCGTTGAATTGATTTTGGAGTAAAGTTACGAACGATTCGGACAGCATTTTTTTTTTTTGCATAATTTCCATCTGGGTTCCTGGCTGGAATTTTTATTAAGGTCGCGTTACGCTGTTTGTGTAGCTGGTGAGTAAATTTTTACTCAGGGTTGTCGGCTTGAATTGGGCTGCCTCTAAAACACTATTTTAATAGTTTGACAACTCGCGTTCAATTTTTTGAGGCTTTTCATATTAGAGTTATCGAAAAATTGACGCACAGCTGGTTTGATTTAATAGGGCGACGAATCATTTTTTTCTAGAACGCTATGTCGGCGATAAAGACTTTTAGTTTATGTCTTTATAGCAATGTAAAATTTTTGTTCTGATTATCTCATACGTGTGTATATGAATGTTTTTAACAAAAATTGCTGTAATATACGAATGGTTTACAAAAATATAGAAATATCAAGCGTCATGACATTACAAGCAAAAGTTACTGTCAGAGAAAAAATATGCCAAGCAAATTTACACATGCAAAATAAAACATTTACGACAATTATATTGAAAATAATTGAAATAATTTCATTTTTGCTTTCAGGTATGTAACTCCCGTCAACCAGTCAATTTTATCATGCGCGCCCGGTATGTATAAAGTAAAAAACAATTCTGCTGCACTTATCATAAAAAATAAAAATAAAACAATCGCAGTCTCACAAATTTCAAACTTAAGATACTTTTCCATCAGTTTCGATATTGAATTCCTCAGCTTATCGATACAAATAAAAGAATTTGTAAAGTTTTCGCCCTCCTTAATTGACATAAAAAAATCCCATGGAAATTTTACTCCTCCCGCGGATTTTTCGTATGGACTGCGCAAAAGTGCTGAAGGTCGCGCAGTCTTCGAAGCCGAATACTTCGGTAGTACGATAATCGCCTTATCGAGAAATCGATGACCTCATCCGGCGAAAGGCGAGTATTATAGCGTACGCGGAGGCGTTAAAGAAAATTGCCTCGGATCCACCGGGTGTGTGTCAGGGTTGCTTCGCGTGGGTTCGCGACAGTGTCAGCCGATAAACTTCACGCTGCATCTACACAGCTCTCCGTCCGTATAGCTGTGCAATATAGCAATGCGCAGTGTCGCTTTGCGGGGGAATCGCTCGCGGCCATCGTGCTCTGGCAATGACACTGACCCTTTCGCATCACACCGAGAATAGCAGCGAAACGCCTGCATACTTTACAGTTTACGTGGTATTTTTAGCGAGGCCACAAAGCCGCATTATTTATTCTTCTCACGCTAGTTTCGTTCTAATCAGTGTGGTCAGAGTCGGTGAAACCCCGGAAAAATCTGGATATGTCGGGAATTCAAATATTCGTGACGAAAAATGTGTAAATTCAAATCTTGATGTTCCGTTAAAACGATTTAATGCTTCTAATTAAGTTTTTTCTCGAGCGAGCGCACAGAGCTTGAGCGAAGTTAACGAGGTGCTGCGGAATTGGCGAATGTCGATCTACAAAAAGCTCCGGCGCTCCAACTTAAGGAGCTCGACAAGACAACAAAGAGGAACTCGTTAAAAATGCGAGACGAGAAGATGCTATTTAGGATACACAAATTACTACACTATAAAACAGTAAAGACGTAAACACATTTCATGTCTTTTTTTTCATCATTCTGATGATTACATCAGGGAAATGTTAAGGAATTCTTGTCGTCAGATTGAAGAGCCCAGTTCGGCCCAATCACGACCTCTTGATTTTGTGTTATCCATACAAATTATATTCACCAACATTTTTAATTTTACAGGGACACAAATTGCTATGAAAAGAGCGATAAAACCAACAAAGTTGTTACTTATGTGTCGCTATTACTTATCTGTCGAGATACGTAATAGTAAACAAAAACAAACCAGTAAATTTCTCAAATGAAAAACAGACCAAATCTATAAATCGCGCTAAACACTTTTCTGGATAAGGCAAAAAGATGAAATTAGACTGAATCGTTATGTTTTAACGTATGTAAGAAGATAATTGAAGACACATCTTCTTATTACTGCTCAATTCTTTAAAATCCACCAGGCCGGCACCACCTCGTCGATCCACGCTACCCTATAATTGGGAAAGCTGCATACCTATAGTCCTGCCCAGTGGCGAGCCCAAAAGCCACGGGAACACTAAATCCCAGCTGAATTTCATAGGCATATCAAAGTCTTTTGGCGCGAAAGCACACAAACACCCGCCTACAGAAGACATTGCATGCCGCATGTGCCTTTGACACGGCAGCGGCCAGTCCGACAGGTTCTATGGCAATGCGTGACAATGGACTAACGACCGTGTAGAGTGAACATAAAGCTAGTCAATAGTCTATAGGGTACGTACGAATGAGGGTATTACCGAGGTCTGGATAGCGAGAGCCAAACGGAAGGGAAGTAGAAACCAGCGTAGGGCGAAATCGGAAACGGAACGGGATGGGATTTCCGCATGAACTTGCGGATAACATCGAGCTTGATGAGTTATGGTTCGCTCGGAAGAACGTGCTAATTACGGTGTCCCGAGTTTACGTCGTTAATACGCGTGTTCTCCTGTGTACGCCGCACGCTTCGCTAACGCGAGACGTGTAATGTGTTGAGGCGTGTACGCGGTGCGCGACGGAACATGATAACAACAACAAAAACGGGCAATATCGTCTCCGGGACTTCAAACCGAACAAACTTTCCCTTTGGTAAAATTCGTTTGGAACCATAGTTTTCCAGCTAGTCGGAGTTACAGCCCAGCCAATGAGGGAGCTTGACAGATGGCGCCACGGGCGTCGGAGCCGTCTCATTGGCTCGCAACTTTACCCGCTCGTAACTCGGTAACTATGCATCAGAAAAAAAATGTTCAAAGGGAAAGTTTGTTTAGTTTTCATTGGGGATAAATTATGACCCCGAAGATGTCTGCGTGTGCCCAAATTTCATCAAGTTACAATGGTTGTATTTTGCATTGTACAAACTTTGCTCGAGGAAGTTCACTTGGAGATTAAAATCCTATAAGTGAACAATTGGTTATTGTTGCTAAAGCCGTGCACTGATAGAGACTGGCCAGAGATGAAACTTGATGTCATGCAGATATCTTCGGGTTGGGGATAAATTTGGGGACGCTACGTGTATTTGGTGACTGACATGAAAGCAACGTATGTAGCGGCGTTCCGGCTACGCGATGTATAGAAACGCAGTGCGTTATCCGAATGTACCTGGGCGTTGTCCCGTTTCCTGTTGTCCCCTTCGTGACTCACACTCTCTTTCCCTCTCGCGGTCTGCAAAGTGTTGGGTGCAAGACCGGGAGACTGCGAGAGAGCTGCGGAAACGAGACGACACATCCTCTCTCGGTGAAACAGAAACAGCCAGAACGAACGACCCAGCAGCCCCTGGGGCACGACGGATAGCTGGAGAGTGCGATGAAAACGTGTTTCAAGAACAATTCGTCTCCGTTTCCAACTTGCCATCCCTGATTACGGTCCCCCGGGTCTACTGCCCTTCCTCCCTCTTTTCACTACGATACAGATATACGCGTGACGCGTCAACCTCGAGCTAGTTGGGTTTGTTTCGCTTTTTCCACGTACCCGTGGTCAAGGGTGGCTCGAAAAATACATTTGGCAGGGATATTTGATAACAGCTATGGGGGCGTCGAGTTTCAAATACGAACGACAGAAATTTTCACTTTCGACAAAAAAAATAAAAATAAAAATATAAAACCATTGGCGGATCCCTCCACGATGCATTTTTTTAACGAAATTGATGCGTCTCAAAAGCGCCGCTATAGTGGCAAAGCCTCAAACGAAATAAATTATTGCTCGTTCGGGTCGAAGGAAAGGGTCCGGCAACGAAGTGCCGAAGTCCATAAATTTAGCGATCCATCGATTGAAATTGAAAACGCTCGAGAGCACCATCGAGGGTTCATATATAGAAAGAAAAATCTCGGAGTTACTCTGTATGTCCCCGGTATCTCGAGGGTCATAATTTTTTCGCCAGATATCGAGTGCGCGTATAATACCTAGAGAGGGAAACGTATGTAGTTCGTTGGATCGGCCGAAGTACCCTGCCTACCTACCCCTGCGCTATACCGGACTCTATACGGAGGATACTCGCCCGGGGATAATGGCTTTTCGTTCGATGAAATATCCCGTGAAATGTGGGTACGGCTGCATAAATGGATTGGCCAGCGGGCCTATATGTGTTGCCGGTCGTGCAGCGGCGAGCTGCGCTCTGGACACGCTGACTCATCCCCACATTCGTTCCAGCCTGATTCGTTCAATGCGAACTAATGATACGTGGATGCAAGTCAAACGTCGATATGTGAGCCATTTCATATCAAGTTCGCCACCGACTGTTCAACATGCAAATTTTCCAGGACGCGCACCTATCGAGAGAAATTTTATGAAAATCGGGAAACTGTCGGAGTTTCCAAAAATGAGGAGAAAAAAAACAAATAGCATCATCGGTTTAACCGAATGGGGCTCGGATTGCCAGCAAATAGCGTGGAATAAAACATTATGAAGAGAATGTTGATATGAAAATATTAATTTCATATGAACTCCATTTTCTGGAATTTAAAGTAAAACGTTTTTCTGCTGAATCTTTAAAAATAAAATTGTATCACAATTTAATGAATAACATCGGTAAATTAATTTCCCCGTTGAACTATCTCATTCGCCATTTATCACCCTTGTAATATCCCATTTCAACATGCTGTTCAACATGCAAATTTTACAGGACGCGCACCTATCGAGAGAAATTTTATGAAAATCGGAAAACTGTCGGAGTTTCCAAAAATGAGGAGAAAAAAACAAATAGCATCATCGTTTTAACCGAATGGGGCTCGGATTGCCAGCAAATAGCGTGGAAAAAAAACATTAAGAAGAGGATGTTGATATGAAAATATCAATTTCATATGAACTCCATTTTCTGGAATTTAAAGTAAAACGTTTTTCTGCTGAATCTTTAAAAATAAAATTGTATCACGATTTAATGAATAACATCGGTAAATTAATTTCCCCGTTGAACTATCTCATTCGCCATTTATCACCCTTGTAATATCCCATTTGCCAAGTCATCGCGCACCGAGCTCGATTATAATCAGTCGACGAGACTAAAAGACAGAGAGAGAGAGGTATCTTTAATAGTGCCATTATTTATCGCGAATCCCGAAACGGGAGGAAAGCTCGGGGTGACTCACGAGAGACATTTATATCCTCGTGCGGAGATCCTCCTAAGAAATAAGAGAGATCCGCGAGTGAGGTAGAGAGAGATTCGCCCTCGTCTCGAGCGACCCGGTGATACGATAAAACTTTTATTTCCGTGACGGCATTGCGCTTGAGAGATATACGAGTTTCTGTATCTGGGAAGAATGCCGAAGAATTCGGGTGGATGCCTTTTCGACTAGGATAAAGTATTATTCTCGAGTTGAAACGAATTTAAAATTTCCGTGAGATTTACGTGGATGAGCATCAACTCTTCCGTGCGAACTCTCTGCCCAGGCTGTTGGATTCCTACCTACTTGTACGTCATTCCTCGCGAGCTCCCTAATGACTCTTGGCCATTCGCGATCTTCAACTTCCGGACGACGCACGAGAAGAAACTCTTCGCACCCTCGTGGAGCTTCCTCCTCGGCTGACTCGACTGTTTGAGGGTTCTTCTACTCGCTCCTCGTTCTCTTCCTCTTCAGCGTACACTCCAGAGGAGAATGGGGCTTCGTGCCGCTTGGTCTTCGCGGTCTCGTCGGCGCCCACTTCTCACCGATCAACGTCTTACTCTCGGATTAGCCCGCCGGGCTTAACCCTTTATAAGTCACAGCTTCACCCCCACTCCACGTCTGTCAGTCCCGTCTCGGTACGGTTTTGGGTGCCGGTTAAGTTTTGACTTAACAGGTATTTGGCTTATAAAGACAAAATTTGGTATTGCCTTTTTTGGTTTTTAGATTTTTTTTTTAGAATCAGTTAAGGTAAAATTCAGTAGAAAACAAAAGACTTTTTGGGACGAGTGTCATCTTCATCATGTGAAAAGATCTTTAGAGGCTTTAAAGTAAAAAGTCGCCTCGAAAGGCGTTATCTTTAGAGTCCCGGTAAAGTATAGGGTAAAAGTGGTGAATATGGCCCACCTCGATTAACACGTAAATCGATGATATATGGACCGGGCCATATTCCCCACTTTTACCCTACTTGCGGACTTGTTCATGTTCAATATATGACAAGAAAGTTAATTAATAGATACACCACGTTAGTTTTTTGTCGTGACTATCGAAGTGTACAGTTTAGTTTTCTTGGATCTTGGCAATAAAGCTAAACTGTACTGTAAGCCCGTTGGGCTTAACCCTGTATAAGTAACAGCTTCATCCCCACTCTTGGGAGCTACTGTAGCAAAACATTGCTCCCACTCCATGTCCGTCAGTCCCGTTTCGGTACGGTTTTGGGCATTGTAACTTAACAAGTATTCGACTTATAAAGACGAAATTTGGTATTGCCTTTTTTTTGCTTTTTAGATTTTTTTTTAGTATCAGTGAAGCTTCAATTCGGTAGAAAACAAAAGGTTTTTTGGGAGGAGTGTCAGTTTCATCATGTGAAAAGATCTTTAGAGTGAAAAGTCGTCACGAAAGGCGTTATATTTAGAGTCCCGGCAAAGTTTGACTCGGGGAGATTTACTAATTCGAGTTTGGAGCTACAGGCGACATCGTGTTCAATATATGCCAAGAAAGTTAATTAATAAGTACACCAAGTTGGGTTTCTTGTGACTATCGGAGTGTACAGTTTAGCTTTCTTGGATCTTGGCAAGAAACTCGTTATCATTGCGCGCCCCCTTCCATTATACCTCTTCGCGAAGAGTCGATCACAGAACTAACTTTAATGGAACGGAACATTGGCTCCGCGGATTATAAACTCCGCTGCGTCCCGTTGCCAGAGAGCTTTCGAGCTTTTGCTCGCTCAGCTATACACGGACTCGGAGATCGCCACGGTTTCGGGGTATAACTATTGCTATCACCGTTGGCTATATGTAGTTTACGAAACTGGCTGCCCTCTTGGAGACGATTAATCAAGAATCGTACTTCGATTTATAGGAGCGATAAGGGAACGGTTGCCTCTCTCCCGGTGCGCCTTCGCGGGGTTTCTCGAACAACGCGGGTTGTAACGCCGCTCGCCGTAACGGAAGCCATCATTCTCGTGGAATGCAAGTACGGCTCGTTGCGCCGGAAGCCGAGGATTCATTGGTCCGACCTCCTTCGGGTCATGGAGCTCCAGCCATAAACTCTCCTAAAGTTGAATTCTACCTACGCGAGACACAAAGTTTCTTACTCTCTAATAGAATCGGACCACAGGTGTTTGGACCTTCGAGACTTTTAGGCTCCGAAACATTATTACACTTTTTTATTTAATTTATTATCCACGCTGTTTCAAGCTAGTGCGCAAAAGTAAATTGAGAAAAAAAATTGTAATAAGGATGGCAAGTGTTAAAGTCTCTTCGAGAATTTTACACTTCTTACCATTAAGTCTTATAATAATTAAGCAGTAATAAATGTACGGAACCAAAACGAAGTGTAAAGAACGCCGTGAAATTTGTCACAGAAAAGTTTTCCTAGAGAACACGAAATTTTGATTTTTTCGGTAAAGAATCGGCGATCAAAGGTTTTCGATTTGGGTAGCAATATTGCAATCCGAAGGATCGTAAATTCTTGAATTTATTTTATCATCCCTATTTTCGCAGAGGCTCGGTCACTGAAGGAAAATAGAGAAAAACGGTGAGAGACAAAAATAAGTAAAACAGCGTAAAGATAGAAGCGAAATTTTCCGTAAAAAAGAATGTCCGACGTCAGAACTGCTCGGCCCTAATGGCGTCCGTTACAACGCTTCCCTGTGCCCCGTTGCCGCGTGTTTTTTATGCAAATTGCCTCGGTGGAGCGCCTGGTAGAGCGTAATAATGTTCCAGCCTCCCATATTCCTTTGGGATACCGTGGCGAATAAGGAAGAGGAAAAAAATGAAGAATAAGAAGAAGAAGAAGAAGAGGTAGATAGACGGAAAGAGGGAGAAAAAAAATGGTTCCGTTCGCGCGGAGCTTTTTATCGGAAGTGGATGATGTCACACTCAAGATAGGGGGGCGTACGTGTAAGCGAAGATAAAACGCAGACACTTATACACACATAAAGCATACTCGACGATCTCTTCCGATACGAATCTAAATGTACGATAAAGAGATCTTAATTGATCGTTTTATTCAGACTAATTAACCATTTATTTTCCCCTCCACTTCGTGTACCCAACTGTGTATAATTCCGTGTAAATTAAATTCATGTCGGGAATCGCGTCAACGGCAGTCGAGGTGGAATCGAATAAAATTAGTAATTCTATAGTCTCAGTTTCGCGAGCGCCGGAGGCGGAGAGAGAGAAAGCGCGAGAGAACCGGCGAACGGCAATTTTCCTCGCTCGAGAGCTCGCTGATGAATGCCCGTAATTAAAGCGAAACGACGAGAGGCACAGCGTCGAGGGAAAATAAATAAGTAAATTCGAACGAATTTTGCCCCGACCGGCTCTCGTCGAGGTCGGCGAGAAGGATAAGAATTGCATCGACAGCTCCGTCGAAGTATTCGCAAAACCGTAGAACGCGAGTGACAGAGAGACGCCCTCGGCGCTTTTTCCTCCAATAGGACGGATCTTATTGTTAAAACCCGTTCGCTCCGCATTGTTCGAACTTTTTCGATTAAAACTTTTGAATTTTTTTTTTTTTTTTTTTTTTTCATCTCTTTTAGCATACGCAGACGCGTACACTGAGCGTCGCTCGTAAAACGAGAGCCACGCCGGAATTAATCATTTACGCTGACCAAAGCAACTACGCATCCCCTACTCTCGCTGCCACTTCGCACCAGGAATATAAATCCGTGTAATTCGGGGGGGAAAAATTGCCTGTGAAAGCGCTCGAGTGACGCTCCCGTTCGAGATTTGTGCGGCGTCGAAAAAAATTGTTTGTTCCATCAAATATACGATTCTGGTCACAGTGACAGGTGACGCCAATTCCGAACAGTCAGGACATCACATGTTTTCCAAATTTTCCGTTGTACAGTAGGAACTATGCTTATTTTTGCAACATAACTTTTACACTATAAAAATGTTACCGTTAATTACTATATATGCATAACTATTCCAAAAAGTTGGAGTCATATCCAAGAAGTGGAAAATTAATCACATGCGACAATTTCCATTTTTTTTTGTTCATAGTAGACGTATCAGTGGTTCATTAAACTTCCGATTCACAATATTTGTACTGTAATACTGTATCTCTCAAATGACTCGATGAAACATTCCTAAATTTTTGCCACATTTACAACTCTACCAGAAAATATCTCTACTGTACTATAACTCTACCAAAATCTCTACCAGAAAGTAAAAAACTCTACCGGAATGGAAATAAAACTCTACCGGAATACAAGGCTAGACGGTAGATTAGACGGTATTACAATAAAACTCTACCGAAATAGAAGGCTACCGTCTTGTATTCCGGTTGTACTTCGGAGTTTTGTTGTAATTTCGATAGAGTTTTATTTCAAGTCCGGTAGAGTTTTATTTTGATTCTGCTAGTTTTTTTTTACTTTCTGGCGGAGATTTTGGTAGAGTTCTCAGAGCTGTCTTTTTTGTTAGAGTTATTATCCGGCCAAGTTGTTTTCTGGTAGAGTTGTGAGTGGTAGAGATGTAACTGTGCCAAATTTTGTATCGTTAAAGAGCAAACATACATTTTTGTAACCCTACCTTTCCGGCTTAGTTGACACTATGTCGGCGATAATGGGTTGTCGCCGATTTCCGAGCCACATCGCACCATTAAAGAGTTCGCACCACAAGCGCACAACAAGATGATTTGCCTTCGTTTGCGTAGACCGATATTATATTCACCCTCCCAAAAATCTTTGAACTATTAACAACCTACAGCTTGCGAATATCGTACATCTCGTTTAGATTTTACCGTAGATAACGAGGCCTCTCTAAACACCCCCTAAACCATCAAAACTCTCCAGTTTGAACGCCCTTTACGAGCCCGAACGTTTCGCCAGGTACTTATTATATAGGAAGGTACTCCACAGCGGCTGTCCATGTACAAGGCCTCCTCTCTATCTATCTCCGAGCTTCCCCCTGGATCCCTTGTTCGCGAACGAGCCGACCTTCCCACCGCCGCGATAATCCATAATTATTCTCATCTCATTAACGCTCAACTCGATTCGGGCGGAGCCCGCACCGTGCGATTCGAAATTTTAATATCAATTAGCGCCGAGTCCCTCGTAGGTTTGGCGATGACGCTGCGAGCGCATCCGTCCCGAGGATATCTCGCCGCGGCGATGAGCTCATTCGCTTAATTTGGCGATCTCCGCGGACTAATCTTCATGCATATACATGACGAAATATTTCGTAATTTCTGGACGAAAAAAAGGAAGTCTGAAATAGTACATTACTCCACGAGGGCGAAATAGTATATTTCGATACTAGAGGCCAAAACGAGCAGTGCGCAAGAAGCGAAATGGCCTCGTGTATCGAACCATATTTTTCTTTACGAAGGCAATGCAAAATCCAAGTTGTGTACCATTCACAGGCATGCCCAATGGCGCATGCCTGTGGCGCCTCGGTCGCCTCGATGTTACCATAGCAACCGCTTGGTAACAGTGCGCAAAGTACTTTGCGCACTGGTGAAGGCATTTTGCGCACCGGTTAAAGTATTTTGCGCATCGCATTTGCGTATCGTGCGGGAATCAGCCATTTTGCATGCCTGTAAATGGTGCGCAAACGAGGATTTTGCATGCATGAGTAAAGAAAAAAGGTTTTCGTACTTTATTTCACCCGCGGGAAACCGCCCGACACGTTTACGAGTCGATAGTCGGTTCCTCTCGTTAGCGACCTACGAAACGGATGGCAAAACCGTCAATGCATCGCTTTCGCCACCGCCGATGGACACCGGTTATTGTACGGTACGATCGAGCGCATAACCGCGCGCGTCGAGCTTAGGGCGTCCTCGACGCATCGTCAATTCCCTCGGATCTCCTCCACCCCGTCACGAGAAGCCGACGCGGAGGTTTGGCCATGTTTCGGAATCATAAAATACATTTACGGCCTCCCCAAAGCCCCGCGTGCGCACGACGCTCGGTATACGCGCAACGACGGTGTACATTTCCATTAATGGCCTTTGAAATTTGCGCGAATCACTTTGCGTAAATATCGCCGGAATCGCCGCTCGGCCGTACCGGCTCGGAGTGAAAACCGCGCGAGCCAAAATTTACCGGCATATAAGGCGAGGAGGCCTCGTTAAACACCAACACATAAACTTCGTACAATAACATCGACGCGCGATGTAACTTAACTGTGACGGGAAGAAAATTTTTTATTTTTTTTTATTTAAAGTAAAAAGTTGAAGCAAATGAATGGGATTTTTTTTTCTCGGTATTCATCGGAGAACCTTCTCGGACAGATGGATGGAAATGAAAATGGAGAGAATTAGGAACCCGCTGCAACTTTTGCCGACGAGGGAACGGAGAATAGGTTTCATCGAAACGTCACGTTGAACTTCGACTAGAGAACCCGAGGGAAAAAAGCGTCAAATTTTTTTTAAATAAAGGAAGAAAGGAAAAGCTCGATGAAAGTAGAGAAAGGAAGGTACGGCGGAGACGAGAGAAAGATCGGTAGAGAGAGGTTCTGAGTGGAGCGAGAAAACAGATTTCGACTTCCTCGACTCTTGACTTCTCGGTCTGTCGCCGTGTCTGTCTCATTCTCGGCGCGTGTGAAACTCGAGAAGTTTATAAGGCGATTGTGCAGCGGAAAGAATTCTTCGGGCGGGTCACAGACCGTCGTATATTCGCCGTCGTTGAAAAAAGACCCGAGGAAATATAAGAAATTCTCTCTTTTTTTTAGCTTTATTTCTAATACACACGATATGAATTCGAGATGATCGAAGGAGGAAAAAAAATAGGGCAGACATGAAAAAAGGATTTAAAGTATAAAACAGATCCATCAGTCAACGAAATTCTATAAATTCTATAAATTATATTGAAAGTACCTTAAATATCCGAAGAGGACGATAATTCATTATCGTGAAGTCAAAGAGTACTTGTTTTCTATAGTCTGGAGGTAAAAAAAATAATTGTTGTTTTAACTGATTTAGTTACTGGCTGTAATTGGAAGAACGTGTCTAACGACGGCCTCGATTTTGCAAGTCCTCAGACGTCATACAACTGAATAAATGTGAAAATCAGGAATATTTTAATTCACTTTTGGCAAAAACATCGTCCGCCATAAGGAAGCAATACTAATAAAATCGTGATAAAAATAGTACACCCGAGATCTTACAAAATAAGTAAAACAAAAACAACAATATCCCATACCTGAGAAAATATCAGAATACGTTTGGTACTTTCATCGTACCAACGAGTTCTCGGATTAATTTTCCCGAAAATCCAATAACGCACTCCTTTTTCAAGAGTAACGATAAGTGTAAGTGTAACGTTACGGACGAAATGGGTATCGACTATCAACCCTTTCATGGTACTACCTCTACCTCCGCTTCGAACGACTCTGCTCCCATGGTGGTGGTTCGCGACTACTTTACGTTTCTTTCACTTGAGTGCGATTGCGCCGGCCACGGACGTGAACCCTTTCGCTTCCACGTCAAGCACCCCCTAACTCCAGGCAAGGGTTGTAGATAGCTTGTCTTTCAATTGACTGTGATGGAAGAAAATATTCCCAGAAAATATTATTACGGTTCTTCGTGCGGCTCGCGAAGGGATATCGAATACGAATAAACGCTCACGTATCGCTGTCACTCGACTTTGACGCGGTGAAGGGCAATTTAAATATCCGTCGAGATGCGACACCTTGATGTAATTCCATAGAAATCCATCCTGAGAGAAGAACAATGCGTGGACCGAAATGCGCAGAAGTAAAAGCCAATTGCGTGTTGTGTACGGTAGGGAACAACAGTAGTCGTCCTGAAGCCATCGTCGATGGTACTTTGGGTCACGATGGACTTCTTTCAACATCGTTACTATAGATTATGTAAACTCTTGATGGTGATCATCGGACAATGGCCGTATCAGAGTACACGTGTCAGAGTAGGCATTATTACAGTTGTTCTTAGTATCAGAGCCAGTGCAATCGTACCTCAAATACTAGGTTTGAAGAAGTATCGTCACGACCCGACTATGCTCCTGGAAATCGTTGTCCTAAACGTTTTGAACACAATTTCCGATATGAAGCTGTTCAGTTACGTGGTGCACTCGCGGAAGGTCAGTTATAATTTCGCAAATTACGATAACACACCGATAAAAAGGTTTGGTAATATCAACTAAGCTGCGGTTGCGGGTGGCGAAGAAAATATTTGGATCGACTGAACGAATATTTAGTCGTGTGACCGAATATTTAGTTGAATTGACTGTTCTGTCATTGATTGTAAAAAACATTTTGTTCAATCGACCAAATATTTCCTTCGCCACCCGCAACCGCAGCTTAGTTGATATTACCAAACCTTTTTATCGGTGCATCATAATTACTTTTTGTTCAATGCGTACAGAGGTTAAAGTTATTAAATTGTATTCGTACGGATTGGCAACTATGGGCACGGGATCGAGAAGTTAACATTCTTCACGGATACGCCGACCGGGGAGAAAAGATAACTATTCTGTATATAGGTTAATACAATCGGTAAGGGATAGTTTGAGTTTAATAAATTGTTTATAGATTTATGGATGTTACGTATAGCAATTGCGTATCTGTCGCTTTTCGTGATTATGGCCGAACCGCTCATGCCAACGATCGTCGACACTTTGCTGAGGAACGGCACCGCGTCCATAGAGTTTCCATATCCTGTCGTCTATTATAATATCGATGAGCAAAAATATTATATTTACCTGATTATATATTCAAACGTTGGCGTATATTTGCTAATTACGTTCATAGTGAGCGATGATATTTTACTGATAATTTACGTGCAACACGCATGTGGTCTTTTTGCTGCGGTGGGGTAAGTCTATGATCGATCGATCGCGATTATAGGCACTCCAAAATTTCAACTGAAACCTTCAGGCACAAATTAAAACGAATTGGGAATGACCCATCAGTAAAAACAGGAGAAAATCCACAAGCGCCGAGCAACAAATACATGGTACAACTAGCTTCGTGCATCAAGAGACATAATGATGCTATCGAGTGAGATATTTTAGAGAATTTATCTAGTAAAACTAACGAATATAATTAACAAACCTACTTTTGATAGATACGCTAATCTTGTCGAGGCAAGTTACACACAGACTTTTTTTATCACCACGGGGGTTGGCATGATTCTTATTAATATAGTAGGACTTCAGGTAAAAAGTTACGATTAAACGGGACTATACAGTAGCTTCTCGCTAAATGCGTGCTCGGCAAGTACGTGCGCAGCTACTTTCCCTCGATCTGCTGTCCGTAACGGATCCCCACCAGTCTCCAAGGCTGGGTTACTATTGGACAGAGTAGTGCGAAGTCGGGAGTTCACTGGCCGCTGTGGTTCGGTCGCACGGAGTGGTGGATAGCTTTGTAAGTGCGCCTTTCTGCTCCATCAGCCCTGTAGGTGCGCACTTAGCAAGAGGCTACTGTACCGCGTACCGTGTACCATGTACCGTGTACTGTACTATCATTATTCTTCTTGGCAACGACGAATAGCTTTCCGAATTAACAAATAACCCCTAAATTCAGGCTGTAATGACAACAGGCGATCCTGCAACAACCGTAAGATACATATTTTTCATATTGGCCATAATGTTTTACTTCTACACGGAATGCTACGTGTCCCAAATGCTGATCGATCACAGCCTCAGTATACGCTTTTATATGTAAGTTGCTCACCTCCCTTATAAAAAAAAGAACTCGAAAGTTCGACTTGTCTGCGAAGCCAATTTATTGGTGCTCTGATTGGTCGGTGATGGCTATTTTACAGAGATAATTTCAGTAGGCTATACACGCGCCGCGTAAACGTTTTCCATTAATGCTGTCAACCCCCTCTTAAACAATACATGACCCTCGAATGATTGAGATAAATAGATCGAAATACTCAAAATCGCGAAGTCAGTTTTCGTAGTTGATCGGGTAGCATACTATACAATTAGAATAGTTAATACTTTTACCGGTAAAGTTATCTGTTACTTTGCTCGTCTGACTGCTGAAACTGCAGAAATGGCAATTTTAATTTTTGAAGGCGCAGCAATGCGTTTGTACTCTGCACAAAAATACTGCAACGAGTTGAAAATCGAAAAACTTTTTTGTAGCACACGCATAAATGGTCCCTCTTTTCGGCGGTTGTCCTTCTACTAGATAGTAAACGAGTGTTGACGCGGCTTTATAAAAGTCTTCTTCCATGCAGATACAACAGCCCATGGTACAAACTGCCACCGACAACTCAGAAAAGCCTGCAATTTATGATGATGCGTTGTACCATACCCTGCCAATTGACAGCTGGAAAAATGTTGGTCCTGTCCGTGAGAACTTTTATGCTGGTGAAAAGAATCATTATTTTATCAACAATGCACAAAAATTAGGTTGCGTCCAATAAATTGTAAAATCGGAATAAAATGAATGGGTAATTTTTTTATATTACAGTCATTGAAGACAACTATATCGTACTTTGGGTTTTTGCGTTCGACACAGGGGTTATAGAAATTGTACATCGAGATGGAAGACACTTGGCGTTGATCATTGGAATAAAATGACACGATTTCGATAATGGATGGAAATATAACGATAATTATTTCAGTATCAACGTTAACTGGTAACTCAGAATCCTCGACCCAATCTGGCATAGGCAACGTTGACTATTTCCTTCGACAGTCTTGAGTATACAAAACTCATACAATGGAATCCTTGTAACGGAAGCTTCATCAGTAAAATATGAATTCCTTTTTCAATCTTTTTTTTAGGAAAACAACTTGCTCTATAAGGAAACAATAATAATAAAATCGTGATAAAAATAGTATACACGCAATCTTAAGAAATGAGTAAAATAAAAACAACAAAATCCCATACCTGCGAAAGAATCAGAATAGGCTTGGTACTTTCATCGTACCAAGGAGTTCTTCTCGGATGAATTTTCCCGAAAATACACTAACACGTTCCATTTTCAAGAGTACCAATACCGTATAGATGTAACGTTAAGGATGAAATGGGTATCGACTATCAACCCTTTTATGGTACTACCGCTACCCTGGCTTCGAACGACTCTGTTCCCATGGTGGTGGTCCGTGACTGCTTTACGTTTCTTTCACCCCAGTGCGATTGCGCCGACCACGGACGTGAACCCTTTCGCGTCCACGTCAAGCACCCTCTCATTCCAGGCAAGGGTTGTATACAGCTTGTATTTCAATTGAGTGTGATGGAAGAAAATATTTCCAGAAAATATCATTACGGTTCTTCGTGCGCCTCGCGAAGGAATATCGAATACGTGTAAACACTCACGTATCGCTGTCACTCAACTCTGACGCGGTGAAGGGCAATTTGGATATCCGTCGAGATACGACACCTTGATGTAATTTCATGAAAATCCATCACGAGAGAAGAACAATGCGTGGAATAAAATGCGCAGAAGAAAAAGCCGATTGCGTGTTGTGTGAGGTAGGAACAGCAGTAGTAGTCCTGAAGCCATCGCCGATGGTATTTTGTGTCACGATGGACTTGTTTCAACATCGTTACTATAGATTATGTAAAATCTTGATGATGATCATCGGGCAATGGCCGTATCAGAGCACACATGTCAAACAAGGCATTCTTGCAGTTTTATTTATTATCATCGCTAACGCAATCGTACCTCAGATACTAGGTGTACTAAAGTATCGTCACAACGCGAATATGCTTCTGGAAATTGTTATGCTAACCATTTTCGGGGTGGTTTCCGTTCTGAAGCTGTTGAGTTTTATTGTGCACTCGCAGAAGGTCAGTATTAATTTCACAAATTACGATGACATAATCGCGGCAAGAGAGGCTGATGAGTATGTGTTCGATACGCACAGAGATTAAAGCTATTAAATTGTATTCGTACGGATTGGCAACTATGGGCACGGGATCGAGAAGTTAACATTCTTCACGGATACGCCGAGCAAGGAGAAAAGATGACTGTTCTGTATATAGGTTAATAAAGTTGGTGAGGGATAGTTTGAATTTAACAAATGATTTATAGATTTATCGATGTTACGTACAGTAGTGGCGTATATGGCACTCATCGTGGTTATGGTCGAACCGCTCATGCCAACAATCATCGACACTTTACTGAGGAACGGCACAGCATCCATAGAGTTTCCATATCCTGTCGTTTATTATAATATCGACGAGAAGAAATATTATCTTTATTTGATAATATATTCAAACATATCCGTATATTTGGTACTTACGGTCATAGTAAGCAACGACGTTATACTGATCATTTACGTGCAACACGCGTGTGGTATTTTTGCTGCGCTTGGGTAAGTCCATGATGAATCGATCGCGATCACAGGCATTCCAAAGACTCAACTGAATTCTTCAGGCACAAATTAAAACGAATTGGGAGTAATACCACATCAGCAAAAAGAACAGGACAATCATACACGCTGAGCAAAAAATGTATGGTACAACTAGCTTCGTGCATCAAGAGACACAATGATGCTATCGAGTGAGATATCTTAGAGAATTTATGTAGTAAAACTAACGAATATAATTAATAAAAATTCTTTTGTCAGATACGCCAATCTCATCGAGGCAAGTTACACACGGACTTTTTTTATATCCATAGGGCTTGGCATGATTCTCATTAATATAGTAGGACTTCAGGTAAAAAGTTACGACTAGATGGGAAAAAAATTATTACATACAGTAGCATCTCGCTAAATGCATGCTCGGGAAGTGCGCGCGCAGCTCTTTCCCCCATAATCTGCTGTGCGGAACGTAACCCCACAAGTCTCCGAGGCTGGACTACTATTGGAGAGAGTGATGCGAGGTGGGGAGTTCACTGGTCGCTATGGTGCGGTCGCGCGGAGTGGTGATAACTTTGCAAGTGCTCGTTTCCGCTTCTACAGCCCTGTAGGCGCGCACTTAACAAGACGCTACTGTACTATAATTATTTTTCTTGGCAACAACGAATAGCTTTTCGAATTAACGGATAACCTCTAAATTCAGGTTATAATGGCTACGAACGATCCCACAACATCCATAAGATACGTATTTTTCGTGTTGGGCATAATGTTTTACTTCTACATGGAATGTTACGTGTCCCAAATACTCATCGATCACAGCATCGGTATACGCGGTTGTATGTAAGTTGCTCACTTCCCCTATAGAAAAAAAAAAAACAATAACAACAACGGAACTCGACCCCGACTTAAAAACTACCTGACACTCGAATGATTGAGATAAATATATAGAAATACTCGAAATCGTGAAGTCACTTTTCGTAGCCAATCGGGATCGCCCATTTCTTTAGATTATCGCATTGTTCGTAGCTTACCGTGCAATTATAACAGTTAATATTTTTACTGCTAAAGCTACCTGTTAGGTCGATGCTTATCTAAGTTAACTACGTAGTACTAACTGTTGAAACTATCAATTATAATCTTAAAAGGCGCCGCAATGAGCTTATACTTTGCACAAAAACACTGCAATGTGTTGAAAATCGAACAACTTTTTTATAACACACGCACAAAAAGTCCCCCTTTTCCGCGGTTCGCTTGAGCGCGAGCCATACGATGCAAGCGCGTTTCTTCTACTGAACACTAAATGATTGGTAGCATAGTTTTATAAAAAAAAGTCTTCTTCCACGCAGATACAACAGCCAATGGTACAAACTGCCACCTACGGCTCAGAAAATCCTGCAATTTATGATTATGCGTTGTACCGTACCCTGCGAATTGACAGCTGGGAAAATGTTGGTCCTGTCCGTGAGAACGTTCATGCTGGTCAGAAGGAACATTTTTTATCAATACTCCACAAAAATTAGGTCGCGTCTAGTGAATTGTAAAATCGGAATGAAATTAATACGTATTTTTCTTTATATTCCAGACATTCAAGTCATGCATCACATACTTTGGGGTTTTGCGTACGACACAGGGATTATAAGCATTTACATCGAAATGGAAGACATTAGTGTCATTGGAACAAAATGGCACATTTTCAATAATGGATGGAATTATAACGATAATTATTTGACTGTCGATGTTATCTGCTAACTCGGACTCCTCGACCCAATCTGACACGGGCACAGTCGACTATTTTCTTCGACAGGCTTGATTTCGTCAGCAAAATATAAATTTCTTTGTTATCAATTAAAAGCGAGGAAAAAAATTATGCCAAATTCAGGCCAATTGATGCAGCCGTTTTTAAGTTATAGAGGATTGAATTTTTGGAGATCTGGCGCGCAGCCGCACACACAGATACATACACACAGACACACACACACATATCTGAACATTTTGCTAAATGTTATTTTTAGACTTTTGAACATTTTGAACACTCTAACTCAAAACTCTCAAATTTTTTGTTATAACGAAAACAGAGTGTCCTCCATGAGGAAGCACAAATAATAAAAACTAAAAAATAATATATATTCATAGAGTTACATAAACATATAGTTTTTTCGACGACACAAAAAAAATTTTTATGAATATAAATATTAATCATAAATAGCCCTCCAGTTTGAGCTACAAATAACGAAGGACTGTCGGTCCTCAGTAAAAAGTCCCACACGTTGAGTCCCAGTACAGGAGCGCCCGCTTCAGTAGCGATTTCGAAAACCTATCCGTGACACTGAGATGACCTTTTGTCCGACAAAACTCAGACATTGGTTAACAAACCCGCCTAAGTAATTACGACTTCCCCGATCCAAGGTGAGCCTCACTAAAAAAACCGATATCCCAAAAAACGGTATCATCCTAAAACAAAGAATAATTAAATTTCATCCACCCAATTAGTATTCCATCGATATTCCCGAGAGGTATTCCAAAAAACAATCGTGAAATACCGAGTGGGCGAGGGAGTCGTGGGTTAAAAGTTTATCTTTTTCTTCTGTCAGTCCCGCGTCTATTCCTCCGTCGTCGTTCTCCCCGGGAAACACGACGACGAAGACGGAGGGGAACGAAGAGAAAAAAAAAACAAAACAAAATAAAAATAAGAAATGCAAAGGAGGAGAAGAGACGACGAGAGGCGCGGGCGCGCGAGAGCACGTGGGGGCGACGAGGCTGCCGCGCTGCTCGCCGGCGCTTCGAGGATCTCCGGCTCGCCGCGTGGGTGCAACGTAGACGAGGCTGCGGCCGGGTGAGAAGGATAGAGCGAGATGGCTTGATAGTCCGACCGTGGATGAAGCTCGACGGTTCCAAGTTAGTTAGCAGTCGATGCGCACACGCGACGCGCTCCGGACGCAGCGAACGCGCGCGTTACCCGTGCTCTCTCACACTCGTTTCGTGCCTTCGACGCATCGAAGCGCTCCGTGCATCGCCGTGCGGTGTTTCTCCTCGTTCTCTGTACTTCCGGCCGAGACCAGGAAATTTGCGGTTTTCCCAAACTGGCACAATCATCGCGACGATTTTTCTTTATTTTGTTTCGTTCGATGTAAATTCGGTGCTTCGTTACACTCCGGATCTCCGCACGGAAACGCTCCGGCACCGTTGGATTTAATTGCTGCGTTGAACACGTTTATATTGCACATTTTTTTAATATGATCGTCGTCGACTCTCGCGATTGAAATTCCAATACCGCGATCGGCGAACAATAAAACTTGAGGCGTGGCGAGGACAGAGACGACTGGAAATCTCAGACGAGGTAAAGTCGTTAGCGATAACTTGATCGCTTTATTTATTTGTTCGATTCGTTTGGTAATTTGTATTTTTTTAAAATTATTATAATTTTTTTTTATTCTACTGTATTGTTTATTTAATTGTTCATGGGACAAATCCCTGGTAAGTAAGTGTTACAGAATTTACAACCAAATGGTCTTCACAATATTTTAGTTTTACACTCAAACGACAAATAAATATCCTTCGGTAATGAAAGTTCACCTATATATTTATTTATTTTTCTGCAATCTTCATAATTTTATGATGTTCAAAATTGGCGAATTTCTGAACGGTAAATTTTCGAGGCGATTCGAATAGTTTAGATTAATCTGCTGTTATTTTTTATTTGTATTAAAACAAAATTTATTATACTTTTTATTTTGTTTTTATCGAGCGCGAGTTTATTGTACTCTAAGGTGAGCGCTTTTAAATTTTTCGAATCGCAGCGATGAGAAACTTCTCGTCGATCGATTCACGAAGCGAGCGGGAGAGCCACGTCGTTTTGACGTGAGCTGTGAATCAATCAAGACGTCGACGCCTCTCGTCGTTTATCGAATGGGGCACCTTTCGTTTTAATGTCTTTCTTAAAGTGCTGCTGACTCTCAATCCAAATATAAACTCAGCGACGAAACCAATAATTTAAATAAAATTTCATTATTATTATTT
Organism: Ichneumon xanthorius; assembly: GCA_917499995.1. Lineage (NCBI taxonomy): Eukaryota > Metazoa > Arthropoda > Insecta > Hymenoptera > Ichneumonidae > Ichneumon > Ichneumon xanthorius. The sequence goes on along the minus strand of OU824202.1, from coordinate 17,703,374 downwards.
TTTTTTTCGTTCATTCAGCAACGGTCTTGGGCGGTTCTTATTTACTTTATTAGCATCAACGTCATTGCCGCGAAGACAAACGATGCACCGTTTGGCTTTGCGGTAATGACGAGTCTCTTTACCGAGCGCGACGAAGAAATTACTAAGGCCTGACTCACTTTCCTGTTACGCGTGCGAGCACCGCATAAGTCATTGTTTTGACTGCAGTCATGTGTATTTTTAAATTATCCAGTTATAATCCAATACGAAAAATTAATTGTAACAATTTTTTTTTCACTGGCAGACTACAATTAATTCAATTAAAAATACCGGATAGGAAAGAGTGTAGAAATTGCATATGCAGTAGATAATTTTCTACATTAATACACCGGTACGGCCAGTTTTTATGCACATACTGGTATATTGAATGTGATATCCAAGTTTCGTGTGATATTAAATTCTCGGTACATTAAGCATGAAAATAAATTCATTCACAAATTTCCTGAAACAAAATTAATTTAATTTAATCATATCATATTCCTGCGTTAAATTTTTTATTCAGGTATATGCGTGAAAAAAAACATATAATATAGATACATAGCTATTGCACAGTAGCCACATTTTATAATTTTTATTACCATATTCGTGCAGTAAATATCAAACCTGCAATATCTTATTTTATTCCACAAAATAAAAAAACAAAATTCGTATTAATTTTCGCTCCGTGTAAAATCAAGGATGCATTTCGCCGAATGAATTAATCGCCGCTGTAATTAACTATCGTTTCCCAGCACAATTATTCCATTTGTATGCACCCGTAACTTTGCAACAGTGACCGGCTTACTGTAGATCGGATTATATAGATCGGACGGACGGATTGTACTATGCAGATTCAAGGGCATTAATGATGTAACGCCCAGACAGGCTGTGCTTCTCATAGATAATGCACCGTCCTGAATACAGGAACAAGTAGCATTGCGCCTAACTTATAACCCTCATCTCTTTGAAAGGGTTGAGAAAATAATGAAAAAAAAAAATAAAAAAAAAAATGAATACATCACTTCCTTCTATCCGTCCCAAGTTATTATTATAACATTGGTCACGTTTTCGTTCTGTACTCGAATCGTGTCGAGTATAGAAAGTTTAGATAACCCAAATACCTTCGTGAAACCCGCGCATTACCCAAAATAGACTGAATGCAATTACCTTTAGGCCGAGGCCCGAATACCCCAGATGCATCGATAGGAGTTTTGTACATAGAAATGCATCGTGCCAAAAGGGAATTATTCTGAATTTCATGATAAATAGAACACGTCCAATTTCCATGCTCACGATCGTGCGCGCTGAATGGAATTCAGCGATGAGATCATGGCGAGTGAGTTTCTCGAGTATCTCACGTTTTATACACACATACATGTGGTGGAGATTCTTGGTGGCCGTCGATTCGGCTTTGGCCGTGCAGCTCGCAAGTACCGACGAAGGCCACGGGTATTAAGTCATCTCTCTCGACCTCATCTGTTTACACGTTTTCGTACAGATGTGCGCCTTTATACCGCGTCGCGGCGATAAGAGGGTAGTAAAAAATATATTTTGTAAATATGAAGAAGAAACCGGATGAAAAATAATTGTCTCTCTAAAAAACAGCAACTTAGAAAGGAGCGCGCTGAGCAAAAAAAAAATGTTTTAATTTTGATCAGTAGAAAAATATAATTTCCAAAATCCCATGCGATTGATTGTTCGTTACGCTATTATGGTCGTCTAATAAAATCCCCGGGTACGAGTATATCAAATTGTAAGGGTTGAATTTTTAAGCAATTTTATGTTTCCATATTTTCTACTAAAATAAAAAAATAACTCTTAAAATTTGTTTGATACCCGATTCCGAGAATTTTTTACACGTTTGCATTAACGTTGCAAACAATCAACCCTATGGAATTTTTGACCCAATTAATCCTTTTACCGATAAAAAAAATAACACATTTAAAAAAAAAAAAAATTGTTACTTTTTGGACGGAATTTTTTTTCCAGTATGTCCCGATGGAACGATTTCATGAGTGATAATATAAAAATACTTCGCATTCCATGCGGAGTTGGACGCGATAACGAATTCTCGGTGCTCGGAAATAAATAATGGAATTATTAACAACTCGGCGGTTGTAACTGTGGGTCGTATATAAATAAAATATCGTATCTATTTCGGACGGCGATGGGAATAAACGGTTTGGAACAAACGCAGTGAAGAGTCCCAGGAGACTAAGAGCGAGAGACAGAGAGAGGCGAGAGATGCATGGCAATGCTCGTTCGAGTGGACGCTGATCGATATAGCTTAATGAATCCGGAAATGCTCGCTCGTTACCATGAATTAGCATAGATAGCGTGTCGGGAAATCGATATTCCGGTGGTGGACAACCTGGCGGAGGATTCCGCAGTGGTGGTAACAGCATCACCACACTCCGCAAAACGCAACCGGCCAATTTAAATTCCTTTTAAACTGATAAACGGAGGCGTTACTCTCTCCTAATCCCGTCGACGAGATTATGTCCATACATATATTTTTTCGCTACGTACCCAACTTCGCCAACTCAACCGGCTTGCCTCATGAAAATAAAAAAAATTGTCCACCAAAAAAAAAAAAAAAAAAAAAATCTCAAAAGCTGTACCAGCTTTGCGAAACATTCCCCAAAGATACTTTTTTCACCTCAAATATTAAAAGTTTCGTTTCACCGAATTTGCATACCATTATGAATATTCAAAGTGCGATGGCTTTCGGCCGAATAAAATTTTCGCCGCCATTTGTTTGTCCATCCGAGATTACTCGGCGAGGAGCAAAAAAAAAAAATCGGCAAAAAAGAAAGAGGAACAAATATTTTTCCACAGACTTTATTGTATCGGCGAGGGAGATTTTACGTGTACCGTTGATAAGCCGGTTTAAAGAGAGTGGGTACAAGCCACCGAGGATAACCGAGGCGAAATCGTTGCGCGGCCCTGCCTGCTTCTCGCGCAGTTTTGTAAATCCAGCGGGATGCTCGACGACGAGGAATCCGATTTTCCAAATCCTCACCGGCTGTCAGGTTTTAGCCGAGACTGTATAAGCCTCTCGGTGCGTTTTTCGTTTCGCGCACTCGTCGCTCCCGTTGTGCATGAGGAGTCCTCGGAAAAACGGTTGCGCCGCCTCGCCCACGGCCTTTTTCTTCTTCTTCGTCCTCTCCCCGTAGTATGTATTTTCAATCGTATATATTACCATTGCGGACGTGCGCCGAAGGTGCGCCAAAGAGGTCTGGCTAACACCGTGCAGCTCGCTCGGCTTATCGAGACAGACGCGCGTTTTCTTTTCTTTTTTTTTTTTTTTTCGCAGGTGCAAACACTCTCGCACCAGCGAAGCGAGATCTGTAGCATACGTTTTTCTCTTCCCGCTTCTCTCGGAGGATAAAACTCCGTCGAGGGAACGGGACGTTAATTACCGGTTCACTCGCACTTGCCTCCCCGAGAGTCGAATGGAAGGCGAGAAGCGGCAAAGGAAGGAAGGTGAAGAGGAGACGAAAAAAGAGGAAAGCGAGGGAAAGAAAGAAATTGAGCAAATAATAAAAGGTGGAGAAGAAATATAATTAAAGAAAAAAGGGAGGAAGATTCGCGACAGAGCGTAAACGCTTCGGCGAGGCTTCAAAGAAGAACCCGCGAGGCTTCGCCTCCGTCGAGCTCGCCGGAGTGCAGTCAAAGGAAAACGACGATGGGACTTGTCGGATTCACCTCGCTATAAAATATGCGAATGTAAGACACGCTCTTTCGAGTGTTTGGAAATTTTATGCCACGAAACTGACGGTCGGGTTTAAAGGGAGGTCGTTTCTGGTTTATACCGTCGTTGCGAAAGCACCGGGGCGACCCTGGCGCTGCGATTATTTGCTCGGCGGAGATGACGTGATTCCGATCACGCATACCCATTGACCTGTAATAATGGACATTTTTCTTACTCGAGCGATCATCATTTTGTCTTCATATTTATTACATTTCGCATGCGAACGGGTCTCAAAATGTGGACAAGAAAATTATACGAAATTATTTAATATTTCGTAATAATGTTCAACATTTACTATATATGTAGAATGTAATCGTGTAAAGTCGTGTAGTGAGCAAGTAAATACACCAAGTAACAAAAAAATATTATTGAGCAAGATTGTAAACCAATGACGGAAATGTCAAAAAATAAACACATATGTACGATATGTATATGTAATATACTCGTGCTAAAAAGTTCCATAAGGCAGATAAACTTTGTATACATTTTTGCATATAATAATAATGATAATAATAACAACACTGACACATCGCACAAGATTGATAAGAATGCTAAAAGGTTACGACACGGCCACTATACCAACGCCCAGCACTCGCCGGATGTCGAAGTGGAAAAATTCGCAATACGTACGTTCAAAAATTTTCATGTAAACTAGCTCGCTTGGTTTCGGTGGACGGAATTCGTCCTATCCTTCGATCAGGTTCGAAAATATAATATGTTACAATGCTCAATTTTTTTAAATGTTGAAAGCATTTTTTAATTATCTTTATTACCCGATCATGAACGTACTCGTCGACTATCAACTCGAAGGTCAATTTTTAATATTTCATGACGACGTCACGGTTATGTCTGTCGAGCTGTCTAGCTTCGACAGCTTCTTTCAAAGCTCAAAAAGTAAAAAAAGTTTGTACTTTTCACAACAATTTATTGTCCACAAACGTCCACAATTTTTTTATTTGTTAATTTTCCGACCGCACCATCCGGCTCTAATTTTACAAACAAAAGTATACACTGAAATTGTTAATGACACGGGAAATAAAAGGGCAGGTTTGTACATTCAAACCTGGAAAAACGAGTTTCTCACTTTTTTAATGATACTTTATTTTTACGGAAACTTCGTATTACGATTTTACGAAATTATTTTTTACTGTGCACGTTTAATATTGCTCGGAACGAATAATTCGCAACACAGCACTTTCATAAACGCACCACCCATACGAGAAGGTATCCAGCAATTACCTCGATATTTCATTCCGTTATAAATATATCTACTCGAATGTATCGGGGGAAATTTGTACAACGCTTCCGCAGGAGCTTCGAGTAGAAAGTTCGTTTTCAGTATCGAAATTAAATTTCGTCCACTCTTTCTCTCTCTTTCCCGTCAACGAATATGTATATTCGCGGTATCGACAACAGTGTTATTCGTTATCAGACCGTCAGTCACACGCAATCGTCAAATGAAAAAATTCGTCAAAGGCTTTTTGTAGGACTTCCATCGATAGCTCCCGGCGATCTGTGGATTGAGCTCTTGAATAAAACTGAAAAAAATAACAGTTAAAAAACCGAACGTCGTCGGTCGTTTGTTTTTCATTTCCCAGGGAAGAATGAAATTTTCAAAATTTCAACGGACAAAAAAAATTGCTTCATTCCAATAAAAAACTGCACATTCGCTCGTCTCTCGGTTTACTCTGAGTGCTTTGGGATGCGAGACAAGCAAAGTTTATTTCATTCGAACAAAATTTCGTTCGATCAAATTATTTGTTTCTTGTATATCATTCGACAAGTCATTTTTCATTTTTTTTTTTTTTTTTATAAATCTCGCCGGTCTGTCGTATGAACTCTGGCCAAAAACTCGAACTCCCGCTTTACTTTTTTATCGCTCAATAAGCGTTCCTATCAGAAATTATCACATTTCGCTTCCTCATAGAGAGAAAACTATATTTTCGTTTAAAAAGAAAACTTTTCGAGATTTTTGTATCAAAATACTTAGAATAGTCTAAAACATTGAGAAATCTGATTTTTAGCCGACATCCGGATGCATGTGTAGAAATATCTCCGAAACACCGAGTTCCAAAAAAATGTCACTTGACGCAATTTTGCAATACATTTTTCGTTAGATTTGGTCCATTAAAATTGTATATAATAAAGCATACCTTCCTCTAGGTATGAGGAAGCGGCAGTCGGACAACGAACTTTCCTGTAGAGAAAAAATGAGTATAAAAAACCGTCTCGCACCTTTTATTTTATTTTTTTATCATCTCTCTCACGACGAGCCTCGTATGGAGGAAAGCTCGTGCGAGCGATTACCTTCGACCCCGGCTGTGCGTTACAGCGCGTTCGTCGTCGACCGGTCGTACAGAGCCGGCAGCCAACATGCTCGACACACGTGTTACGTCGTTACGTCAATCGTTAGCACATGCCCACTCGCAGGAGGACACGCGTTTCCTCACCCTCCCGCCCGTTTCACGTCGCACTCTCCCCGGGGATGAATGAGCTTGAGCTATTTTTCTTTCTGCCTATCCCTCCTCGTTATACGCGTATCCCCGCGTTCCTGAACATTCTCGTGTTCCGCTCCAGCCCGCACAACATATTCGGCGATAGGCGTTCTGAAATACGAGAGCGATAACCGCTCCCAGGATGCGTGGCGATCGAACGCCCTTGTACGCTTAGAGTAGAAATCGAAAAAGGAAATGACATAGTTTTCCTCGTTGGTTTTTCGATGGTTCGCTCTATCAGCCAGAACGCCGGTCACTTCGAGCTACAACACCAAAGAGCGCGATAACACTGTAGAGGATGATGCAGAATATACATGTATCGAACTGAAATTTACAGTTTTTAATTAACCAGAAGCAATTAGTATTATTATTCGTCGTTATTGCGATATCTCTTATCAAATCGACATTTTTTGTTATAAATGCAAAAAAGTCAAAAATGTGAGGAATTTTATTTCTAATTCTAATCAGCAGTAAAATTATAGTGCTGTGTAAAAATGTGAATATAAAATAAAATTTAGCACACCTATTCAACAACACCCTTTCTTCATTTTCGAATATTTGACAACAATAACGAACTAAAAATTATTCTGAAAATCCGAAATTGATCGAAGATAAAAATGGAAAAATAAGAAGCATAAATGTCGATCGACGTAACTTCGATTCACGAAACGCACTAGATTTGCCCAATGGGCGGCGTCATCGGATAGCATCTTTTATGTTTTTACGTAAGAATTATATTTATCAACGTTTTGTCTTCAAACAGGGCTGTTCGATTTTTTAGAAAAAAAGTGATCACCAATTTATGAAGCGAATTGACTTAAGTCCCAACTTACGTCTCAGCGACAACAATCGTGGCCTTAAGATTGTGCTCAGGACACTGCAGCCTATCGCTCGGCAACGAGTTAGACATTCATTCTGAATGACCCTGTACACAGAAACGAAGAAAAAGGCCGGAAGGTTGAAAAGGACGAAGCGAAATTGGATTCTGGTTCCCTCGATTCCTCTAACCCTGGGAGCTAGCCATGGTTATATCTACTGCCTACACACTGGCTCGTCTCTCCATCGCCCCCCCCCCCCTTTTTTTCTCCCTCCAATAAAAGTATAACTGCATCGAGTCTTTTGATCCTGTAGCCGAAGAAATCCCTTGCACTTGCTTTCCGGAATTAGATACTCGTGGAGGAAAACGATTTCACGATTTTTGCCTCTTTGCCTCGAGAGTGAAGCTCGTAACTCGGGGGGGGGGGGGGGGGGGGGGGGAATGTTTACTACACGGAGAAAAAGGGCTCTAACAAAATGAGTTTTGCTGTCAATGACCTCGTCCTCGCAGCAAAACGATTAGTAAAACCAGCAAAAAATCACTACGTAGAAGCAATTGATTCTGCTATCACGACAAAACTTTCTTCTTACTGCGACGATTTAGTTTGCTATGAGAACAAAGGACGGCTGAGTAATTACTGGTAACAGGATAGTTATAGATACGTACGTAAATTTATTTGAAGATTAACTCTCCGCCTTTGTATTTAATCATTTTATTATATTGAAAACAATGTCTGTATTTGCAATTGCGAAATTTTGAAATTTGCTGTATATAGATGTATTAAACTCCGAATGGTTATTACCTTTCGCAGTTTATTATGCATCCATAGATAATATTACATAGAGCAAATTTCGAAAGTTCGCAATCCCAATGTATTTTTTATTTGTTCTCGAATACAAAGGAACTGTTTCCAGGCGTCTCTTTGTTTTGATTTTGCGCGTTGAGCGTCTCGAGCTCGCCGTAGTTGTTGGTACACAAACGCGCCCCACTCAGTCATATAACACGTTTTTTTGTTACAATAACAAAGACTGTTTGTTGCCATAGCAAATTGACATGTATTTGAAGATTAACTCACCGCCTTTGTATTTTATCATTTTATTATATTGAAAATAATGTCTATATTTGCAATTGCGAATTCTTCAATTTTGTTGTATATTCATTTATTGATGTATTAAACTCCGAATGGTATTACTTTTCGCACTTCATACATCCATATACAGCAAACTTCAAGAGTCCGCGATTGCAATGTATTTTTTATTTTTCCTCGAATACAAAGGAACTGTTTCCTCGCGTCTCTTTGTTTTGATTTTGCGCGTCGAGCGTCTCGAGCTCATCGTAGTTGTCGGTAAACATACGCGCCCCACTCAGTCGTATAAAAAATTTTTGTCTTACAATAACAAACGCTGTTTGTTGCGATAGCAAATCGCTCCAAGCGAAAAATGTTGCTATGTTTACAAGCTGATTTTATTATCCCAATACTAACAAACCAAATTTGCTACCTTAACAAAAATCTTGTTCCGATTCTAACTTAATTCCATTGCACTTTCGTCCATGGTCTTCGATTTATCGGATTGAGGTATTGAAATCGATGGACTCGATGTTGCCGGGCCACCGCCGGGGATTGCGCAGCAACGGGTCTGGATAGTAATGGGAAAGGATTATTCCCAAGGGTTTGCGTCCCGTCGCCCGAACATGAAAGCGCAGTCGGTAACGCAGACGGAGACGGAAGAATCTCTTCTGTAATTGCAAGTTCGCTGATCCCCGGATCTTCTACACGCGCCATTAAACCTGACAATAAAATAAATCGTCGTCGTTGAATCTCCGTGAGAGTGCTTCGTCCTCTCGGTACTCCGCTCTTCGTTATTCTCGCTGCGACATGTCTCTTTATATTTCATCCCCTTTTTTTTTCGCCGTCGAGCGTTCGGCAACTCGCGAATTTTTAATGGTAGCCTCGGGTCATACCGACGTCGTCATTGCGTGCCTCTCGGCTCTCTCTCTTCTCTCCGCGGCTCCTCTTTCTCGAGTCTCGTAGAAAACGAAACCCCTCTAAGCTCGGGCTCTCGTTACATCGGCCAACAACTGTAGACGAAGTGTTTCCGTCCTCCTCCTCATTCTTGCTCCAAGCTGGCTCTGCTTGGAGGAGACGAGAGGTCGCGAAAGTTAGAAACTCGCTCGAATACATCGAAGGAAAAACCGCCTCGAGGAAGTCTGCGTAGTTTCGGGACTGCCTTTAGAGCGTAATACATTTTGACGTTGATTTTTTTTATATCTTTTTAAACATTTTTTTTTTTAGTGGACTCGCTGTTTCGCTTCCCCTGACAAAGGAAGCTTTGTTCTCGAGAACATTTATGTTTCGAGATTTTTATGTAGAGGTGATTCAGTATGTTCCAAAACAAAACAAGATCGCATTCGGAAGAAACTTTCGGTGTATGCGTTTGTGTATGTGATCGCGTTGAAACTCCGCACGTAAGTCGCGTTGACACGAGGTTGCTTGGGTTCGAGTTTGGCAAGAGTCCATGAAGCGATTCAATTTTTATTATTCTCTGTTGTGGTTTTTTTTTCGGTGAAAGATGACCGTCTTGACTTTAAGTTGAGGAGACGTTTAGCTGTCGAGATAAAAGCTGATTGATCGAACTATAAATAATTGAAAATTCGATAAAGTGAAAAAAACCCGACGAACGGTATAGATTGGGTATATTTTTTTGAAAAGTGTCATTATTTCTTTATTCCTTTAATTACAAAGTATCCCATATGGGGAATCCGGGAAATTACAGAAGATACTTTAGATTTATTTCAATATAAATTTAGATATTTTGATTTATTTCAATATAAATTTAGATATTTTGATTTATTTCAATATAGATTTATATATTTAGATTTATTTCAATATAGATTCGCAATGTCTCATCAAAATGGTTTAAGTACTCAACTTCTAGAAACTGGTAGGTGGCTCGGGCACTTTGTGGCTCGGGCGCCTTCTCGCCTGTACATCAATTTGCATGGAATATTGATCATGTAATTTTCCTTCAGGGCGTCCATCTATGCGTAAGGAACTTTAATCGAGCGGGAAGCAAAAAAAACTTGTTTTTATTCGCTATTACTTACGTCCCGTTTGACATGTGGAATGGTTGTCTGGGTTCGTATTCGTCCCGACAGAAAAAATCACATCGAAGAACTTGGACGAGAAACATTTTATGGGACACTTCGATTTGATGAAACCATTGCATGGTAAAAAAATAGACAGAAACAAATTTACAACTAACATCAATGCTACATTTTTCCCAGCAGTCGCAATCTCATATCGATGACTTAACTCCATAAGGGCATATCGGCTGTGCACAAGCATAGCCTGTTCGCTCTTTTGGCATTAGGCCATCGACATTGCCTCGGTACCATTATATAGACTATTGTAATAAAATGAAATTTATTGGTTCAATCGAATCACCTTCGATTTAATAAATCTCCAAGTTTGTTTCATTACATCGTCCATCAGAAAAATATGTTATACCGACTATTAAAAAAAAAGAACATGTAATTGTTTTTAGTGCATTTTTTTCTTAGCCTACATGACCAGCCTCAAGAGTATTTAGGGTAAAAGTGGGGAATATGGCCCGGTCCATATATCATTGATTTACGTGTTAATCGAGGTGGGCCATATTCACCACTTTTACCCTACTAATCGCCTTAGGTCGATGTTCGCTCGCCCTAATTAAACATTTCAAAGCTCCGACCGCGAATCCCCAAAAATTTACGAGCATTTAATGACGAAGGCGCTCGAACAAGAGAGTTTCCGTACGACAGAGACAATTCGAGCGGGACGTGCCCTATAGCTACCGGATGAAGATGGGCCTCTTGGTTCTTCAGCACTTTCGTCGAGTGCACTTGGCGTTCTCGTACACGTACAACATAGGCGCATTGCAAGTACATACACCTCGTCTAATGGCTTCTTCCACGAGAGTTTACGGAGAGCGGGAGAGTCACAGAACCGAGAAATCCCGTTCGGCGCGCGCGTTTAAATAGGAATGTAGAAACGAGGAATATCCGCGTCGTTAGCGGGCTCCGTCTTAGCCACCCAGCGTTCTCGAAGTTGGCTCCAGTTTCCCTACTTTCCCGTGGTCCTACATTCGCGAAATATATACACCAACGTATATGCACTACAAAGGGCTCGGCGGAATTTCTCTCCAATGGCCTTGCGCGTCCCCGTTCGTTGCGGCGACAACGACCAAAATCTCTGGTCGGCGTCCCAGCGGGTGCGACGATTCTCGTGCAGTGAGAAGGTTCCACTGCACAAACCGTACATCCACTTCTCCGACTGGCTCGCTTCCACGGCGGAGGCTGCATCGGCACTACAATAAGCGTTATTGCAGTCGGAAAAGTGTACTTATTGTGCAGCGCGGCACAAAATTGTGAGAATTTCGTCCTCCGCTGCTACGCTTCGTTGTCTTTCGCGTTGCATATTACATCCGGGTGTCCATTCGAGAGTCTCGCGTTTCGACTCCGAGTTGAAACTGAGCAATTTCGCGAGATTAGTTTTCTCTCATTGCCGCATTTAATATCACCGGGATCTTCAGCCAGCGCTCTTTCGCCCGCTTCTCTACGTTCCTTTCGGCAGTGTCGGCGCTCAATGTGCAAAACTGTGACAAGTCTCGTTCGCAACTTTTCATTGCAGACTCCTCGAAAGCTGGCAACTTCATTTTACTAACGCTTGCACGTGAAATTCTGCTCTCCGTTAATGTGAAGTGAGCGCAGAAAGCCACTTTCTCGCACCGCGGGTGAGAAAAATACTGCGCGTGCGCACAAACGCAATGTGGTCTCCTGCTCGCACTAGTGCGAGAAAGGGCCTTTCTGCGCACGCTTCCCAGAAACGAAAAGCTGAATTTGTTAGGAAAAACTCCCTTTGTAAAAAAAATTGTAAATTTAATGTACCGGACTGGAAGTTTTTATGCAAAAACTGGTAAATTAAATTCAATGCACAATTGTGACGAAAAATTAATGTACTTTTTCCTTGAAATTGAAGTAAATTATAAAAATTGTTGTACCTTCACAGTGAAATTAAAGTAAATTATTAAAAAATCAAGAATTCCCTATATTTGTAATACACTGAACATTAATTTTTCATCAAAATTGTACATGAAACTTACTATACCAGTTTTTGCATAAAAACTTCCAGTCCTGTACATTAAATTTCATACGATTTTTTTAACAGTGTACGTCCTTGCCAAACAAATAACTATTCTCCACGATCCATCGGCAGGGAAAGATCTACGGTGTGCAAGCGTGACGCATCTGAATGTAATATTCTTTTCGCGACTTGGAATTTTACTTGGTATCTCGATAAGTGGAAGCTCGTTACATTCGCTGAAAGACGATCTACGAAGTTGCCAATAAATAAGTGGTCAGAGATATGAACTACTCGAGTTTACATTTGTGCTCTCCATTCCAGGCAATACCTTGGCTCGCTGCGCGCTCTGTCGTTTCTCTTTATCGTCCTCGCTCTCCCTCGAGTCTCTCCGCAGCTTTATCGAAACGGCCCGAAAGAAGAGAGAGGCTTTCACGTGCTCTCCAGTCGCAGCGTGTGTATGGAATACTTTTATTCTCGTTTCTACTCTCAACGTCTCTCTCGCTTTCGTCCCGTATCCTCAAACATTGTGCAACGAGATAGTGGGCTATGGGTTGCCGGCAACATCGGGAGTGGAGCCCTTAATGGATCCAATGTTTGCATCTCGAGGAGCATCGGATCCAGAGCACGAACCAGCCTCTCTACCCACTCTCCGGACGGTTTCTCTCCGCTAGATCGATGCTACAACCCTCTTATTTCGAGAGTCTTCGAGGCGAATTCTATACAGTTTCTTCGTTGAAATTCCCAAAGAGATATTCTTCACCGGCTCCCTGGTACACTATTTTCCCCGCCCGCGACAGCCATCCCTTATCTTCTTGCAATTGTATGATATTCCGTAGGTCGTCTTGCCCCTTTCCTGTCTATCGTCGTCGAGCCTCCAGTAATTCCTTTCGCGGAATTCGAGACGTTGTTTGCCAAGTGCGATTGATTTCAACGACGCGAAACCAGAAACTTTCGTCTCGGCATTGCAGCGGAAATGGGCAGTGTAGCGTATAGCAATGACCGATACTGCTCGTGGATTGACAGTTGGCAAACGATGACATGATAAGATCTTAAGATTAGAGCTCTGGCGGGAATGTCGTCGATCGTACTTATGGCGTGCCATATTTGCAGTTTTATTAGAAGATCGTGCAATTAATCGCCACAACATCGAACATACGCGTCTCAAGTCATTTGGCCTTGTCGTAAAATGCTATACTATATTCGCCCGTTCGTGGTCATTTTAATTAACCCTTTCGTAAAGACTTATTTTCTCGACGAAGTAGAAATTTTTTTTTTCATAGTCTTCAATTAAATAAAAATCAACCGAGAGCGGTGGATGCGCGGTTGGCGCACGGCTCCGGTGGTCTCCCAAGTCAAGCAGATTCGTTAGCGGTCAGCACTTGGATGGGTGACCGCTCAGCCGTGCGCTGGCTGGCGCTTCGACCGTTGAGCGGGAGGCGCTTTCTTCCGAAACGTTGGTGTTTGTGCACTTTACTCAAGTGCAAAAATACCGAAGGATCAGTAGAATATGGCCGTCCGTATCGGGACGGGTTTTCCGTATTTTCGCAGCAAATACGGTACAGTGTACCTAAGTTACACCCAGTGCTACGAACGCACTGGAAGTCTGGTAGCTTAGCTGAGTGCGGGTAGGGAGTGCTAGGGGGAATCGGGATAGGGTTCCGTAAAAACCCAGAAGGGTCTACGGTGGAAAATGGATCAAATATATTAAAAAATATATATATATTTTTCTCTACCGTTGGACAGTTTTCTGCATCGAAATATACGAAACATGTCATGGAAAAATTCAGATCTTACATTTTTTACCCTATAATATAAACAGTTTCTGGTGAAATTCTGATCGAAGAATTTTCTCTTACTATTCATCAAATTCACAATACTATTTATTAAATTCCTTTAAAATTAAATGAAATGTATTAAGTTTTGGTATTCATTGTAGTTTTATTAATGTTTAAGCAATAACCTCGGTACAATAACGGAATAGAGAGAAGTTTCGAGTCACGTAGGCTCGTCGGAAAGACCAAACTGACGTAACTGCATCAAGACAAGAGACATCGATCTTTTCCGACTGTCAGACACGGATTACCCGAGCCAACTCGAATACATAACAAAATTAAAATGCAAGATGATATGTAACAAAAAACGTCCGTTTCGCCGATACAGCAAATGTGTCGCAGCGAAAGCTGCGTAATTACTTTTTAACCGTACTCCATTCAGAGATGATAGATAAATACATTTAAAAAAAAATAATTTACATGCTGATTCGCCCGATTGTCGGGACAAGTTGCGAAAATGTACTTCTTAAGCTACCTCCCATGGCCGTGCGACGCTCTTTTCACGGGCATAGAGCGCCTTATCGCGCTTCACCGTCGCCTCGGAATCGCCCGATTAATTCGGCGAGCGACGCGAGCTCACGTCTGTGGTAGATACACGTATCTACAGTTATTGCGCCGCCGCGAGAGTGAGCGAGAGTGAGAATGGAAACGGTTGGAAGTGAGTCTGGAGGAAACCCGTTAGGGTACTACGAGCGTAGCATCAACCCCTTCCGCGAAGTTGGTGCGGTAGCGCAGTGGTGCACCCGGTACTCTCGCCCACTAATATCCTCGGCGAACCGTGAAATTCCAGCTGGAAACGCGGTTTCCGCTGGCGTACCGCCTCCACCGGCTCCGAGGGGGTCGCCCGCCGCATTCCCTGCACATTGAAGCACGTAATTGCATCGTTTGCAGCCAACTGCACGAAATGGGTCTTTTGCTAGATTCGGGCGCGAGGCACACGCGATCTGATGCACCGGTCCCCACTGTCCTATCGTTGAAGTACAGTTCGAGTGCAGTTGCTCCAGGAGTCTCCAGGCTTATTCTCATTTTGCGGAAATACCCCGTCCAATTTGCCCCCCCCCCCCCAAACTTGCCGCTATCATGTCCGGTTATAGCTTCGGGAAGAGGTCAATCGTCGGCGCGAGCCCAATAGCCATTGGACACTCGGACGATAAGGATATTTCGTTTGAGCTTTTTTTTGTCTTTATACTTTTCCGACAAAAAATTAAACTCGGATCTTTTTTTGGATTCAAGGGATACGTACTTTACACATAAAAAATATCTGCTTTATCACAAAATTGCTGCTGTGGCAACAAGTATAGTATCTTAATATTTTTCTATATATTTTGGAAAATTGTGACTTTGGTTCTTGGCTTGGGTGTCCCCCACCCTTCGCCAGTTTTCGTAGCATATGGAATTGGGAAATCCGAATTTTATTCCATATGCTATATTTTCGAAAATTCGGGTTTCATGGCATATGGAATGGATTTCGGAAATCCGAATTCCATTCCATATGTTATTTTCTCAGAGTCTCGGTTTTTATAGCGTATGGAATAGATTTCGGAATTTCAAATTCCATTATATATGGAATGGGTTCCCACACGCTCTGAACTACGCGATCCATGCGAGCGCGCGAGTCAGCATAAGCGCCAGTATGTAATGTGTAGATAAGATGCAATATGTGTAGATAAGAAAATGGCAAAAAATTGAGATTCGAGGCTAAAAATGACAGTTTTCAAAATTAGCTTATATTTCGGAACGAGGCCACTTTGCCTGTTTACTTTCTCCACTCTCCCGTGTAAGTATGTATAAATAACGAATAGGGTAAATGTGGTGAATATAACGGCTTAATTCAACATGGTAGAGCAAACCGAAAACGCTGATCCATTTTCACCACTTTTTTCCTAGTCATGTACAAACTATACATAAATTGTAAATGGCAAGCCATGTCAGTGATCGAGTTTGAAGTAAGCCGGGTAAAAAGCCGCACGTGATGCTTATAGACGGCGAAACTTTAGCAATCTGTATACTCTTCACGACCCTCGCCTTCATCCCATCGATTACACTTACCCGCCGAGCGAAGTGTTATCTCACTTTCTTTCATTTTTTTTCTTTTTTTTTTATACACAAGTTCCCAACGATATTTCACGATTCTGAATATTTTTAGGGCTCCCCTCTCTGTTATACTGATAAATTTTTCAGCTTTGACGGCCGAACCGCCGCTTCCCTAAATATAGATCTCGTTGTGTCTCGGGAGCGCGTCTCGAATACAGGAATAATGGGCTCTTCGGCACTCCGTTCGCACTCCGGAAGCATTCCTGACACGGTTGCCTTCTTTTCGTAACGCCTCGCACCATCGCATTTTCACGCTATTGAGTTCGTCAACCTAAGAGTACTTTCGGGTATTTTTTTTTTTTTTTATGGTCCTTCAAAAGATCTGGGACAATTTTGTTTTACGACTACTCATTTCTCCGCGAGATAAACGAGCCACTGTGGTGTGAATGATGGCGAGATTAGAAAAGCCGCTTTTCGACCTGCGTGCGCTTCGGATATCGGCCCCTGAGAGAAGCACTTCTGTCGCGGGAATCCTCCTCCCTCTCGTTCTTTCCCTCGGCATTTCACTTTGAAAGCTGGGTTCACTCTCGGGCCGGTATATTATGGGCGGTGCAACAACCTCTTCGGGTTTATTTCGGTAGATCCTCTCTCGCGTGTCACGGAATGCGAGCGTGGCCTAACGCTTTTCTTCCAGAGATCCATACTCTGCGCCACTGCGTAACGAAACAATTTTGATGCATTGGCAAATGCATCGTTGGATAGTCCCTCAAATAATTTGCGCGGAAAGAGTTCGGAGTTACCAAGAAACACTTGTGAATTCGTTTTTTTTACACCGTGCGAACTTCCGTCACTAATCAATGTTTTTTAAAAGATTTTATAATCAATGTTTCAAAAGAACTTTGTTTTCACATCGTTCGAGAAAAATTTTGAAAAAACAACTTTCTCAATCCTGTTAATTTTTGCCTACTATAAAGTAACAATTATGCATTAGTTTCATACATCGTGCGAACTTCCGTTTGTAATCAATGTTTCAAAAGAGTTTTCAGAGTTTTTGAAACAAGTTTAAAAAAAACTTTCTTAATCGTATATATTTAAAGTAGTTCAGGAAAGTCACGAAACATCGATTATAGAATTTCGCGATCAATTCTCTAGTCCCGCCAAGTTTAAAGCAATTTTACCGAAAAACCTGTCTTCGTTAAAGGAAGAAAAAAATGCTACATGAAAATTTCCATATAGCACGAACTTTTCATGAATAAATTTATAAATTTGCTGATGAAGTTGAAGCTAAAAATTAATACGTGTATCAAAACCCAGCATATTTCAGGATGTTTAATATACCGTAGAATTAATTGCACCTCACTTTACCGTATATTAAACGTGATTTTCCATTTTACGCATAAAAACAGCACAACAAACAGTGAACAAAAAAAAAAAAAAAAACCAGCGAATTCTTTAAAATTACTCTCCATCGAGAATAAAAGACAAAACAAAAAACCCCCATTAAAACCGTCAATTTTAATATAAAAACGTTATCAACCGGAATTTCGCCTTAGCGTCTCGTAGTTTCTCCGCCCCGTTTAATAACATTATCAAGGTCCATTAATAACGTGAGTATCCCCTCGCCCGGGGGCGCAGAACAATGGACTCGAGACACAATTAACTTGCTTCTGGTCGCGCGGCGCTGCGCACACATCTAAGTACGCTATCGTTCATCTCTCATCAGTCCGGACAATGATCCATTCATCGATCTCTCACGCGCTATCTCTCGATTACACACGCAGGGCATCCCGTCGTCCTGTCTCGCCGTTCGCGAGGTCCTTGCACCGCGTCGCCGCACTTGCCGCCGGTATTGCGAGCGTCTCCTGCGAGATGCGCCGGGCCCGACAACGGCTCGTCAACGCGATCGGAGCCGCAGCCTACGGAAACCCAACAGTTTCCTCGGCGGGCTCGCTCTCTCACCTCTAAGCCGAAATCCATTAGTCGATGGATGGCGGGTATTGGCGATGCTGCGGCTGCCGTAGCAGCGCCGACACCGCCGCGGGTGCCTCGCCCAGTTAACGAACCCGCCGATAATCAATTTTGACGTCGGGTAATTATTGGCTTTAGTAAGCTCTCGACGTGAATTACGAGCCGAGTTCGCCGAGTCGACTACGGCACTATCCATCTCTTCGCCTAGTCTCGATCCTTCCTTCCTGCAGAGTTCGCTCGGTACCGAGCAGCCTCGCAGTTCTCGGCGTCGCGCCGTACCGTAGGTAATATCGCTCTTCCACGACCGTATAATCCGTGATGCGAATCCACGGTAGTCGTGTGATCTCGGAGGGAAAGAGAGAGGCGAACTTTCAATCGTTTTTCATCTCAGGTACAGAGACGGGAGAGGGAAATGGATTTTCCTTGACTCGGACGGAAGAACCAATCGCTCATTTCTCATGCCGACCCGACGTCCGCCTCTCGCGCGAAACGATCGACTCGGACAGACCGGCGGCTCGGGGGGATGATTGAACGGCCCGATTCGTCAGTTATTTCGATGTAACTCGGCGCAAAGGATATGAAATTACCGGTCCTGATGACTCCTGGAAATAATTCGAGGGGGATGTATATATACGTGTGTATTGTACTGGGATTGCAATCCCTCGTGGGAATAGAATGCATTTAAAATATATTATTTTCGGCGGTTGCTGTGCGATTATCATTTTTTTTTTTTTTTTTTTTTTTTTTGTATGTTCCATCGTATACCCTTCTCGGGTTTTTACGTAACCCGTCCCTTTCCCCCCTATCACTCCCTACCCGCACTTCACTAAGCTACCTAACTTCCAGTGCGTCCGCAGCCGACTTAGCTACACTGTACCGCATTTGCCGAGGACACGGGGAAAATGCGGAAAACCCGGGTCGGTACAAACGGCCCAATATTTTTCTGATTACTCGATGTTTTAACATCGAGAACTCAGAAAAACTGGCCTGCCGCTGAACATTCGATGTGCAAGCCGGTGTGAGGCTAAGCGGTCACCCATCCATCTACTGGACGCAAGCAAAGCTGCTTGACTCGGGAGACCGCCGAAGCCAGACACCGACCGCGCACCCAACGCTGTCGGTTCTGTGCGATTATCATATTAAACGTATGAATTAAACTCATGTATTTGCAGAAATACATTGCGGTATGTACAATTTTTCGCCGAAAATGTACCTCACATATCACAAATCGAATTTTAAATGCAATCGAATCCGTGGAACATCGCGTGGAATAATTCTGTAAATTTATATCGTTACTTTCAATGCGCCAACACGGAAATGCAGGCGAACTGCGATTTAAAATTAATTATCATGAGTATGTATGTGAATGTTACCGTGGCCAAAAACGGTGCATCTACGCCATATCGTATTGGTTTATTCGGTGATGTGACCACTCGTTACGTCTCATTTCGACACTGACGAATGACGCTTGCGCTTGAGGGGTTTTTAATTTTTCGTACTTTTCATTTTAGCATCGTGAACGTCCGAGAGGGGTTTTTTTTCATATCACCCAAAAAACCCGGGGAATACGGTCGCATATCCGGGAATAAACAGTTTTCTTGAGAGCGAGGTGGGAAAATATTGAAAGGAGTGAATTGTTTAACAAATGTACTTGAAGTAATTAAAATGCCATACGATAAAGTCTACCGTATGCAATTCCCGAGCCCTTTTAAGAACTGACTAATCCACTGCTATTATACTACTAATGTAAATGTCCCAGTGACCGAACACGTCCCAGTGGCCGCGCAAACCATGCCTACAAGAGAGACGCAAATACGATTTTTCATGCATGTACGGGAACTGGGACTTCGCCCTTAGGTGTGCGGCCACTGGTACTTTTACCTTAATACGCTATACATGGTCGTTGGATGCACAGTGGTTCAATGTATTGTAGGTTTTCACTTGCAAATCGCTGGGTGAGATCTTTCAGTCTATGTTTTTTTAATTGTTATTGTTCGGGTTTTTTGCCCTTATTATTCTTATTGGTATCGTTGTTACTATTATTATTATTATTTTTATTCTGTCTGCGGCAAAATTTGGGGAATTATACGATGTATTGAGAATTATTGGGATCACGACAGAGAAACGAAGGTCTGATGAATGTATCCTCGTTAGATGGTATGTGAAATTCCATGTACAATGGGGGGAGGAAGGGTACGCACGTTTCTGTGTACATTCGAATTGAACAGCCACCCTCCCACTGCCGTTTCCACGAATCAACGAGGAATTTCCATATTAATGGAATTAAGCCACAGCGAGCGAGTTTCCTGCGTTACTGCAGGGCAATACGCACAGCTGCAATGCACCAGGTAAACGCAATTTCCACGCGTCCGCGAGCCCTACCGAATAACGCGACGTTCGACCCTGACGCTCCCCTGCGTTTCTCTCTCGAATCCATCTCTCGCGTTTAACTCTCGGGTAAATAAACTCGCACCCGCTATACGGATATTTCGATGTTTGCGCCCGGGCATAGTTAACGCCGTATCGCATATTGGACGCGTTCCTGGTGCAGCCTCAGGCCAATTTTTCACCTCGATATATTCTGTATGCCAAAAATTAAAACACCTTTTCTCAAAAAAATTGAAAAAATTTAAGTCTTCTTCATTTTATATTGAAAAATAAGAATTCTAAAAATATTGGTAAAGGTTCGATAAGGATTTATATGGTAGCTGGACTTGATAGGAACGGTAGTAAAAGGACCGGGACATGAAATTTCATGAGTGCGGAGACAAAAACGAAAATTTTTAGCTTCACTCGCACTATCTCAACAAGTGGATTGTCCACTGCTTTGACAATTAAAAGTGTATTTCCGGACCGTAACGCGTTCCCATTGAGGTTTTTTTTAACGAACGTTTGTTACCTAATTTATGCAGCTGCAATTTGTACGCTATAAAGCAGAGGTAATTGCCTCAGAGCGATGTTAATTAATCAGTTAAAAAAGCAGTTCGAATTTCCTGGGCATTCAAATTTGTAACTGGTAAATGACCTAGCTAAGATACATCCTTAACGATTTCAAACTCGGTTATATATATTTCTAATTCTCTGTTTAATGTGTCGGATCGTTTAAACGGAGCGAGACAACAATTGCAAGTTTCATGTGGCCCGTTTTTTTCTGATTTTTTTTTAATCATTTTTTTTCTAATATTTTTTCCAAGGAGTATTTTTGTTGTTTTTCATTCTGAAAAAGTGGCCTGCGCGAGAACGCCATGCATCAAAGGATTAGAGTGAAGTTTCTTTGACGGGACAGAAAAAAAATTTGATTACAAAAATCCACATAGTTGTTAATATCTTTAAAAAAAAGAAAACAAGACAGGATCTGATTTTCGCAAAATTCTGTTCGTACGCAAAGGGGCGTCTCAAAGCCGTAGCGTGCAGGTTAAGTTTCGGCGTACGCTGCGAACTCGCTTAAAGACACTATATCGAAGACTCGCAAGTATTATTCACTTTGATCGGCGGATTAGTGTGCAGACAAGGTAAATTATCGTCGGGAAATTGCTTAAAATTTGCACGATCTATCAAACGCGAATTCTGACTGACGGACATATTGGATAAGGAAGCTGTCTCCGGCGTCTGGCTTGACTGATAGATTGTGCACTTTCGTACCAAAATTCACGAAAGTTAATTAAACTTCACTACCGACTTGTTCAAGAATCACAATCTTTCAAAAGACAATTTTAAACGTCTTTTCAGGCGATGATAAGCCCCCCCCCCCCCCCCACCCCGCCCCCCGTTCGACCCGAGCTCAACGGGTAACAAAAAATTTAATCCACTTTTTCTGAGCGTCCTTTTTTGACTACACAAAAATAATGTTCGCCTAATCGAATGTTAAGCGAAGCCGTTAATAATCTGCCTTTAGCCAAAAATGTTGAACGCCATTGAGAAAAAAATGGATTACAGTTTTCGTTACCGATTGAGTCTGTTTCACATCGCAGTAAAGGACCTCAAAACAACATTTGTTTCAAAAATGCTGAAACTCTATCGTGTGACAGAAATACAATTCCACCGTGGAACTGATAGATCGAGTCTTTTTTATGGAAATCTATTTCCATAAAAAAAACGCGTTACAGTTTTTATTACCAAACCGGGCTCATTTTTGATGGAAAGCAGGCAATGTCACGGCCTTAACGTCACAAAGCCAATATACGCCACATCTGCCAATACCCGGGGAAAAAATATGATGAATCAGCTAAAACAAGTGAAATAAAAAAAATGAAAAAACTGCCAACCCAGACGTATTTTTCCGCTTCTTGCCGCAATCGATCACGGAGTCTCGGAACTTCGTCGCGCGGCATCGGGAGCTTCGTTACCCGGGTGCATCGTTCTCGCGGGACGGCGGCTCGCGCGCGAGGTGCAAAATTAACGAGATCATTATGAGAGCCGCGGTCGCGTTAACCGAGACCCGCCTCGTCGCGTCGCTGATAATGCATTAACATCGTCTGCCCGGTGTGCAGAGGTGCGCTACCCAGGGGCCTCGATGTTATCGCGTTGCATAGAATGCAGCCAGATATGCGTTGGGCGAGCGGCAACTGCGATGCTGCAAGGGAGACGAGATAAACGCGCGGCGCGTGTTCCATCGAAAAGCCCATCATTCACCGACAGCGAAAGCTCGCGCGCTCGTCCTGTATCGTTGAATAAATAGAAGAGTAACTACTAGCCACCGAGAATATTTAACGAAGCCAGTTATTTGCATAGCTACACACATTACACGCGCGTGTACGTGCGATACGGCGCAGACTTTACGAGCTTCGGTGTGCGTTCGATCCGCCACGCGTTTCTGTATTTTGCCTCGATCTCGTTATCGGGCTCGTCGGCCCTCGGCAACACCGAGATCTACAATTCAGAATCAACGAGACTTTAATTGACTATTAAAATTTCGAGCCCACGTCTGATCGTCGATAAACAGGTTTTTGTTTGTTTCGCGATGGCCGCGCGACAAGCGACATTGAAATGTATTCTCTTTGAATTCGGCGATTGAACGTTTAGGATGATAATCGGTGTTTAAAAACATGCTCGTCATTTTCGGTAGCTGAACACAATATTCGGTCAGTTTGATAAACATCGAGTTATTCGTCGGAAAGTTTA
The DNA here is from genome assembly GCA_917499995.1 of Ichneumon xanthorius. Lineage (NCBI taxonomy): Eukaryota > Metazoa > Arthropoda > Insecta > Hymenoptera > Ichneumonidae > Ichneumon > Ichneumon xanthorius. The sequence continues at coordinate 17,680,213 of OU824202.1, read as the reverse complement.
TTGTTGTACCTTTTTTTTACGTTAAGTAATTGTTTGGCTCGGTTCCAGGTTTATTTGTACAATTTTATCTCTGAAATGGAAAAACTTTCCATAACATTTTTTAAATTTTAAATGGAAGATATTGCGTTGGTAGTAAAATAATTGTTATATTCGTGATCAGCGGGAAAAAATACGTGGAATATAGCCTTGAAATAAAAAAATCGATCGAACAAGGATTTTTCAATTTTTCAACCATTTTTGGAAAAACGTCAATTTTCGTGATTTTCAAATGTCGATATCTCGGCTTCCAATGGAGCTAGGAAAAATCCGGGGTGCCCATCGTGTTCTACGGGAAAAAATACACAAAATAGAGCCTTGTGCAAACATTTACAATCGTTTTATCGACCCGTTCGAGGACGTTGAAAAACGTGAAAAATGGATTGGAAAGGGGTAGCCTTGGAATTTTTGATGAAATATTTTTTGTCAGTATGAAATGTTTTTTTTTTCGTTTATAAAATTAACTGCGACGTATTCCGACGTATTTTTGTGCGTTGAACATGAATCTGCTGGCCTTTTTGTGCTTAAGTGTAGTGGAACATTTTTAACTTCGATTTTATGCACTGGAAACAGTTTGCTCTAATGTGAAATCTCATTTTTGGGATTAAAAACTAAAATATTGCGTTTGGGGCAAAATGAACGTCATATTCGTCATCAAGGGGCTGCAATATTTTAATAAAGTGATATTTCGGGGCTTAACTTTTCGGGGAATATGCGCTTTGCACCCAGAAAAAAAAATTTATTTGTCAGCCACCGTTTATTAAGATTAACTAAAATATTTATTTGATTTAAATAAATATTTATTTCATTTAAGTAACTATTTATTTAATAGAGGGTGAGCGTGGCCGAGTGGTCTCGGCGCGCGCTTCACACGCAGTAGGCCCGGGTTCGATTCCCGGCAAGCACCAAGAATTTTCTGTGGTGTTTTTATCTGCGAAAAAGTGGTTCGGAACCCACTATAATAGTAGGTCCAGAGGAAAGGACCAGCGCCTCGGTATGGGAAACCGAAAGACTGGGAAAAGGTGTCGCGGGTTCGATTCCCGAGACTGAAGGCCCGTAGGTGAAAGGAAAACGGACGGGGACATAGCTCCGGAGATAGGACGTACGAACTACGACTATATCCGTATGTCCGGGACTACTGACACCTGACGGGGCGCGACGAAGCTCCGGGCCCAAGAATCGAACCGGCGACCGCGGATAAGAAAGGAGGAGGAATAAAGTGAAGGAGCCCGTAACCCTTAGGGGATCGGTGTAACACACAATACCCAACTATTTATTTAATTTAAATGAATATGTATTTAAATCAAATAAATATTTTACTTAATCTTAATAAACGGTGGCCGTGAAATACATTTTTTTTCTGGATGTGGGGGTTAATTTTTTGGGGTATATACGTTTTGAGGTTTAAATTTTCAGGAGATATGCGTTTCGGGCGTTACTCTTTTCGGGGGATAATCATTGGGGAATAACCGTTCGGGGGCTTTGCCACCCTACCGTCTCACAGTCTGTATAAAGTATATGGTATGAAGTCGAGCAATTAAAATACGTCACCGCATAGCGCAATATTTCGCGTCACCTTTGTCCGGGGCGTAATAAATTACCGTTATATTAACGAGAGACTTCGTTATGCGGTACGGTCAGGTGAGATCGTTAATTGTGAAACTCTGCGTTCTCGACTCTGCCGGGCTGTCTGCGCCATGTGCCAACCCGCCGCACCGCCCTGTGTCTCGTTACTCTCCCGCTTCCATACCCGCGTTTACACACCGTATATACTACTAACTGTGGTCTTATCGCGGGGGTGCAGAAGTCCGCTTCGGGTTACATGTATATCTATATATACGCACAGTAAAACGTTCATTTGAGCGATAAGTTTCTCCGCGCATCGCCGATCCAACTGTCATACACCCTTGTACGTGCTACTTGCACTCACCAGTGAGAAACAGGTGCATCGGAGACGTTATTGGGTACTCGAATCTCCCTCTATAGAATTTATGTAGATAGGGGCCAAGATCGAGCAGGAAACTTCGACGATAGGAGGAAATACAGGAAACTTGGGGAATCAAGCTCGACAAAGCCTCCTCGTCGCCCACAAGTGTTGTCTCGCGCACTACGGTTTGATTATATGTATTATGCCGAGGGTTGTTGCGCATACGGAAAACGGACAATTCCAACCGACCCTGGAATTGTCAGGAAAAAATCGGAGAATTTTGTAATTCATTTGAATTTTTGTTTTAAATTCACTCGATTGGCCTTTTAGAAAAATTATTCATTGCTGAAAATTGAATTTTCTCAAAATTACGAATATTTTTCTTCCCGTCGAAAACTAAACTGAAGCGTTGCAGAATTTTTTTTTTTTGCTTTTATGAAAAATCAGGTTATAAACAATCAAGCAGGTAAATACGGTAAACAACGCTGGCCACCTTAAAATTTTTCGTTTTGCTTCCTCATAGACGAAGCTTTTTATTTACAATTTTACCCTGTGGCATGTTGGCTGATTCTCGCGTTTATGAGAAGTTTCATAAAAATTGTTTTCTCTCGTTCTTAAATATCAAAGATTTTTTTTATCTCATGATTAATATTTTCTTAAGAAGATTCGAGTTTCGAGATTTTAGCCAACATAGATTAACATTCAGTAAAAAAAACCAATACTCTGTGCACGTTTGTTTTCTCTCTTGAATATTTATGGAACCTGTCTGGAAACACCTGGAAAGATTGGTGAATTTCGAAGTCACGAAAGCGTAGCAACCCAGAATACACGCGTCCATAACGTATGCACGCGTCTATAAACAGACATTTTCCAGATAGCCAAATTTGCAGAACATTCGCCTGCTTCAAGCTAATTAAATTGTTGTGTTAAGCGTGCAGCATTCGGATTTGCAGTAATAATTTCAACCGCAGAGTACGAAGCTATATTCACTTCCTAAATTAATTTTACTAATCATTTTGTTTCAACTGAAAACTGTTTACAGCTCGATGTCCACTTTTTTGAATTTTAACGAAAAATCGCGCGGCTATTTTTATAACCGCATGAATCAAACTGTGCTTCATGCTCAAAGATGACTAATTATGTGATCGAAATGTTACGATGTTGCCATTCAAATAAATGAAGAATAATGTGTTATTATTAATAATTAGTAACTTATTACTTTAATTTATTAGTAACTTCACTTAATAATTTGAAAATGCTTTCCAGAACGCTTGAGGGCGTGTTGCAGCGCTGTTGCCAACGAAATGCTTTCAGGATAGTGTTTGAGCCACGTTTGATCAGCGGACTCTCGATGGGATGACGGAATTCTCGGGGTTGCTCTTCCTCTCTCCACTCTCCACTCCGGACGTATAGCTATTACAAACGCGTTTGCTTTGCGCGCCTCTCTCAGAGCGTGAATCTAATATACACACACCTCCCTAAGTACGCATTGGTACCTTGTGTGCTCCGACGGAAAACAGAAACTCTATACGTCCGTATGCTCTACGTCGGCCATGCTCTCGCTCCTATTAACGAGCGTTTACCACCCTTGTTGGACAGCTATGTTAATTACATTGCATAGTCAACATAATTCGAATGCCAATTCGGACGATGAATCGTTTGACAATTAGATGGAAATTTACCGAACACTCGACGCTCTTGCACTGGAAAAAAACTATGTTAATATTAACATCGTTCAAAGACCAGCACGCACTAAAAGGAATTTGTACACTTAACAAACTTTTTACATCCAAAAACACCCGCAATTATTTTGTTTATTTTACAACAACAAAAAATTTGTTTCAAAGACATTTTTGTAAAATGGACCAAATTTTTTTTGTAAAATTAACGTGAAAATAATTGCGGATGTGCGTGGGCAAGAAACGTCGGTAACCTTTTTAGTGTGCATGGTGTCGATGTCGGTGCGTTAATTGCGGGTCAACCAAGTATTTGTGAAATTGTGTAAATTGACTGTGTGAAAATCTCGATGTACACTAAGAATTTTACTCAAGAGACGTAAACCTCGTGATTCGTTTTTAAAATCACACGCTATTGGTAAAATAAATCAAATAGTAATAAAAAAAAAAAAAATACCCGAAACAGTAACCAACAAACTGAAACCAATATTTCACATAAGTTCTAAAAACTACACTTTCGTATTCGGAGTCTCCCTTTCTCTCACGCCCACCCAATTTTTTTCCGTCACACGTAGCAAAAGCGTGACTCACATTGCTCCCACACGGTAACAATAATCGCTGATACACGAAAAAAAAATGCTCGTAACAAAATTTTTTTTACCACAACTCATTTACCCGCCGAACATAGGGACAACAAAATATTTTGCTGCAGCAGCGAAATATTTTTGCCGCCACAACAATGAATCATTAACGATAAAAATTCTGTTACCGAATCAGAACAATTTTTCTCCGCGCACAGAGTTAAATTGAATTACCTCCTCTTCGTCGCGAACGGAAAGAATCTCGAGTCTCGCGGAAATCGACGAGGTGCAAAAAAGAAGAAAAAAAGGCACCAACAACGATAACAAAAAAGACAAAGACCGTCACGTCGTACAGTGCGGTATTAGATCGGGTTTGCGGATGCACCCTCGGTGCATTGCGGTGGTCGTGTATCACGCATGCAAAACCGCTGTTATATACAACGCTATAACTACCGGTGGTATACGGCGAGGCTCTCCTGTATCGTACGAGTGTATCGAGAGTCTGCTTTATACCCGTCGGGTACAGACGTTCGATGGGGAGTCGAACGGTACTATCTACCTACCGCGAATCCAGTCAATCACGGCAATTTGCATATCGGTTGTACGCGCTGCTTTCCCCCCCCTCCCCCTCCCCCGCACTTCCTCATGCTTCCCGTTCATCCGTCTTTCTCTATCTCCGAGTCCAACCCACTTGCTCTGTTCTCGTCTATTATCCAGTCGAACGGGTCTATACCTTTGGCGAAATCACGTCCGATTGGAGTTTCAATCCCGAAATCGTGAATAGAACTTGATTTGCTTCCCTATCCCGCCGCACAATCACGATTTCGGTCTCGCTCGCTGTGTACGGCGAACCGATAGAGGGAGAGAGCGAGAGAACGGGGGAGGAAGAGAGGGAGCAGACTCTCGACACACAACTATGTCGGGGTTGGCTTGCGGCAAAACACAAGCTTGTTTTTCATCGCCAGAGCGTATACAAAGATTCCATAGAAACCGGTACGCGGAGACCCGGATTCCGCACAATGCTCGCTATGAATAAGAGCTCGTATAACGGTAAATAAATTATCATTTGCCGAGCAATTGTGCTGTGAAACGCGCGGTTGGAAATCAACGATTTTGCGCCGCTCAGCACACATTTTTATTGGTCATGTTTCGTTTTTGTTACACGTAGCGGAAAATAACGATTTCCGTATTACTGTGGTTGGGATTGTTTTTTTTTAGGCTTGTTTGGAGCGCGATGAGATGCGGCGGAATGTTAGGAACAAGTTTGTCGAGGTGCCGTGTTGATGGAAGAAATGGTATAACGGTTAAGAGTCCTGGAATCTGAATGCTTTGGATCGATCAGATTCATGTTTTTGCTGAGGTTGAGGCGATACGACTCTCCTTTCGCCCCGACCAACCTGCTCGATCGCTAACGAAAAGTGTAATCCAATTTCTACAGTCGCTAAGGAGGATTGGTACGTTACGATACTAGTGCGAAAAAACTTTTCCTGACAAGTGTGAGTTTGCAGCATGGGCTGAAGGCGAGTGCTGCAATCACACGAATTCAGAAAAAAACAATTCGTACGAGTATCGTACCAAATTTTACTTCACATGGCGTGAAAAGGGGCTTTTGCGCACGCGAAACGTGCGTAAAACTGCCATTTTCGCACCGAGTGTAATAATAGTACTTTTCCTAACGCATGCACGTAAAATCCCGCTTTACGTTCCTGTGAAGTGTGTGTAGAATTTCACTTTTTCGCATCGCGTGTAGGAAAAATATTTTACATGCGTACAAATCAATATGGTCTTTTTTCCCGCACTTGTGCGGAAAAGTGACTTCCTGAGCACACTTCCCAAAAACGAAAAGCGTGGTTTTCGTGAATTTGTTAGAAAATATTATGTGAATGGCATGGGCGCAAAGAGGGAGTTTTGTCTCGTTGGAATGTCGCACTGGAATTCGGCTCGTGTGGAATTTTCGTCAAGAATTCCCTTTCCATACAAGTAACTATTGTGTAGTCAGTAACTAGAGTGTTTAAAAAAGTGTGCGAGAAAGTGAGATTTACGATGCGCAGTATTTTACTCGCACACCTTACTAAAAAGCACCACTTTCGCGAAGCGTTGCAGTCGGTAAACTCAAAGGTCGGTGGTTTTTTCGTACGTGTGTAAACAACTTTATTTCTTAACGTTTCTTCATTTATATAAGCGATAATTGCCCTCGAATAATATGTAAAACGGGTGTTTGTATTGGGTTTGTCCTACGTTACTACTAACGTTACGTTACACGACTTTAGGAAGACATAGACACAGGTAGCGGAGACGCTAACAAAAAAGCTGGGTGTTTCTCTGACATCGTATAAAAAAAAAAAAAAAAAACAAGAGCATATCGCGTGACCAAAATCACGAGAATGTATTTTCGGTCTCCAAGCATATAAAGTACGCCTCTCCTGTTTCAGACACGCGATATGACAAAATGCCCACAGGTGACGCCCATTATCGTTTGCCGAAAAGTTAATTAATGAAGCAATTTACTCGTACGCATACTAAAAAATCTGCCCGAAAAATAACATTAAAAAAAAATGGTTTCCGCTAAAGAATCAGAAGTGAAAAAAAACGAAACCGACCATTCGTCAAAAGTTTGCAACTGGCGCCAATCTTCATTGACGAGCGCGCCCTTTGTCCCGTATTTGATTTTCATTGTATTACTTTCCATTCACCCCTTCCCACCCCGTCCGATTCTTCCAATAGCAACACTTTCATCGCTTCCGGTAAACCGATGACCGCCGAATCCCGAAATCCACGAAAATACCCGAAAATAGTCCGCGAAGGCAAAGCGGTCCGCAATTTCGTCTTTTTTTTGTTGCGCTCTATAGGATTTCTCTGGCAGAAAATTTGACGTATAACGTCATAGAAAATGATCGTCAACGATGCGTCCAGTTCATTTCGATTCATTGTCTTGTTTACACTCCCGTCGGGACAAACAATGAAGGGAAATAGGAGTTTGGGAAAGGGTCCGCTGTGACGCATCGAATCGACGTCGATCGTGCAATTAAACGGGATTTTCGCGTCGGCGAGCCCCGCTGGACGAGCGAGGCTTTGTCCACCCTCTCGTCTCTCTCCTCTGTTATACGTTCTCCTCTCTCTCTGTGCCGTTATGCACGTGTATAGAACACTGTCGAGGCGTGTGTGCCTATCTTCTACCCTCGATCCCTTTGCAGCCTGCACGACGCCGAGCGTGTCGCCGTTTCGCACGTCCTCCCATACTCTCCCTCTCATTTTCCTATTCCGCGGCGAATGCCCTCTTGCCCTCCGTTTCTCGTGGCCACAGCGGCGTGGCTATCGAATTCGCGGTAATTAAAAATCCGTTAATTGGATGTTCCCTCCCTGCCCTCGCGCCCCCTCCACCTCCGACCGCCGCACCGCCGAACGACCCGAACACGAGTTTCGGGAACAAGTTTACATCGAATTCGCTTAGCGGATACGATTTTGTGTGGCGCGGACCGGGACCAAAATGGGGAGCCGTGCACTGCAGACACGGGGCAATATGGGCTGCGGTAAAATTTTCAGAAATATATATTGAGAGTATGGGGGGGATTGGGAGGCTGAAGATAACGCGGACAAGGGGCAAAATGGGTTGACCGATAAATTGGGGTGAATTAAGAAATGTCCGTTGTTAGGGTGAAGGGGTTGTTCGGGTCCATTTTGCCCCGAAACGCAATTTTTGTCTCCGGTACTAGAAATATTTATTACGAACTTTTATTTTTATTTTTTTTTAGATACAAAGCGTCCGTTTATAGCTCCGGAATAATCACTATGGCGTTTATATCGATGTTCTACCAAGACTTTCATCCAGCAGTCAAATAACTTTGCCTGTTGATAGAAGATACTATTTATTTATTTTTTAAATTGTTTCTGCAGTCAACCGACATTATAAATGTGACATACATTACCAAAAATCAGCCATTTTTTTATTCGCCTCTGTTTCAAAGTTGACACACTTGTAAAGAAACTTACATATAGCTTACATCGAAAAATATACTTGGGATATAAAATATAAATATAAAATATATTTTCGACGAAAAAATCGTGTAATTTCTATGTATTATGGAATGTGTTTAAAAAAATATATCTTCGAATATACACAAAAATATGGATATAAAAACCATACTTAATATATTTCGAAAATCTTGTTTTTTCATATACCTGATTTCCGCTATAAAATAATCGAAAAACATATATTTTATTCAAACACTCGCTTTCCGATCGAGTAGTCGGGACACTTTATTTTCACGCTTTATCTAACAATCGCTCCATAAAGTCTGAGCGAATTTTTGAGGGAAGAGATCGTAAAAAAAAAATGAACGACTGAGCATACCCGACAGGGGGTGGTAATGTTCCTAAGGGCTATGACACCACCTCGGGTTTCCTTTCACGATGTTTTTCCACCGTCTCGATTGCCAGCCCGGCGACGAAGGCGGCAAAGACGAGTTTTTGTTCCGGAACCGAGGGACCTAACGTAGCGGCAGGCGAAAGGGTTGTGTCGGAGAGTCCGTGCACTTGTGTGTATAAGGGCCAGTACACCGCGTGCCGCACACCACGAGGCCGTAGATACGAGACGTGACCGGGCAGAGTGCCAAGATCGAAGTCTCATTTAGTCCTCCTCTTCCTCTCGCCGCTTCCTCGTTTTACCTTCTTTCTCCTCCGCCTCTTTTTGCCCTCCTTCAGCTGCGCCACCGGCAGTCTACTTCCATTTTTACGAATATTCGAATATCCATATTTCTCCCCTGGGAAGTTCGCCGGGGCGAACGTGAGCCGTTGTTATTCCTAGCTCGATCCGAATCACGTCCCGATCCCGACGACTGCCTATCTATTCTTATTCTCATGGCCCGCACTTCGAAATAACGAGAGCTCGAATACCCGGAACCGAAGCGATGCTATGCGCCGAAGTGTATTTTAAAGAAAGTTCGAAAAAGCTTCGACATCGATTTAATAAAATTTCACGGTAACGCAGCTTCGTGGCCACGATACACGAATTTTAATGAAGACTATACGAGCTTTCGACGCGGTGTGCGGCGAATTGTTTGCAGTTTCGGATTTGCTTTTGCTGCAGAGGCAGTCTGGGATTTCGCTGGGAGGAAAACTCGTTGACTTTTTTTTGTTTTTTTTTGTGTCGATTGTGCGGATGAAGTTTTCGCTGAGTTATCCAAGAAATTAGAGTCTGCGGTTCTTGTAGGACCTCGTTTATAAAAATGTCTCACCACATTTGCGATTAATCGGGCTATTAATAGTTCGCGGACTGGAAATATCTGAACACTCGCTGCAGCTGAGAGGACTCCGTACATAAATGGTAGAAGAATGCGTGACACACAAATACGCGAAAAAGTGTGATCCGTCGACAGTTTCGCACACTTGCTAATGGTATAAGAATCTGAAAAAAATTATCGCATGGGAACCGTCAAGAACATCGATTTTGCATATTAATAATGCCGAAAAGTTATTAATGAATTGGTTGAAAAAAAATGATTCAGCAAATAATTAAGAAACTTTTTATTTTCACTTAAAATGAATTCGTCGATTTTTGTGAGTGCATCTTCAAATTTTTTTTTAATCCTTATGAGACTTCCGTTTCCGAATATATATTTATATATGTTTTAATAATAAGAAAAAAACAGAGTTTAAAAAAAATGTTATCTTAGACTATTCAATGTTCCAAAGTGAAATGTAGTAAAATGTAGAAATTAATTCGTTGATTTTTCTGCGTGCACATAATTTTCTTTGGCATTTTTTTCAACGATTATAAGATTTTCGTTTCCGAATGAATACATTTTTTATAATAATTCAGAAAAAAACAGCGCTTAAAAAAAATTAAACTTGGACTATTCAAAGTCTCGAAAGTGTAGGAAAAAATTTACGAGCCTTAAAAAAGATGTTGCGGGTCTCTCAGATTTTAGTATTTATGCGAAGGCTTTTTTCATTGATTTTTGTTTGTTTGCTTGTTGCAGAAGTCGAGGAGCGGTCAGGGGGGAAGGCGCGCGGCGGCAAGTTAGCCCGACGCGCTCGTTCCTTCAAGGAGGATTTTCTGGAGAAGCTTTCACAGATGCGTTCTCCAGCGGTGATCGCTAGCGCGGGTAACGGCGGGGGCGGAGGCGGCGGCAGCGGAATCGCGACCCGCGCCGCTTCACCCTCGTCGCCCCGTACACCTCGCGAGAAGACCAGCACCGGCATAACCGGCGAGCCTTTGGAAAAGAATCCACTCCGCGATCTTCACATTCACGTGCGACAGGTCCAATTGGCTTTGCTCCATTTCCGGGACGTCGTGTCGAAGAAAAAGCTCGAAATGCTGCCGGGCAACGGTACGATCGTCCTGGACACCGTCACCACGATTCACACTGTACTAAAGTCTTATTTACTCTACGAGAACAGGTGAGGATCTTAATTTGTCTAGTTTTTTTTTACCCTCCCTAACTACCGATATATTTGCGAAACTATATTTCCATCGCTCCCGTCAAAGTCCAGAAGGTATTTATCTAAAAATTTATAAAAATTTGTCGACAATTTATTTAGTTATTGCTGCGGAAGTACCTTTTTTACTGACGCTCGGCAGATAAGTAAATGAGGCATGGCTCAGTTGCAATGCCGACTGTTCCAAAAATTGGGAGGTTCGAAAAATGTACGGAAAAAAATAGTACGATATACAGGTTTAAAAGATTTTGGAAAAAAGTAATTAAAAAGCGTATTTAAACATCTTTATTATATATGTTTGTTTCATATAGTTATTATAATATATTTTTTCAAATACAAAAATGTAATTCTTTGCTTTGAGAGTTGCAAATTAGTAATCATTTTTTTTTATATTCCTTATATTTAGGTGGATATAAATTGTTAATCGTTCTGTTCGTTTCGTCATTTTTAGCTCGACGCTAGGCTCAGCCACGAACCAAGTGTATCAAGCACTGGCGCAATTGCTTAAGCTGTGCGACGATGTACTGCTACACGGTGACAAGTCGTCGGCCCTCGACACCGAGAACGTCACTCACGTTATCGGCCTGGTGGAGGATGCGGTGAAAAATTTGGTCGCTCTGGCACATGAGAAGATATCCAACAGACAGAAGCCCGCACCCATCACCACGAATAACAGGTGTGCATCTACACTTTAAAAATTCCATCAAAGATAATGTTTTACTTTTTTCCGTAGGCAACGATAGGCACCTTTTTTCGAGTTTCCATATGGGAAGAAAGATACGTCTGTTTCAAAATAAAAATCTCTCCGACAGATTTCCATTGCGGCGTTCAATTTTATTTCCGAAAATCCTCCGCAATTAATTAATCAACGAATTTTTTGTTCCAGAACATCGGGTTACGGTACCGAGTTAGCGCCACAGAGAAATTCTCTGCCGGACATTCCATTGACCCCGAGAGAAAGGCAGATATTGGAACAGACCGCAACGAGCAGCAGTTTGGTCAGAAGCTCGCACAGTTCGGAGTCCATACTGAGAGATTCTAGTCCACCGCCGAAACCACCCCTGCCAGACAGGTGAATGCCGTGCGCTTTTATAGTGTAAACAGAAAACATCCGTGGAATCGTGGATTTTATCGGTATCCGATATTGGACGGTATTGTTGAAAGATAAAAATATATGTATATATTTTTTTCCCACGTTCAACGATTTCAGGACAAATCCATTCATGCTGGAGGAGAACAACACATCGGGAACACCGCCACCTCTGCCACCAAAGAGACGAACGAGGGCTCAGCAGCTTTTGGACGAGTCCGACGGTCTATTGGCCTCGAGTCTTGACCGGGTCTCGCTCAGAAGTCGTTCGCCGGAGGACTCGTCCTCGCTGCTGAGCGCATCGGCCGGTAGTCTCGACTCGGCGTTGAATCATTCGCGGGACGAGGACGAAATACGCGCGATAATGGGTCCCAACGACGAGTCCTTGAACGACAGTATGGATCTCAGCCTAATCGCTACCATTCACGGTAAATTTATAGGAAAATACCGAAAGTGGAACAAAAATAAACAGGGTTAACGGAACGTCAAAAAGATTATTACGAAACCTTCCGTAATAATTATTATAGAATCGGCTGATATCCATAGAGTACTGACATGAGAAATAAATCACTAAGTATCACTTTTACAGGCAAAGTTACATTTTTGAATACCCTGCTGAAAAATAGCACAAAGTTATTTGACGAAAACAGCTTTTACATCCGGTGGCGATCGACACATTTATTTAATAATATTTTCGCAATAGTTCCTTCCAATATTTATTTTATGACAGCGTGCAGCATATCGGAATTATAGTTGAAATCTTTTTTTGTACTATTTTGTTGGTCTTGCTGATCTCTGATCTCTTGATGAAAGTGTGCTACACCTGTATAACAGACAAACGGTTATAAATTATGTTATCATTTAAAAAACGTATTTTCATAGATTTTTATTCGTTCGTAGAAGAATATTTACTCGAAAAGCGATCGCTCATTGAAATATTGTACGAAGCATTGTCAACATTTTTTACACACAAGTTTCACTCGAACAGTAATGAATCGACGCGCCACCGTTTGTCGCCGATGGTAGAACAATTCGTTGCTCACCGAACAGCCACCGAATTCTTTGACGCCGCGATAGCAAATGCAGGCAAAACATTGGCGAATAGGTACACACAAATAAAAAAAAATCCTATTTCAATAATTTATTCTTATATTTTTTTATATTTTACTTAATTTATTTTTATATTTTATATATTTTATTTTATATTTATAATGAAAAATACAATATCGCACATGGACGAAAGATCAAATTGTTACAATGCCTGTTGTTATTTTGTTGTCGGGAGCGGACGAATGTCCGAACGTCTAGACGGTCGGAGGACGACCGATGAATCGAGGTGACAATCGACGACCCAACAGGCCTCTCTCTGTGCTCTCCGAATAGTTCCGAGACGAGAGCGATGTATCACGTCTCAGCTAATAGCTCCTTATACTTGGCACATTCGTTTCCAACATCCGCGTATCATCTGGTACTCCGATATACACGGAGCCGTGTTGCGCTTGTCACAGCGAACGAATGCCTTACTGTTTAAGCCCGTTCATTCCCGGAATAACCATACCGAGCGGGGTTTGTGCGTAAAGCATTTTTCCATACACGTAAGAGAAGGATGTGCCCCACGCGGTCGCCGATTAGTCAGCGTCGACGAGAAGCGAGGCGGAGAGAGAGCAAGAAAATTATATCTGCCCGCACAGCGCTGTCCGCTGGCGTTTCAGTCGCGACTGAAACTCGGCTTAACGCGAACACCCATAGGAATCGCGCCGCGATCTCTCGTATAATATATCATATCAATTTAAGATTTAACTCGACGATTTATAATCATGGATAAATTTAACCGCTCGAAGAACGAACGCGATAAAATATTCGACTCTGTATTCGCGGATTTGAGCAAAATTTGTTTGGGTATGCGCTTTTACGTGTTGTAACTTTCCTGTCGCTTTCCAAAAAATGAACCAAAAAGAAAAATTGTGAAAATTATTTATAGTTTCTTTTTTTTTCGTGTGAGCATATATTAACGATAGCCAAGAGCGTTATTAATTAATCTAGTCTTACGTCGCTTTTGCTCGAAGGAATCGAAGGTCTTTACGATCTCTTTTTTTCGTAGGTATGCAAGTTAACGGAACGAATAATTGCGGGTGCTGGGACGGCTCGGAAACTAGCATACCCAGCACGATGCTGCTGGGTCAGCAAACGCCACAGGATATTATCAATCCGTTCACTGGTAAGCGATACTTAAATTTACGATTGTAATAACAATAATAAATGGCTGCGGGAGTGGATATTTATTCGGTTCTATTAATGTTACGAAAACGTAGACGAAAAAATGACGAGAGCTAAATTTACGCAATAGTCTCCGAATAACTTTGCCGAGGCGAAGGCGTGGGCGCGCGATAACGCAGTTCCACGACCGCGCTCGGTAAACTCGTAGATTCGGTACGAGGACATCTGGGTATAAAAACTCTTCGAGTTTGTCTGCCTTTTCCATTTGATTGTTTTTTGTTCTACTCTCACAAACAAAAGTTGAGATATTAATTTGACCGAGAAAACTCGTACTGAAAAAAGTTTGATGAATTTTCGAGCTCATAGAAAATATACCCGGTAGAATATCATTTTCAACTGGTATAATTTATATATGTGAGATAAATTGACAAATATGTTGTGCTTGAGGAAATTTACAAATTGGCGAATTGCAAACGAACGTTCGTGAGATGGACCGAAAAAATGGCTTCACGTAAGCCACACTGTAAAAATAAATTGTAAATTTAATGTACCACACTGGAATTTTTTATGCAAAAACTGGAACATGAAATGTAATGTACAATTATGACGAAAAATTGATATACTTTTCCATTTCAATTAAAGTAAATTATTAATAAAATATTCCTAATGTTTTAAATACACTAAACATTAGTTTTTCATCACAATTGTCCATGAAATTTAATATACCAGTTTATGCTAAAACCATTACATTGCATACGAATTTGTTTAACAGTGTAGATAACCGATACGCTTTTTTTACCGTAGAATCATCAGTAAATATTTCGTTCGGATTTTGTTTTGATAATAAATTGACCTTTCAGGTATCGAGGGAAAAGCGGAACGTTTGTCAACGCAGACACAGGAGTCCGGTTTCGTGTCGATGCACTCGCAGAGAAGTTCGTCGCAGAGTTACACTGCTGCTTCGAGCTTGACGTCGAAGAGCAGCGTGTGCTACAATTCGCAATCGTTTAGCTCGCAGCAGCAGTCTTTCTCCCAACAGAAGATCAGCGCCGATAGTAATGGCTCGGTTATCTCGCATCGTACGACTACGAGCAGTAGCAGCAGCAGCAGCAGCACGACGACGAAAAGCGTTCTCAGCTCGACCAACCTCACGGGAACCGGTGACCCGGCCTTGCTTGAGAAACTGGTAAACGTGGGTGTAGCATGCTTGTTTCTGTTTTTATTTCACTAACTGGCATTGAAGCTCTCTTTCGCTGTAACATGTTTTATTTAAAACAAAAAAAATCGTCGTTAGTGAAATTGAAAAGTTTGTTCAATGCAAATTTATTCAAATATATCGATTTATAAAATCCAATATGTAGTATGAGTCGGTGAGATAACCATTTTTTTTCTTAGTTATTATTTGAACCATATCGTAGTAAAAATTCTTTAGATTCCTGCGAAGGTTTCACTCGCTTAAGTTCACTCCGTTATAAAAATGATTTGAAATTATTGGATTACTTTAATATTATCATTTTATGAAAAAATAATTACGTGTTAAAATATCTAAAAAATGTCTCTTTCATGTCTTGTAAATTTGATCCACGTCACTGCGAAGGGTTAAGCCAAACGAATGGTTTTCGGTTGTATTTATATGTATATTTTTTTATCTGTGGCGTTTGCTTGCTTCTAAAAAAAATTGGTTTCTGTGTTGATTTTCACCACTTTAAATTCGTTTGAACGACCCACAGGAAATCGAAGCGATCACGGGGATGGACATAAACGGAATACCACCGGCATTGCCGGAGAAGCGTTCAAAGCGCCGAAAAGAGAGGCTGCCGTCGCAATACGACAATGTACCGGAAAACGAGCATCTGTCAACGTGCAGTTTGCACGGTAGCACGGGTGACAGTCCGGACGCCGGTAAACCGCCTCCTCTTCCTCTCAAGAAAAGACACAGTAAGTATCGCAACGATTTGCGATAAGAATATCGGCAGTGATGCAGCAAGGAGACAACAAACTGATCCTTACCGCGTAACTGCCAATAATTCCTTAAAAAAAAAAACAAAGGCAAAAACAATTACTACATAGAACGATACTTTAGAGTCGACCAAGGTGACAGCCAATTTGAATACTCGCTCGACCGGCAACAAAAAAAAAAGTTTGCGAATTGCAAAACAATCGCGAGATAAAAAAAACGATTGTCTGCCGCACAATGAAATGATCCACGACACAACTAGACTGCAGTGAACTTTCGTTGAAACTACTGTGAATACTTGGAAAATTCGCGAAACGGACAGTAGAATAAAAAAAAAGTGAAGCACTTTCTCGAAATTTTCTTAATTCGTAAAATTACTTTGTGGTAGGTTTTTTTTAACGAACTGACGCAATATTTTGTATCCCCCAGTGTTCCAATCAGTGGCATATTCCGGTAAGTGGGATCCCGACCCACGTACACATATATATATCAACTATATATCCTCAGCAAATGCAAAATAAAAAGAAACTCGAAAACACCCTCACGCTAAGTCGAAACAAAACAAATCAAAAAAGTTTTTTCTTTGCAAACGAGTCTAAAGATTCGGGCTTTCTCAGCGGCATGTTTGCTGGTTTTTACCGTTCCATTTTCTTTTTTCATACCTTTCATTAATAATTCCTACATTAATACGAAACCACCGCAACCATCCACTATCCAACTTTAACCGTGCATAATTATTGCTGCGTTCAGCTTGGATATTTTTTTTCAAACCCATCCAGTTTTCTCGTTTGTTTGGTTAATAATTAATAATACTTTCAGCTTGCGCGCCGCTCACAGCCTCTATTTTTTTCTCTTCTTCCTTCTTCTTATCTATATAACGCATATAGCAGATTTATCATTGCGATTTGTTTAGTGTTAAGGATTGCACGAGCAAGTGAAAAAAAAGTTAAAGAGAAACGACACTAATGTAACTGCGGCTCGAGGAGCGTAGATCGCGCTCGGAGAACGAGTTCTAGCGATTCGAGACGAGACAAACAGAAGTCTTACCTCGTCGTCATTAATCGCCGAGCACTCTGAGAGGTGATACGTGACGCGTGATTTTTTTGTTATATTTTTTAAATTTCTCATTGCGCGTATTACCGACGATCTAAACAAGATTGAACCATTGGAACTTTTCGTAGGTTCACATGGCACTTAAGGTAGTACATCAGCATCCTACCAAGAGGGGGCGAAAATGGGCTGTGATTAATCAGTAATTATTCAAACAATTAAAAAAAAAAATAAACGTTTTGTTAGAGGGTAATTTTTTCACCGGTATATTTAGTTCAAATCCTTATCTGTGAAAACGTTTCATAAATAAGTTTGATATTCCACTAAAGTGTCAACTTTTCCACGATAAAACATGCAAAATCTTTTCGGTTTTTATGGTGAATTCCTTGGGGGAACAAAACGGCGGAAAGTTTTATTGAGCCTAATCGATTCACAGGAAATACCACAAATCATTTTTTGTTCATTAAAAAAAATGACACGATCAAGTTGCGAAATAGTTTGCCGATGTGCTACCGAGGCGTACATAAACAATCGACGACCTTCTCCGAGTGCGCGTATGACAAAAAGTGTTCTAGCTCTTTGCCGTGGGAGTTTAATTATTTCGTAAAATTGACCTCCTCGGCAATTGGCGAATTCGGAACGACAGCGTTCCGAGCTGCATCGCCAGTTCGGTATCGACGGTGTCGCGACGAAGCGAACTGAAAAACTTCGCACTTAAAAATCTCGCAATTTCGAAATTGAACGGAGAGTATGAGAAATCGACAGCAGGTCGCGCGTCCGTTGCGTCGCTCGATATGACACTTGCAATTAATAAAGCGAGGAACGTATAAATTACGTAATCGCTCGCGGCAAAGAGTCTCTCCACGCATCCGCAGCAATAACCAATGCTACCCGGAGATGCTGTTCACAAGGTTTCACGCGTATTACAGTGAGTTCGAACGTCTCGATCTCGGAACGACGCGCTGTCAACGCACACATGTTTTAAATCACACGATTTTTTATATATATTTTTTTTGTCTTTTCATATACGAATATATCATAGTGTACTCCATATATGTGTATGTGACATGATGTGTTAGAATATTTTACTGATTGTGAAAATGACAATATTCTTCTTACTTACTAATTATTATTTGTTAAAAAAATTAAAAGAAATGTTTGAAGATTTTTTTGTCCGGAGACAATCTCAAGCCTGCAACAATCATACAGTTTATCGAGTTTTTTTTATTTGAACGATTCACACTTTTCCATATACAATATAATCGTTATCTATCTCCCGGCATCTCGCCTTTCTGTCTCTATTTTTTTTTTCTTCTCGTTCACGCTATTATCGTTTTTTTTCTTAAATTTCTATCTTTTTTTTTTTTTGAAACGTCTTGCATTGTTGGTGACGATAGAAACTTTGACGATTTTTCAGTAATGGCGTACATGGAGATGTTCGGAAACTGCTCGCACAGCAACAACGATTTCATTTCTGGACTCGGCACGAGACACTCGGTAGCTGCATACAATTCTATGCAGGCAGAGTGGCAGCAACACGAGATGGCACTTACCACGACGCAATCGTGCTCGTCCATGGTTCACACTATGACGAGCCTTCACGACGGATCGAAGTGAGTTTCAACTGAATACAGTTAATAAAAATTGAAACCTCGGTTTTGTCGTGTCTTACGCTACATAAAACTATCTCGATCTATATTTAAAAAATATTAGAAATATATTTTAAAACAATTTCTTTTTCAGTATATCCATCAGCATGAGCCCAACTATCAAAGAAATACCGAGCAACCCTAGTCAGCAGCTGCCTCCGGCGTTGCCACCAAAGAGATCGAGATCGATAAAGTCGAACGCAACACCGCCGCCAATTTCGCCGAAACCGACGATGAGTATGCAGAGCATACACACCCCCGATCCGGTGATCACTTCGACGCCGGTGAAGGCCGAGGATCCAATAAATTCCATGCCGGAAAAGAAGATCTCCACCTCACCCGCTGTACTGACGCTGGTACGAGACAATTTTTTTTTTCTACACAATTCACCACTCCGTCAGTGTAATTTTGTTCGTCTGATCGAAAATGGGTTTATTTTTTTTTTTATCAGAACAACAACGTAACGTTGGACGTTTCGCTTCCACCCTCGAGACCGGCCAGCAACACGAGGTCCTCGGTTTCTGTGGACGAAAACACGCTCGAGCTAAGGGATCTTGATCAGGACGATGGTATCTTGGACGAGCTGGACATCAGCAAGCATCTCGTTTTCAAGAAAACCGACGAGGACGGACCGGACATTCGGGGCGGACATCCGGACGCGTTGCTCATTCATGCGACAAAAGCCAACAAGCACGGTAATGTTTTTTCCGTATTTATTTGTTGTCTGATATTTGTCTCATTCATTAAAAATTCTGGAGGTTTTTATCCTGGTTATCATGATAGTTGATACGTACGAGATCTGCAGAGGACCTGGAACTTTACAGTCAGAATTTATTTTCAAATTGTTGAAAATAAATTTTGAAAATAGTTCATAGACAGATTTGATGGCATAGGAAATAAAATATCCCTGGAAACTTGAGAAAGCGTTTTTTTTTAAAGAATAACCGCAAAAATTACGGTAGTTCCAGGTCAGTTTTTACTCCGCAGAAATAACCGTATTTCAACTTCTGAGCATGCGGGGTTACAGCTGCGGTAATTTTTTATTATTACTCAAACAAAAAAAGACCGTTTGCAACCACGGGCAGCGCGAGCTCTTGCACGCGCATGCGCAGTCGTTGAAATATGGAAATTTTTGCGGTTATTTTAACGGTATAAAAAGTGACCCGTAATTACCGTACTTTTTTCGGTTATTTTTACGGTTACTGAGCCTGCTAGGGATGCATAATGATAATCACATCGTTTCCTCTCAGCGCAAAGTCCGTCGTAAACGATGGATTAAAAAAGAGAATCGTTATTTAATTAAATCCTCGTAAAAATGTAAAATCCTTGAGAAAAAACACTGATGTTGCATTAAAAATTCTACTCGGCACTAACAGTGAAATAGAGATAATATTATTTTACTTACAAAAATGTTAACATACGCGTAATGTATATGCTTAATACGACAATTATATTGTATTTTCCCGCTGGTACAGACGAGAAAGAATCAGGTTCGTTTAATCGTTATCCAATCATTCCCCAACAGCTTCGTTTGTAGAACATTAATATTTTAATGACAGGTCATTTTTGTGCAGATTTCCTGTATCAGGAAGCATTCTTGACGACCTACAGGACATTCATGTCGCCTCTTGAGTTGATACAAAAATTGCACAGGCGTCATCAGCGATTTTCTTGCTCGCCTGACGTAGTTAAGCAGCGGGCGGCGCGCGAGGCTTTCTCGTTGCTCGTACGAGTCGTGAGCGATCTCACGTGAGTACAATTTTTAAAATTATTATCTATATTATAAGAATAATAATAATTATTATTATTATTATAAATTATTATTATTACTAAATACTAAATCTTGTTAAAACAGAATGTCCGATCTCGACGACGTGCTACTGCAAACCCTTATGGAATTCGTTCAGCAGTTGGTCTGCAGCGGCGACCTCACGATGGCGAAAGCTCTGCGAGTGAAGATTCTCGAAAAACACGCGACCAAGCAACTTCAAGCCACGCAACCGATTCTCTCGTCTCTGAGCGTGTCGACGAAGCAGGCGTCGCTTTTGGACTTCAAGAGCGAACAGATCGCCGAGCAAATGACCCTGCTCGATGCGGAGCTTTTCATGAAAATCGAAATACCGGAAGTGCTCATATGGGCGCAGGAGCAGAACGAGGAGAGAAGTCCGAATCTCACGAGATTCACGGAACATTTCAACAAAATGTCCTACTGGGCTAGATCGAGGATACTCGAGCACAGAATGGAGAACGAGGCCAAGGATCGGGAGAAATACGTCGTTAAATTTATAAAAATAATGAAGCATCTGAGAAAGATAAATAATTTTAATAGCTACCTCGCTCTACTGTCGGCACTGGACAGCGCACCTATCAGGAGGCTCGAGTGGCAGAAACACATTACCGAAGGTCTCAAGGAGTATTGCGCGCTCATCGATAGCTCGAGCAGCTTCAGAGCTTACAGACAAGCTCTCGCGGAAACGCAACCACCGTGTATACCTTATATGTGAGTTTTGCACGTTTTAAAAAAAGCTTCGTGTTTTTAAAACTCTAATCGTAGTCAATAGTGATTCCCATTATTTATCATTGATTCTCTCTGATTATGAGAAAAAATGCTTAGTTTTTAAAATCATTAACAGATAACTCGTCAAGCACCTAAGTGTCTGGAGTAAACATAGCTCGAATTGTCCAGACCTTAATTGTGCAATGACAACTTTCATGTATATGTTTATTAGTTTAAAATATTTTTTTACAATACTTTACTTCGCTTATTTTATTTATTACTTTTCTTTACTTTAAAGGTATTTTACTACTTATATCGAAGCTGGATTACCTTTATTATCGATGCAATTTTTATTCTTATTTTTTTTCGTAACAGAGGACTAGTACTTCAAGACTTGACGTTCGTCCACATCGGAAACAGCGATCTGCTGCCCGACGGTACGATAAATTTTTCCAAGCGGTGGCAACAGTTCAATATCGTCGAGAATATGAAGAGATTCAAGAAAGCGTGAGTATTCCAGACGTCCGATTCGCTTAACAAACGTGTAATATTAACGATTTTTTGTTGTTGACCTTTCAGAACATATTCGTTCAAGAAGCACGAGAGAATAATAACGTTCTTCAACAACTTCAGCGACTTCTTGTGCGAGGACGCAATGTGGCAAATCTCGGAGAGCATAAAGCCTCGAGGTGGCAAAAAGCCGCAGCCACAGAATTAGGAGGGGCGATTTCGTGTTTAATAAATAATTGGTATTCGAGGGAATACAAAAGTTGCGAGAGTTTGAAAAATTAAATGACTCCGCAAAGATACGGAAAGCCTCTGTGAGGTTGACGGCCGATACCGTAATACAGTGCATCTGGAAGAGCGACAAGAAAGAAAAAGAACGAAACTGGATGAAATGAAAGATGCCAAATCACTGAAAAAGCGAGGAAAAACAGCGAGTTTCGGGGCGCTTGAATGAATGTTGAAAAAAAAAATCTTCTCTCGTGGCGTTTATCAAATACGTAGAAAAAAAACAATTTACTCGATTCGCTTTGAAAATACACGCAGTTTATAAATTTTCAATTATGGAAAGGAAAAAAAATAAAAGCTCGCTTCGCTTTAGTCGCATGAGAGACGGAGATTGACGCGATGAAAAAAATGCTAATGACGATTAGCGCGTCGAAAAAACTTGTACTCTCCGTAATAACGTATCGGTGTAAATTTTATTTATTGCAACGTTCATACCGTCAAGCACGAGCGTTGGGTGTAAAAAGGAATTTGTCTGTAGTAAACGCGTACACATATATATAATATCTTGTGATTGTTATAATCTCCACTTGACTGTCTTTCATTCTTTTTAAACATATAAAATAGCGTAAATATATGTACGTCCATTCGTCGTAGCTTTTACGTAGTTAGAAACGTTTTAATAATCAACGGGCGTTACCGTTGATTACACAAGGGAGAACACCAATTACGTTGATTAATGTAGACGCCATCGATGTCTCTCGATAAAGCTCGGCGAGTTCGAGAGAGATCTCTCCCAACGAGAGACACGTGGCACATGACTGAGACCAACTGTTACATATACTATTGTATATGATTATAGGAAGAGAAGAATTTTTTTGTTTTGTTCGTTGCCGCTGATAAACTTGTTGATATAAATAGTGTTTCCGAGCTTTCAGCTTCGAATCGAGTCGCTATACCTAGAAATTATTAGGTAAATAAAAAACAATGAAGGCAAAGTGAGAATAGGAAAGATGCGACATGCTTAGCAGACATCGACGATACGTCGAATATTGATTATAAACGACGCAACCACACGAATAAAGAGATAAATTACGATGAAATTCTCGTAAATGGGGACAAACTAGCTCCCCCACTGAATCGACACTATATATATATTATAATAAATACATATATATATATTGCAGAGCTCTTCTTTCACTAAACATTCCAGCGTGTGAAAGAGCGGGTAATAATAACAATATTAATAATAATAATAATAATAATAATAATAATAATAATAATAATGGAACAAGGCTGGAAGTCGAGTATACTCATATCCCCTTTTAGTCATTATACTTATAATAAATATATCTCGTAATTCGCAGGAACGAACCTTCATCTTCTTACCGGCCAATCGCCACAATTTAATTTAATTTTTATTACAAGCGAAAATTTTACCAAGCTTACGGTTAAGATTTAATGAAAGGTCTTATTCGATATATATTATTCGTGCTTTGTATCGATCGAATGAAGAGAAGGTTTGGGTACGGGAGGGTATTATTTTTTGTAAATTAATATTCAAAATGTGTCATACAAAAATCTTAACCGTGCGAGTGCGTGTGTGTGTGAGTGTGTGTGAAGGCCTAAACGAGTAGCAAAAGCCAGTACAGCGCGAAAGTTTTTCGAGCCAATTGTAACAACCCAGAGAAGCAATTGAACCGAGCTAGACTAATTTAGTAACGGAAATGAGCTTTATCTAATATTCTAATTATTTTGACGAACAAAAAAAAATTATCGTCTTATCTCAATATTATAAACAAATACGGGAGTATTGACAAAAAAAATTGAGTTCCGAGCATTGATAAATCTGAAAGTTGCATAGATCGATTTAGAAATTCGAAAATAAAATATTGATTGATCAGAGTAATTACCGAAGATTAGATATTGATTCAATTCCGATTAGAACGCTGCCTTGCAAATCAGTGTCAGATATCTAGAGAACTGTAACACCAATTCGCAAAAAAAAATAGATCGAGAGACGACGTTTGATCTTAAGAACCGTACTAAATAGCAACACCATTATACCACGAAGCTTCAAGAAAGAATTTATACAACTTCTGATAACAAAAATAGAAAGACACCGAGTCTACATTAGTCCTAGTAATAGAGAGATGCTTGAACATGAAACTTTTCAATAGCAATACATAGTATTCGTGTGCATAGGGCTTCGTAAATTTACAGTTAGGTGATTTTTTTTCGCACCGAATCGGGTACAATGTATCGTCTGTATATGCGTTATCGGGTGGGTCGTGAGTGTGCAACGAGCGAGAATGTTAAAATGCGAAAATGTCGATCGAAAGTCACTTTGGGTTTCGTAGCCAGCCCCATCCTCCCGGTTTATATCTAATATATAATTAATTATTATCGAAAAAAGTTTTATCAATGTTGTAAATAATTCAATCGTACCAATTCGTTTCTTATATATAAAAAATACGATGAAGCGTAGCGTCAACTATCGTAAATTGTAAATGTATCGTACACTGTAATGTTCGCAAAAAAATGATATTGACGAGGAAAATTCGGAATGGGTGTCGGCAGCGGCCTGACGTGCCTCAGAAGTAAAAAGCAGTTGACCGGAAATCGAAAAATTCCGAGTTCGAATCGCGTCCCAGTAACGTCCCGCACCTTTTTCCGGATTGTCCACATTTATGATTGTAGATTCGCGTGTCCCAATTACTGCTCCGCCACATCTCTGTCGACACTTATTCCAAATTATCATCGTTAATGTGCCATTTTCGACAACGTTAAAACGCACACATACAAACCACACAAAACGACGCAATTTTTAAGCATGACATCGAGGCCATAATTTTAAGTTTTCATTCAATCATTGTGATGCCATATTACGTTTTAACATTTATTATCTATATCTAAGAATTCAATATATCACCTCTTTTTTATTTAATTGACGATTAAACGAAACAATGATAAACACTCAAATATCACATTTTCATATGATTTATTGCTTTATTTATGACACACCGATTATTTCAGTGAAATGGGAAAAAAATGTTTACACACATATTCGTCACATCCAACTCCCTCGCAGATAATCCTCCGAAATCCTGTAGATCCGCCACTCCCGCAAGTCGGCCCGTACTTGTACCGAAAAAAAATACAAACCACACTCTGTACCACAGTTATAGATAGAGTCGATGTTAGACATAAAGCTAATGACAAAATGAAAAACACGAGTGAGATCGAAACGTGAATGCGCAACGAAAAAAAAAACAAAAATACGAGAACAAACAAAACACAAGAAATAAGCTTAGACTCAAGAAAAAAAGAAAAAAAAATATCGATTTAAAGTATAAACATAATATTGTAAACCGTTTAAGAAAGTAAACCGCAACTGCTTCGATTTTCCGATTACGACTATTGTAGACGCGTTCTAGATAATTTATTGGTAATTCGATGTTTTTATATCTCGCGCAAGCTGAGCGTCGAGTCCACTAGCAGCTTTATTCGAGGGACGGGGACGAGCGGTTTGCGAGTGAAATATGCGAAAAAATATTGTTTCATGCATATGGATCATTATGTAAAAAACCGACACCCTCGTGGATTTCGTGGTCCCGGATCAACTCGCATCTTCGGCATACGTTCACATATGTTGCCGAGATATTTCTCAATTTTTATCGGATTTTTAAGGCACGTGCTAGGCTATATAGCGCTCTATTCATTTTTGACAATTTTTCAAAAATGTATTTACAAATAATTCTGCAACATGTAATATTTAAAAAATAAAATCCAGTAAAAATACATTACCATGTGAAAAGCTCTCAGCTTTCTAACAAACATATTGGCGACCCATTTTGAATTCGATAAGGCACTCAAAAACCCAAATAATATTTTATAATTATAAAATATCAATTGATATTCACAGTAAAAAAGTGGAGCTATATTTAGAAATAAAGGCTCACCACGAAAAATTGGTAATTTTTTGAGTATCATTGAGTGGTTTATTGGCTGCAAAATGGTTTGACAATATGTTTATTATAAAGTTAATCTTTTTACCTGAGAATGTCGATTTTTCGAATTTTATAAAAATATATTATATGGTGAAAGGAAAATCTATGTCATTTTAGAGAAATTGTGAAATATCAACGGAGCGCTATGACAAAACGAGTCCGTTCAAAAATCAGGAAAAAATTGAGATATATTTCCCTGACATATGTGGACGCAGGCCAAAGTTACGAGGTGATCAAAGACCATGAGGTGCACAAGGGTGTCGTTTCTTCAAAGAACGACCCATATGCAAAAATACGAAGGCGAGGGATCATTTCTATCGAGAAAGCGAAATTTCATTGATTTGTAAATATCTTGCGATTGTCCTTTGAATGGATAAAATTAATTTAAAAATAACAATAAATCAAATAACTCTCGCCGAAGTCAGATTAAAAAGAAAAAAAAACAAACAAAAAATATTCTGTGTGTGCTGTTGTAATAGCTAACGAATATAATTGTTACTCTTAGCGAATATTAGGGGAAACAATACCACCATGCAATTATTAACTATTTCGTGTGTTAATGAAAGAAAAAAAAACAAAAAGTCTTTTTGCGAAATACATATGTGTGTAACTTAACGATATAGAGAATCGGTGGTAAGTATTTAGAACCTACTGATACACACATCGCACGAATGATCGAGGCTCCGATAAGACTTGACGATTTCCGAGAGAGCGAGAAGAATTATCGGAGCTTCGAGCATCAAAGCAACAGCAACACATATCTGTAAGGCTCAGCATTATTCAAAGTACGAAATAGACGTAATATGAAGAAACAAGATAAATAAAAATAAAACTGTAAAATCTACGGATTATTAACTGTAGGAACATTGTCCGTCAGATATTTGCATAATGTCCCGAGTAATAATATTTTTTTTTTTCGATCTACTCATCAAATTAACTAAACTAGAAGTTTCACAACGAATGGCGAACGCGTTTAATTAGATTTTTCGCGCGTACGAAAAATAACAGTACAGACGCCGATAAACGTCTGTAGAAGCGACCAACATTTTTGCAAAAAATCTCTTAATTTCTATCAACAGCCGAAAAAGGTTTTACCGAGGAAACAGTATAAAGAAAAAAAAATGAATAAAAAAACAACAGCAACAAAACGGTTGATCGGTTCGTGGAACAAGTGGAACAATTCTGAAATAAAATTTTCCCCGCCCTCCGAAATTTCTGACTCCCACAGTTCATTGAGCATATCATTGGTAAGTGAGTGATATTAATATTACACCCTGAGGACCCTCTTAGGTACACAGACACACTCTCCAAAAAAAAGAAAAAATAGAAAAGAAAAACCTGTAAAACAAACGACTTTCGATCGTTAACGATAAAACGGAAAGTGCTCATTCGGGTGATTTATTAATTAAATACAGGAAAAAAAAACAAGAAATGTTATTGTGCATTTTCGTAGTTCCGTCGCTATCGTCATCATATTTTTCTATGTACTATATTTTTTAATTGCGACCTTCGCGTACTATAATTATAGCGCGTATTATAATTCCATGTGTGCAAAGAAAAGAAATAAAAAAGGTTCGTGATCATAAGGGTTCGCAGCAAAAAATAAATAAAAAAAAAAAGTAATGAAAAACAAACACACGACTGTATAAATATCTCACTTACAGACTGTTATACCGAAAATACTATTATATATTTTAAGTTCTCGCGATGTTTTACTTGGTATTGATTAAGCACACACGCTTTACGCATTTGCATGCGTACAACGATGTGAATTCGTAAACGAGAAATACTTCTTGCTTGTTTGTAACAGGGAGGAGTGTGTATGGAGAAACGATGAAATAAATAATATGTGAAAAATAAAATGGTGTTCTCATTTTTTTAATTTTAATTCAATTTTAATATTTTTCTTTGCCCGTCAACAACGATCGAACAGATATCGATATTGTGTTACGGGTTCTCCGAGCAAAGTCCTCGGTGGTCAATGCCTATTCGACGTGATTATGTTATCGCCCACAGACGAACGATATTAACTTGGCGGCGAAGTGGTCGGGCTTACACTGCCGGTAACGCACCCGGGTGTCGGATCTCAGTTGCTTTTCTAGCTCAAGGACGCGCGCATAAAATTGTATCTGCAAAAAGAGATAAAGCAATGAGCAACTATTGTGGCTCACTCGTCCGGCTAATCTATCCGTCACACTGTACTCCATCGGAGAAGCGAGTTCAGCGAGCGGGTCGTGGAAGATTTATTTAACTGGGTGAACAATTAACGGAAAAAAGATCTATAGGCCTTATGTGTATTTATAATAAATATTCTGCGATCGCTGCGGCCGATTTTTCAGAAAAAAATAATTGTGCAACTAAGATACAATTACATAGTTAGGGTAGTTATAGTCACTTTCTACTATAAAGTATATATTCAGAAAATAATCATAAATTATAATAGCAAATATAATTATTTATAGACTTTTCCGCAGGGATTTATTCCGTGGAAGATTTATCTAATTGAGTGATCAATTAACGGAAAAAATGTCTATAGTGAATGTGTATTTTTAATAAGAGCTCGTACAATAGCGGCTCTAGCCGATTCCTCGAAAAAAAAAAAAGGCCGCACTCAGAAAAAATGACATAGTTATAACCATAGTCACTCTCTACTATAAAATATAATTCCTTGAGGGAGCGTATATATTTTATGATTAGTAAAATAATCACATGTGATAATAGCAAATATAATTATCTATAGATGTTCCCTCAGGGAATTATTCCGTACAGTAGAAACAATTATATTTTTTCACAGCGTCTCGCATCTTATTTATTTCCGCATTTACTTGCATCGACACAATACATACGAAACGTTGATTGTTTTGATTAAACAATAAAGATTGATTTCCACAGCTGTTTAACTTCGGTAACTTGGAACATATATTGTTTAAATACGTCGTTCGAATTTTAATAAGATTTTTTTTTCATCGATAGAATGTTGCAAATGATTGATAAAAACTACGGGAAAATAAATCTTTGTATTAATTAACAATCATTATTTCACAAAAGATCGTCTTTATCCGCCGCAGGCTTAAAAAATCTTAAGGTGATGCGAAACGCCCTCCCGCTCGGTCGGTAACAAATCTGCTATTAATATTTAACATTTTCGGCAAAAGCAAATTTGGTATTAAATTTTCGTCAGAAATCTACTGGCTGATGAAAACTCAATGTCCCTTCTTCAGAAATATGAATAGTCTCGGAGAAAATAGCGAACGCACCACGATTACCGACCGTGGTATTTCACACGCCATTAAACCAGGTCAGCAAGGATTATTCGTCCGGGTGAAGCGTATCGTCAATGCCGTGGAGATTGGTTCCAGGAAAATTTCACCCGGGCATTCTCGGTAGCGAACTCATTCAACTTCGGGACCTGCCGTGGGCGTTTGATTTATTAAAGTCAGCTTATGACTAGGGAGCGGTGTCCGAAGGGACGCCGAATGCCCATACAGCCCGAAATATTTTGAATACATTTCAGAAATATTTTCGATGTTTCGAATATTCCGAAATATTTCTGAAATATATGGAAATCATATTTTTAAGTATTCTATCAAAATATTCCACCGAAACATTTCTAAAATATTTCAGAAATATAATTAATGTCTCAAACATGGCTTCGATATTGTTAGTCGAAAGAGCACGCATAGCGCGACTCCGAAGTCTCCGATTCCCCAAAAACTGTCGAGGTACCTCAAGAACCAAAAAAAAAAGATAAGAAAAAAATAGTGAGCTCCCGCAGAAGTCTTGGTGAGAGGCTCTGCGGCGAAAGTTTTCGTTCGGTCATGATTATTAATGCCCGAAAAAAAAAAAAAACGGCGACTAAGTCTGTGAACTACGACGTTCCGGAGCCTTCGGACTCTCGAGTCGCGTCGCTCGAATAGTTTTTTCAATATTCCCACAGCCCAAGTCGAGAGTGCGAGAGGCCACAGGTGTCTGCGTCTCCCCGAAGCTGCACTCAACTTTGGGAAATGCCAAACTCCTTACGAAGTTAAAAAAAAGTCATAAAAGAAAGAACAAAAAAATTGTCATTCCATGTCGAAGTCATCGAGGATGTAAGGACCGGGAAAATGATTACTTTACTCGCTTGCGGTTCGCTGGCGTCGCTGATTAATATTTCTTCGAACAACATTGAGGCCGACGATGATTGTAGCTGCGCCGCCGGGGGGCGTAAAATGTTAAGTATGTAAGCAGCGGCAGCATGAGAACCCATGGCTGAGTAAATCTTGGCCGTTGGAATACCAAAGGCTCTCTCTCCTTCCCTCTCTCTCGCTCGAGCGCAGCCTGTAGGACTCTCCGAGTCAAACCAGAAAAACCGGCCTGCTATCTTCTCCGTCTCCCTCGCTCTTTCTTTCTCGGCTCTTCTCACGTGCCGCCTCCGCCTCCCACTCTCCCCGTCGCCGAGAAGAAGTCCCATTCCCTCGACCCGGTAGACTCTCCGTACGGCTCTGTGTCGACTTTCCCATACGGATTCTCGTCAAGCTCGAAGAAAAAATAAAATAAAAAAATAAAAGTCGAGATTCTTATACACACCCAATGTCGAGAGCGACACTCAGGGATTCTCTATAAGCTCGCCTACGGGTGACGATTCGGAGACTCGGAGATTCGGAAAATTCACTGGAATTTATTGGCTCGAGCTCCGTCGATAAAATCAGGAGAGCAATTCCTCGTAGACTGTTTGTATTGAATACAAATTTCTTCGTAAGCGACAATTGCGGTTAGGCCGATTAGCGTTTCGTTGATGCGGAAAGATGTTGAGGATTGGATAAATGGATTCGAGGACGAATTAACCAATCTAGGAGCCGGTGGTCGTTTACTTCCGGTTATGGGGAGATCGAGGCGAATCGCTTCGCCTCTCTTGGACTCAATTTTTTTGTCGTAAACAAAAGTGCAGTTAAAAATAAAAATTTTGTTAATTATCTCGGTCGGCGTTTCTCGTAAAATCCTATCCGGTGGATTGTTCGTAACGGTGTTGTAGTCATGGAAAAAATGATGTCTGTAATCTATATCATTGTAATAATTTAGAAAATCGAAAAGTACAAAAAAAATGTCACTCCTATAATTTGACAATTTCACCGTTGGGAATGATCAATCGCTTTTATACAATTCTATTTTTATTATAAAAAAACAAATAAAACTAAAAACTAAATCAACGTCAAACTCCCTCTTCAGCTTGAGATCGACCTCAGGTTCGGACTTAATTAGGATTGAAATTTCGGACCTTGGGTGCATCAACAGATTCAAAATGTAAACAGCACGTATTCTTGCATACGGTAATTTATTTGTGCGACAATAATAAACGATCGCATAGCTCCACGATTGTTTTTTTTCGTTACGATAATACCGTTAATTCTAGCTGAAGGACGAAAGAAAAAACAATCCAGTGGACAGAAATAGTGTATTCGGAAAGGCTATTTTTAACTCAACCACGAGACACATCTGAGTGCAGACGAGTTGAAGTGTTTCTCTGTCTGCGAGAACCGCCGTATCGTCGATTCTTCTCTCGTTCGGACCGTTTCTTGTGATACATACTACATATAGAAACTGGTAAGCGAGAGCTATATCGTGTTTCATTCCACGTACGTTCCGGCGAGTGGCACGTAAGGTACCTCTCTGCTATACGAGAGGGCTGATCTGAGACTCGGGTTAATTCGTTTGACCTAAACGTTCAGGCCTCGCTCTCTCGAGCTCCACTCGGGGCTCTCTCAATTATTCTTCGGCGACAACTACACGGATCCGACTGATCGTCGTCTCGGGCATTCGAATCCTGAGCGAGGTTGCCGCTGCTTACATTCGTAAATCCAATTTCTCAGCACTATCCGCTCATCGGGATAGAGAAAAACAAAGAAACAAAAATAGCATCAACTTGGTCGATCGGCGATGCTTCGTAAACACAAAGAATCGAAAAGTGGGATTTTTTTTTCTTTGTCGATATTTCGAATCACGCTCAGGACACTTTCAAACTTCACTCGGGGCTCTCAATTATTCTTCGGCGACAACCATATTCGAATCCTGAGTGAGGTTGCCATCGGGATAGAGAAAAAAAAATAGCGTCACCTTGATCGAACAACGATGTTTCGTAAACAAAAAAAATCGGAAAGTGGGATTTTTTTTCTTTGTCGATATTTCGAATCACGCTCAGGCCACTTTCAAACTTCACTCGGGGCTCTCAATTATTCTTCGGCGACAACCATATTCGAATCCTGAGCGAGGTTGCCGCTGCTTATATTCTTGAATTTTATTTCTCAGCACTCTCCGCTCATCCGGAGAGTGAATAAATAAATAAAATTAGCATCAACCCGGTCGATCAGCGAGGGTGCGAAAAAGTGGGATATTCTATAATTTTTTATTTTGTCGTTTGGAATCACCTTAAGGAATTCTTTAGGCTCGCGAGCAAAGTCACGAAGTCTGGACGTGTCCCAGGGTAGCGTGAGCAAGAGCCGCTGATCGTCGTCTCGGAGCGCCACGGTCTCCGAGAGAGGCTCTTTGTCCGCGAAAGCATTCGAGTCGCCGCATACCTGCGAGCGCGGGTGTGAGTAACACACGGAGCGTGTACCTTATACACCGATGGATCCCCGATACTGCGGGTAAATATTCCCGAGAAGGAACTTCGCGTAGAGTGAGATAAGAAAAAAAAAAAAATACGAACGATCCTGCCAGGATTCGAACCTGGAATCTTCTGATCCGTAGTCAGACGCGTTATCCGTTGCGCCACAGGACCTTAAGTGTCTGAGGAGCTTGTTCGACCGGTCAGATGTCCAATAACTCCCTTCCCGTCGACAATTTTCCTCGAATGAGCTTAAGTTCACCTCGATAATCGACGGTAATCAATTATCTTTATTTTTGCAATTTATTATCGATAATTGCGACGATGGAAGAAGAGAGAAGAAAATCTTATTGACGAAACTTCGTGGAGATGCGCGATGCGGATCCCAACTTCTTATGAAATATAGGTAAATTATATCACGTGACTAAAATCATAAGGGCGTATCTTCTGTGTACAAGCATGTGAGATACGCCCTTCTGGTATTAGTCACGCGATGTGTGACTCAAAAGTAAGCTATATTTATAACTTTTACTTTACTTCCACTTGTAACTTTGTTTTTAATCTCAGCTCTATACTTAGACAGCAAAGGTTTTTTTAGCCTTGTATGTATGTCTTGTTAAATGAATTTCCGAACTCTAAAAATGTTCTCTACAGAAAAGACGAATTATAATTTTTTTTTTTTTTACGAGATTAAATAAATATTATAACTATCCCTAACTCGATCGAATATTCTAAGCGCCTTAAGTCCTTTTCTTTCATATGCACAGATAGCTTAACGATCGATAATAATTGCGAGCGGGTTGATGCAATAGTTGAATATTCAATCGGTGAATATTTTAGCGAAACGTTTGACGACGATGAAAAAAGAACGAACAAAATCTCATTGAAGAAACTTCGTCGTGACCCACGATGTGTGACCCATTTTTTGTGAAATACATGTGAAATAATATCGCGTGTCTAAAATCATAAGGGCGTATTTTCCGTGTACAAGCATATGAGATACGCCCTTCTGGTCTCGGTCACGCGATATGCGACTCAAAAGTAAGCTATACTTATAACTTTTTAACCACGGAAAAGCTGGAATATAAAAAAACGAAAGATTTCTCAAAAATTTACAAAAGTTAAAAGTAACAAAAATTCTGTTGCTAACTCAATCAAGCGTTCGGAGCTCCATAATTTTTTTTCTATCATATCCACAGATAGCTCAACGATCGATAGCAATTTTTTCTGTTTACAAACACACGAGATACGTCCTTGCGATCTTAGTCACGCGATATGTGACTCAAAAGTAAGCTACCTTTAATTTTTACT
The DNA here is from genome assembly GCA_917499995.1 of Ichneumon xanthorius. Lineage (NCBI taxonomy): Eukaryota > Metazoa > Arthropoda > Insecta > Hymenoptera > Ichneumonidae > Ichneumon > Ichneumon xanthorius. Next base: position 17,646,465 of record OU824202.1, on the reverse strand, counting down.
TTACCTTACCATTAACTTTCTTTTTAAATCTCAGCACTATAATCAGATAGAAATTTTTTTTTTATTAAACCTGCTATGTACATAACGTCAACTGAATTTTCAAATTCCAAAAACGTTCTACACACTAAAGTCAAAAAATTTTTAACAAAATATACATATTTAAATTAAAAGGTTAAAAAATGGTAACTATAACTAACAACTAATTAAATCAAACATTCGAAGCACCTTGAGTTTTCTTCTTCGATATAAACGGACAGCTTAACCATCGATAATAATTGCGAGCGGTGTGATGCAACAGTCGGCAGTTCACCGATTATCGGATGAATATTTTAGCGAAACGTCTGACGCTTTCGTTCCGCCGCAAAGTCCTGTTAAACGTGACGCGAATATGCTCCATGACATTTCACACCGGTGCTCTGTCGCGGGAATGCGGGTTGACCGTAGTCATTATCGATGATCAGCGTCGAAATTATTCAGGGCATCGGCGCCTCAGCCTATTCCCCCGACGGTTCACCTACACGCATTCAAATTTCACGCCTCGTCTCACCGGCAGCCCTCGCGCTGTTGTTCGTAACAGTATCGATATGCGAAGCTCGAGCTATTGTAACGAATAGAATATCTCGCGCATCAACGGCACTGGTCTTATGTATATCGGTTGTGTAGCGTTAAAAAGTACGTCCTCAGCATGGTAATGCGATGACTTTGTCGCTCGCAGAGGCGTACACGAGCGTTGTGTTTTAGCATACCGAAGACTTTGCACTTCACAACGCGAGACTCTCAGGCCAGAAAAAGCGAGATTTTTTAAATATTTTTTTTAAGGCGCATATGTGCGAACGGGTTGCACAAGTTTTGTCGGCTCGTACGTGTGGCGAGATGACTTTAATTTGTTACATAAAGTATCAAGCCGTTAAAAAGGACATTAATGGCCTCGATCGAATCTGTAACACGATTCCGGCGTCAATTGAAGAAACCGTACGGGCAAACTCGGCTCTCTTACGCGCGTGAGATCTAAACTGTTCCCCCTTGTTACGCGAGACGCGATTGAGAATAGACCCGATGTCTAGCGAGTTTCTTGTTTTTTTTTTTTTTTTATTCTTATTGGATGTAATTACATGTAATCAGCGAGTTCGTAGGTTGTTTATGCACGCGTTAAGGAGGTACGACTATTAATACTGCATAAGAGTAGTTTTATTTTTCGTGAATAAATCATGTAGATTCGTTCAGAAAAAAATGGTTCTTATGCAAGATAATCATCGTTGGCGCTACAGGAAGAACGAAGCTGTAATTTTGTTCTATTTTCATACTGATTAAATGAAGCCATGAAGAAAATCGTATAGCCTTAAACACAATACATGTAGTTTGCAGGCAAGTTCAAGGTCTTAAGGTTCAGATTTTTTTTTATTAGATATCTGCTCATCATATTGTAATAAAATTGCTTAAAGAATGCTTTTTTTCCTTAATGACGTAAAAGGAAACCGAGAGTGCGCATCCAATGTCGTTAGTCACTTAAAAAAGTGTCGCACGAATTCAAAACTCTTATAATAATTTCATAACAACCGGGCAATGTAAAAGTATCGAACATGACCCAATCCTCGTAAAACGATAAGCTTATAGGTAATGAACAATGTCACGTAGTGACATAAAAACAGATAACATAAAAATGTCGTTCCGGCAAGTTAGATTTGACATCAAAATCGTACACCCTTAAAGATATGCAGTTTGGAGTCAATTTCAAGGTCTTAATGTTCGGATTTTTTCAATTAGAATATCTCCTTATAATATTGCACTAAAATTGCTTCTAGACTGTGAACTTTTTTCCTTAGTGACGTAAAACGAAACTTAGAGTGCGCCCCCATTATTGTTAGACACTTAAAAAAAAGTGTCCCACTAATCCAAGACTCTCATAATAATTTCGTAAATGTAATATGTACTTTGTAGGCAGTTTCAAGATTCGGGCAGTCTTAAGATTCGGGTTTTTAAAATTAGATATCTCCTCATAATATTGGAATAAAATTGTTTCCAGACTGTGAATCAAGACACAGTTTGAAGCAACCAAAGCTTTTTTCCTTAGTGACCTAAAACGAAAGTGAGACAGTGCATCCGTTTTCGTTAGTCACTTAAAACAAAGTGTCGCACGCATAAAAAACTGATAAAAATTTCGTAAAACCTCAGTACAAAAGTGTCAAATATGACCAAATCCTTGTAAACCGATAAGTGCATCGCGAATGGACAGTCCCACATTCGTCATTTTTTCACCGCACATCCTTATCGTTATCTCGCACACCCTGAATCACGTCTGACGGAGCAACTATTCACAGCTCGTCGGGGACTAATTGAAAAGTTCGTGTCATTCGCAATCGGAGTGCATTCGTATCGAGAGCCGCGAGAGCTGTGCTATTGATAAGTGATAACGCCCGATTGTGTTTTCAAGTTTGCTACGTATGCGTGCACAAAGATACCCCACATAAGTGCATTGGTTGCGGCTCGGATAATCCGACCTCTTTCTCACGATGCATTTTTTTCCTCTCCAATCCAGCAAGTCAACCGCGTACCCATTTTTATTTTATTTTTCCAATCTTCTCTATTCGTTTCGCAGACCGTACGTCTGAAAAAGAAAAAAAAAACCGATTCCGCTACAGTTCCTCGGGCTCTGTTTATTCGCTTTAGCGCAAGCGAGCCCGCGATCAGGATAATTATGATCTCGAAACCGCAAAGGCTCGCATGTTGGTCCGCACGATCGGTGCGAGCACCGAGCGGGGCACGGAGCGATTTCTGATGTACGTACATAGTACAGTCCCGCGGTCGACGCCAATGCATGCGGTCTGGCCGCGCCGTCTTCCCTTCACCCGAGAGTCTCGAACCGCAAGAACATCGTCGGATGGATTCGTGAAATCCGAGTCCGGAGCGTCGTGCTGCAGCCACGGCGAAGGCCTCGACGAGGAACTCGGAACCCGACCGAGTGAGAAGGAAAGGATTAAAAAAAAAAAAAAAAAAAGTTTGAAAACGAAAGGTGGAGGCGAAATTTTTGCCGTACCTGTGGCCGAGTCCTCCGGCTTCGGGCAGGCCCGAAGTTATTTCGGAGCCGTCGGGGGCCCCCCCGTTGCGGGGCCCGCTCAACGGCGACCCGTCCTGCGAGGATTCGGCAGCCCGGCATTTTCCTCCCTCGCCCGAAACTGCATCGGCTGCGCAGCGGGCCGATGCATCGAGGCATCGAGGAACCTATTATTTCTGGCGCTCGGCTAATGGCCCGAAGCCACTCGGAGAAATTAATAAGAAGACACTATTATTCGAATATTTTAGCGAAATGGTTGACGACGATGAAATAGGAACGGAGGGAATCTCATTGAAGAAATTTCGTCGTGATCGACGATGCGGGTCACATATTTTGTGAAACACATGTGAAATATTATCGGGTGACTAAAATCATTAGGGCGTATTTTTTGCGTACAAGCATATGAGATACGCCCTTTTGGTCTTGGTCGCGCGATATGTGACTCAAAAGTAAGCTATACTTACTATTGCTATTTTTATATTTCTGTCCATGTTATTTCGATGTATTATTTTTTGCTATTTTTTTCTGCGATATTTTTATATTTTTTATTCATGTTATTTTTGTGGTATTTTCTATATTTCTATTTACTTATTCTACTTTGGTAATTTTTTCTATTTTTATTTTGATTCTATTGTATTTGTATTTCTTTTTGGCTTACGTGCGGATTGGCACGATTCGCGAAGGGGATGTTTTTGTACCTGGGCACGGTGTGCTTAGGGGGCTGAGGCCCAAGAATACGAAATAAATAAATCTATCTATCTAGCTACTTATATCTTTTACTCTACTTTTAGTTTCAACTTTTTTAAAAATCTCAGCACTATACCTAGACGTTATATGTTTTTGTTAAAGCTGGTATATATATCTCGTTAATTGCATTTACGAACTCCAAAAATCTTCTCCACAGAAAAGATGGAATATAAAAAAACGGAAGATTTTTTTTTTATTGAAAGTTTAGAAAATGCTATCACTAAATCAATCAAGCGTTGGCATTTTCCTCCCTCGCCCGAAACTGCATCGGTTGCGCAGCGGGCCGATGCATCGGAGCATCGAGGAACCTATTATTTCTGGCTCTTGGCTAATGGCCTGAAGCCACTCGGAGAAATGAAGAAGAAGAAGAAACTATTATTCGTTTGGAAGTGTTCGAGGCTCTCTCCGCCTTTGTTATCAATGCTAACGAACTTGACTGTTACGGAACCGTTTACGAAGGAATATCTAATTAAAGATTTTGCTAAGCTCCGAGGAGAGTCCACGATGACGAATAGCGCACAGCGCGAGAACGTGCCACGCCGCTGACAGCGAGACTTCAAGGTGATGCGGAAAATTTCTGCATTACCGGCTCATTCTTTTTCGAAGAGCGAGTCAGTCGAAAGGATTTGATGTGAAATTTTTTTTGGCAAATACGCTAAGCGTATTAAGCCTTTGTAAGACGGGCTGAAAACGTAGCGAAAGGGGACCAAAGGACGCGGAGTGGGGACCACGGGTTGCTACGGTAGCGCCTACGAGAGGGGAGGTGTGACTTATAAAGGATCTAATTTTTTTTTTAATTTAATTATAATGAACATTTTTCATAAAAATAATTTCTAACAATTTTTTTAAGGGATAAAAACTAAAATTAATGTAAATATGAATGTGGATGTATCTGCTTGATATTTCGCGCGACTAAAACCGGAAAGACGGATTCGGTATGTTTATACCAAGAAAATAAGTCCTTCTCGATTAGTGATGCCATAGGAGTAGTGGAACCGTAATTTTTCGCATCCTAATTTGTCTTAAGATTATAGACATCCAAATCCCTTGCAATTAATATTTCTCCAGGTTTAACGACAACCGCTGTAATACAAATAACCATCCACTATGATCAGCATATGCCTAAAAGTTTGTATAAACGACTTAAAGAATATACCACTCATTTGACTAGTGTGAAGCGCTTCAACCTCCTTAAGGAATTCCATTCAATCACACAATCATACGAGTCATATGATGAATTGACTAATATATGCCTGAAGTCGACAATTTGTGATATTCCCTTCTGAATAATTAGGAACCCTGAATAATTAGCTTTTATCCATCCACAGCATCGTCTCAATCTCACCCTCAATTTTAAAAAATCCCCCTCCCCTCCCCCCGTCGACGATCTATCCGCCAACAATGATCTCAAACGGTAAATAGAACCTCGGGACGGATTGTTCAATTAGTAAAACCTGCCGAAGGATTCCTTCGGGAATTACCGGTAGATTCGCAGTCCGCGCTTAAAAGATCGTCGCTGATTTCCAGAAGCCAAAAAGTTCCCCCACCTCGTCGCCGATGCCCGATGGCGGCCCTCCCGGCGTCGGTCTCCATGGCAACAGATCCACGTACCCATGCGATCCGAGCAACGCGCGAGCAGCAAACACACCGCGACCGATCCATAGGAATCGTTTGTTCCGCGCATGCGCAGTGCAGGATCGAGGGAGCCCGTCGCTCGTTCAACTCTGCGAGTCCTCCGCAGCGGTGCCGACGACCGTTACGACCGGGGCGACAAGGGGGGCCAGCGAGCGGCAGCGGCGGTTTCTGTTTCCACAGGCGGGCTCAGAGGAGAGGGGCGACAAACGGAACGAGGGGAAGCACCGAGCGCGGCGTGCACGCCGATGCCTCGACGGGAGTGGGGAGAGGGGTCCCGGATCGCGTACCGCCAGTACGCTCAGTCCCCGACGCCACGAGAGCGAGCGGAGAAGAGAAAGAGCCAAAAGAGCAAGCCTTGCCCGTACACCGAACTCACCTCTGGACGCAGACACGAGCGTTACGGAAGCGCATGTTTCGCGTCGTTGTAATACCTCGCGTCTCTCCGATATATTGTACGAAAGAGAGAATTAAAAAAAAAGTAGAAAGAAAAAAGCTTTTGGACAATTGTAAAACTTAACAAACGATTCTCGTTCTTTTTTGTAATTTACAAAAATAAAAGCGTGTAATAGAAAGAATCGCAACGAAGGAAATTTATCTACGATCGTAGATAAACGAAACGAGGAGAGCGCGCATCGACGAGGGTTCATCGGGCCACGAGGACAGAGAGAGAGAGAGCCGGGCGGGAGAGCGAGAGCTCACGTGCCGAGTGTGCGAAAAATCAGTGATCGGTCAGCGCCGGAAAAAAAAAACATCGAGTGATATAAATCGCTATGAGAATCGTCGCCGATCACGAGTGACAGGGACAGATCAAGTACGCATAGACAGTTTCGCGAGTGTGACGATATCGAATTGACGAAACAACAGTGTGACGCGAGGCAGTCGAGATTGAGGAAGAGCGGGTCGTCGGGGCTCTCGAGAAAGATAGCGGCAATAAACTCGGGCCGTGTGTCTCCCCGGCTGTAGGCTGCGGCGAGAGAGCTTAGTTGATAAAGCGAGCAGTGCCGAGCGGCTTGTCGTGGCGCTTGGGTCGACGTCCAGTGCGCGCGCCCGTCGGTGAGTTTCAGAGGAAAGAAAAGAAAATAAACACCGCGAGCTTCTCGATCGCCGAAATCGGCTCTACCCGCGGCGCCTTTTCGTTTCTTTCAACGCCGAGACAAACACGAACCAGCCATGTTTGACGTTTTCGGGTCGGTGAAGGGCCTTCTGAAGCTCGACGCCGTCTGCATCGACAACAATGTCTTTCGGTTGCACTACAAAGCCACCGTTATAATACTGATAGCGTTCTCGCTGCTGGTGACCTCCAGGCAGTACATAGGAGATCCGATCGACTGCATCGTTGACGAGATACCTCTTCACGTTATGGACACTTACTGCTGGATTTACTCGACTTTCACGATTCCGGATCGCGTCGGCGTCGTCGGACGGGATCTCGTGCAGCCGGGCGTCGCTGCCCACGTGGAGGGCGAGGACGAGATTAAGTATCACAAGTACTACCAGTGGGTCTGCTTCACCCTCTTCTTCCAAGCGATGCTCTTCTACGTGCCCCGCTATCTCTGGAAGACATGGGAGGGAGGAAGAATAAAGATGCTCGTACTCGACCTGAACTGCCCCGTCGTCAGCGACAACTGCAAGACCGACAGACGCAAATTGCTCGTCGAGTACTTCTGCACGAATCTTCACACCCAAAATTTTTACGCCTACAGATTCTTCTTCTGCGAGGTGTTGAATTTCATAAACGTCGTCGGACAGATTTACTTCATGGACTTCTTTCTCGACGGTGAATTCACGACTTACGGCGCTGACGTCGTTAGGTTCACGGAGATGGAACCCGAGGACAGAATCGATCCGATGTCCAAGGTCTTTCCCAAAGTCACGAAGTGCACCTTTCACAAATATGGTGCTTCGGGCACCGTGCAGAAGTTCGACGGACTCTGCGTTCTGCCGCTGAACATCGTCAACGAGAAGATATACGTCTTTCTGTGGTTCTGGTTCATCATTCTGTCGATCCTTAGCGGTCTCAGCCTCGCGTACAGATTCGCCGTTGTCGCCGGACCCAAGCTACGCCTCATCCTCCTACGGGCGCGCTCGCGTCTCTCGTCCCAGAAGGACATCGACATGATCGCCCAAAATTGCCAGATCGGCGACTGGTTCGTACTTTATCAACTCGGCAAGAACATCGATCCACTCATCTACAAGCAACTCGTCGCCGATCTAGCGTCGTCGTTCAGCGGGAAACAGAGCGCCTAACCAATCGTCCCGGCGAGGGACGAGCAACGATTCATCGTCAATGTGTTGAGCGCGCGGACTTGAAGAAAACGAAAAAAAAAAAAAGAAAAAAATTCTAACATTTTTATCGAAAAGCTGTAGAGAATATCGAGAAACTTTATACCAAGACGACAATATCGCAGGATATCGGTTCGTCGATTCATTTTTTCTTTTCTAGTAATTTCGCATTCAATTTTTTATCCAATCAATGTTCGTGTTTGAATTTTTTTGTTTTCTTTTTTTTTTCTTCATCGATATATGAGATTCTGGTATTGTCGGTTGAATGGAATTTATGTTGTTACGAAAGGCTCACTTCACTTCGTAGACACGTTACTGTTTTTTTTTCTTTTTTTTTTTCTTTTTGCGTGGAAATGCAATACCGGAACGCGAGAGACTGGAGGCTTCGTAGACTCTAATTGTGTGATAAGCGGTGGACGGCGTATTAAACGAATCCCGAGAGCTCTTTCAACCTTTCTCTTTCGTTCCTTCGTATTTTTTTTGTCCTCGACGGTTTCGAGGGAGAGGGAGAGAGATAAAGAGGTAGATAAAGAGGGTGGGAAGCAAACTCGGTAATCTCGCTTTTTGTACCGAGGCTGAACCTTCCATGTTTGAGCGGCGTAGGTACGGGGAGTTCCGGTTACTAAAGCCCCGGCGCAAAGTGGTCGTAAATTCTTGCAAATACTTCGAGGAGACGCTGCCCTTTTCTCACCCCCCTCGTCCAATTTCTCCGACTCACGAATCCGTTAAAGGATTTCGACCGAGTGGCCGGAGACAAAAAAAAAGAACGGTTTTACAAATGGATCAAAGTCAACGGAGGCGATAAGGATTTTTAAAAGGCGAATTGTAAAGTAAAAAAAAATGATAAAAAAAATGTGCCTTCGACGAAAAAAAAAAATGACGAAGGAAAATGTTATGATTAACGGAGATACGCCGTCCTCGCACAGTAGGGTTACTTCATTTATCTTTACATACCGATTTTTTCATTGATGTTCTTTTTTTCTTTTTTTTTCATTCGCAGCTGCAAGTTAATAGCGGTAAAAGACACGATTATTAAAATAACACACTGACACACAGATAACATGAAAAGGATCCCTCCCTTCATAGTTGTTAGAGACGGAAAATAAAAAAAAACACTAAAAAAAATTATAAAAATAGAAAGATATATATATTATTATATATTATTAATTATAGATAGAATTGTGTAGATATTACATATCTGTCTTCTTCGCGAAGAAGCGTGAAACACGTCCATTCCACGTTGTTCGAGGGGGCCAATTGATTTTTGTCTTTTTTTATAAGCTATCTTTTTTTTCTCCGCGGTTCGATAGATATTTAATCGAATCCGCGTACTACTGCCGCCTCAAAAGCCGTCTCGAACGCGTTCCCGGTTTTGTTTCATAGATTTAAAAAATAATATTTACAAAAAAAAATTGTTTGAAAAAAAAGCAACAAAATAGATGTTCCAATAGAGAACCGGTGAATCGCGTTTTACATCGGTAGTTGCCTTCCGCCTTTTTAAAAAAATATATAATTTACATACGAAATGTATTATCTTAGGAGTAGTTATACATGCGATTTTCACATATTTTTGCTAACTAGGAATACAACGCCTTTTACACGATAAGTTTAGATGAAAAGACAATAAATAAATGATTAAATAATTAGCAACGATGTTAACGACGAAATGTAGCTCGTAGCTCGTTTTTACCTGATTTTCTCATTCATTCATATAATTATTTTCGAATGATAAATACGCAAAAAAAAAAAAGAAGAAAAAAATTGGAGATACAAAAAAAAACTAAATTATAGTGATCTATGCTCAATTTTTAAGACTGCCAAGGGATCTTCCGCTGGGCGCGAAACCGCGTTTGTTTTCTTATCGAGGCGCACATATCTTCCGGGTTTCGATGACAATATCGAAAGCGGAAGTGATCGACGCAGGATCACTCCGTCGTGACACGAGAGCCACGCCCCGAGTTCTTTGAAACGTTTTACCACCATATATACATAAATATATATATACATATCACTCTCTCGTCGCTGCTCGAAACAATCGAAGACAATGAAAACACAATTACATGCGAACCAGTGGGGAATGCCTTTGTGGAATGTTTCTCGACCGTCGTTTGGCGAAAGTAATTCGGTCGGTAAGCGGTAAACATATCGGGGTGGACGTTGATTTTTTTTTTCGCCTCAACGCGATGCCGGGAAAGGGGAATAAATAAAAAATAAAAAATAAAACTGCAAGTCGTTGATTTTAAGTGGAACACATACACACACGTACGCAAGGCCAACTCGGGTTCTCCGCACAGATTATTTAGATAAGGTTCGAGCTGAGATTACGACGTAGACGAGAAGTGCGAGCGAAGGTGCTCTCGCGATCGTTTAAAAGAATTGATGTGATAGCGACTGAGGTGACGATGGTTCACTTTTTCTGTATTTTTCTGTTTTTTTTTTCTCGTAACGATAAACATGTATTCTTAGGATAAAGAGCGGAGAAAAGAAACGACACATTTTTTCTCCATGTAATCGTCGGATGAGCGCTACGAGGGGGAGGACTCTGATAGATAAATCAATGAAAATTGTCGGTCCGTCGATGCAACGACGCGAGAGGCGCTAGCGATCTTTCCTTACACACAGACAACAATCGACACTTGTAATAAAATTAAGATTAATATGAATGCGATGCGCAAGAGAGGACAGGATATAATAAATAAATCTTTGACAATCTGTACAAATTTCGACCTCGTTATTTTCCAAAACTCTCTTGAGATTCACTTTTTTCCGATCGCGCATCGGAAGATTGTTGAAAAAAGGTAATTTATGTATAATCAAGTTATATGTATTGCTTGCGAAGACCTTGGCGGGGTTCGTAAAAAAAGTTTGCCCCGCGTTCGGCTTCTCGATTTCCGCTTTATCGATCGAGAAACCGGAGAAAGGTTGCTCACGTTAAACTGCGTTCATTAAAACTCGATAGTTCGACGTGTCGAGATTATTAAAATAAAATTAGAACGTTAGTATACAATTACAATGTTATTATATACTTCACAATTCATATTGTTTCCCGAGGGGGGAAACTGTGAAAAGGATATTTAAAAAAAGACGTCGTAAGAGAAAACTTTTGAAATTGCCTACATCCGATTTCTTGAATTCTGCTTTTTCGATCGAAGAAACCGGAACAAGGTGTTTTCGTTAATTCACATTCATTAACTCTTGACACTTCGACGTGTCGAGTTTGTAGAAATAAAATTGTAATTATCGATATTAAGGAAAATGTCATCGAAGCGTGTATTTTCTTATTATGTGAAAAGAAGACGTGAGAAAGTGGAAAGGCAATAAAGATTATGAGCAGTTGAAAAAACAGCTACCAATTACATGGAATATAGACGATACAGCGCGAATCTAAATGTAGACAGTTGCATAAGCCTACCAGTCCATCTGCGTATCATTGTCAACGTTATCAATACTTTTTTTCAGATTACGTGTATCTAGAAAGCCAATCACCAAACACCGCACTGTTTAATAAAAAAATAGCCGACATCCGGTTTCTGCATTTCGACCGAAGAAACCGGAAGTGTATCGATCCATACCCAAATACTTTTATTCTCGACACTAAAAAAAGCCCTCAAAGCGTCTATCTTTTATCGACATAAAAAACAATTGACTATTGTAAAAAGTGGCGAATATGGCAATAATCGTCAGCCCGTTGAGACAAATTAATGCACAGTTTAACTACCACAGTATTTCAATGTTGTGTCAACGTCTATCGATTCAATTCGTTTTCAGTTTTTAAAGGCAACGAAGCTGTAGGGAAAACAATTTATGTAATAATTTATGGAATATCGACGATGAAGCGCGAATCTAAATATAATCGCGCAAGCCCGCATAATTCCATCTGTGCATCATTGTCAACGTTATCAATACTTTTTACCGATCTCGCGTTTCTGGAAATTCAATCCTCTTGATATCCTCTGCGGAGTTTCGTGTGCAGCTCGCTCGCGGAGTAGCGAGATGTATCAACGTCGCGTATAAGTTGTCGACGAAGCACAGGGCTGGTCGGGTGAATCGTGCTCTCCGGTGCATCGTCGGCGGACACGGGAGCGAGCCGGTATCGGCGGTCGAGCACACGCGGCGTTTTGACCTTCAATCTATTCGTAATGGCTCGCCTGGTCCGGAGGGGTCCTCCGGGCTTGGATTGCTCGACTATTACGCGCTATTATAAACGCGCCGTGTAACACACGTCGTTTCGCTCGTGAAACCACGTGGTTCTCACCGATGCCATAGATCAACCGCCGCACCGGGAGAACCGCAGTTTCAACGGCGCAGCAAACGATGAAATAATTATTCGGACCGTCCGCGAAGGGTGGCGAGCCGCAGCCTTGCCTCCACGCTTATTAACCCTTTCACTGGCAATGGCAAGTTTACTTTCGACCGTAGTTTTCCTTTGTCATGGAGGAAGATATATTTTTATTAAAAAAAATTTTTTTGCATTTCTTCCGTGTTTCCGGTTCCTCAAAGGCAGTAAGAAGACGTCCAGAAATTGACACAATATTTCTCGCAGAGGGAACTTTGCGAATTAAAAAAGAGATACGCAGCAACGTTAATATTTTTTATTATAATGTAATTTTTTCCTCATTTTTAAAGATATGAGTTAGGTAACATAACAACTGTGCATCATAGTTTATATATGCATTATACACAGTTTCCATGGTTCGCGGCGGCGAACAAAAAGGTGAATAATTTTTTTTTAATTATAATTTTTTTAAACGATTTTTCTGTTTTCATGGTGAAAATTCTTCATCCCTTTGACCCTTTGAATGTCCCTTGTTTAAAAAAATTACTGCAAAATAAAGTGAACGTTAAAAAAATACAAAAACACCTCGTAAGGCTTACCGAAGTGAGTCGACAAGCGTAGCCCGGAGGATAGAGAGGCTGATCGAACAAAGCGCTGCATAGTAGTTGCATCGTATATTAATTTGCCTCTTAACGACGGTTAAACGATTATTGCCAGTGTCGGCCGAGGAGCGATCCGCAGGTAGTCAAAGTGTAGATCATGCAGGTTGCAATGTGTCGGCGCAGGGTCCAGTATCGACCCGGTCGGCCTTCGGTGTGTGGTACGTAACAGCTTGAGGCCCCCCGAGGGCCTCGCGAGATCGCACACACTTAACTCTCAGCGTCCTCAACCGGCCTTTTATTATTACGCTGCACACGCGCTCTCGGTGTATCTCCCAGTGTGTGGCGTTGCGGGGACCTCGGGAGACTTTCGCGGGAGTTAAACAACACTCGAGCGTTCTCTCGTCGGACTCGAGGAGAGTCCGCTGACGCGAGCACTCGGCGGGCTCAAAAGGGCGTGCTCGGCGCTGCGCCACGCTCGCTCCGGCCGACGGAAGGTATGCCGGACAAAGGGAGCGGAGAATCGCTCGAGGAATACGCTACAGTAAATTGCCCGCTAATATGCAACCGGCGGAGCCCCGAGCGCGTAAAGCAACGAACTGTACAACCGGAGATACTCGATAAAACTATTATACTTACAGTAGAACCTCGATTATCCGAACCGCCGTTATGCGAACTGCGACGGGCTTTGTACGAATTTCTATCGTCCGAACCGTGGCGCGAAATTTCGATGTCGTTTCATCGTCGAACGCTACTTTGTTGCGTGCGGAGGCAAGCTTGTATTACGCAGCTAAATTTTACACCGCTTGCGTGTCGGTTTTTCGCGCTGTATTCATTGGATTTTGGCGCCGCGCAGAGATATTCGTAGTCGTGTATGTGAAAAATTATTTGCGTTTAAGTAATACTAAATATATTAAATATATTAAATATATTAAATGTATTAAATATATTAAATGATATTTTATATATTTAATAATATTAAATTTAATTCGTAATTGAGTGCGTTGTGGCCTCGACGCACAATACTTCCAAATGCAAGCGGAAGCGTCATGTTCTTGTGGTGTAAAAAAAAATTGGACATCTTTGGAACAAGACCGGCATATCGTTAGATACCTTTTGTTGTGGTTCTACTTAGGGGAAAGTGGGTCAAAATTGGACAAAGGGGCAAAAGGTGATCTTCCAATCATTTTCCAATCATTTTGTCCCAACGGCCCATCCTGATTTTCAGCGCGGTTTTGGGTCACTCACCACCACCGCCATCATCCAAAAGTTATTGGAAAATTGCCTTTTAACCCATTGTCCCGTTTTTTTGTTGCCTTTTGCCCCGCTCGCCGCTAAGTATGTAATTTTTCATCTTCAAATTTCAATTACCCTAATAATCGTTAATCCGAACTAGGCTCAACCCCAATTGATTAGGATAATCGAGGTTCTACTGTACTGCGCGAGAGGAGTCGACGAAGTTACCGAGCTCCGCTAACCACACCGGGGTGCGCGTTACTCGAGGATGTCCATCGCGCTGCGCGCTAATCTTGCCAGCTGACCGTGTATCGCATCCGTTACCAAACGAACAGAAATAATTCTCCACGGTCTTTTTTTACATCGACCGATTCCAGCTAATCGGTAAGAAGAGCCCTTCTGGCGCAAAAGCTGATGGCATTAGTTTTCGCGAAAACGCTGAGGGCATTAGTTTATAGCGATAGACTCGGATGCCCTAATGACTCGCGATGCTACGACCAAGGCGCTGGATCGTGTGACTGGGATTAAAATAACAGAGATTCACTGTTTGTGACTTCCTCACCCGGACACAAGATACGTATCTATTTATTGTGAGGGAAATAGTAATTTTATACATGGTGAACATACTCGTCTCACTTTAGTCGCACCGTGTACGAGGCTCGAGTTGAGTCATTTTTTTTTATCGGGAGGATTTCTGTGGTTTTGGTTTCTCGTAGAGGAAGCTTGGTTTTGGTGAGAAAAAAGTCGAGACTTTCGTGTCAGAGTGTTGAAAATGTCTGAAACCGTCGAAAAATCATATTTAGAAAAATGTCCGGAAGTAGTGTGTGAGACCCGAGAAACTCAAACCGCTATATCTCGAGAATGCCTCGAGCCATCAAGCTGAAATTTCACTCACAGTACGGCTGGTCAATAGTCGATGTTTCTATCAAACTTCATAAAAAAATGTATAGTCGTTTTTTGTACACGCGTTTTTAAATTTCTTCAAAAATGTCGTTTCGCGCTTTTACAATGGCGTTTCTAGCTGTTACCATTTTTTTATCTATCCGGCTAGAAACATGTACACGGAGAAAATATTATTGTCCAATGACCCATATTTTGTCACGATCGATCGAATCGCTCAAAAATAATGCTTCGTATCTCCGCCGCTTCGTATCAACTATCTCTATATTTGTTACTGGAACGCACGAGAACCGAGCAAAAAATTGTTTCATGGAGATTACAATAAAAAAAATTCCAGTGTAGTCTAAACAAATTCAATCTTCTGTTGCATAATCATTCGATGATCAAAAATCCAGATGTCTCCCTTCGGGGTTTAACAACAATAACAATAATAACAAAAATACCAATAATAACAACAATAACAATAATAAAACAATACCAATAATAACAACAATAACAATAATAAAAACAATAACTGTAATAACAACAATAACAACAGGTTTAAAAAAGAAAACTATAAAATGATATATGCGCTGCCACGAAATAATATCCCGTACGTTTGAAAGTTCGATCACACGTCGACCTGAGCAGTTTCGATCCAATCAGGAAATTCCTTCCAGAGGTCTCTTTCTCCTCTCGCGCTCCCTCCCGGATCATTGCCGGTGTTTCTTGTCATTCAATCGTCGTCCGGCGTCTGCACGTCGGCAACTTTCTCTCCCTTCCTCCCGTTCCCATGTCATTCTACGTATCTCGTCGTCTCCTCCTCGGCGGACGTGATCTCGGACAGGTACACGGGAAGGCGCAAGAAAGCGCTGCCTCCGAAGACGTTGCGCTGCGCACACTCGAGAAAGGCTCGTCGGGATTGAAGAAGAAGACGAAGAAGAAGAAGCAGCGGCTTTAAACGGCACCCAATGCCCTCGGAGAAGCACCAGATCCTTCGGCGTTGGTGAAGACCGGTCGAGTTCTTGCTGCCTCGACTCGTGGAGTTCTCTCGACGTCGCGAGGGCAACGGCCGGTCAAAGTCCCTACCGTGTACGGGGCCAACTGCACCGTGGGCCCTCCCCCGGATCTCTTCGACGTCCACGAGGCACTGCAGGCACCGAACAGCACCATCTACAGTTGGTCTACGACCACCAGTTATTAGCCTAGCCGAGGCATTGGGCAGAGAGAGACGGAGCTATGCCAATCACTGGTATCAGCTGGAAGGATTCTTTTTTTTATATATTTTTTGGAAATGATATTTTTGTGTCTTAAGAGTGTGTCAGCATTGAAACATAACTCTCTCAGCCCGCTTCTAAAAATATTATGGAACAGACTTTTTTTTGTTTTTTTTTCAGGGCACGAAGTGCACCGATACTAAAATACCTACC
This sequence comes from Ichneumon xanthorius, assembly GCA_917499995.1. NCBI lineage: Eukaryota > Metazoa > Arthropoda > Insecta > Hymenoptera > Ichneumonidae > Ichneumon > Ichneumon xanthorius. The sequence continues at coordinate 17,630,328 of OU824202.1, read as the reverse complement.
GTTAGGTATTGTTAGACCAAGAAAAAAAATGCAGACAAACAACGCTTCGAATCAAATAATGGTAGTTGTAGTAGTGGATTTATTTACAGTATGTAACATGGAAGAGTTTTTGATACATAACGGACTTAAATCACGTATGTGCTGCCAATTGGCCATTATTAGAAGTCCTTCAGCCAGATCAAATAATATTAATTTGATTAAATAAATACTTAGTTATTTGCGTACATTGCGGCATTGGGCAGAGAGAAACGGAGATATGCCAATCACTGGTATCAGCCGGAAGGATCCTTTTTTTATTTTTTTCAAAAGATATTTTTGTAACTTAGGAGTGTCTTCCGACATTCAGTCACAAATCTCTCAGGCGGCTTCTAAAAATATTTCGGAAGAGAAATGTTTTTTTTTCTGGCCACGAGATGCAGCGATACTGAAGTACCTACCGTTAGGTATTTCTTCACCCAGAAAAAAAATGTCAAGCAAATAACACTTCGAATGGAATAATAGTAGTAGTAGTAAAAGAGATTTATTACCAACGTTAATATTTACAGTTGTCTTCTTATACTAAATTTTATATCTGATGCTAATTTTACACCTTGACAAAGGGCCATCGACCTGGGTCTTTCAGCCCTCGAATAATATTTATTTGCGGGTTACACGTGAAATAAATATTTTTTCTGGGTGCGATTACTTTCGTTCGGTGCACGCGAAGAGACAAAAAAAAATTAATAATGCTCCCGGAATTACGATATTTTTTCAGCCCCATTTAAAGTTCAACGCGGTGGAGATTTAATGGTGCCATTGGTCGATAGCGGGAGAGATAAAGCCATTCCGATAACTGATAATAACCGCGTTAAAACTTTAGTTGACGCTGTTAGATGAAATCATATTTTATTACACGTGTCGAACAGGAATGCCCTCCAATTTTCGAGTCCGGGTTCTCCGACCTCTATCATGTTACGCAATTACTCGTAGCAACATAAAGGCGTTCTTTTTAATTGAATGCAGTTATGCACAAACTCCGGCTGCTCGAGTAACACCGAGTAACTTTCGAGGAAGTCGAGCACGCGAAAGATCTCTATGGTAATTTCTCCTTCCAATGAGAGTGCCCCAGAAAGTAAAGCGTGCCGTAACAACCGACAAGCCGTGCCGGTACAATGCAGATATGTGCGTCTGCAGGTGACGATATTCTGACGATACGGCGTTTTGATACCAGAAGCTGCTTGCACAGTTCCAGCTCGATGTGGAGTTTCCCATAGAATGCTGGAATAGTGCAGGCGGATTCTCGGTTTAACACGCTGTAATGTCACAATATCGTCAGCTGTAAAGACACACATGTCGTAATTGTGCCGGCACGGCGTGCGTTCTGTGCCAGTACACTGAGAGAAGGGTCTGATAGAAATTACCATAAATCTGATAAAAACCGACAGACTTTCACGTACCGAGAGACGCGGTAACGTCTCGACGCCAAGTATACAAAAAGAAAATGTAGCCGATGTTACCAATTCGTTATACTCGAGAATGCCGGAAGTCGAAACTTTTCATTGATGTCATATGGGAACTACGACATCCTGACAAACATTCGTATTAAACTTAACATATTCTGCTAGAAATTATGGTATTTTTCGATATTGCAGATATTACCCTAATATCTCGTAATTTTTATAGTAATCGGTGCCGTCACGATCGCGAGCCGTTTGTTTTAGTTTTTAAGTTATGCCGGTATATTATGTTGACCAAATTTTTGTATATATAACAAAATTTAGGTATGATATGTATACGCAGATTTAAAAAATTTTATCGACAACATTCTAAGTTTGTGTCCATGGAATTCTCAGTTTTTGAAATTCTTAGTTTTGTCTACGAAATTCTTAGTTTTCTCCCCGAAATTCTTAGTCCTGACCACAAAATTCGTAGCCAACTCGCCTTCTGGAAAAAATTCTTCTCTTAGAGTACCGCGTGGACTTCGTGCCGTCAGTTTTCTATCTGGAAGACAGTGTTAAAACTTGCCGGTTACCGAGATCGACAAGGACTCGACAATTCACGTCAGAGATTAATTATTTTCAGTTCTGTGGGCCCGTTGCTGCCGATACCGATCGGTTCGCTGTGCGAAGTTGGTTTCCATTCCAGGAATCGAAGACAGCCGAACGCGTAGCTAATAAATGCCCCGGTGGCAATGAACAAGCCCAACAGTGACTGTCGAGCGGCGAGGAGAGTCTCTTGTGAGGAATGTCGCGGTAAGACAGAGACCGGTGAAAATTTATGGCATTTACCGTTGGCACCGTTTGAGAGTGACGACGCGGTTACCAGATATTCATGCGTGAACATACGAAACGTTATTCCTATATACACTGCCAGACGGGCCTCAAAATTTTACGGAATGATTCATGCTCGAACGATATAAGACGTGACATTTGGACCTCACGGTGTTTGTTTCAATAGCCATTGCGGAATCGTTGGATTAGATTGAAGCGAGATAATAAACGAGACGTATAAGTCAGAGGATTATTTCATTTTTTTATGGTGAAATTAGAACATTCTATCGAGTTCTAGATATACGCTTCTATACGAGGCATTCGATATCAAGTGGGACACCAATTTTCTGCTTATCTCTGAAATAAATTTTAGGATCGAAGTTGAGCTCAAATTTCAGTTACGCACTCTAGGAGATGTGAAACAGACTCGGTCGGTAATAAAAACAGTAATCTATTTTTTTTTAAAGAATTTTGAACATTTTGGGCTATATTAAATAATTAATAATGTTAGACCTAAAACAAACAAAAATTTACTTAAGTTTACAATGTAGTTTCATTTTACCATTCAATTGCTGATGTTCTGTGTTTTCGAAATCATTTCCTAAGAATATATCACATGTTTTTCTCGATGAAAATTTAGTGGTGGATTTGAACTTTATATGCGAAGTCAGTCCGAGGATCGAAGTTGATCTAGTCATTCAATTTTTATATTTATTTCTCCTATGTTCTGGTTTTTCGGAACCGTTTCCCGACGATATATGCGATGTTTTTTCCTGCGAAAACTTAGTGTTGAATTTCACGTGAAAGACCTCGAGTTCGTCGGAAAGATGTTTCTACCAACATCAGAAAATTCGCAAACCGTTCGCAATTTTCTAGGTAATCGCGCTTCGCTCGGAACACCCGGTTATAATATTTCAGCAGCGAATGCAAACCGGCGAACGCCTTGATAACGCGTGTCACCTATAATCCTCGCGCTATGCTATTCAGCGAGTTCCCAAGACGCAGAATCAGCCGTAACCATCGTCGAGCTCGTCGCATAAGCAAAGTATACATTTTAAATGACAAAGCGTTCGATCAACATCCCCGTGGGCGAGTCTGTAATTGTAACCTAATCGCGTGCCGTCCCGTGAATTATCTTTTCTCGGAGCCGACGTCGATGATTAACTCAGCTGATATCTTCGTATAAAAATACACACGAACGAAAAAAAAAAAAAAAAAAAAAAAAATTATCAATACTTTTCCACCAAGTCAAGTGACACAAAAGGTTGAATATAATTAACGAATTTGCACAGTAAAGACAGTCGACGAAAAATCGCCGACACGTAGGTAAACCCTCGAATCGTATTAGCCATTATTCCCGACGAACCTCGCTTTAGTCTCTACAATTGGAACGGGCTTATCTATTTTCTTATCAGCTCGAACCTATCGGTTTCTTCAAAACATTGCCCCCCTCCCTTCCCCCCATTCCATTGATATAGCTCTAAAGATTCTCGAATCTCACTCGCACCGACGGTGACCACCAAGGCAACTCACACCGCCTCGTCAGCAGATAAGGTGTCTACGAGAGACGCGATTTCATGCTCTGACGGGTGGTTCCATCTCAGTCTTCGCGTAAGTTCCGTCCGGTGTCTTGCTGCACCAAACCGTAAAAGTGCGAATCCCGAAAGGCTTTCCTGGGCGATTTAGACGGCCATCCGCGGGTCATTGGTTTAATAAACGAGGTGTTTTTTTTATTTATTTTTTTATACCGACCCACAGTCATCGCTCGAGTTTAATCTCTTCGGGACAATCGCGGTGAGACAAAAAAAATGGCGAACACAGTTTTCGCGACATTTTCCGTTCTGAAGGACCACGTGAAGCTCAAAGTCTCCCAGGATGCCGCGAGAATCGACAACATCGGTAAAACATCCTCGTTATCGCATTGCCCGTCAAATGTGGCGATTGAGCAACGATCGTTACAAAAGCCCGAGAATTATCGCCGGATTCGACGCACGTAACGCCGTTGCGATAGCGTCGCCGATCTGCGATAAATCCGTGGCGACTTCCACGATATTAGCTCGAACGGGTTAATTGAAAATACGTACTATAACGTACTATAAATACGCGCTGTAACGATGCACTATGTTAACCGAGTTCGATAAACTTTCGCGTATGACACGTGAGTACTTTTGAGATTTATGGTATTTGCGATTGCAGTTTTCAGGCTACACTACAGGGCGACGTTCCTCGCGCTGCTCGCCGGCTCTCTGCTCGTTTCCTCGAGACAATTCATCGGCGAACATATAAAGTAAGCTCCAACTCGCCGAGACGCCGATCGTGTCGTTGAGACCGAAAAATAAAGGCTAGGAAATTTTTTTCTCGGAGTTTGTGGGAAATTAATTTTGGGCATGAATTTCTTAATTGTTTCCGCAGATGCATGACAAGCGGGGGCGTTCCGGAAAAAGTGATCGATACATTCTGCTTCTTCACTTCCACATTCACCGTCGTAAGTAGATATTAAACTTTTTTTTATACATTTTTATTTAAACGTATTAAAAAGTTAATAGCCGTTTATATATCGCACCCCTAAAATAATGAGCGACATCTCTTATCAGATTACCATACACATTGTTATACTGTTGTTCTAGGTGGGCGATATATCGGTTATTGTAAACAAAAATTTTTAATTTAAAGTACCGGACTGGAACGAATTTGTCGATTTTTGAAAAATTAATATAGTTTTTCATTGAAATTAAGTAAACTATTAAAAGGAAAGTTTTTCCAATGTTTTTAAAACACCGAACATTGATTTTTCATCACAATTGTACATGAAATTTAATATACCAATTTTTGCATAAAAACTTCCAGTTCAGTGCATCAAAATTCATACGAATACTTTTTACAGTGCTACTATCGTGTATATATCCAAAGAAGTCGCTCGGTTGATTAAAATAAATGAGACTTAAATTGAAGAAATATCTTTGAATCAAACAGATCATTTTTTTAGTGACGACCCGGCGCGTCTCCGTATTAGAGGAGGGATTGTGCGAGAGTCTGGCGCGTGGATAAAAAAATAAAATAAAAAAATTCCAGAATATATGACATATTTCAGACCTTCTAGCTCCCCACACTACGATAACAAATCATGCGGATTGAACGCATGATTTTTTATCTCGGTGCACCTGCTCAAAACATCACTCTGATTTATTTTCTTTAGATTCTTTTTTCACCGGCCAACTTTATCAGATAAAATCAGATAAATCGACAAAAAAAATTGTTCATAATTAAAAAATCGGAAAAAATCCCAATAATCTTGTGGCACATATCAAAGTTCGCCTTGACCCAGATCGCGGAGCCATTCGCTTTCGAAGCGTACTCATTTCGTTTTGGCCGTGACCCTCGCCTTGGCAATTTCTTGAAAAAACTCAACGAAAATACATCGTCATGGAAATTTGCATTCATCAGTTTATGCATTTGCAAAAATTATCAACAACTTTCTTGATTGAGGACCCATGCAGTAATTTATACAAGTCTATATACTTCCGTTACTGTCAATAAATGCACAACATTTCAGACAAACATTTGCTAAAATTTAGCATTCGTTTGACTACTGTTCCGTGCATCGTCCTGAAGGGGAGGCTAAACACGTATCAGTACGAGAGAAACAGGTAAAAAATTTTGAATTCATTTTAACTCTGTTTCTCTCGCACTCATACGTGTTCAAGCTCAGCACTACAATTGATCCCCTTAAGCTCGCCTTAAGCCGAGCATTACAATTGATCTCTTCAGAAGAGGCGCCGCGTACAATCTCGATAGAACTTAATTTACAGTTAAGTTCGTTTAATCGACAAATCATTGCTCCGTAGGTAAAACACATGAACGCGACTCTGGTGCAGAGCGGCGACATTCCTCACCCTGGCATCGGGCCATCGACTCACGAAGACGAAATTGTCCATCACGCTTACTATCAGTGGGTTCCGTTCGTTCTCTTCTTCCAAGCGATATTTTTCTACATCCCGCACTATCTGTGGCGCACGACCGAAGGTCAGGGAAAAAAACGTGTGATTCACTGCGTCGCGGTCACGCTTGAGGATTTCCGTTAAAAAAAAAAACGCTTTTCCTCACGCTTCTAATCTTTCAAGGTGGTCGCCTGAAGATGCTCGTATCCGGTCTGCACATGGCTTCGCTGTCGCTGAGCGACAAGAAGGTCGACCTGGACGGCGGAAAATCGGTACCGACGCGGACCGACCGAGACGAGAAAATTCAACAGATACGCACGGCGTTTATAAATCGTCTTCACGCGAATCGTCCCTGGGCTTACTATCTCAGCTTTTGCGAAGTTCTCAACTTCATCAACGTTCTCGCCCAGATCTACATAACCGATTGGTTCCTCGGCGGTGCGTTCCTCGGTATCGGCGAGACCGCCGTCGAGCCCAACTACGGCCAACGAATGGGACCTCTGGATATAGTTTTTCCCAAAGTGACAAAGTGCACTTTTCACAAGTACGGCCCGTCGGGATCGATTCAGAAGCACGATGCGCTTTGCGTGATGGCGCTCAATATCGTCAATGAGAAGATCTACACCTTTTTGTGGTTCTGGTTCATAATCCTCGCAATTATCACCGGACTAGGACTCATCTGGAGAATTCTGACGATGGTTCTCCATGCCAGGTTTGTGACTTTGTCGGTTCTGGCTTTTTTGCCTCCTCATTGAGAAAGCCGTTGTTTTCATGAAATATTTTTACCAATTTTTTTATGCTGTCATGTTTAAAATGTTCCAAAAATGTCGAAACATTTAGAAAAAAATGCTATGGATCTGTGTGTGTGCATGTGTATGTGCTATGGTTTTAAAATTCAAACCTCTATAGCACAAGAACGGCTGTATCAAACCCGTAGAAATTTGGCATGCAACTACAGCAGACAAGCGGCTCTGATTGTCACAAGTTACACGATTATTAAGACATACATTCAGATTTTATCAGTTTTTTAATTTTTCGACAAAAATGTGATCGCGCTCTAGTTTTCGAAAGTTTTGAGTTATTGTGCTGAAACTTCGTGTCGAAGTAGACTAGACATTCACTTTTTTTTCGGATGACAGTAAAAAAGTACCTTTTCATTGGTTGCCGCGGAACAATGATACAATATAATTATTCGTATTGCGTGAAACGGAATTGTAATTTTATAAAACATTTAAGTAGAAGCTCATTGTCTTAGTCTATAAAAAAAAAGAATCATGGGTACAAATTTTAGCTGTCATTTTATGAAAATGCATTTTCGGTCACCTTTTTATAATTTTTTTTAAAACCTATTTTCATTTGCAGGAGCAAAGCTTTCAACAGACTGGTGTTCTCGATGGCCTGCCCGGGCAAGTACAATCCATGGACCGTTCTCAGAGTGACTAACGAATACTACTTCGGTGACTGGCTCTTCCTGTACTATATAGCCAAGAATCTTGACAATTACGTATTCAAGGACTTGCTCGAGCGTCTGGCGCACGACATGGAGGACCTTCGGGCGGCTCGTTTTCGCGAAAACTTCGGTGAGATCCTCGAGAAGGAACCGCTGAAGCAGAGAAAATCGATGGAAAAAGATGCGCTTGTGTAATTACGATATACACAGAACTATAATCGTTCCGAGACATATATAAATATTGTATCCATATATTCCGCGAATTATGGAAGCTCCGATGAATCGTGAAACGATTTGATTGAGCACTTCGACTGATTACGGGTATTCAGTTAAAATAATCGCTTCCGGCTTTCCCTCGGTATCTCTGAATAGCACTTGTTAGCTCATTTTTTTTATGTCGACAACAAGAAAAAAACAGATCGATATTCGATACGAAGCGGAGTGTCTGCAATTAATTTTTAAGTAAAAAAAGTTGTCACAAAATAAAAAGAACCTCGATCGGAGGTTTTTTAACATTTGTTTTTGGAACTCGAAAGAAATTGAGCTAACCGTTTACAAAAGGTAATTTTTTGTTTGGTCACATTTATTTAAAAAAAGAAAACCTTGGTCGGAGGTTTTTTAAAATTCATTTTTGAAACTCAAAAGAAAGTGAGTTAATTGTTTACGAAAAGTAACTTTTTTTTTGCATTTACCTGACAATTTATAACTTTTCGGGCGCGTGAGAATTTAGATATTCATACGTCTCGCCCACGTCGTCTCCCGATCGAATCCAACAGCGAGACGAATGACGAATTTTCATAATTCTAGGAGTACGATGACGCTCCGCGTCGGGCTTTTTAGCTCTCTTGCGGTCCATTTTACGAGAACGAGCGAGAGAGACCGGAAGCGCATTGCGCGGCGCGTACGCTGCGTGAGTAACTCGCGTTAATAATGATAGTCGCGGCCGTACGCATAGTAAACTGTGAAACTCGGCGTACATGGCGATTGCAAGATGAGGCCGAACGAGCTGCACTTGTCTTGCGTAAGGACTCCCGTCGTTTCCCGTGATAAATTTCCAGCTTTGTAAATACTTCACGATCGTCAGCCACGGCGATAGCCGCACCAGCGGCTCGTAGAAAAGTACATCTTGGCGACTGCCCGAGGCGCCTTCGAATGTAAACCGGTCAAACATTAACGCGTCGGAAGTGACACAACCAAATCGTAAACTCCATGAAATGTGACGGAGTGCTGAAAGTGTAAATGGTAAATTTGTAAGAAATGTTTTTCTGTTTTACGGATCAATACATTGTTTACCGGGAATTTACAAGAATTCAAAAAGCGTTCGGATTGCCGGCCGAAAGCCGGGAAGCAACGATCGCGCATGCGTAACTTTACCTTCGCAATAATCTTTACGGCTAAATGTGGCGCCTTCGAATGCACTCCGTTCAAACATTAACACGTTGGAAGTGACAGAAATAAATCGTAAATTCCACAAAATGCGACGGAGTGCTGAAAGTGAAAATGGTAAATTTATAACAAATGTTTTTTTTTATTTGTTATTATTTAACGTCACATCAACTGCTGCGGTTATTAACGACGAAAATGTTTTTTTTTTACGGATCAATACATTATAGACAGGAAATTTACAAGACTTCAAAAATCGTTCGAATTGCCGAACGACATCAATAATATAACACGCGCTTGCGCAGAGGCATCAAAAGTGTCAAGATTGTGTCAAACGTTAAAACGTATACATGAAAAAGTATTACTGAAATCAATTAAACGTTCTTTCTCCAACAGTCACAATATCTTACTGCTTCAGTACGTAGATACGATTTATCGAAATAAAATCGAATTTATTTATTCGAATCA